>CM038053.1:146530779-147215518 GCA_021397845.1 Areca catechu | reverse complement strand
TTTGATCTAAGAGCCTATGACCATGATCTTGCCCCTGAGTCTAGCCCTAGGAGCCTATACCCATACTTGGTTGACTCAGAGAAGGGACCCGTTAGGAACACCGAACCTTATAAACCCACTTTTGATGGAAGACAAGAGACATATATTAAGTGGGAAGAACAAATGGATCGGTATTTTGAGTGCACTAACATATCGGAATTAGGACAAGTTAGGTTGGCCAAAACCAAGTTCACCAAACATGCTAGGTCGCATTGGTATGCTATTGAGCATGAGTGTTATCAAAGAAAAGAGGAAATATATACTTGGAGAGATATGAGAAGTAAGTTGAGAGATAGGTACCTAGGTAGATCCTATGAGAAAAGACTTTTAGACCAATGGTACCAATTGCGACAAGGTAATAGGCCTGTGTCTAAATATATCGAGGACTTCCAGTGGTATGACATGAAATGCAATACCATTGAGACCGAAGCTCATATCACATCGAGGTTTAGGGTTGGGTTACACCCAGACATTTATAGGAAGCTATGCCTTGATAAGACCAATAAGTTAGACCGAGCCTACCAAGAAGCCCAAGACTATGAGTGGTCTTTAAGATATAACCAATCAAGTACTTTGGACTTAAAGCCAACCTCTACCAACTTGAGTCAAGTTTCGATTGATCCGACATCCGTAGTGAACCAGACTTTTGTTTGTCAATTCCCACTTGTGTCACTACTTGACCAGAAGGATAACACTGAGAAGGAGCTAGGCATGGCCATCCCAAAATTAGTTGACCCGACCAGAGCCGTACTTAAAGAGGAATCAAAGGAGAATAGATTGAAACCTTTCAGTGAGATTGAGGAAGAAATATATGAGCCTGACATAAGTTTGATAGATGAATATGAAGAAGAAGAATTTGAGGATATCTCTCCCGATAATTCAATTAACCAACTCCTACCTAATGGGGTTATTGAGGGGACCCCTGCCACTCAAGGAATTCAGGAGCTAACCCTAAGAGAAGACCCTTTTGAGGAAGTTCAGGAAGAGGAAATTACACCAAATGAAAGTTTAAGTGAGAATACCCCTGAACTCATTGAGGAATCCAAAGAAGACACCCCTGAGTCAAATCTGGTAGAGAAGTGTGAAGAAGGAAGGGGTTCACAAGAATTGCCCATTAAGAAGGTCCAAGAACAAGAAAAAGATAGTATCTTAGAGGACTTTCTAGATAAACATTCCAAAGACCTTCCTGATAACCTTCCACCTTCTAGGAGCACCCAGCCTATCCTAGAACTTGCACTTGTAGACCCTCCTAGAGCAAATCATGAGGTTTGGATGAGTGCACCTATAGAACAATGTCCTTATTTTAAGGTCATCCTGAATAACCAAGGTTTGTTTCTTGTTTCCGATAAGCCACCTCAAAACTCTGATTCTTATTTCCTACCCTTCCCTGAATCTTCTCATGTTTCTAGAGCTATGGGATTACACTTTACTGAGATCTCTAGGTTGCAAGACTCCTTAGAACCTATTAGGTTTGCCACATACTTTTGGAAGACCTTATGGCACCTACTAGGCATCCATAATAAGTTTTCATGCTCTGCATGCCCTCCTCCAACCCTAGGTCAAACCTAGAGAGCCTTAGTTTGTTAGGTTTAGACCTAGGGTTCCTTTGGAATAAAGTCTATTCTTTAGGAATGCGTCGTCAGTCTAGTTTAGTTTTTCTTGACCCTTTACTAGGCTTTGGCTCAGATTTTGGTTTGATTGAGAGCACCAGGAATTGGGATTTGTATTTTGTCCAGGGCTGAAATTGCATTCAATGTTTCGATCAATAGGTTTATAGGCTAGAGTCCCTTTGAAATTGTTCATGGATACAAGCCTCACACACCACTTGATCTGATTTCACTATTAGCCCACACACACAAGTGTCTTGATGCACTTGCATAGCATGTAAAGGACTTGCATAAAGAAATTCATGCCAAAATAACTTTAAGTAATGAAACTTATAAGAAGTTGGCTGATTCTCAAAGACGAGTCAAAACTTTTGTTGAGAGAGACTATGTAATGATTAGGTTAAGGCTTGAGCAGTTTTTTCCTGGAACCGTTAGAAAGTTACATGCTAAAGGAGCTGGACCATTTAGAGTAGTGAAGAGAGTAGGATCCAATGCCTATGTGCTCGAGTTGCCTCCAGAACTAGGCAATAGCTCTACTTTCAACATTACAAACTTAGTAGAGTATAGGGAGCCAGCTGTGATTCCTAGTAAGCCTTTGAAACCTAATCCTATTATTGAGAGTGATCCCGACCCTGTGTGTCCACCAACAAACTGGCCTGTGAGGAAAGAGCAGATTGAAAAGATCCTGGATGATCAGGTTATCTCTACTCGTAATCGAGGATACCAAAGATACTTGGTCCGCTGGCAAGGAAGGCCAGATTCTGATGACTCTTGGATCTCCCGAGAAGAATTACAAGAATTGGACCCAGACCTCTTGGAGAGATACCAGAGCCAGCTTGATCCATACTTGACAGGGTCGAGTTCCTCCCACCCCGGGAGAATTGGTGCGGGCACCAGACTCAGAAGAAGACTTCAGCGCTCCATTTGGATCTCTGATTGACCTTGCCGGAAGAATTAGGGTTTTCTGGTTTTGTAATAAGGGTTGACTTGGTCAACTCAATTTTAGTCTTGAGTCTGTATTTCCCTGCAATTTAAATTTTGTTGAGTCATGTTGACTCAGTACAAGTCCTAGTAGTGGTCTAGGTCTTCTCCAGGTTGGTGCCACATTTTTTTCAGTCCAGTCAAAGTCCAGGGTGCCACATTTTTTCTCCCAGGCCCAAGCAAGTGGGTGCCACACTCCCAGCCACACGCCAGAGTCCAGGAGGCGCCACATCTCCATCCTGTGTCTTTGGTCCCTACACCACAAGAAGTTCGTTTTTTTTCTTGCACCACTTGGAAGAGAAATCCATCAAGATAAACCGAAGCCAGGATGGCAAGAATTTTTCTTGAAGAAAGGATTAAGGAGGTGCCCCACAATGTTCCATAAAAAATCCAAGTTATAAAAGAGAAGAGAGCATGTCTTGGGGAGGAATTCAAGGAGGTTCCCAAAAGTTTCCAAAAGTGCGAAAGCCATGAAAGGAAGAAACCTAAGCTTGTGGAGCAAGACTAGGAGGTGTCCAAATGAGCCAAACCATGAAGGGAAAATCCTTGATTCATGGAGAGATACTAGGAGACACCCCCATAACCTACCATTTGGAGCTGATTTTCAAGTTTTCTTGGAGTTTTTGGGCTGCCCACTCATGGAAGGAGTCTTGGGAAGAGAATTTGATGCCTAAAGTGTGGGTTAGTCCTATTAGTCCCACATGGAAAATGTATAAAATTTTATTTCTTTGTTATGTCTATATATTCAACTCTATGTAACTCTTGAATTTAATGATGAATGAAATCAATTTCTGAGTGAGCAACTTTGTGTTTCTCTCTTCCGTACTTGTATTCAGGTGTTGAGCTCTATGAGGGAGTAAATTCGGGTTCCCTAGGAACCTTGAGGAGGTGTGAGATCTCCATCCCCAAAACCCTACCAAAACCCTAGGTTAGCCACTTCAATTCCAAACCCTAGCCGCCCATCATCTTCTTCATTCCACCAATCATCCAAACCCTAATCTACCACATCATCTCACGGCCCCTCTCTTCCAAGTAGAGGCCGACCACCAGCATCCAGGTCCAGATTGACTACTTCGAATACAGAGCAAATCCCAGAGGAAGTCAGATCAGCATCTAGGAGAATCAGGATTTCAGCAACATCAATTTTTCAAGTTCTTCTTATCTGGTAAATCCTTTCTTTGAGTATCTGGTTCCTTAACTTGTTCTTCTTCTTTCCCAGATCCTGAGTTCAGGAGAAGCCAACTCTGTCAAAGGACCAGTATTGGAGGATCCATTGCGAAGATATCCGAATCCGAGGATCCAACAATCTGCTCGAGAGAGTCCTTCCACCAAACTCTGTGAAGATCACTGCCTGGTACATAACCCTTCCCTTCTCTTTATTTCTGTCATGTTGAAAGTTCAGAGCGAAACCCTAGGTCTGGGAGTTTCTCAACTCCCAGCGATCCTTTACTTCTGAACTACTCTGATAATTTAGTTTCTTTGAATTGTGCTTTCAATTATTATATAGTTTATTTCAATTTAGTTTAACTTTCATTTGAGTCAAAGCCGACTTCCGAAAATATATAAAATAAAAAATAAAAATAAAAATATACATTAATTTTAATTTTCTTCTGCATTCCATATATCCGTTCTGCATCATTTTTGGTATCAGAGTTCTCATTCTGCATCAAATATTTACCTCTCGATTGAAGCAAGAAGATACCTTGCTGTTGTTGCCTAAGAAGAGACCAAGGATTGGCCATTTGTGGTTGGTCATTGCTGCTGTTGGAGAGAAGAAGAAACAACGTTCAAAAGCTTGCTGGAAGAAGAAGACATGAATAAAGTTATTCCTGTTATCCCAGCTATTCCAGAGTTATCCCTGGTTTATTCCAAGCAGGAATAAGGTAATATTTCTGGTTTTATTTTTTCATGCATGCCTAGATCTATGTTTATAAAATAGTTTATAAATATTATATGCCAATGTTATGCCTTGTTTTTTCTATACATGTATCCAGAATATGTTAGATCTTGCATGAAGTAGGTTTTTCCGTTGTGATTTTGAAAAATGTTTTAAAATACATACCTGCTCCCAGTGCGGTTGCATGCTTAGTGTAGGCACCTGCAACATCGTGTTTCTTTCAGACACATCCATCCAACTTGAGCTCTCCTCTGCTACCACTTCCCTCCCTTTACTCTCAACCCATTCACACCCTCCAAGTACATAAGTTTCTTCTCCTAGCGTGGAGTCCATCTACGAGGTCGACCAGAAGGATCTGTTCTCCTAGATTGCCACTGACTTGAGCATCGGAGTAATCCCATCGGGATCACTGGCCCATGTCTCCTCTATTTTGCAGGTCCAGGCGCGCGAGCGGGTTCCCAAGCAACGAGGGCACGGTCCGAGATCGTCTCCAACTACATGCCACAGCAGTCGGGCGGCAACATATTGGCATGCCAGGAAGGGGGGGCAAGACACGTTTTGTTCCAAGCCATTCCTCTTGCAAGCAATTCCACCAGAAGCATGGTGATGACACATGCGAGGGAGGTCTCCACTAGCCGTGCGGGGGATCCCCCTTCCTATGAAGATCCGCACAGTCCAGATAGAAAGCTCCCCGCTCCACCGCAACCACCTCCAGCGGACACTCAACTGGCCGCACTCACCCAGTAAATGTAGCTTTTGATTGTAGCGGTGCACCAGTTGCTGCATTAGCATCGATCCCTGACTACCCACCAACAGCCAGGGACTCCCACAGCCCAAGCCGTCGCACCCCACGACATCCTACAGTCCTTTTAAGGAAGGCCTTCGCTGCCATGGGCCACAACAGATCGCTAGGGAAGCCACAAGACCCCGGCAAAGAGATAGTGGACCAGGTCAGCCGATCGGGAGAGCCGATCCTTAACCTTCGAGCAGGCTACTTGATGCGGGATGAAAATCGATGTAACATGCGTTATTATTTGGGAAAGGGAAAACACCTAAACAAGCTAGGACCGTGGGAGGGCTAAGAAGCCTCCCGGGACTAGGGTGACACTGAAACAAAAATCCTAAAACAGTTGATCTCTTTTGTTTTCAATTTTATTGGTGGAGGTGGCGAAGGAAGGATGGAGATGGGAGATTGGGAACTGGAACTCATGGCCCTGGGACTCACTCTAATGGGGAGATGCACACATAGAGTCAGGGTTCAAAGCATAAAGCTACCCTCCCGAGGGATCAAAGCACATAGCTATCCTCTCGAGGGATCAAAGCACTAGTTACCCTGAGCTCTCATCGAGCCCATCATCCACATAGTAGGGCTCTCATAGAGGTCGCTAGGGTGACTCTCAAAGGACACGAGGGGATAAAGAAGATGAGATAGGGGATAACGTGGGTGCTCGAACCCATCATCCACAAAGTAGGACTCTCACACCCCCCTAACGAATCCATTATCAACACAGTAGGGAACGAAGGCAAACGGGCCTCAGCCCAGAACCAGAACCAATGGAGAACCCAAAAATTTATATCAAAGTCATAATTATTATAGGGGGAGAGGGGGCCTTTATATAGAAAAACCAAAACCCTCAGTTTCTTAGCCTTCAAGAAAACTCAAAAAGAAAAATAAATTACATCAAAATTCATGTTGCATCAAAAGTGGTGCTGATCTACTCTGAGAAGCGTGTTAGCTTGATGATCTGCACTGAAAAGCATGCTGCTCTGAAAACTGGGATGCTCCGAAATCCTTGCAAACTCAAACTCATGACCGTGTGGAGGATCGATCTCCTGATTGAGCACCGGTGGATGGTCGACGACCGGGAAGCAAGCGACGGATGCGACCGGTGAACGGCGAGCGGCAGACGGTGGATGACTAGCGGCAGACGGCTGGCGGTGGGCTGCAGACGAGGCGGTGGCACGGGAATGGCATGGCATGCTGGGCGTGCCGTTTGGTGTCCCACGACCGTGGGAGACCTCCTGGGCACCAGCGTGGCCTCCGGCGGCCGAGCAGACGGCGGACCGACTGCCGGCGGTGGCAGGCGAGCGGCGGTGCTTGCTGGCGGTGGTGCAGGGGTGGCACGGCATGCATGGCCATGCCGTTTGGTCTTCCCACGGGCATGGGGCCCTACGATGCCGGCGAGGGCCCTCCGGCGGCCGGGCGTGAACCGGCGAGTGGCGGGCAGGCGGCCGGTGGCAGGTCGGCGGTGGCAGGCGGCGGCGGCGACCTTGGCGATCGTTGGTCTTCCCACATCCGTTCGTCTTCCATGGGCCTTGGCTGGTGGATGGCTTTTCCGACGAGGGCGGGGTCGGCAGGCTCTAGCGAGTGGGCCGGCGGGGGTGGCCGGGGGGGTCGGGCGGCTCGTATTTGGGGCCGGCGGTGCGGAGGCTAGGGTTTGGGAGATTTTTTAAAACTCACGGGAGAATATGGAATAACATAGGATAAAGTAGGAATAAGATTGTGATAAAGATGGAATAGCTGGAATAGGAAAAATCAAAAAAACCGAGAAAATAGAAAAAAATAGAAAAAGAACCTGGACCTGTCCTGTATCCCCATCATTCTCCTCGACCGTGAAGAACTCGACTTCGTCAAGTTCGAAAAAACGGATCACACCCTAATCCACAACTCGCTCTGATACCAAAATTGATGCGGGATGAAAATCGATGTAACCTGGGTTATTATTTGGGAAAGGGAAAACACTTAAACAAGCTAGGACCGTGGGAGGGCTAAGAAGCCTCCCGGGACTAGGGTGACACTGAAACTAAAACCCTAAAATAGCTGATCTCTTTTGTTTTCAATTTTCTTTGTGGAGGTGGCGAAGGAAGGATGGAGATGGGAGATTGGAAACTGGAACTCATGGCCCCGGGACTCACTCTAACGGGGAGACGCACACAGAAAGTCAGGGGTCAAAGCATAAAGCTACCCTCCCAAGGGATCAAAGCACATAGCTACCCTCCCGATGGATCAAAGCACCAGCTACCTTGAGCTCTCATTGAGCCCATCATCCACATAGTAGGGCTCTCACAGAGGCCGCTAGGGTGACTCTCAAAGGACACGAGGGGATAAAGAAGACGAGATAGGGGATGACTAGGGTGCTCGAACCCATCATCCACAAAGTAGGACTCTCACACCCCCCAACGATACATTATCCACATAGTAGGGAACGAAGGCAAACGGGCCTCAGCCCCGAACCAGAACCAGAACCAATGGAGAACCCAAAAATTTATATCAAAGTCATAATTATTATAGGGGGAGAGGGGGCCTTTATATAGAAAAACCAAAACCCTCAGTTTCTTAGCCTTCAAGAAAACTAAAAAAGGAAAATAAATTACATTAAAATTTGTGTTGCATCAAAAGTGGTGCTGATATACTCTGAGAAGCATGTCAGCTTGATGATCTACACTGAAAAGCATGCTGCTCTGAAAATTGGGCTGCTCCGAAATCCATGCAAACTCAAACTCACGGCCGTGCGGAGGATTGATCTCCCGATTGAGCACCGGCGGACGGTCGGCGACCGGGAAGCAGGTGGCGTATGGGGCCGGCGGACGATGGATGGCTGGCGGCGGGCTACAGGCGAGGCGGTGGCACGGGATTGGCACGTCACGCTGGGCGTGGAGTTTGGTCTCCCACGGCCGTGGGAGATCTCCTAGGCGTCGGCATGGCCTCCAGCGATCGAGCGGGCGGTGGACCGGCGACGGGCGGCATCAGGCGAGTGGCGGTGCATGCGGGCGGCGACGCAGGTGGGCTGTGGTGTAGGGGTGGCACGGCACGCACGACCGTGCCATTTGGGCTTCCTACGGGCGTGGGGCCCAAGGACGCCGGCGAGGGCCCTCCGGCGATCGGGCATGAGCCGAAGAGCGGCGGGCGGGCGGCCGGTGGTAGGCCGACGGTGGTAGGTGGCGGTGGTGGCCGTGGTGACCGTTGGTCTTCCCGTGTCTGTTCATCTTCCACGGGCCTTGAGCGGCGGACGGCTTTTTCGGTGAGGGCGGGGCCTGTGGGCTCTAGCGGGTGGGTCGACGGGGTCGGCCGGGCGATTTGGATCTGGGTCCGGCGAGGCGGAGGCTAGGGTTTGGGAGATTTTTTAAAACTCACGGGAGAAGATGGAATAACATAGGAATAATGTAGGAATAAGATCGGGATAAAGCTGGAATAGCGGGAATAGGTGGAATAGTGGGAATAGGAAAAATAAAAAAAATCCGAGAAAATAGGAAAAAATAGAAAAAGAACCTGGACCTGCCCTGGATCCCCATCACTACTGTCAAGCACCATCGAGGTTGCAGAGGCAAGGCCGCCCAATGTGACCCCCCTCAACTGCCTCGTTCACCTACTCCGTCGAACTCAGCGGAGGGCTCAATCGACGAGGCTATTAGGCGCATGGTAGAAAGGCACCTGGAGGAACAGGAATGTAAGCTAGCGGAGCTATCCTGCCAATTTATAGATCTGCAGGGCTCCCCTCGTGAGCCTGCGAGCTACGATGCTCATCCCCCCTTCTCCTGAGAGCTCCAAGAGGAATCGATCCCGGGTCAGTTCCACATGCTGCAGGTGGATCCGTATGATGGAACCACCGACCCCCTAAACCACCTTGAGAGCTACAAGGTCCTCATGATAGTCCACGGGGTGATCGATGCTCTCATCTACATCACTTTTCTAACCATCCTTCGAAAGGCGGCTCGAGTCTGGTTTATTTGCCTCGAGCCTGAAAGCATCGGCTCATTTGCTCAGTAGGAGAGAAAGTTCGTGGCTCACTTTGATGACTGCCGGAAGGTGCCATAGGTGGTGGACAGCCTCTTCTCCATCAGGAAGCAAGACCACGAGTTGCTGTGGGACTACGTGGCCTGCTTCAAGGTTGCTGCACTAGAGATTTACAACATGGACGAGTCAGTTGCCATGCTGGTGCTGAAGAGAGGGCTCAGGACTTCCTGCCTGACCAACTCACTAGACAAGAAGCCACTGAAGATATACTTTGAACTCCTCCTCCATGTTCATAAGTACATCCGCATCGAGGAGGTGGACCGTATGAGGAGGGAGTTGGACAGGAAGCCACTGAAAAAGCCATCCATCGGGGAGACGTCCGAGGTGCGGAAGCCTAGGCCGGCCGCCCCGAACTTCCACCGGGGGCTGAAGCTAAAGAGTGGCCCCATCCCAAAAGAAAGATACACACCTCTCCTAGCCCCAAGGATGAAGATCTTCATGGAGATAGAGGGTGAGTGCTACTTGTGGCGCCCACCCCCATTAAAACTGTCTAACGATCGCGACAAGATGAAGTACTGCGAATTCCACTACCATAATGGCCATGACATTGAGGAGTGCCGCCACCTCAAGAGAGAAATTGAAGATCTCATAAGGAGGGGCTATCTCGAAAGGTTCATGGGGGGCAAGACCACGGTGGAACCTTAGGCACTCGTTGCTCTCCCTCCGATCCCTGCAATCGAAACTGGCCCACCGAGAAGCATGTGGGAATGATATGTTGGGGAATCGAGTGTGCCCCCAAGAGGGCCTGCTGGGGAGAAAGTTTGGAAAATGTACTCCCCTTTGTGAGGGAGAGGAAATCTGGAAATGAAAATATAAATAATGATGCCGTGGTCATCGAGATGATGATCACTAAGCATCCTGGGAAACAAATTATGGTCGATAGTGGAAGTTCAATTGATGTCCTTTTTTATGATATTTTCTCCAGGATGAATATGTCCTCTGCTCAACTCAGGCATGTGCACACTCTCCTCGTTGATTTTACAGGGGACTTCATTGGAGTCTAGGGGGAAATCACTCTCACTATTACTACCAGGGCCCACCTCGGTAGAGCACCGTCATGATGACCTTCACGGTTGTTAGGCTTCCCTCGGCCTACAACATGATTCTTGGCTGCCCCGGGATTAATCTACTCAATGCGGTCATTTCCACCAAGTGATTATTGGTGCAGTTTCCCACTCTTTATGGTGTTGGGGAAATGAGGGGGGCAACTCAGTCGATCTAGCATTGTCTCCAAGCCATTCCTGGGGCCAAAACCTCGGAGGAAGACCCCAGTGCTGATGACTTCGACCAAAGGGTGCATGACCATAGAGGTGGCTCGATCGAGCACCTGCTATCGTATCCACTCAGAGCTGACCCAACGAAGATGGTACAAATTGGGGCCCAGCTGCCAGAGGAGCAGGCCCACCTATTGGAATTCCTTTGAGTGAACGCAGACATGTTCGCCTGGATGGTGGCCGATATGCCCAAAATTCTCCTTGACATCATCACTCACAAGTTGAGCATCGACCCGAAGTACCCTCTTATTCGATAGAAGAAGAGAAGCTTCATCTCGGAGAGGCAACGGGCAATTAACGAGGAGATGGACAAGCTCCTCGCAACTGGCTTTGTCCATGAGGTACAATACCCCAGCTGGCTGGCAAATGTAGTCATGGTCAAGAAGAACAATGGAAAATGGAGGATCTGCGTGGACTACACTGACCTCAATCGAGTATGTCCAAAGGACAGCTTCCCCCTATTGAAGATCGACCAATTGGTGGACTCCACCTCGGGGCACCGCTTGCTCTCCTTTATGGATGCATTTTTCGGATACAATCAAATCTGGATACATTCGGAGGATGAGGAGCATACTGCCTTCATCACCAACCAAGGGATGTACTGCTACCAGATGATGCCTTTCGGCTTGAAGAATGCTAGCACCATGTACCAGTGGCTGGTCAATCGGGTCTTCAAAGATCAGATTGGCCGAAACATGCAGGTATATGTAGACACATGCTCGTTATGAGCAAGCCAAAGTTAGACCACATCGCCGACCTGGTGGAGGCCTTCCACAACCTCCGGGTGTACAAGGTGAAGCTGAATCCAGTAAAGTGCACCTTCGATGTAGCAGCAGGGAAGTTCCTTGGCTTCATGGTCACCTAGAAGAGAATTGAAGCAAACCTAGAGAAGGTCCAGGCAATTATCGACATGGAGCACCCCACCTCGATGAAGCAGGTCCAGCACCTCATGGGTCGGATTGCAGCCTTGAGCTAGTTCATCTCGAGGTCAGCTGACCGCTACGTACCTTTGTTTAAGGCACTGCACAAAATGCATGACTTTGCCTGGACTGAAGAATGTAAAGCAGCCTTTAAGGAGTTAAAGAATTTCTTGGCATCACCGCCCTTACTCTCTAGGCCAGAGGAAGGAGAGGAACTCCTGCTGTATCTGGTGGTCACCCCGGGGGCCGTCAGCTCGGTTCTTGTCTGCATAGATGAGGATGGATCCCAGAAACCGGTGTACTATGCCAGCAAAATCCTTCGAGATGCAGAGATCAGGTACACCCGCTCAGAAAAGTTAATTTTTGCTCTTATAATGTCTACCCAGCATCTCGGGTTGTACATCCAAGCGCATCTGATCATGGTCTTGACGTACCAACCACTGAGGGCCGTGCTTAGCTACCCCGACACTTTTGGATGCTTGGCCAAGTGGGCATTGAAGCTCAGTGAATTTGACATCACATATTGGCCAAGGTCATCTTAGAAGGCCTAGGTGTTCGCTGACTTCCTGGTCGAGTGTACAGGACTTGATGAATAGCCATAGCAGACCACCCCGGAGCATCAAGTAGAGCCCGAAGCCGAGGAGGAGTCTTGGGTCCTCCACATGGACAGCGCATCCAATGTGGGTGGGAGTGGGGTATGCCTTATCCTCGCTAACGGTGACAGGTTTGTAGTCGAGTGTGTACTCCACTTTCGATTTACGGTGACCAACAACCATGAAGAGTACGAGGCACTCCTTGTGGGGCTGAGAGTCTCCCGTGAGCTTGGTGTACCCAACCTAAAGGTCTTGACCGACTCCCAGCTGGTGGTCGGCCAGGTCTCCAGTGAATATGAGGCCCGAGATCCCTAGATGATGAAGTACCTGGAGTGGGTTCACTCGAGCACGATAGGCTTTCGGTGCTTCAGCATCTCCTATATCCCTCGTGGAGAGAATGCTCACGTCGATGCTCTGTCAAGGCTCGTGACCTTGCCGGACTCATCAATGGGGAGTGCCCACATTGAGTACCTGGAAAGTCCAAGGTACGAAGCTCCTAGAGAAGTCCAGCAAGTCACCCCAAAGATCAGTTGGATGGACTAGTACATCAGATACATCACTGACGGCACCCTACCAGACGATCGAACGGAGGCCGGCCTCATCAAGAAGAAGGCCATGCGATTCGTCCTGATGGATGGGTAGCTCTACCATAGATCCTTCTCCTATCCACTCCTAAAGTGCCTAAGACCCACAAAGGCAACCTTTGTGCTCCAAGAAATACACGAAGACCTCTATGGGAATCACGTCGGAGGAAGGATGCTAGTATACAAGGACCTACCTTTGTGCTCCAAGAAATACACGAAGACCTCTGTGGGAATCACGTCAGAGGGAGGATGCTAGCATACAAGGCCCTCCATCAGGGATACTACTGGAAAACCTTGAGGGAGGATGCCGTCGACCTCGTGAGGAAGTGCGATCGCTGCTAGTGCCACGCCAACATACAGCATCAACCGGCGATGCCACTCTCCCAACACTCCTCGCCCTAGCCATTCGCCCAGTGGGGGATGGACATCCTTGGTCCATTCCCTCCTACATCTGGACAATGCAAGTTCCTGATAGTGGTTATTGACTACTTCACCAAATGGGTGGAGGCAAAGCCGCTAGCATGGACTACTGAAGCCAAGGTCCGCCAGTTCTTCTGGAAATCGATCATCTGCCACTTTGGGCTCTCACAACATCGTCATCGATAATGGATGGCAATTCGATAACCGAGAGTTCGAGGAGTTCTGCGTAGACCTCAGCATTCAACATCGCTTCACCTCAGTGGCTCACCCCCAGACCAATGGAGAGGCCGAGCTGACCAACCGAACTATCCTTCAGGGACTCCAAACCAGGCTAGCACGGGACAAGGGTAAGTGGTCAGAAGAACTTTCCAACATTCTTTGGGCCTACCACACAACACCCAGGATGGCCATGGATGAGATGCCTTTCAACCTCATCTTCGGCGTAGAAGCCGTTGTCCTGGTCGAACTTGGTGTGCCCACACTATGGGTGGAACAGTATGATGAGGAAAAAAATTTGGCCTGCCTTCTTCTCAATTTGGACCTCCTTGAGAAAACCAAAGACAAGGCTCATCTTCAGATGGTGGCCTATCGGTAGCGAGTAGCCCGGTACTACAATGCATGGGTGAGGCCAAAGATCTTCCACCCAAGTGACCTGGAGCTGTGTCGGGCTGAAGCCTTCCAACCTCGGGAGTGCGGCAAGCTCTCACCGAATTGGGAGGAACCCTATAAGGTGGTCGAGGCTCTTCCCCATGGAGCCTACTACCTAGCGGAGCTGGACGGTGCCAAATTCTCGCAAACTTGAAATGCCAACAATCTGAGAATGTATTATCAGTAATGTAAGGCCTTCCTTCATTAATGATAAA
Source organism: Areca catechu (assembly GCA_021397845.1). Classification (NCBI taxonomy): domain Eukaryota; kingdom Viridiplantae; phylum Streptophyta; class Magnoliopsida; order Arecales; family Arecaceae; genus Areca; species Areca catechu. The sequence continues at coordinate 147,201,545 of CM038053.1, read as the reverse complement.
GATCCTCTTTGTGTAAATCACTTTGATCTTGCAGGAATGTCGCTGCCCGATCCCAGGTCTGGCAAGCTAAGCCCAGAAACTCCTGAAGCTCGGCACTCTAAGCCCAGAAACTCCTGAAGCCCGGCACTCTAAGCTTAAAAACTCTCAAAGCTCGACATTCTAAGCCCAGAAACTCCTAAAGCCCGACATCTTAAGTCCAGAAACTCTCAAAGCCTGACACTCTAAGCCCGAAAACTCCTAAAGCACGGCACCTTAAGCTCAAAAACTTTTGAAGCTTGGCACCTCATAGTCGCCTGGTGGGCCCACTAAGTGCAGCATCCTGGCTTGGTCGCACCGTGCGAGATGGTCCACTCGAGGTCGAATGGACCTCTTTCAAGGAGGTACACAGAGCCCTACTACCGCGCTGCTCACGAGGTGGGAGTGACTTAGCAAGTCAAAGACTTCCTTCCTAATCGCCCCACATACCCAGAGCTCGGTAGGAAAGAGTCCAAGGACTTAAAGCCTCAAGTCAAGATGTCTTGGTGAAGACGTATACGTGGGCAGTTAAGAAGAAAAGGAAGGAAGGTTGCCAAAGAATTGAGAATGCAAAATTACACTAGTGAAGCAGAATAGAAGGGAGTTTCATTAAAGATTCTTTAGGGTATTACATTTTCTCTGGGCCCCGATAGGTCGGGCAGCCTAGACAAAAGCAAAAAAGAGAGAAAGAGGTACAAGAAGAAAGGAGGCTTCTATGCTACTCCACTAGCTCCTTCCTTGGATGATGCACAACTGGGGTGACATCTCTTGGGACCTCCGATGGCGGGGCTACCTGCAGGACCTCCGGTGGCGGGGCTACCTCTAGGACCTTCAGTGGCGAGGCTACGTCGATGGCAGCTGCGGGTTCGTCCGATTCGGCCAAGGCCAAGGTTGGGCTCCTGCATGGAGCAGCCGGGAAGGCGAGCCCATCCAAGTTCATGTCCGGAATGAGCTCCGCCACCATGGACCAGCATAACGGGAAACCCTTGAAGAACGAGTTCATGGCCAGTTCATGGAACTCAGTGTCGAACTCTTTTAAGGCCTTGTAATTTGGTATTGCCTCGGTGACCTCCTTCACAGCCTCTATCAAGTCGACCGCCATCGTGGCCTTCTCTTCAGTGGTGGCAGCCTTCCTCTCAGTGGCAGTACCTCGCTCCTTTGCTACCTCCAGCTGAGCCCGAAGGGCTTGGGCCTGCTACCTCTCTCTGGCCACTTCGGCGACTAGCTCTTCTACCCTGGCCTCTTTGGCCTTGAGCCTCTCGGTCTGGCTTCTGCTTCGATTCCTCTCTCAGTCCAAGGAATCCTCCATGTCCTTGAGGCACCTCTCGATGCCTGCCACCTCGGTCCTCAGCTCATTGTTCTTTCATTTAGCCTCCCAGGCCTCGTCTATCTTTAGCTTGACCTCGACCTTCAGCAAGTCAAGCTGTAGCACCTTCTGCTTGTTCCTCTTTGCCTAGTTCTTGCAGTAATCCCGTATGAGCAAGAGGTCCATCCCAAGCTGCACCAAGGAAGACGTCATCCAAAAAAAAAAGAATAAAGAGAGAGAAAATGAAAGAGGAAAAGTCAGGAGTACTCATCGAGGAGAGCTGCGGGAATGTGCTAAGGATGGCATCGGCCAGGATCCTTCTCGCTTTATCCCGCCGATCGCGTGGTTGGATGGCGAAGTCCATCATGTGCTTGGCGAGGGCCCGATCTCAGACCAGTGAGGCATCCAGTGCCATCTCGAAGGGCAATTTATGGGAGTTCTTTTTCTTCTTTGCTGCCACTACCATTGCAGCGCCCCCTAGACTGGCTGAGGATGACTCGAAATCCCTGTGGGGGCTCGCTGCCACTCTGGATGGCACCGCTGATGGTGGCTCCCTCTTTTCCTGCTCTTCTTCCATTTCCACCTCGATAATCTCAGGAGGTGGGGGCACCACAGCATTGGCGATGGTGGTGGACCTAGCCTGGATGACCATGTCAGGCTCGCGGACCAGGGGCAAGTCCTGCTACCTCGATGGTTTGGGGATAGGTTCAGTTGCCCTCCTGATCGGCTTCGATGGCATGGTGGATGCGGCCGTCACACTGTCCTGTTCTGAGCCCTCTTCAACGGGGACTTTCTAGCCCCCGCTGGTGCACCCCTCTTCCTGGAGAGCGTGAGGAGTTCATTCATGGAGTACTTCATGCATGCACAAAGGAGAACGAGGTCAGTTTCGAGCTTGAGAAGACAAGCAAAAAACAAAAAGAAGTAAAGATTGCGTTGAACTCACCCAACTTCTGCATTGGGCTGACTTCGGCTTCGAACAGGTTCTGCTCCGACAGCAGAATCTCGAGGGAAGGGATTTGGTTGGTGTGGAGCTGGTCATAAATTTCCTGATCAACCACCTTGACAGTAGCATTTTGATTCGGGGTCTGGTCTGGGTCGCTCCAAACCCAATCGACCCCCTCGACGGAAGCAAAGAAGTATTTGCTTTTCCATCCTTTGATGGAAGAGGGGAGCTCGATCTTGATGCCCTTTGGGCATGGAGAAATGAACCACCATCCCTCCTTGGTCGGGTGGCATTTCAGGGTAAAGAAAACCCTGAACAAGGAGAAACAGGCTACTATCCTATGAAAGTGGCAGAGGACGATGAAGCAAAAAGTTGTCCTAACTGTGTTTTGGACCAGCTGAGCAGGTACCAGATGATAATGGCTCAGCACAAAAAGGAAGAAAGGATAAAAAGGGAATCGAAGGCTTCCTACGAGGGTTTCCTCATAAAGGGCAATCCAGCACGGGCCCCTGGAGGTGACCCATTCCCCTGGTCTTGGGACCGAGAGCTGGATGGAATTTGTGACACTGAAGGTCTCCCGATGATCGAAAGTTCCTCATCGGTTATCATCGAAGAAATATCGCTAGGACCAGTCGACTGAGAGGGTTCAAAAGAAGCTTCAAAAGGAGGAGGCGGGGGGCTGACCCTAGGCTCCCCTATGACAATTCCTGTGGGGCGGGGCCTTCTGCAAATCTTGTAGCAAGCTTCTTCCTCCTCGTCAGAGGAAGAAGGAGTCCTCGGTCGAGAAGGCCCAGCCTCATTAGGATTGGTCAAGGGATGAAAGTTGTGACCCCAACGAGACATCTCAAGGAAGAAGATGAAGGAGAAAGAATAGAGGAGGAGAAAGGAGATGGAAGAAGCCTGGGAAGATCCTGACCCTAAAGAAGATCTCTACCCAACCAAAAGAAGAAGAAGAATGAAGAGGACGAACCTGGCTAGCCTTGAAGGAAAAGGAAAGCCGGGGAAAGAGAGGAGACTCTGGTTCATTGGCGGGCACGGGAAGTTTGAAAGAGGAAGTGTTTTCAGGGAACTGTCCATCCTTTCGAAATGACCAAACCGCAACCGTACCATCCAAAACCACCACCATCGGATCTATGCCATGTTTTAGTAATCAACGGAGAGCAACGCTTCGACTCGATCATGATCATTTTGAATTCTGAGTCAGCCATAAAGTCTCCTCAAACGAGTCCACGTGTCACCCCCGCATTGGCTTGGAGATCCTCGCTATGAGGCACTGGCGATCATGGCAATTATGGCACTAGATTTTGGCCTTTCCACATCAGCACTGCATTTACTTCCTTCACCCCGAGCACCATGCACCAACAGGACTTGAGAGTGGGGGGCAAATGATGTGGCAAGATCACTGAAATGGAACCCATGTCAAACCCAGTCAGATGCCATGTCGGAAGAAGCTGCCATGTCGGACGTCCCTCTTTGGACTCCTTCGCCAGGTGGCTCCCTCGAGGCAAGATGCCTTGGCTGAAGTCGAGCTCCTGCTCTCTTCGAACTCCTTCGCCAGGTGGCTCCCTCGAGGTCGAGATGCCCAGGCCGAAGTCGAGCTCCATCTCCCTTCAGACTTTTTCGCCAGTTGGCTCCCTCGAGGTTGAGACACCTTGGCCGAAGTCGAGCTCCTGCTCTCTTCGGACTCCTTCGCTAGGTGGCTCCCTCGAGGTCGAGATGCCTTGGCCAAAGTCAAGCTCCTCCTTCCTGAATCAACCCCACTTTGGGCGAAGGGACCGGTAGCTGAGGGACGTCGCCGCCTTCCTTGAATGGCGATAAGCTACCCAAGGACCACGGAGGGGTGCCCACCAGGCCATAATAATTGTCCTAGCTACCACTTACACCAAAAGGGAAGGGGTCCCCAGATTGAGGTGTTGCGCTCCCAACCAACCATCTATGACACCCAAAAAAGGAAGTCAACCCAGGAAATTTAAATCCAGGGGGTGGCTCCCCCCCGATCGAGGCTCTGCCAGGTTTCCTTAAATGGAGGGACCAGAAGGAGGGTCAGAGAGCACGGTGCTGTTCCCTATCATGGATGGGGAAAGGCACCCTGCACATGGTATGGAACATCACCGCACGTGCTTGCAAGCGAGGGGGGATCCCAAGGTAGGTAGCATGTAGCCATCCTGGCTTAAAATAGTTCTCCAAGGTTCCAAGAAAAAGGTAAGTAATAAATAATCAAAAGGGGCAGCATACAGGAGAGCAATAGAGAGACCAAGTGCTTTAGGCTACCAGAGACCCACCGGAAGGGTCTCGATGGACACAGCCATCTAACTTGAGCTCCCCTCTGTTGCCATTTCCCTCACTCTACTCTAAACCCATTCACACCCTCCAAGTATATAAGTTCTCCTCCAAGCATGGAGTCCATCTACGAGGCTCGACCAGGAGGATCTATTCCCCTGGATCACCACTGACTTGAGTGTTGAAGTTCCCCCACCGGGATCACCGGCCCGGGTGTCCTCTATTTTGCAGGTCCGGGCACATGAGCGGGTTCCTGAGCGATGAGGGCATAGTTCGAGATCGTCTACAACTACAGGCCATGATGATTGGATGGCAACATGTTTCATCAAAATCAATTCCTTCTTTTTGATTATAGCCCTTAGCTACCAGCCTAGCCTTGTTTCTGGTCACTACACCATTTTCATCTAGTTTATTTCTATATATCCATTTAGTACCAATAATTGAATCATTAGATGGTCTCTCTATTAGTGTCCAAACTTTGTTTCTTTCAAATTGATTTAATTCTTCTTGCATAGTAATTATTCAATTAAGATCTTTTTTAGCTTTTTTAATACATTTGGGTTTAATTTGAGAAACAAAAGCAATTTAATCACATTTATTTCTAATAGATGATCTAGTTCTAACCCCTCTCGATGGATCACCTAAGATCAATTTCTTAGGATGTCCATGAGTATACCTCCACTCTTTTGGTAGATCCTTGTATTTTGGTGAGGATCTTGTAGCTTCTTCTCCATCCATCTTGTTTTATCTTCTTCTTCTTCTTTAGAAGAGAGATCATCCAAAGTCAGTTTCTTCAATCCTTTAGTACCTGCACATGCATCAGAAGTATCTTCTTTTCTAAAGGATTTGTAAACAGACTCTTCAAATACAACATGCATTGATTCTTCTAGTATTCTTTTATTAAAAACTCTGTATGCCTTGCTTGATGTAGAGTATCCTAAGAAGATACCTTCATTAGACTTGGCATCAAACTTGCCTAAATTATCTTTTTCATTATTTAAAACAAAGCACCGGCAACCAAAAACTCGAAAATACTTTAAAGTAGGTTTTCTTTCTTTCCAAAGTTTATAGGATATTTTCTTTAAAATAGGTCAAATTAAAACATGATTTAAAATATAATAGGTAGTATTAATTTTTTTAGTCCAAAAATATCTCGAAAGATCATTTTCTTAAAGCATTGTGTATGTCATTTCTTTTAAAGTATGATTTTTTCTTTATGCCACCCCATTTTGTTGAGGTATCCTAGGTGTAGAAAAATTATGATCAATTTCTTTTTTATTACAAGAGTTTTTGAAATCTTGATTTTCAAATTCAGTACCATGGTCACTACAAATATAAATAACCGAAGTACCTTTTTAGAATGCTAAAAATGATTCATCTTTATGAGCAAAAAATAAAACCCATGTAAATCGAGAGAAATCATTTGCTATAACTAATCCATATCTTTTTCCTCTTAGGCTTACTGTCCTAGTTGGTCCAAAGAGATCCATATGGAGTAGCTCTAATAGCCTAGAAGTTGAAATAAAATATTTTGGTTTGAAAGAAGTTTTTGCTTGTTTTCCAAATTGACATGCTTCACATATTTTATCTTTTTCAAAACTAAGTTTTGGTAAATCTCTTACTAAATCATTTTTACATAATTTTAAAAGAAGATACATGCTTGCATGACCTAATCTACGATACCAAAGCCAACTAGTCTTGTTAATAGTAGAATTCATAGCAACTAGGCATTCACCATTATGTAAAAGTAAATTATCAAGATCAACAACATAGATGTTACCATGCTTATTTCTAATGAATTTCACTCCATTACATTTAGGACTAGCTACCATGCAAACAGATGATTCAAAAATAACTTTAAAGCATTTGTCACAAAATTGACTAATTCTAAGCAAATTATATTTCAATCCTTTAACTAATAAAACATTATCTATAAATGTAGAAGAGAAGATGTAAATTTTACTGATACAAATGGTTTTTCTTTTATTGTTATCTCCAAAAGTTACAATTCCTCCATTTAGTGTCTCAAGAGAGGTGAATTGCTTCATATCCCTTGTCATGTGTCTTGAGTAACCACTATCGAGATACCACAATTTTTTCCTTTTTTTGATTCCAAGACATACCTGCAAAACAAATTAAGTTTTCAATTTAGGTACCCAAGTCATCTTGGATCCTTTTGGGTTAGTGCTAAAGGTGGTTCATTTTGGAACCCAAATCTTTCTAGAATTGTTAATTTTTCTAAGATCACATTGATATGTTTTATGACCTAATTTTTTACAAGAAAATATGTAATGCTAGATGATACACGTATAAAGAAATTCTTGAAAAATTTTTGCTATTTTTGTGGTCTAAAACCCAAATTTACTTTGTTGAAAATTGCTCTTTAATTGTTTAATAAAAGATTTGGCTTTTCAGAACTATATATAAACTTTTCAATAAATGGTTTAACTTTTTCAAGCTCATTTTTGAATTTCTAATTTTCTTCTTCAAGATCTTTATTTTTCTTCAAAAGTTCATTGTTTGAAATGATGACCTTGGATCTTTTCAATACTTCATTTTCCATTAACAAAGCATTCCTTTGTTTTTCTAAAATATCAATCTTAGCTTTTAAATCACTATTTTCATTTGTGAGATTAGTGTTTTCAAGAGATGATGAACTAGCATGCTTTTTCAACTTTTTGTTTTCAATTTTTAGCAATCTATATTCATTCATGAGCTCATCAAATGCATCTCTAAGTTCATCAAATATAAATTCTGGTTCAAAATCAGAATGTACCTCATCTTCTTGAACCATGAAGCAAAGATTGGCAACTTCAGTTTGTTCTTCTTCTGAATTGGAGTTCTCACTGTCACTCCTAGTTGCCATCATTGCCTTCTTTCTAAATCTTTTTTTTGACTTATTTAGGAGAGGACAGTCAAACTTATAATGTTCAGGCTTCTTGCATTCGAAGCAAATTGGTTATTCATTCTCCTCTTTTTCTTTTTCTTTTCCCTTTTTATTTGTATGTTGATGCTTTTTCTTGTAGGGAAACTTATTTCTTCTCATAAACTTTTTGAACTTTCTTGTAATGAGAGCCTCTTCATCCTCATTTTCTTCTCCTTCGAATTCTTCACTTGAAGACTCTTCTTGAGTTGTAGATTTGAAGGCTATAGTCTTTTTCTTTTTGTCCATGTCCATTGCCTTTTGCTTCAGCTTCAAGTTCAACTTATAAGTCATGAGTGAACCAATGAGTTGCTCCAATGAAAGTTTATCAACATCTTTGGCTTCTTGAATAGCTGTCACTTTAAGATTCCAAGATGTTGGCAATGACCCGAGAATTTTATTTATAAGGTCAGCATTAGTCATAGTCTTATCAAAACTTCTCATGCCATTTACAATATTTGTATATCTAGTATATATATCAGTAATAGATTCATTAGGTTTCTTTAAAACATCTCATAAGTATGTACAAGAATATTAACTTTCATATTTTTTACTTGATCGGTACTCTCATGAGTAATCTCAAGTGTGTTCCATATTTTCTTAGCAGAGGTGCATGTGAAAATCCTATTGAATTCACTTGGATCCAATGCACAATACAGTAGATTCATTGCTTTCGCATTAAGATCTAATTATTTAATATCATTCTCATCCCAATTCTCAAGTTTTGGGATGGAAATGCCATTAACAATGACTGAGAGAATATGAGGATCTTTATCTACAACTTTCCATAGATTATAATCAATTGAATATATATAAATTCTCATACTTGTTTTCTAGTATGTGTAATTGGTGCCATTAAAGTAAGAAGGTCTATTTGAGGCTTGTCCCTCAACTACACTAGAACCAAGTGGGGCTGCCATAGAACTTTACTCAAGGTGGTTAGACCTATAAACTGAGAACATGGCTCTGATACCACTTGTTGCACAATAAGCAACCCAAGAGGGGGGTGAATTGGGTTTTAAAAATTTTGCAAGTGTGTGCCAATTTAAAATAATTAAGGTGCTAGTGAATTGCAAGTATTTATGAGTTATTCAAGAGTATGCAGCAAAAAAAGATAAGCAAATGCAAAGTAAACAAGAATAAATAAAGTGAGAGTAAGCAATACAAACACAATAATATATAATGGTTCGGTGCACTCCAAAGCACCTACATCCACTCTCCAAGGTCCACTTGAGAATTTACTATAATCACTCTTGATTATAGCCGATTAGTTTTTCGGGCTCAATAATCAAAACCCAACTTGTTTTCATCGGTAACACAAGTCAAAACCCCTTTTGGTTTTACTGGTTAACCAAAAACCTAGTTAGTTTTGTAACTTAGGCTCACCAACAACCTCTTTGATTTTCACAAGGCTAACCAAAAATCTTTTTGGTTTTCATAAGGCTAACCAAAAACCTTTGTTGGTTTTAATACATAGGCTCACCAACAAACCTCAATAAAGAATTCAAGTAGAAAGTACGAAATACAAGAAAGCTTTCAAATAAAAGCAAATATTTCTTTAAAGATCTTTGAAGATGCTTGTCTTCAAGTTGTTGAAGCCTTAAATGATGCTTGAGTGGTTAAACTTGATTGCTCTTGAATGCTTTGAATGCCTGAAGGCTTCACTTCACTTGAAAGTAGTTGCTCTCAATGAATATTGGAGTGAATGCACTTAACTACTCATTAGTTGCTTCCCTCTTGAGTTTAATCCACTTTAAATACACTTCCAAGCTTCAAATGGTAGTTTATGACCATTGGAGAGGTGGAACTAGCCATTGGGGATGAAAAGGACAAGTTTCGTGTTTAAAAAAACTAGTCATTACTGTTCAGCAGAACTTTAAGTTTCGATACTTCAAGTCATGAGTCGATACCTTGAGTCGACACTTAGTTCAAAAATATTCCTTGAAGCTCTCTAGAAATCTCAGGTGAGTCGATACTTCATTTGGTGAGTCGACACTTGAGTTGATACTTGGCCTCCAGAGTCGATACTTGAGGAAAGTCTGAAATTCAGCATGTTCTGTATAATTTTTATCTCAGGCCTTGAGTCGATCCTTGAGTCAATACATGAGTTGACACTTGAGCTCCATGAGTCGACACTTGGATCGTGCCATTTGAAACATCTTTTGTGTATTAGCTTAAGCTTTTATGAGTTGACATTGTGAGTCGATACTTTACATCCATGAGTCGATACTTGGCTGAAACTTTCTAAAATTCAATTGAAACTCTACTGAATCTTCTTCAATTTTAAAACTTAAGTCCTTCCAAGACATTCTTATGTACCTAAGTCCAGTTAATTTTACAATTTCATTCATAAGAAGACTTCTTCAATTATTTTGACAAGCAATCAATCAACTAACTTGATGAGTACCTTCTTCTGATAAATATACTTTAATAAATAGTTAGTACTCAAATATACTTAAATATTTTGTTAATCATCAAAATCAATATAGGAATCAACACCAGTTCGCTCCACGAAGTACGATGGAAGAAGAGAACGTGACATCATCCGCTTCTTGATAAGGCTGTGCCAATCGACTTTGGACACTTTATTCCAGCTTTCTTAGATATTTAATTATTATTTTAATTCTTTGTAGATTTTTATTTTAATTAATATAAAATTTATTTTCATTTAAATTCCTATCTTTTACTTTCTTACAAGTAGATGCTAAGATTTGGCTAACAGATCGAGCATACAATGTTTTGATTTTCTTTCATACTTTTATTTTTTTCAGACTTCAAATAACTTTTCTTTATTTTATAAAAATCAAAGATTTCAAACTATCTTAAGCACTACCTTCTTCATGGATTCAACTGACTTATTGCTATCTACCTATTTTTGATTTATTAGAAATCAGTTAATTTAAATTGATAGATATGGTATCTTAACGACAATATTGTGGTCTATCAGGTTTTTGGCACTGTTGCTGGGAAAGGCACAAATGCTAACATTGTTGATCTCTTTGATTTTTTTTGTAAATTCAATGTACTAATTTTTCTTTTTTTTTTGCAGGTCCAAAAAGGCCAAAAAAGATTTTTTTAAAAAAAAGGGAGGAGAAGGAATTTTTTTTGCAATTTTGGTGAGATCAATCCTAACTCTAGTTTACTTTCCTTTTTTTAGTTACTTTTAATTAATTTTGACCTTTTCATATGAACAAAAAAAATTCTTTTTAGTTTATTCCTTTTAATTAGTTTCTTTCTTTTCAAGCTAACAAAAAAATTCTTTTTTTAGTTTCTTCCTTTTTTTAAATTAATCCTAAAAAAATTACTTAACTTTTTAATTAACTACCTTAAATATTGATTTGATTTCTTTCCTTAATTTCAAAACCCAAAGTTTCTTTATTTACTTAACTTAATTTTAGTTTTTTTCTCACACCAAATTAACCAAGATTAAAAACTGCCTTTTATGTTTCTTGCTTGAAATAATAGAACATAAAAAGAAAACAAATACACCACATAATACTTAACTAAAATAGAGTAACTAATTAAAACTTAAAAGATTTTTACTTATTTAAGGATATCTTTCTTTTTTGCATAGCATATTTATGTAAAATATCTTAAGGGCATTATCCCATAAACAACATAAGGTGGGAAGTTGATAATCCTTCCTTGGCTTACAAACCATCACCCTGCATCTTCCATTGATCTAAGTCTATTAATTCAAATAAATTAGATCCCAACCCTAAGGAATTCAAGCTTAATAGGACAAGGCATCTAAAAGAGTTAGACTGAGCCAAGATTGGCTAATTAATTGGTGTCTAGGAAAGGAGTTCAAAATGATGTAGTCCTGAAGAAAGGTAGTTTTTAATTGGTTCTGTTGACTAACCTGGTCAATTTTAATTGGTATCTAAGAAAAGCAACGGGGGACCCCCATCGATCTTACCCCTACCTAGCCAGTTGATTAGCATTTTCTGACTTGGAGGGCTCCAAGGTTGCCTTGGCAGTTAGGAGCTGTCTAAAATTAAGGAACCCTAGGATAAAGAGTCCATGTATGCTAACTTGTTTGTAAATAATATCAAATCCTAACTAATTCTTCTTCGCTCTTTTAGCTCTAAGACTCCTTAGGCCCCTCTCTTTAGAACTCTTTTCCTTCTTCATCTCACCGGTCCTCTAAAAAATATATATAATAATAATAATAAATATATATATATAAATAAATAAGAATTGCTCCGATCTAAAACTTTGAATACATATCTGAATGATCAGCACAATCCTATAGACTAAATCAGTGCCAGGAGCATGAACCCTTATAGTAGAGTACCCTTTCTCCCGGCACACCAAATTTATTTGAGCCCCACCCACTTTCAGAGTGAGTGCCCCATTGGATACCAATCTCTTGAGTTTAGGTATGACCATGTTTATCAAGATTAGATCCAAATGACCTACAACTTAGGAGATAATCTATACTATAATGCCTATAATTTAAGTTGGTGGCTCAACCAGATTTTTTGTGGCAACCACACCTAGTGGTTAACCTAACTATCCAAGGATCTATGTTTATAAAGGAACCCTATTATGATCAGCCCTATCTCCATTATCAACCTTCTCCAATTAATTATAGCCCATCATTTAAAGAGAAGGTTCAGCAAGCACCATACCCACCTCCCTTACAGACCAACATAGATGTCGATAGGTTTGATCAATTTCAACAACTGATTATTGTCCAACAACAATCTATCGATAGGCTAATAAATCAAACTGATCAACGATTGATTGAGCTCAATAGAGAAGAGGGAGGTGAACTTCCTAGTTAACCCGAGAATAACTCGAGGGACCATACCTAGCTCAAAACTTTAATGACCTTCTAGCTTTTCCTGAATAATCAACTCTAGCTTTCGGGAATGAACTGGTCTTAGAACAACTTTATATAACCATAAAGATCAATATAGACAATTTGGCTAGGGTAGAAAAATATATGGAGATATTAAACTTGTGGGATGAACCAAAACCATCATTACCCTACTCACCTATGGCCCCATTCCCTAGTGCCCTAGAATTGTCCATGCCTTTCAATGGGATGGGAGAATAAATTGATGTAATGATGGAATTAATAGAGACCTCCCAAGAACCATAAATACATAACTCAAGAAAGAAAGCCATCCCCATAGTTCTCTCCCAGGATTTGTTAAATTCATGTCTGGCTCAACTCAAGAAGGATAATTTTGATATAGATGGGTACAGTACTAAAGTGAATAACCTAATACAAATACCCTTCTTTGAAATTAGCCCATTTTTGATTTATGAACAATAAGAACCATCACCTAGCCCACCAATAACCCCCTTGTTAGAATCACCACCTGATCCAAAATTGAAATCATTTCCTAATACACCCATTAAAACTCTTCCAATGAACCTTACCCAGGAAGCCCAACTTAGTGATATTCTAAAAGCACATAAAAAAGCTATCAAGTGGGATATTATTGAAATGGGGGATCATGACCTTAAAAATCTTATAATTGACATATCCGTATTCGGTACCAATTTTGAAAACTACCTCCAAAACCTTTCCATGATATTAAAATAATATATGGAGATAGGTCTAATATTAATCTTGAAAAGGTGCCCAAATTTAAAATGGGAAGGGATATTGCCTAAACATATCATGCCCGAGAAGGGGAGTAGGGTAGACCAACCTATAATTAAAAATATTTTTAAACTACCACCTCCAATCTTGGCCTAATAAATACAATCTCTTCCTGAGTATCCTATAAACTATAATAATCATTTTAAATCCTGGGATAACATGCTTTCCCTGTACACTTTATTGAGTCGGGCTAATCATTATAGAGTACTCTATGAATGATTTTCTACCATGATGACAAGGCTTCCGGATTGGCCTTACCCCTTTTGATATTATGAGAGACATAATAAAGTTAATTATCGATTGGACTCCCTCATAATGTATGGCTGAAGATGTTAAACATAGCGCTGGTTGGGAGGCAACCCAACAATCTCATTTTTCTTTTTAGTGTAATTACAGGAACTTAGATACAAGTATAATAGCCTATTACTTCATGAGCCCACTACTTCACGAGCCCACTACTTCACAAAGCCATCTTCAACTCCAAAAGCATATCCACTCTAGGTGTACTCTTTCCTATTCTTTTTTACATATTGCACCTTTTATTTTTCTTTTCCATTGAGAACAATGTCGATTATGTTGGGGGGAAAATAACTAATCTAATTAAGTCCTCCAGTATGACCAGAAGTAATTAATTTTGTATCCAAATTTTATCTTGATTTAAAGTTAATTAGGAACCCTAATCAATGATTGATTAATGACTTAGATAGGTTTAGAGATACTAAGGAACAAATCACTAAGAAAACCCGATAAATGGTAGGGTATTGACCAAATTAAATTTTGAAAATAATTCTAGAACTTTCTCCCTTTTTATCTTAATAAAGAATTTGCTTATTGAGAGTTAGGGTGGACATGTTGAAAAGTCCTTCAAAAAAAATCCTCCAAAAAAAAGAAAAAAAAGAGAGTTAATCTAACCTCACAACTCTTCTTGAACTCTTATTGAGTAATCGAGTCCCTTCGCCTAAGTAAGTATAGTGGTTCTTGTCAAAAGGTGAGAAGATCAAGAGATCTATTAAGCAATGGCACTCTATTATATAACTGGGCTCCTTCATCTAAGTAAGCATTGTGGTTCGCATCAAAAGGTAAGGATGCTAATACTTAAGAGGTCAGATATTGCACTAGACTTCTCAAAAAAAGAGAAAAAGAAAGAAAGAAAGAAAAAAAAAAAAAAAGGACTAAAGTATAAACCCGACTCAAATTAAGTTAGAGGATTTAAAGAATAAGTTGGGAAGGTAGTAAGGAAAACCTCTAAAGATTTCTCTGTGTTACCCAGTAAGCAATCCAAGAGGGGGGCTTAATTGGTTTTCTAAAAAAAATCTAATAGCACGTGAGTTCCAATTCAAAAATAATTAAAGTTCTTATGTATTGCTAGTGTTTGTGAGTGCTCAAGAGTGTGCAGCAAAATTAAAAGGCAAATGCAAGGTAAGTAAAGACAAATAAGAAAGAGCAAGCAATGCAAACATATAAAATTTTATAGTGGTTCGGTGCACACCAAAGCACCTATGTCCACTCCCTAAGGTCTACTTGGGATTTCCACTATAATCATTTTTCATTACAATCGATTAGTATTCTGGGCTCACTAATTAAAATCCAATTTATTTTCTCCGGGAACACAAGTCAAAATCCCTTTAGTTTTGCGGGATAACCAAAAACCTAGTTGGTTTTGTAACTTAGGTTCACCAACAACCTCCTTGGTTTTGTGACTTAGGCTAACTAAAAACCTTCATTGGTTTTAATACAAAGGCTCATCAACAAACTTCCACTTCTAGTATCAATCTCTTTGAAACTTGAAACAAAAGAAAGGATTCAATAATATTGTTAAGAATATAAAATGCTTTCAATAAAAGCAAGTATCTCTTTGAAGCTCTTTTAGAGTTGTTGTTGATGATTGTCCTCAAGTTGTTGAAGCCTTGAATGTAGCTTGGATGGTTAAACTTGAATGCTCTTGAATGCTTTTAAAGCTTGAAGGCTTAACTTGACTTGAAAGTAGATGAACTCTTGATGAATATTCAATATAAACTCATTCCTCTTATCCCTCTTCAATTAAGATCACCTTAAATACTTTTTCAAATCCCAA
The DNA here is from genome assembly GCA_021397845.1 of Areca catechu. Lineage (NCBI taxonomy): Eukaryota > Viridiplantae > Streptophyta > Magnoliopsida > Arecales > Arecaceae > Areca > Areca catechu. The sequence goes on along the minus strand of CM038053.1, from coordinate 147,186,384 downwards.
ATGGCAGTTTATGACCGTTGGAGAGATGAACTAGCTATTGAAGGGCAAATATGACAAGTTTTATGTTTGAAAAAACTAGCTATTACTGTTCATCAAAACTTCAAGTGTCGATACTTTAGGTTATGAGTCGACACTTGGCTTCCATGAGTTGACACTTAGTTCAAAAGATGTTCTTTGAAGCTCTCTGGAAATCTCAGGTGAGTCGACATTTGAGTCGACACTTGGCTTTCATGAGTCGACACTTGAGGGAAGTCTTGAAATTCAGGATGTTCTATATAAATTTTGTCTCAGGCTTTGAGTCGATCCATGAGTCGACACTTTATCATGAGTTGATACTTCAAGCATACCATCTGAAACTTCTTCTATGTATCGGCTTGAGTCGACACTTCACTTTCATGAGTCGATACTTGCACTGTAAGTCAATACTTGCTGAAACTTTTTGAAATTCAATCGAAACTCTGCTGAATCTTCTTTAAACTTGACTCTTAAGTCCTTTCAAGCCATCCTTATATACTTAAGTCCATTAATTTTGAATGTTCCATCTATAAAGAGGACTTCTCCAACTATTTGACAAGTAATCAAATTTACTAACCTGATGAGTACTTTTTCTGATGAAACACACTTCAATAACCGGTTAGTATTCAAATATACTTAAGTATTTTGTTAATCATCAAAATCAATACAAGAGTCAACAATCTCTCCTTTTTTGATGATGACAAAATCTTTAAGTATAAGCATATAAAAAGCTTAAAATATTTTCAATAGGTATTAAGCGTTGTGCAATAAATATCAGAGCAAATGATAAACAGAAGTTAGAGTCTAAAATAGACCATTGAAAACTAGGACTCATTTATATTGTATTAGAGCTATAAATAAAAATATATCAGATCTAAGATTACATGTACCATGATACTCAAGGGTGTATCAGAGCTAAAGCATATTTTAAAGATAAAAATTTAGCATGAAAAATATCTGAGTGAAAACAACAAGAAAATCTTCTACACTTGAAATATGTGCCAAAAAAGGAAGATAGTATCAGATCATCAGGAGTGTTTAGATATGATAATAGAGCAAAAGTGTTAGAACAAGAGGTTGAAGGGTATAAATACTCCCCCTTAAAAAGTGATAAAAAAAAAAAAGATTTTCAAAGAGATTTCAAGAAATTGCAGCTTTTAAAAAAAGATTTCTTTTTCACTCCCTATTTATGTTTCCATAATACCATTTTAGCATAAAACATTTTAGTATAATTATACCATTATCTTATTTCTACCATCATTATCTTATTTCTCCCCCTTTTTGTCATCATTAAAAAAGATGGGAAGGAAAACAAGACAGATTTCATAGAATTTAAGTAAAAATGCAGAAGAGTTAATGATTGCTTTAGAGTCTAAAAGAGTTAATATATATATATAATTTCAGAATTTGATACATCAATTTTGATACAAATAGACAAATAAACAAACAAACATTGATACAAACAAAAATTGCTGAAATGTAAACTAGCTAACATAAAGACCACCCTAAGGAGTACTCTTCTCATAAGAGGAGGACCCAATCTCAATTGGTCCAGTATCTCTAGAAGGTCGAGATCACAGCCACATCGATCAGAGATCAGAGAGTCTGGTCTGGGTAGGTCTCGATACATCGCGACGGCCTTGGCCTCTATGTCTGACATATGCTCTACCTCTAGCTAGTGCTGAAGAGGAAGAGGCTATATCAATAGCAGGAGCAGCACCAACTGAGGTGGCAACAGTATCAGTGGGAAAGGGGGTATGATCAAAGATGGGACCTGAATCAAGATGGTGAAAACCAGGAGTGTAAAAGCCTAGTACTCAGATCAGGGAGGATATGTGTAGACAAGTAGAGTGAATCATAGGTGTATCAGTAGAATGAATGACAGGAGTAGAAGGGGGAATGAAAGTGATAAAAGGGTTAGGAATGATGGAAGAGCCGGATAAAATGGGAGTCTTGAAGGAAAATCAGGAAGGATCAGGAATGGGTGTCCCAGACACATCAGCAGCTATATCTACCTTTGGCTCCACCATGAAGTCTGCAACATCAAAATCTATGGGGTCGGTCTGATCATCGCCTGTCTCTAGTGCTGGGGTGTTGCTGGTGCTGGAGGTGAATCTGAATGAGTAGAGGGAGTACTCTGCTTGATGGTCTCTCCAATGTAGCTAAAATAGTAGATATACCATCTCTCAAGCCCTGGTAGCTCTCTCTCATCTCCAGATGTATCTGATCAACCCATTATCTGATGATCAAGGTATCTGACTCCAAACGGGCGATCCTGTCCTTTATAGAATCTCCAATGGCTGGCATCTCTGAGTGTGGTGAAGCAGCTTGCTCCGGTTGAGTTGCAGGCTCAGGCTGTGTAGAAGGCTCGGGCTGTGCCTCCGAAATCTCTCTATGTATCTCAAAAGGCCTGGCCTCATCTCTAAAAATGTGCTCCTTCTCTGTAGCCTCATCATCTGTATTAGTGGTCTGACCTGATATGCGTCGTCTCCACTGACCTTTGACCAGATGATATCCTATCCTATGAAGGGATCTCTCATCGTAGATGTCTGTGTGTAGAAGTTGCCTATATGGCTCTCCATCTATGACTACTCCATATGCCCTGAATAATATAGTCAATCCCATACCATAGGGCAGGCAAAGCCTCCGGCTGGTCGATGTCTCTGTCATCTGATGAACCATAAGGACGGAGAGGCATACCGGAGTGTGCTGAATCAATAACACCATGACTAATAGCCCTTGCTCTATAATAAAGTCGAATCATTCGATCTTCAAAAGTAAGATTTGGGTGACGATGTGATGCAGTAGCCTCATCTCGGCCAAGAGTCTTGATGCAACAATAGTGGCTCCCTTTGGAACATCATCTTACTCGAAGATACACCGGAGTCCACTGATCCTTTCCACTAGGGCATCCACCATTGAACCTCTCATAGGTATCTCTCATGCCTGGCTCAAATCTCAGTAGACAGTGGAACCTCTCTCCCATGTACCAATGCTACCCATCCATCAGTACCTCTAGCTAGTAATCCATAGAACTCTCTCATCATACCAGGGTAGAATCTCTCGGATAGCATGTAGAAGTGTGCTAGACTAGCATCTCTCAACCACTAACCAATCCAAAAGTGCTACTGGTCTAGGAAATCAAAATCCACTCGATGACCACCAATAATAGTCTTCGAGCTCACCCTATCCGCTATAGAAAATAGTGATATGACGGGAACACCAGGCTGGTCCTCGAGCTCAACTGCTGCTTGATCCTCATGCCTAGCCTTCATCCATCACTCTACCTCCTAAACAGATGGTTGAGGTCTCTGGACTACTTGCTTTCTAGGATCCATTCCAAGGAAACAAGGTAAAGAGAGAATGCAAGAAGAAATCAAGGGTTTTTCATAAAAAGAAATGGTGAGAATGGATGAGGAATAGTGAGGGAACCAAAACAAACTATTCCGAATGAAGAATCAGGCAGTTAAAACTTAGATTGGAGGGATTGGAGTGCTAGATTATCGTTGTAGGGTGAGTTGTCTCAGATTGGAAGAAGAAATTTGAAGAAAATACTTCATTTTCCCTATTTTATCTCGGTCTGCCATCGGTCAAGTGTCAACTCATGACTGTGGGTCATGTATCGATACTTGCAGGTGTTGACACTTTGAGGTGTCGACCCTTCGACTTAAAATCCAAGAAAAATGGAAAAAATATTATTGAACAAATTATAACATGATTCCAAAGGTTTGTAAGAGTATAAACATGATCTTCAAGCAATTTTGTTGACTCCACCTAGTGATTTTGATGAAAAACAAAATGTTGAGTACATATTGTATACTAATATGTATTTCTAGCTATGAGTTTTCAGGAAGCAAGCACCTCAAATTCTCAAAAGTTTAAGTATCATGGTACGCCATGGCACGGAGTATTTTTTGCAATTAAGGACATCTTCTTCATGCAAAAAGGGCTTTTACATGTTCAATTATTAATTGTTTATGTTCCATTTAAATTTCAAAATTTATGTCTGAGTTTTTGGCTTAATTCGCACTTGATTATGAACTTTTCAAGGTCAATTGTCAACACTTGGGAAGTCAAGTGTCGACACTTCAACATTTGGCATGTAGAAAAACCCCTTGGCATGCCATGTGTCGACACCCAGAACTCAAGTGTCGACACTTAGGTTTCCAAGTGCCGACTCATGGCCTGAGATTTTTGAAAATACAGAACTTTGCCAATGAAGGATTTTTATGTCAAGTGTCGATACTTGTGCATCAAGTATCGATACTTGAAAGCTCAAGTGTCGACACCTAGAAATCAAGTGTCGACACCTGACAGCCAAGTGTCGACACCTGATAGCCAAGTATCGACACTTGAAATCTGACAGCCCTAACGGATCTATTTTTCTGATTTGTAGAAATCGCTTTTCAAGCTCCCAACGGCTAGATTCGAGGCACCAATGGTCTCAAACCATTTTTTGGAAGTTTTTGGTTGTATTTAACCTTCACCAACTTCATTCTAAAGCAAGAGAAGTGCATTGAAGTCCATTGAAAGCTAAAAAGACAATATTCTCTCAAGAACTTCATTTCAAGAGCCATTTAAAGTTTGATTCCCTGAAAAAGCTTCCAAGCCCATCCTTACATCATTTTAAAAGAAGAGTTTGAAGGATATTCCAAGGAGGAGACAGGACAAAGCATCAACTTGAGCTTCAAAGCTTCTATTCTACTCTTAAAGAGAGTTTGTCTTATTTTTGAAATTGTATATCTGATTTTATCTTGTGATTTGACCTTTCTTTCAAGGGTGTCTTGAAAGATGGTTGTTGTGGTTTGTTGGTAAGCCAAAGGGACAAAACCAACTAGGGTTAACTTGTGAGCCCGAAGACAAAACAAGTGTTGAGGTTCGTTGGTGAGCCTAGGTGATAAAACTAATATAGGTTTTGACTTGTGAGATTTTTGAAAAACAAGTCGACTGTAATCTTGATTAGATTATAGTGGAATTCCCAATGATGGCTTGGGAAGTGGATGTAGGTGCTAGGTTTGCACCGAACCACTATAAACTTTATGTTTGTACGTGATTGCCTTCTCCCTTTCTTGCTCTTTGTTCATTACAATTTATTTACTGCTTTCCGCTGCATTCAATCTAGAGCATTAAATTTATTGTTCACAAACACCACCAGACCTTCACATTACTGCTTTAAATTTTAAATGACCCAATTCAACCCCCCTCTTGGGTTCCATTTCTGGGCAACAAATTTGATCAATAAATTTCAAGGAGAATTTTAAAAATTATAAAGAGATGGAAATTTAGTCAAAAGGGTTGATGATCCCTAACTCTCTTCTAATCATACATAACCAATCTTCTTGAAGTGGTTTGGTCAAAATGTCAGCCGATTACATTTCAGTGCACATAAATTCTAGCATAACATCATTGTTTATAACATGATCTCTAATAAAATGATGTCTAATTTAAATGTGTTTACTTCTTGAGTGCTGAACAAAATTTTTGGTTAAATTTATAGCACTTGTGTTATTACATCTTATAGGTGTCTTAGTTAATTTGATTCCAAAAATTTCAAGTTGTTGCTTAATTCACAAGATTTGAGCAGAATAACTTCTAGCTGCAATATATTTAGCTTCAGCTATAGATAGTGCAACTGAAGTTTGTTTCTTGCTAAACCATGAGATTAAGTTAACTCCCAGAAATTGGCAAGTTTCACTTGTACTTTTTCTATCTAATTTACATCCAACAAAGTTAGCATCTGAATAACCAATCAATTTAATAGATAAGTCTCTAGAATACCATAGTCCAATATCAATAGTACTGGATAAATATCTAAGAATGTACTTAACAGCCAATAAATGAGATTCTTTAGGATCAGACTGATTTCTAGCACACATGCAAATGCTAAACATGATATATGGTCTACTAGTAGTCAAATATAGTAGTGATCCAATGATATCCCTGTATAATTTCTGATCAACACTTTTACCATATTCATCTTTATTAAGTTTACAAGAAGGGCTCATAGGTGTACCTATTTGCTTGGTTGTCTCCATCCCAAACTTTTTTAAGATTTCTCTTGTATACTTAGCTTGGTTGATGAAGATCCCTTCTTTAATTTGATTGATTTGGAGTCCAAGAAAGAAATTTTATTCACCCATCATACTCATCTCGAACTTTCCCTGCATAAACTTGGCAAACTCTTGATAAATAGACTTGTTAGTTGCACCGAAGATGATATCATCAACATAGATTTGTCTACTAATAGATCATCATCTTTCCTTTTTAGAAATAAGGTAGTATCAACATAGCCTTTAGAGAAAAATCATTTTCAATCAAAAATTTGTTGAGTCTTTCATACCATGCTCGGGGTGCTTATTTTAAACCATAAAGTGCTTTGTGAATTTTGAAAATATGTTCTGGATGTGCATGATTTTCAAATCCAAGTGATTGTTCAACAAGCACTTCTTCACCAATATAACCATTTAAAACATTTTTAATATCCATTTAAAATAGTTTGAAATTCATAAAACATGTAAATACTAAAAGTAATCTAATGGCTTCAAGTCTAGCTACTGAAGCAAATATTTCATCAAAATCAATACCTTCTTTTTGATTATAACCTTTAGCTACCAGCCTAGCCTTATTTCTAGTAACAATGCCATTTTCATCTAGTTTATTCCTATATACCCATTTTGTGCCAATAATTGAAAATTAGATGATCTTTCTATTAGAGTCCAAACTTTGTTTCTTTTAAATTGATTTAGTTCTTCTTGCATAGTAATTATCCAATTAGGGTCTTTTTCTACTTCTTCAATATATTTAGGTTCAATTTGAGAAATAAAAGTTATGTAATCACATTCATTTCTAATTGATGCTCTAGTTCTTACCCCTCTCGATGGATCACTTAGAATTAACTCCTCAAGGTGTCCATGAGCATACCTCCACTCTTTTGGTAGATCTTGATGCTTTGGTGTGGATTTTGTAGCTTCTTCTCTATCCTTCTTGTTTTGTTCTTCTTCATCTTTTTTGGAAGGGGGATCATCTAAAGTTAGCTTCTTTAATCCTTCAACACCTACACATTCATTAAAAATATCCTCTTTTCTCGAGAATTTGTAGTAGATTCTTCAAATACAATATGCACTGATTCTTTAACTAATAAAGTTCTTTTATTAAATACTCTATATGTCTTGCTAGATGTACAGTATCCTAAGAAGATACCTTCATTTGATTTGGTATCAAATTTTCCTAGATTATCTTTGCTAATATTTAGGATAAAGCAACGACAACCAAACACTCGAAAATACTTCGAAGTATATTTTCTTTCTTTCCAAAGTTCATAAGGTGTTTTCTTTAAAATAGGTTGGATTAAAACACAGTTTAAGATGTAACAAGTAGTATTGATTACTTCAGCCCAAAAATATCTCAGTAAATCATTTTCAGAAAGCATTGTGTATGCCATTTCTTGTAAAGTCCCATTCTTTCTTTCTATCATCCCATTTTATTGAGATGTCCTAGGTGCAGAAAAATTATAATTATTTTTTTTTTCATTGCAAAAGTTTTTAAAATTCTAGTTTTTAAATTTGATGCTATGATCATTTTGAATAGAAATATCTGAAATACCTTTTTCATTTTAAACTTTTTGATAAAACTTCATAAAAACTGAAAATGATTCATCTTTATATGATAAAAATAAAATCCATGTGAACCTAGAGAAATCATTCACTATAACTAATCCATATCTCTTGCCTCTTAGGCTAGTTGTCCTAGTCAGTCCAAAGAGATCCATATGGAGTAGCTCTAATGGTCCAGAAGTTGAACGAAACCTTTTAGTTTGAAAGATGTATTAGATTGTTTTCCAAATTGGCATGCTTCACATATTTTATCATTTTCAAAACTAATTTTTGGTAAATCTTTTACTAAATCTTTTTTGCATAATTTTGAAAGAAGATGCATGCTTGTATAACCTAACCTACGATGCCAAAGCCAGCTAGTTTCATTAGATATGGAATTTATTGCAACTAGGCATTCACCATCATGTAAAAGTAAATTATCAAGATCAACAAGATAGATGTTGCCATGCCTATTTCTAATAAATTTCACTCCATTATCATTAGGACTAGCTACTACGCAAAGAGATGATTCAAAAATAACTTTAAAATCTTTATCACAAAATTGACTAATGTTAAGCAAATTATGTTTCAAACCTTTAACTAATAAAATATTATCTATACAAGTAGAAGGGGAGATGTAAAATTTTCTAATTCCAATGATTTTTCCTTTGCTATTATCTCCAAAAGTTACATTCCCTCCATTCATTGCTTCAAGAGAAGTGAATTGCTTCACATCTATCATGTGTCTTGAGCAACCACTGTCGACATACCACAATCTTTTCTTTTCTTTGGTTGCAAGATACACCAGCACAACAAATTAAGTTTTAATTTTAGGTACCCAAGCCATCTTGGGTCCTTTAGGGTTAGCATTAAGAGTGGTTGTTTTTGGAACCCAAATCTTCTTAGAACAATTTAGCTTCCTAAGGTCACATTGATATACTGTATGACCTAATTTTCTACACGAATGGTAAACAATGCTAGATGATCTGGAATAAAGAAGTTTTTGAAATATTTTTATTATTTTTGTGGTCTAAAACCCAAACCAACTTTGTTGTAAATAGCTCTTTGATTGTTCAACAAAAGATTTAACTTTTCAGAACAAAAAGTAAATTTTTCAACAAAAGGTTTTATCCTTTTAAGCTCATTTTTGAATTTTAGATTTTTAGTCTCAAGGTCTTTATTTTTCCTTAAAAGCTCATTGTTTGAAATATTGACTCTGGATCTTTTCGAAACTTCATTTTTCATAGATAAAGCATTTCTTTGTTTTTCTATAACATCAATTTTATTCTTTAAATCACTAACTTCATTCATAAGATTTTTGTTTTCATGAGAGAAAGAGTTTGCATACTTTTTTAATTTTTTATTTTTAATCATTACCAATTTGTAATCATGCATTAATTCATCAAAAGCATTTCATAGTTTATCAAAAGTACAATCAATTTTAAATTCAGAATGTACCTCTTTTTCTTGTTGTGCCATGAAGTAAAGATTGGCAACTTCAACTTGTTCTTCTTCTGAGCTGGAGTCCTCACTGTCATTCCATGTTGCCATCATTGCTTTCTTTCTAAATCTTTTCTTGGACTTCTTTAGGAGAGGATAATCATATTTGTAATGTCTAGGCTTCTTGCACTCAAAGCATATTGGTAGCTCCTCCTCCTTTTCTTTTTCTTTCTCTTTTCCTTGTTGGGATATCCTGGTTCAGCTATGAACTAGGCTCCGGTTCGACTTATCGAAGCCCCGGTTCTCCGGGCTATGACTTCGGACTATACAAAGGCTAACTGTAAGCAACTCAAGGCTTCACTCCGACCTACAACATCCGAAGGCCAGCCCTTCGGGTAGCACCTTTAGCCCCGGTCGAAGTCTGAACTACTCACCGACTTTTGAACACACGAACTTCGGTCCCCGCCGTAGACATGATCTCCGGCCTCGGGGAAATATCAAGCCTTCGGCCCATGCAAGGGGAAACTCGAAGCTTGAAAAACAATCTGTTCCAAAAAGGAAACTGTAACCAATGGTTACAATCGACACTCATCATGCCATGATCATGGCACGCAATTCATGCAGCCACGCCTCCAATCTAGCCAGAATTGCTCATTGACAACCCACGATCGACTATCATAGGAGTGAATGGCTCCCCATGATCCTCGGGAAAAGAGCGGGCCACAGACCGGAGGCCATCTTTTAAATATGGGTAAGGAGGATGGCTCATGGAGGGATGCGTGAATAATCTCGCATATACACATTCTCAATCTCCAAGAGCTCTTTTTCTCTTCCACTTTCGACATCTTCCCCATTCTGTGGCTAGAATCTGTCACTGACTTAGGCATCGGAGTGTCCTCCACCGGAATAACTCTGGCAAGAGACCTGTTTTGCAGGTGAATCAGGGAGCGGTCCTGCGAGGCAGCGACTCCGACCGGCCGATCCAGGGACTCCATGCCAATAGATTGGCACGCCAGGTCGGGGGAGTATTACTAACATTTGTTAAGCTCCCTCGCAGACAAGGGGAAGAAACAAAGAATTCTCTGATGGCAAGAGGAAAAGCCCAAAATGCTTCTACAAGTCGAAGTCATGCTCCGTCTCAGGGGGCTGCACCCCCGGAGGTGAACGATGTCTCACCTCCCACAGGTTACTATGGGAGCACAGCAGTTCGAAGCTCTTTTGAACCAGGTCGCCAACCTGACGGCCATGGTTCAAGAGTTTCAAGACAGAGCCTTCCCGGTGGCAAACCCACTAGCTGTTTCTAGACATAGTTCGATCCCGAAGAAGGAGAGCACCATAGGAGGATTCAGTGCATCCCTCCCCCCATTCTTGGCCCTCTCCAGAAGGTCAAACTTCGAGACTGCCTAGGTCTACCGATTCCCCACAAAAAGGAAAAAGGCCTAGGCAAACATCCTCCTCCTCCTCTGAAGACTCCACTCCGATGGAGAGAGCATCCAAGCAGACTTCCGATTATGACGGGAGGTTCAGAGCCATCGAATCAAAGATGGCAAGGGCGCCAGAATAGAGAATGCGGGATTAGAGAGATCCCAAGGACCTGATTGTGGGTGATCTGCACCCACCCTAGATCGATTGAATCATGGCTAAGGACATTCCTCGGCACTTCAGGGTTCCCTAGATGGAACCCTATGATGGCACCACCGACCCCTTCGACCATTTGGGCATCTTCAAAGCCCATATGATGATTAAAGGAGCTTCAGACGCGACATACTATTTGGCATTCCCGGCTACCTTGAAGAAGTTCGCTTGGATGTGGTACTCGAGCCTGCGCCAAGGTACCATCGATTCCTTTTCCGAGTTAGAAAAATTGTTTGTCTTGCATTTCAGGACTTGCCGTAAGACTCCTCGGAATATGGACACACTCTTCCTCCTTCACCAGAATGAAGGAGAGAACTTGAGAGATTACATCTCCAGGTTCAATGCGACCATGCTTGAGATCCCCGATCTCAACGAGCACGTGGCCATGTCAGCTCTGAAGAAGGGGCTTCGAACCTCCAGGCTTACTTTTTTCCTAGATAAGAAGTTTCCCAAAAGCTATGCTGAGCTCCTATCAAGGGCTCAGGAATACACCGATGCTGAAGACCAGGTGGCGAATCGACGTTTGATTGAAGGGAAACCCCGTTTAAAGAAGAAAAATTACAGGGGGCAAGGCCCCCAAGCTTTCAATAACAATGGCGGCAAATATGCAGACCGCCGGAGAAGCCCTCCCAAGCCCAGAGCATTGGGAGGAAGATTCAACTCATACACCCCCCTCAACCTCCCTTGAGAAAAGATCCTCATGGAGATAGACAAAGAAAACTACCTCCAACGGCCCGTCCTATGAAGGCCTCCTCTTTCGCAAGGAACAGGAACAAATTCTGCCGTTTCAACTGAGACCACGGCCACAACACAAAAGAGTGCATCCAGTTGAGGGATGCAATCGAGGATCTCATCAAGAGGGGGTACCTGGGGCGGTACATCGGTTGCCAGGGGCCTCGATCGGAAGTAACTGTTCCCCAGCTACCTCCCGAAGAGGCTGAATTGCCAAACCAAAGGCCCTCCAACGGAGGTGTAGGGATGATACACCGGCCCACCAACTGGAGAAGGGATGAAGATGAAGCTTCAAAGTGACTGAAAGATAACAACTCCATCCTCTTCTTCGACGACGACCTTGCAGGAGTCCGGCTCCCGCACGACGACCCTTTTGTAATTTCGACCGTAGTAGCCAATTATGATGTACAAAGAGTTCTTATTGATAATGCAAGTTCGATTGATGTCTTGATGTACAATGCATTCTCCAAAATGTGTTTGCCTAGACATCAACTACAGAGATCCCCCATACCACTCTCTGGTTTCGAGGGTAACCAAGTGTATGCCGAAGGGGAGATAGTGTTGCCTGTAACCCTCGGCTCCGAGCCTCGACAAAAGACATTGCCGATCAACTTCACGGTGGTCTAGATCCCCTCTGCATATAACATTATTCTACGGAGGCCCACCTTGAATAGGTTCCGGACCGTGATCTCCTCTCACTACCTCTTAGTATGCTTCCTCACCAGGAATGATGTTGGAGAAGTTAGAGGGAACCAGAGGACGGCACGGTAATGTCTAATGATCGAAGACAGGCACTTCAAAGATTCGACTACCTTGGATTAGCTGGATCCGAGGGATTCAGCCACAAACCTTGGTGAACCCATGGAGAGGACCATCCCGATTCCTTTGAAAGAAGAAGATCCCTCCAGAGTTGTACAAATCGAGAGCGCCCTTGACGAAGAAACCAGAACGAAGCTGATCCATTTTCTTAGGGACAACGTCGATGTCTTTGCCTGGTCGACTTTGGATATGCCCGGGATTCCCGCCTAAGTGATTACTCATTGGCTGGAAGTAACCCCTGGGTACAAGCCGGTGTGACAGAAGAAGAGGAGCTTTGCCCCCGAAAGATAGCAAGCTATTGATGAAGAGGTTGGCAAGCTCCTCAAGGCAGGGTTCATTAGAGAGGACTGCTACCCCGAGTGGCTGGCCAATGTGGTAATGGTGAAGAAAGCTTGTGGCAAGTGGAGGATCTGCATCGACTATACAGACCTCAACAAGGCTTGCCCAAAAGATAGCTTCCCTCTCCCAAAGATTGATCAACTGGTCGACGCTACCGCCGGCCACCAGTTGCTGAGCTTTATGGACGCCTTCTCTGGCTACAACCAGATCAGAATGGATCCACAAGATGAGGAGAAGATGGCATTCATCACTGACAAAGGTCTCACTACTACAAGATGATGTCGTTCGGCCTCAAGAATGCCGGAGCAACATTTCAAAGACTCATCAATAAGGTGTTTGAAAAGCAACTGGGAAGGAATAATGAGGCCTATGTTGACGACATGATCGTCAAGAGTCTCCACCGAAGAGACCACATCCATGACTTGGAGGAGTCATTCAGTGCTCTCCGGCGCTACAAAATGAAGTTAAACCCAGCGAAGTGCACCTTCGAGATCACATCGGGAAAATTCCTGAGCTTCCTTGTCACTAAATGAGGGATTGAGGCCAACCCCAAGAAGATCCAGGCCTTGAAGGATATGTGACATCCCTCTTGTAAAAAGGAAGTCCAATAGTTGACAGGGAGGATTGCCTCCCTAAGCAGATTTATCTCTCGGTCCACCGAGAAATGTCTTCCATTCTTCAAGGTACTCCGACAATCAAAGGGCTTCGAATGGTCCGAAGACTGTCACGCTACCTTTAAAAAATTGAAGAAGTATTTGGAGACCCCGCCATTTCTCCTCAAGCCAAAAGAGGGCGAGGTCCTCTACCTGTACCTCTCTGCTTCAGACAAAGCAGTAAGCTCGGTTCTTGTCCGGAAGGAGGAAGATGGGTCCCACAAGCCGATCTACTACATCAACAAGATCCTGCATGATGCAGAAACATGGTATGCAAGGATGTAAAAGCTGATATACTCTTTAGTGATTGCGACGAAGCGGCTACGACATATTTACAGGCCCACGCTATCGTGGTGCTTACTGATCAACCTCTTAAGGCCATTCTCTGATCTCCGGACACTTCTGGAAGGATAGCCAAGTGGGCTGTGAAGCTAAGTGAAAATCAACCTCTCAAGGCCATTCTCTGATCTTCGGACACTTCTGGAAGGATAGCCAAGTGGGCTGTGAAGCTAAGCGAATTTGATATTAGCTTCTAGTCCCGAGTGGCTATAAGGCCCAGGTGCTCTCCGATTTTCTGGTCGAGTGCACCTGGAAGTCCGAAGATGAAGCCTTTTCGGATGAAAAAGAAGCCCCGAAGGAGATGAAGTCTGTTTGGGTGCTTCACGTGGATGAAGCTTCCAATGCTACCGGGTGCAGAGCTGGACTTATGTTGGCTGATCCTGACAGCCAGAATACAGAGTATGCACTCCGTTTCTCCTTTCACACCTCCAATAATTAGGCCGAATATGAGGCCCTCCTCACTGGACTTCGGATCGCCAAAGATCTGGGAGTCCAGCAACTCCGAGCCTTCTCTGATTCTCAACTGGTTGTGAATCAAGTTAATGGAGAGTATGCAGCCAAAGACCCAACCATGGTGCAATACCTGGAGAAGATTCATGCCTTATCCTCTCAACTGGAACATTTTGAAAATATTCATGTTCCCCGATCATAGAACTCCCAGGCAGATGCTCTATCTCGACTAGCGACTATAGCACCGGAGTCTCTCGGGCGCACCTTTGTTGAACATCTTGAAACTCCAAGCATTGCCAAAGAGGCTGTAGAGGTGTGCCAGATTGATGCTGAGCCAAGCTGGATGGATCCCATCGTCAGATTCCTGAATGAAGGAGAACTGCCTGAAGATAAGGCAGAGGCCAAGAAGTTCCACTGGATGGCATCTCAGTACGTCATCTTAGACGGAACCCTCTACAAGAGATTGTTCTCCCAACCACTGCTGAAATGCCTCGGACCCACCAATGCAGATTATGCATTAAGAGAGGTCCACGAGGGCATACGCGAGGATCACTTGGGAGGCAGATATCTAGCATACAAGATTAATCGACAAGGGTATTACTGGCCCTCCATCCAGAAGGACTCAGTTGATTTCATATGGAAGTGCGACCAATTCTAGAGATATGCCAATGTGCAGAGACAACCTGCGAGTCACCTGACTCAGTTGGCAGCCCCATGGCCCTTTGCCCAGTGGGGGATGGACATTCTTGGCCCGTTTCCACCAGCATCAGGACAAAGGAAGTTTCTCCTAGTGGCCATCGACTACTTCACGAAATGGGTGGAAGCTGAACCATTAGCCCAAATCACAGAGGGCAAGGTGGAGAGTTTTGTGAAAAACTTCATCATCTTCAGGTTCGGTATCCCACACGTCATCATCACGGACAACGGGAGACAATTCGACAATCCGAAGTTCAAGGACTTCTGTGCTCGGTACCATATCCAGCATTGGCTAACATCCGTTGTACATCCACAATCCAACGGAGAAGCCGAAGTCACCAACCGGACCATCCTCCATGGTCTAAAGACAAGGTTGAATGCCGCCAAAGGGCTTTGGGCTGAAGAACTGACCTCTATTCTTTGGGAATACTGAACTACCCCAAGAACAGCCACCGGTGAATCTCCATTCAACCTAGCCTAATGATGGGGACATCTCAAGCACGGATCTTGGAGCAAGCATAATTCTTAGAGTGGCACAGATCTTGAAGCATTTTTGGAATAAATTTATTTAGGATTTATCTTTTGTTTAAAATTTGAATTAGGATTTGGTTGGTTAGGATTGATATATGGATAGGCTTATCTTATCCTATCTTATATTTGAATTTGATTCGTTCTTATCTTTTTATCTTGTATTCAAATTCAAATGAGGGTTGGAAAATCTATAAATACCACCCTCAGCCTTTTGTAACGGGAGGATGGATGAATAAAATTTCTATTGTTCTATGTGAAGGATCTGTGTGATCCTAAGGTATCTGTATGATCCCTTCTCCATCTTCCCAGGGTTTCTATGTGATCCCTGATTTTGGGCATTTGTGTGAGCCCAGGGCATCTATGTGAGCCCCTTTGCTATGTGCTTGTTCTTCTTGGGAAATCTATGTGAACCCCAGTATTTTTTTTTCTTAACCCTGCACCCTCTTCTTTCCTCCTTCTTTGCAAATCCTAATCTCTGGTGACTTTCATGCTCACCAGCGATCCAGTCCAATCTCTGTCCCGCATCAAATGGTATCAGAGCTAAAGGATTAGGATTTTTCTATTTCATCACCGGCCCACTATTCTCTTTCTTCCCTGTTTCAAATCTCATCCACGGATCCTTCCCCAACATCGACGTCGGACCACCCTCCCCCCAGCCGGTCACCCACCACCATTCCTCCCTTCCAGCCCTCACCCCTGTTTTCTACTTCGTCTATGCCAAGCTCTCCAAGAACTGCCTGCGGCCTATTTTCAAAGCACAGATTTCAAAGCACACCGATCTCAAAGCCACACCATTTTCAAAGCAAAGTTGATTAAAAAAAAAAAATCATGGTTATGTCAAGCTAAAAGTTTGGAGTTCCCGGAGCTGAAGTCAAGCTGAAGCTGTAGCCTGACCCAAACTCGACAGAGTCGAGTTTTTTTTCCCCATCATAGGAGAATGATGGGGACATCTCAAGCACGGATCTTGGAGCAAGCATAATTCTTAGAGTGGCACAGATCTTGAAGCATTTTTGGAATAAATTTATTTAGGATTTATCTTTTGTTTAAAATTTAAATTAGGATTTGGTTGGTTAGGATTGATATATGGATAGGCTTATCTTATCCTATCTTATATTTGAATTTGATTTAGGATTTGGTTGGTTAGGATTGATATATGGATAGGCTTATCTTATCCTATCTTATATTTGAATTTGATTCGTTCTTATCTTTTTATCTTGTATTCAAATTCAAACGAGGGTTGGAAAATCTATAAATACCACCCTCAGCCTTTTGTAACGGGAGGATGGATGAATAAAATTTCTATTGTTCTATGTGAAGGATCTGTGTGATCCTAAGGTATCTGTATGATCCCTTCTCCATCTTCCCAGGGTTTCTGTGTGATCCCTGATTTTGGGCATCTGTGTGAGCCCAGGGCATCTATGTGAGCCCCTTTGCTATGTGCTTGTTCTTCTTGGGGAATCTATGTGAACCCCAGTATTTTTTTTTCTTAACCCTGCACCCTCTTCTTTCCTCCTTCTTTGCAAATCCTAATCTCTGGTGACTTTCATGCTCACCAGCGATCCAGTCCAATCTCTGTCCCGCATCACCTACGGTACCGAGGCCATGCTACCTATCGAAGTCTCCCTACAGTCCCTGAGAATTGACAACTATGAAGAGCCTGAGAAATCCGATCACAGAAGGATTGATCTGGATCTGCTATCAAGCACCATACTACCGGCCCAGATAAGAATGGCAGCATACCAGCAAAAGATCGCCAAGTACTACAATGCAAGGGTGAAGGAGCAAACTTTCCGCACGGGGAACATGGTATTGCGAAGAGCAGAAGTGTCCAGGCTAACAGAACAGGATAAACTCTCCCCAAACTAGGATGGCCCATATCAAGTCGAAGAAGTTATTTGGCCAGGGACATATCGACTCAACACCCTGGAGGGGAAGACCCTATCTCGACCATGGAATGTACAAAACCTTCACAAATACTATCAATGAAAAAGTTTCAAAAACTCCTGTGTAAAGCTCCTCAACCCTACTTGACTTAGAATGGCTTGTTGCATCGACTGAAAGACAACAACCCAAATGATTCGATTTGAAAAATTGGTCAACTGCGCAAAGGAGAGTCTGATCCACTCACCTTATCGGTATGTCCGACGAGTGCAAGGGATGGCCCAATTAGGCCACCGAAAAGATCAAAGGCACAGGGATGGTTTTTGTAACCTACCCTATGGTGAATCCGAACACGCGTCGAGGTGGGTGATGTGAGCAACAGGGTTTGACTTGAGCCCTTCAAACTTCGGGGGATCTCTGATTAGGATTCTGTGTTTATCGAGTCCTGTAATAAGGCTGTCAGCCTCTAGTTGATTTGCTTAAATGGAGTCTGTACCTTGACCCATCGGGTCGAGCTAAGTCTTGTAATAAGTCGGGCCGAGTCTATGCCCATGAAGTCTTTAGTGGTTCAAAAGTTAAGTCTCTTTTAAGCCTAATAAAGGCAAGGAGACATGTCAGCTTAGGGCCCACCTTATCTGTTTATGTGGCGCATTGAGGTGATGACATGTGGTTTGTTTTGGGCGCCCAAGAAAGGGGACCACTCACATGATCCATGCCCCCTTCCCCTCCCCTCTTCAAGCTCTCTTCCAATCTAGGATGGGTGGTCATGGAAAGAAGTTTCAAATCCCTTGATGCATGCCTCCACTCAAGACTCCTTCCATAAAGAAGTCAAGCAAGAAAGGCATCCTCCATTCTCCAAGTGGAAAGAAGTTTCAAATCCCTTGATGCATGCCTCCACTCAAGCCTTCTTCCATAAAGAAGTTAAGCAAGAAAGGCATGATCCCTTGATGAAGTTAGGCAAGAAAGGCATGGTGAAGACATCAAGCCTCAATCCAAGCCTTCTACCAAAATAAGCCATGCAAGGAAGGAAGGTCAAAGACCAATCCCCCTCTCCAAGCCTCCAATCATGCCACGCCTAGGATTATTCCCATTTGGTCGGCCTTGAATCAAGCCAAGAAAAGTCAAAGTGGGACAAATCCCTCCAAGCTAGCCTCACTTCATGTTTTCTACCAAAACCAAGCAAGCAAAGAAGGAAGTCCAAGGAGCAACTCCTCCACTCCAAGCCAAGCATCATGCCATACCAAGCTGGTCGGCCAAGAAGAAAGCTCTCCAAAGCTTGGGCGCCACTTTCAAATTGAGTTGTATTTTTGGTTCAAATTTTGAATGGGTTTTCTTTTGAATTTTGAATGTATCTTTGGGTACCTATTTAAAGGACCCAAACCCCTCTTTGTAACAGTTAGTGAATGAATACAAAAAAAAAATTTTGAGTGTTTTTTTCTCTAATCCTCTGTCTCCCTAGACTAGGTTGTGAGTGAGTGAAACTCTTCCTTCATCCCCAGGGATGTCGAGTGGTGTGAGGCCACGTTCCTTCGCCTGAGGGCATCGAGTGGTGTGAGGCCACATTCCTTCGCCTGAGGGCGTCGAGTGGTGTGAGGCCACGTTCCTTCGCCTGAGAGCATCGAGTGGTGGGGGCCACAATTCCTTCGTCCTCTAGGACATCATGGGGTGCGAGGCCCCAAGTTATCAACTTCGATTTTGGACTCCAGTCGGATACCGGGCTCGAAGCCCTGTTTCTCTACCCTAACCCTATTTCAACTTCAACACTTCTCATCTCTTTGCTAACCGTTCTTTCTCTTGCTGCCTACAGGTCTTCCTCGATGCTACGAACATCGGAGATGGGTCGTCTTGCCATCACGGCCACATGATCGGGAACCGGCGCATCCATGGGCACGATTGCTCGGACATCCAGGCCGCATCCGTCGAGTGGAGCGATCTCTGCACCAGGCGCTTCAGAATTTGAAAGGTTTGCATCCCCATGTCCTAGGTAGGTATTGGGTGTATCGAGCTAGTCCTAATCCCGGGGTTCCTTAATCTCGGGGTCCTGGTCTATCATTTCTTAGGGATTGATCTGCTAGCATAGACCTCTTTTCTTTCAGTTTTCCTAGGTTCTCTTTGCTTGCAATCGGGAACCAAAGATAAAACCCTAAAAACAAAACAAGATATAACCACCTTTGCATCATCTGTGCTAGCATCATCATCTTCATCCTTTTTTATACCCGCATCATTCTTGGTATCAGAGCCTAGGCTAGGACTAGTGCTCTTGCATTTAGGTCTCTGCATTCTGTCCAGCCCATATATAGTCTGCTATTTTAATTTTTTCTCTTTGTAGGAATCTCTGTTTTATTTGAATTTTCTTTTGCTAGATCTGTTGCATTTAGAGGATTCTTCTGCTCTTTTCTTAGATTTTATTTCAGCCTGTAGAAATTCTACAAGCCAAAATACCACCTGAGAAAAACTCAGGCCTTTAGTTTCAGCAAGCATCTCTTTCTTGTCTCATTTAGTTAGTTCATGCAATTAGTTCATATTTAGACTTCTTTTTCACTTTGCTTATCATCCATATATCCGAAAAAATATATATATATATATATTAAATCTTTTTCTTAAAAATTTCTGCGCCTACATTGTTCATAAAACACTTAAGGGTGGCAATTTGACATAGGGTCAGGAGTTCATCACCTGTCCCTAGCCCACAAACCACTAACCTGCATCCTGAACCCAAACCCTAACTAAAATCAGTTAGACACCTAATTGCTCTAGAGAGCTTTGGGACACCCATTTGGTCGAGTCGAGACCAAGTGTCTAATCTTGGTGACAGCCCAATTTGTTTGTACTGAGTTCTTGGTGTCTAGGCTTGGTGAATCAGGGCTTGTGGGTTGGTTCGCTTACCCGGCCAATTGCAAAATTGGTGTCTAAGGCAACCAGAGAGGAACCTCCACTCCCCTCCACCTACCTGGCCAAGGACAAGGCTACTACAGACTGGTTTGCCACTCTGACCTAGGCAACTGGTTGAGATTCTAGGTCTATTAGATCTTAGACGTTCGTTGTGTGTTGCATGACTAGTCTAGAATTAGGAGTCCTTTAGCCTAACTGCCCTTTAGCTAGTCAGTATTTTCATGGCATCTAACCCTAGAGTCTATCCTCAGTTTCGACCTTTTCGAGGAAGTCATGATCGTCAGGTTTATATTGATTGGGAGGACGATATGGATGAATATTTTAAGTGGAGCGATTTGTGTGAGGATAGTAAGGTCAGGTTTGCCCAAATGCATCTTCGGGGTTCAGTCGAACGTTATTGGTTTGATGTTAGAGGAAGAATGAAGTATGAGAGACAAGAGTTTAAGGTAACTTGGAAAGACATGAGAAGTAAGTTGAGAGCAGGGTACCTAGGTGAATCCTATGAGCAAAGACTTCTAGGCTGGTGGTACCAATTGAGACAAGGTAATAGGCCAGTGTCTGAGTATATCGAGGACTTCCAGTGGCATGTCATGAAATGTAATACCATTAAGACCGAGGTTCAGATCACATTGAGGTTTAGGGCTTGGCTACACCCAGACATCTATAGAAAATTAGGCTTTGAAAAGACCAATAAGTTAGAGCAAGCCTACCAAGAAGCCCAAGACTGTGAGTGGTCTTTAAGATATACTCGATCTAATACTTTGGACTTAAAGCCGACCTCTACCAACTTGAATCAAATCCCAATTGATCCGACATCTGTAGTGAACCCGACTTTTGTTTATCAATCCCCACTCGTGTCACCTCTTGACCATAAAGAAAACATTGAGGAGTTAGGTATGGCCATCCCAAAAGTAGTTGACCCAACCATAGTCGTGCCTATAGAGGAATCAAAGGAGAAAGGATTAGAACCCTTCAGTGAGTTTGAAGAGGTCATATATGAGCATGACATAAGCTTGATTAATGAATATGAAGAAGAAGAAGAATGTGAGGAGGTATCGCCTGATAATTTAATTGATCAGCTCCCACCAGATGGAATCATTAAGGATACCCCAGAACTTAGCAAGGACCCAAATGATAATGATCCTGAGTCCACTATAGACCTTGTAGTAGAACTGACCAAGCCAGGATCAAACGAAATAGATGAAGGTATAGATTCTCAAGATGAATGTTCCAAAGACCTTCCCGAAAGCCCTCCACTATCCAGGAGCATCCCGCCTACCCGAGGACTTGCACCTATCGATCCTCCTAGTACTGACCATGAGGTTAAGATGAGCATACCTTTAGACCTTCATTCATACATTAAGGTCAGCTGCCTAAACTTCGAACCAGTCCCTGAGTCTCTTTTTTATTCCTTGCCTTTTCTTAAGCCATCTCATATCCCTAGAGCCAAGAGGTTACTTTTTATTGAGACTACCAGAATGTGTGACTCCTTAGAGCCCATCCCATTCACCCTCTACTTCTGGTATACTTTATGGCATCTGTTAGGGATCCTAAAAAATTTTTCTTGTGCATACCAGGCTAGGGTCAAGCCTAGAGAACCAATGGTCTAGTAGGTTTAGGCCCTAGGACCCCAATAAATTCCTCTTACTAGGAATACCTAGTTTAGTTTGCTTTTGTTGAGTGTTACTTGAGTCTCAGAATCTGCATGATCTCTTGCATTGCATACTAGGGACATGAAAATTAATAATTAAAATTTGGTTGTTCCTGAAAGCAAGCTAAGTAGAGAATTGGGGATTCTGAAATAATAAAGAAGTTTTTATGCTCGCTGAATTGGTCCCTTAGAGTGATAGGAGAATGACCCTAATACCCTGATTTGGGACATTAGCTCGAATCTCAATATCTTGCACTTAGTTGAGTATAGGAAACCAGCAAACCACCTAGCGAGTGATTTGAGCCTAATCCTTTTTGGAGAGTAAACCTGACCAGAGTGTCCACTTCCAAATTGACCCGAGTAAGGAGTGCGGATTGAGCGTATATTGGATGGTTGAGCTACCACAGCCCAGGGCAAAGGATTTCAGGTTACTTGGTCCGTTGGCAAGGCCGACCCCAAATCTGATGACTCGTGGATCACCCGGGGGGACCTGCCATTCACCGACTGTTGGAGAAGTACCAAAGCCAAATCAACTTCCACTTGACAGGGTCGAGTTTCTCCCACCCCGGGATAATTGATGTGGGCATCAGAATTTGACTTGAGCCCTTCAAACTTCGGGGGATCTCTGATTAGGATTCTGTGTTTATCGAGTCCTGTAATAAGGCTGTCAGCCTCTAGTTTATTTGCTTAAATGGAGTCTGTACCTTGACCCATCGGGTCGAGCTAAGTCTTGTAATAAGTCGGGCCGAGTCTATGCCCATGAAGTCTTTAGTGGTTCAAAAGTTAAGTCTCTTTTAAGCCTAATAAAGGCAAGGAGACATGTCAGCTCAAGGCCCACCTTATCTGTTTATGTGGCGCATTGAGGTGATGACATGTGGTTTGTTTTGGGCGCCCAAGAAAGGGGACCACTCACATGATCCATGCCCCCTTCCCCTCCCCTCTTCAAGCTCTCTTCCAATCTAGGATGGGTGGTCATGGAAAGAAGTTTCAAATCCCTTGATGCATGCCTCCACTCAAGACTCCTTCCATAAAGAAGTCAAGCAAGAAAGGCATCCTCCATTCTCCAAGTGGAAAGAAGTTTCAAATCCCTTGATGCATGCCTCCACTCAAGCCTTCTTCCATAAAGAAGTTAAGCAAGAAAGGCATGATCCCTTGATGAAGTTAGGCAAGAAAGGCATGGTGAAGACATCAAGCCTCAATCCAAGCCTTCTACCAAAATAAGCCATGCAAGGAAGGAAGGTCAAAGACCAATCCCCCTCTCCAAGCCTCCAATCATGCCACGCCTAGGATTATTCCCATTTGGTCGGCCTTGAATCAAGCCAAGAAAAGTCAAAGTGGGACAAATCCCTCCAAGCTAGCCTCACTTCATGTTTTCTACCAAAACCAAGCAAGCAAAGAAGGAAGTCCAAGGAGCAACTCCTCCACTCCAAGCCAAGCATCATGCCATACCAAGCTGGTCGGCCAAGAAGAAAGCTCTCCAAAGCTTGGGCGCCACTTTCAAATTGAGTTGTATTTTTGGTTCAAATTTTGAATGGGTTTTCTTTTGAATTTTGAATGTATCTTTGGGTACCTATTTAAAGGACCCAAACCCCTCTTTGTAACAGTTAGTGAATGAATACAAAAAAAAAAAATTCGAGTGTTTTCTTCTCCAATCCTCTGTCTTCCTAGACTAGGTTGTGAGTGAGTGAAACTCTTCCTTCATCCCCAGGGATGTCGAGTGGTGTGAGGCCACGTTCCTTCGCCTGAGGGCGTCGAGTGGTGTGAGGCCACGTTCCTTCGCCTGAGGGCGTCGAGTGGTGTGAGGTCACGTTCCTTCGCCTGAGAGCGTCGAGTGGTGGGAGGCCACAATTCCTTCGTCCTCCGGGACGTCGCGGGGTGCGATGCCCCAAGTTATCAACTTCGATTTTGGACTCCAGTCGGATACCGGGCTCGAAGCCTTGTTTCTCTACCCTAACCCTATTTCAACTTCAACACTTCTCATCTCTTCGCTAACCGTTCTTTCTCTTGCTGCCTATAGGTCTTCCTCGGTGCTACGGACATCGGAGATGGGTTGTCTTGCCATCACGACCACAGGTCGGGAACCGGCGCATCCACGGGCGTGATTGCTTGAACATCCAGGCCGCATACGTCGAGTAGAGCGATCTCTGCACCAGGTGCCTCAGAATTTGAAAGGTTTGCATCCCCATCTCCTAGGTAGGTATTGGGTGTATCGAGCTAGTCCTAATCCCGGGGTTCCTTAATCTCGGGATCCTGGTCTATCATTTCTTAGGGATTGATCTGCTAGCATAGACCTCTTTCCTTTCAGTTTTCCTAGGTTCTCTTTGCTTGCAATCGGGAACCAAAGATAAAACCATAAAAAGAAAACAAGATATAACCACCTTTGCATCATCCATGCTAGCATCATCATCTTCATCCTTTTTTATACCCGCATCAGCGGCTTGAACAGCCTACCTTAATCACGACAGAAAGTGCATAGAGACGGATTTCGTAACCTACCCTATGGTAAATCCGAACACATGCCTAATAGGACCATTGTCATTCTCTCTGTCAATAACAAACACTCTCAGAATGGTCCAATGGATCCTACTTCTTCCCTACAAACTGCAAGTGGTTTATGGAGTCTACATTATGGACAAATCATGATGCAACACATCGCAGAAAATACATGGGAAGAGGTAACAGAAAAGATCTTTCATTTCTTTGCATTTTTTCTTACATAAAGAAAAGAAAAGAAACTAAAAAGAAAGAAAAAAGAGAAAAACTCTCTGAAAGAGAGATAAAAAAAAAAAAGCAGCAGCAGCAACGATAGCAGGTTGGGAAATTTTGCATTAACTCCCCGATGGGTTTTTCCCGTACCATCGGGGAGAGACCAGATGGGACGACGAAGGGCCTCCGAGGTTCCCGTCCGAACTCGAGTCCAACCCCTCGTCGGAGTCGTAATCGAATTCATGGCCAGGGAAGGGAACGGAGGGTTTGATGTTATCTAAGCCCTTCAGGTCATAAAACCTGGAGGCTTTCCTTCAACACTCTCGAAACCCCTGGTGGAAGGAGTCCAGGGCCACCCCGGCAACCTCATCCTTGAATGAGGCAGAAGTTCTGAAGTTTGCAATGGCCTTCGCCGCCTCCTTCTTCGCCTCCTCTGCCACCGTGGTCGCAGCCATGACTTGGGCCCGAGCCTCCCTCAACTGAGCCTCTAGAAGGCGGACCTTCTTCTCGAGACGGTCAACCAGAGGCTCCTCATCTTCGCAGACGGGCCCAGTTGGCCCCAGACTTTGCTTCCTTTCGGGGTCAATAGCCCTCCTCTTCGCTGCACGATGAAGCTCGGAAGTGCTAAACCTCATGGCTATTGGAAGGAAGACACCAACATAAATGATGGCTTTCGACAGCAGGGGGCATGGTCCTATTTATAGAAACCCTGCACCCATAATTGATTGCGGGGAGGCACGTCCCACGTCCTTCCTGACCAACTGAGAAGGCGCCACTTGTTCGGGTGATGCTTCGAGAACCAGAAAGTCTCTCGGAAGCCATCCCCAGGACCGCAACTGCCATCGCTTTGAATTTAGAGAAATTCGCATCATGCGACGGCATCATTAATGGTCTCTTTTTGGAAAAAAGAGGCCCGACGGCTCACAAGGCACAAGAGATTGCGACTGTACAAGTTTCGATGTGCCACGTGGATAACAGTGATCCTAATTAAATCCCCCTAATTATTGATTGGCGGGGAGATGACTTCTGTCTGCCCCAACGGAGAAGCTAATCATCCGAAGGAAGGCAACACAACGGAGTTCAGGTCCGTTCAAGGACAGCCTTCGACCATAACTATTCGACTAAGCGAAAAAGAGAACAGAAAAACTGGCTCTTATTAACTGGATGACCTTCGAAGGCTATCATTCGACTAGGCCAAAGAAGAAATGATAGAACCATTTCAGGCTACACATGAACACATGAGGCACAACAATGTGTATGCAAAGAAAGGAGAATTCATTCTAAAACCTGGGAAAATTGTAATACAAAATTCATTGGCAATAAAAGTCAAAAAAAAGAAGAAGAAAATACATTCGGAGTGATCCAGATCACTCAACATCAACAGGAGAGGGCTCCACACCACAGGACTAGAGCAACCTATCTACTTAATCGGAGAAGGTCTCATCAATCTGGGCCAGGACGGGAGAACCTTCAGCCTAGACTCCTCCAGCCTAAGTCGCCTCCTGGGCCGAGATCAAAGCCGAAGTCACCTTCGGGTTTTCGACTGGGATAGCAGCCTCCTCCGCCGGACATGGTGACTCCTCGACCTCCCCTGCAGCTTCGGCCTCCTTCGTTTCTCCTCCTTCCTCTCCAATTATGTTGTAGGAAGGGATCTTCGAAAGGTCGAGGTGAGGGAGGGTCTCTTTTACTTTGGAAAGCCCATCATTGAAGTCGTGCTGGTAGGCATACAATGATGCTTCATCAATCTCTGTCTGAAATTGTGAAGACATCTTGAAGTCAGCCATGACATTGTCCATCTGCTTCCTCAAAGCTTCGGACTCCCTCTTGGAGGCTTCGGCCTCCCTCTTGGTAGCTTCGGACTCTAGGATCGCCTCTACGACCCTCTTAGAAGCCTCGTTCACTACCTTGGACAGGCTCTCTATCCTCTCCTGGTTCTTCTTAGCAGTCCGCTTTAGGGATTCAACTTGCCTCCTGCTCCTGTCCTACCCTGCCTCTTGTCCCGCTATCCTCGAGTGGGCGCTTTTCAGTTCGCCCTTCAGGTCGTGAACTTCATCGGTCACCTGGACAAGATGGTCCTCCATGGATTGCTTTAGCTCCTCGGCTACTTCCCTGGCAGCCCTAGCAGTCTGAAGCTCCTCCTTGAGGTCGTAGATGAGGCTGTCTATGTTCCCCAAGCCTTCCTCCATGAAGGTGAAGTCATAGACCAACTACATCAAAAAAGAAGAATCGAGGGTCAAGTAACTCTCAAGGCAAGGGAAGCGGTGATAATCATACCTGTTGCAGGGCAGCAAAGCCAGAATCGGACACTTTGGGAATGCTCCGGTTCCAGAGAATTGCCAGGTTGTGGGGCTGTATTGTGCCCTTCAACGCCTGTCTAGCCTCCTCCGGGACCAGCAGTTCTTCTATAGGGGGGGGCTCCGAAGGGTTCGTCGGGCATCCTTCGATTGAAGAAGCTCCACAGACGGACTCTCCTTCAACTTGTCATGCCTTGCCCCTATCAGCGGAAGATGGGAAAACCGGCAGCACTTCCACTCCTTGAGGTAGGCCCCCTGTCTTGTCAATTGAGGAGGCGACCACCGCTGGAGTCTTGACTGGGCAGGGCCTCGCTAGAACCTCTTCCACGGTCGCTGCATTTTCCCTTGAGATGCCTCGGGAAGATGGAGCGCTTTGGTCCCCTTCGGGACCTTCTCTCTAAGCTTTCTTCCGAGCTGCAGACCTGGTAGAAGGGGCCTGTGCCACCCTCCTCTCCGAAGTCTGGCGAAGCCAGCTCAGATTGCGCTTCATCCCACCACCTGTAGGCAAAGGGGATCACCTCAATTAAATGAGCTACAATGAAACCTAAAGAAGAGCAGGAATTTCCACTGCTATACCTAGTGAGGGGAATTTACTGATTCCCGCTCGATGGAGGTTCCTCTCCTCCAACAACTCCTGGATAGGAGCGATTTCCAAGTTGGTCAGAAGATCATAGTCCGACTGATTGGCCGCCAAGACTTTCTTTCCATCATTGGCGGTCAAGCGAGGCTTCTTCCACTTAGTGTCGAAGCCCCATGGGTTAAAGGACAACACAAACACAAAGATGGGTTTCCACCTGTGGATGGTGCTGGGCATATCCTTAATCACCCTGCGGCCCGATCTGGGACCGATCACCCACCATCCGTTGCTGTGGAAGTCCCTCTTGAGGATGAAAAGGGCTGAGAACAAGTTAGTCCTAGGCTCTACATTGGCGACGCTGCACATGACCAGGAACCCGCAGATGTTCCTGATGCTGTTTGGGGTTAGCTGCGCTGGCACCACTTGGTACAAGCAAAAAATCTTAACAAAGAAGGGGTGCAAGGGAAACCGAAGACCAGCCTTCAGGTGATCTTCATATACAGCTAGGCACCCAGGGGGAGCTTCGTTCACCCGCTCTTCGAGCGTAGGGAGGACGAAGGGAAATTCCTCAAGAATGCGGTAGCGTTCCCAAAAAAGGGTTGCCTTGCTCTAAGAAATCGAGCTGGGGACCGACTCCAGACCTACTATATTCCCGACCCCCGAGGGCCCAACCTATTTCTCCTGACTCTCTACGGTCTCTTCCATGACAAAGGAATGAAGCAAAGGGGTGGAAAGGGGATTCTACCTGAAGAATAGACTGGTACTCCAAAACGGTTTGGGCGGAGAATGAGATGAGGTTGAAGAAATTTCCTTGCCCAGACCTTCACTCTTCCCTAAAAGAAAAGTAAGGGTCTTTAGATCCCCGCAGAGGGTTAATTTAACTCAAGGTTACCCTGGGTGGTAACCCACTTACGACTGACCGCTAGGATAAGATCTATCCTTCATCCAACGAACAGAAAACAACCACCATAACTATCCAAATCCCAACCAAAAGATTGCTTCAACCACTGTGCAACGGGACGAGGAGAGATAGCCTCAAGGCCACCTACTCTTCCCCAATCAGGGAATGGCACCTGTCCACCATCTGATTCTCAGATCGTGATGGGCAGCCCAATGGAGGTCCCGTAATCATTTACTACACCATCTCTCAGGAAGAAAGCGACAAGGCAATAATACTCTCACTTCTCGAGGCAGATCTTCACTTCGACAACTGAGAGTAGGGGGGCAACTCTTGGGATATCCTAGTTTAGCTATGAACCAGGCTCTGGTTTGACTTATTGAAGCTTCGATTCTCCGGGCTATGGACTTCGGACTAAGCGAAGGCTAACTATAAGCAACTCAAGGCTTCACTCCGAACTACAACATCCGAAGGCCAGCCCTTGGGGTAGCACCTTCGACCTCGGCCGAAGTCTAAACTACTCACCGACTTTCGAAGACACGAACTTCGATCCCCACCGTAGACATGATCTCCGACCTCGGGGAAATATCAAGCCTTCGGCCCATGCAAGGGGAAACCCGAAGCTTGAACTACAATCTGTTCCAAAAAGACACTCATCATGCCATGATCATGGCATGCAATTCCTGCAGCCACGCCTCCGATCTGGCTGGAACCGCTCATTGACAACCCACGATTGACTATCATAGGAGTGAATGGCTCCCCATGATCTCCGGGAAAAAAGCGGGCCACAGATCGGAGGCCATCTTTTAAATATGGGTAAGGAGGATGGCTCATGGAGGGACGCGTGAATAATCTCGCACATACACATTCTCAATCTCCAAGAGCTCTTTTTCTCTTCCACTTTCGACATCTTCCCCATTCTGTGGCTGGAATCCGCCACTGACTTAGGCATCGGAGCGTCCTCTGCCGGAACAACTCCGGCAAGGGACCTGCTTTGTAGGTGAACCAGGGAGCGGTCCTGCATGGCAGTGGCTCCGACCGGTCGATCCAGGGACTCCACGCCAACATCCCTTTTCCTTGCTTGGTTGATCCTTCTTTTTCTAAGAAAATTTATTTTTCTTCATAAATCTTCTAAATTTCTTTGCTATGAGTGCTTTTTCATCCTCATTCTCTTCTTCTTCTGATTCTTTATTTGAAGACTCTTCTTGTGTTATGGACTTGAAAGCTATAATCTTCTTCTTCTTATCCATATCCATTACTTTTTGCTTCAAGTTTAGCTCATATGTGAAGTGGCACGGATATGATTAATGTTTTGAATATGGTGTTTGTAGAGCAATGAAACCTAATTATACTTAGCATTGTACTCATCTTAATAAGATTTAAGGATTATATGAAAAGGGACTATTACATGATTAGACACAACTCTAAAACTAAGAAGGAAGAAGATCTAGACAATAGGGGCTAATGATTGTAGACTTACCGTGATGAGCTTTCCAACCTTCTTTTGATTCATACCTTGGAACTACCAACGCTCAGAATTGAAGAACCTTGGATAACAGAGATCAGAACCCTGGACTTGGGGCTTCAGCTTGTTGGTTCTTTGTCAAGGTGAACCCGGTTCGCAACTCAAAGACTTCGAAGGACCCTGCAATGAAGATCAAAGTTAAGGAAGAAGGATAAAAACATATAGAAGGGATGGGAGAATTTATGAACTAAGAACAGAAATTTGAGAAGATCTGGCTGACTCCAATGCCTTCATGTGAGCTTGGAAGATGCTTTGCTAGGAGAAAAGAATAGCTTTGGCATGGAGGAAGAGGATGGGAAACTTTCACATAAGGGAAAAAAAAAAAAAAAACACAAGACAACTTCTACTTCCAAAAATTCAACTTCAATTTTCATTCATTCTCAAAATCAATTCCTTTTACAATGGGCGTCCAAGGCTTTTAATAGCCTCACAAAGCTAGCTTTTGAAATTTAAAAACTCCCCAAATCGAGGAGGATTACAAGGGGGGTTGGAGGATTTGGTGGAGAGTTTGGAGGGATGTGGGGGGGGTTGGAGGATTTGGTGGAGGACTTGGAGGGATGTGGCCAACCTCCTTGAATTTGAATCTCCCTTGTTGGCACCCAAAGGGTGATGAGGTGGCTGGTGAAGTGGCACCTGATGACGTGGCATGGTGTGGTGGTCTTCTACTTGGATAAGAATGACATGTGGCGCCCAGTGGTCCTAGTTGATGGTCCTTTTCTCTTGCTTGGTTGATGTGTCTTCTCTTCTTCATGTGGTCAAATTCTGGGGTCTAGAATTTGAGTCTTGTTGCTGGCTTTCATGGCTTTAAGACTTGATTAGACTTAACTCAACTGAATTAGACTTAACTCAACTGAACTAACTTGACTGACCTAGACTTTAAAACTTGAAATGGACTTACAGGAAATGAAATTTTAAAAGTAATTACAGGACTTAATAAACACTCTTGATTTGAAACTCAAAATTAATTACAGGACTCTTGAAAAGGAAATGACTCTTGAAAATAAAATATTTTTGAACTAAAGGATACAAGGTAACCTAATTATCTTCGATCCAAATTGGGATAAGGCTAACCTTGTTGGAGTGAAGTTTCTTTCGGCTTCTGGTGTCCACACCAATTCTCCTGGGGTGGGCAGAACTCGATCCAGTCGAGTATGGTTCAGCTTTGCCCTGGTAATGCTCGAACAAGTCTGGGTTAAGTCTTTGCAGGCCCTCTCGAGTAATCCAAGAGTTGTCGGACTCAGGTCGACCTTGCCATTGAACCAGGTATCGCTGATAGTCCTTATTCATGGTAGTAATGATCTTGTCATCCAGGATTCTCTCAATCCTCTCTCTCTGCTCAGGTAAGGTTGGTGGTGGACACTCGAAAATATGTTCACTCTCAATGAAAGTTTCTGGCTCAAAGTTTCTGGCTCAAAAGGCTCACTAGGTATTAGTAGTGGTTCTTTGTATTCTACTAGGTCTAAAATATTGAAGGTTGTACTAATACCCATATCAGGTGGAAGTTCCAAAACATATGCATTAGGCCCTATTTTCTTTAAGATCTTAAAAGGTCCCGCTCCGCGGGCATGCAGCTTCTTTATGGTTCCAGGGGGAAACCGTTCAGGGTTGAGCCTAATCATCGCATAATCCCCTTCACATAATTCTTTAGCCCTCTTATGTGAGTCAGATAAGTATTTATAAGTTTCATTGCTCAGGTTGATCTTATTACTGATTTCTTTATGCAGATTTGTGACATGCTGTGCAAAAGACTCAGCAGACTCAGAAACTTACACAAGTACTTATGAAATGCAGACTGAACTAGGCATCTTTATTAAGAGGAATTTTATTGGACTCTCTAGGGCCTAAACCTAACAGATTAATGACTCTCTAGGTTTGACCCTGGTCTGGTATGTACATGAGAATTTACCATGGGTTCCTAGCAAATGCCATAAGGTTTTCCAAAAGTAGGTAGCAAAAGGAATAGGCTTTAAAGGCTCATGCAACCTAGTAATCTCATCAAAATGAAACTTAATGGCTCTAAAATTAGGATAAGACTTAAGGAAAGGCAAGAAATAGGAATCCGAGTCTTGGGATAATTTAGGAGAATCTTGAAACAGACCTTGGTTACTCATGATGACCTTAAGATTAGAATTTTGATCTACAGGCCGGATGCTTCTAGGTAGTTGAAGGTCATCAGGAAAGTCTTCTAAAATAATGATTGGGTTCTTCTCAGGTACCTGAAGGAGTTCTTGTGTCGAAGCTAAAGTATTGGGTTCTTCCTGAGGGCATTGTCTTACAGGAACCAAGTCCTCACTAAATTTTGGTTGTTCTGATGTTTCAGGACTAGGCTCAATAATCTTTTCTTTACCAAAGGTTTCCTCAGGTAAGGTACTAAAGTTATTCTCTTCACAGTCTTCCCCTTCATATTCATCTATTAAACTTATGTCAGTCTCATACACATATTTACTAGGTTCAAATTTGCCTTCTTCCTTCCCTAGCCCTTCAGTTTGAGGATACCCTAAGTCTTGAGTATTCATGAACTCAACTTGTACTTCAGGGTTCTTACTCCTATCATTCATATAAGCTAATGGGATAGTAGGAGTTGGTTGGTCTAAGAAAAATTGTTTAGCCAGCATTTGGTTCAATTGGGCCATTAGATCATTTAGGCCTCTCAGCATGGTTTCAAGATTCGGGTCCATGGATACACTGGACTGGGTCTGGACTGGTGAATATGAGGCTCCTGATCTAGTTTTCATATATGCAAGTAGACTCAAGCTCGAGCTAAGGTTTCCTGGACCTAGAGCACAAATTAGAAGTCTAATTAAGTGAACCAACTAGCTAGTAGTACTTATGAGACTTAGCCAGGTAGGTGGAGGGGAGTGAAGGTCCCTGATTGCCAACCTTAGACACCAATCTGAGATTGGCCGGTAGGCGGACCAAATCACAAGCCCTGATGCACCAATCCTAGACACCAAGCCTGTAAGCACACACCAATTAGCTGACACAGTTAACTTGACCCTAACCTGAACTCAACTTGTTGGTGTCCCTAACCCACTAGGGCAATTAACGTTCTACTCAATTTTAATTAACAGGCTGGGATCGATATGCTGGTTGGTGATTTTTGGGCTAGGGACAGGTGATGAAACCCTGACCCTATGTCAAATTGATTCCCTTAATTTGATTTCTCATGAGATGAATGAAATGCAAAGGTGCTGCAGAAGTGTGTTGCAGTTTGAAAGTGGTATGGAAAACGTGATGAAAAAAAATGTCCCAAAATTCTGAAAAATTTACAGAGGATTCCTAACTTATATGTTTCAATTCAGATGAAAGGAATTTTAAAACTAAAATCTGTACTACTCTAAGAAGATCCTACAAATGAAGATAAATAAAAAGGACAGAACATAACCCTAATGACAGTGTTGAACTGCAAAAATTTTCATTTTTTTTATAATATTTTTCTGATGATAAAATTTAATATGGTGATAACTGACTTAAAAAGGAACAAGAAAAAAAATATTTAAACAAAAAAAATTAGCGACTTGCCTTTGGAACTGCAGACGGATTACAGTAAACAGATGCAAATTTTCAGAAAACAGAACCTAATCAAACAAGTGCAATGGCTTACCCAAACTTCAATCTAAAAAATTCACGTCCGGCCAGGGGCTCATTATTCCCATGGGTCATGACAGTGTACTGGAGTACACCCGCTCAGGAGGCGTGAATTTTAGATCTTGCTTGGATTTAAAGAAAACTATTCTACCCTAATGCAACCATGCTCTGATACCAATTTGATGCGGCAAGCATATGATTAATGTTTTGAATATGGTGTTTGTAGAGCAATGAAACCTAATTATACTTAGCATTGTACTCATCTTAATAAGATTTAAGGATTATATGAAAAGGGACTATTACATGATTAGACACAACTCTAAAACTAAGAAGGAAGAAGATCTAGACAATAGGGGCTAATGATTGTAGACTTACCGTGATGAGCTTTCCAACCTTCTTTTGATTCATACCTTGAAACTACCAACGCTCAGAATTGAAGAACCTTGGATAACAGAGATCAGAACCCTGGACTTGGGGCTTCAGCTTGTTGGTTCTTTGTCAAGGTGAACCCGGTTCACAACTCAAAGACTTCGAAGGACCCTGCAATGAAGATCAAAGTTAAGGAAGAAGGATAAAAACATATAGAAGGGATGGGAGAATTTATGAACTAAGAACAGAAATTTGAGAAGATCTGGCTGACTCCAATGCCTTCATGTGAGCTTGGAAGATGCTTTGCTAGGGGAAAAGAATAGCTTTGGCATGGAGGAAGAGGATGGGAAACTTTCACATAAGGAAAAAAAAAAAAAACACAAGACAACTTCTACTTCCAAAAATTCAACTTCAATTTTCATTCATTCTCAAAATCAATTCCTTTTACAATGGGCGTCCAAGGCTTTTATTAGCCTCACAAAGCTAGCTTTTGAAATTTAAAAACTCCCCAAATCGAGGAGGATTACAAGGGGGGTTGGAGGATTTGGTGGAGAGTTTGGAGGGATGTGGGGGGGTTGGAGGATTTGGTGGAGGACTTGGAGGGATGTGGCCAACCTCCTTGAATTTGAATCTCCCTTGTTGGTGCCCAAAGGGTGATGAGGTGGCTGGTGAAGTGGCACCTGATGACGTGGCATGGTGTGGTGGTCTTCTACTTGGATAAGAATGACATGTGGCGCCCAGTGGTCCTAGTTGATGGTCCTTTTCTCTTGCTTGGTTGATGTGTCTTCTCTTCTTCATGTGGTCAAATTCTGGGGTCTAGAATTTGAGTCTTGTTGCTGGCTTTCATGGTTTTAAGACTTGATTAGACTTAACTCAACTGAATTAGACTTAACTCAACTGAACTGACTTGACTGACCTAGACTTTAAAACTTGAAATGGACTTACAGGAAATGAAATTTTAAAAGTAATTACAGGACTCAATAAACACTCTTGATTTGAAACTCAAAATTAATTACAGGACTCTTGAAAAGGAAATGACTCTTGAAAATAAAATACTTTTGAACTAAAGGATACAAGGTAACCTAATTATCTTCGATCCAAATTGGGATAAGGCTAACCTTGTTGGAGTGAAGTTTCTTTCGGCTTCTGGTGTCCACACCAATATGTCATGAGTGAACCTACTAGTTGCTCCAATGAAAGTTTCTCAACATCTTTGGCTTCTTGGATAGCGGTTACTTTAGGATCCCAAGATGTTGGTAGAGACTTGAGAATTTTATTCACAAGATCGGTATTAGACATAGTTTTACCAAGACTTCTCATGCCATTAACTATATTCGTAAATATAGTGTACATGTCAGTAATGGATTCATTAGGCTCCATTCGAAATATTTCATAAGTATGTACAAGCATATTAACTTTAGTATTTTTTACATGATCGGTACCCTCATGAGTGACCTCAAGTGTGTCCCATATTTTTTTGGCTGAGGTGCATATGGAAATCCTGTTGAATTTACTAGGATCCAATGCACAGTAGAGGAGATTCATTGCCTTAGCATTGATCTCAGATTGTTTAATATCATGTTCATCCCAATCATCTTCAAGTTTTGAGATGGAAACATCATTAATAACAATCGAAGGAATATAAGGACCTTTATCAACTACTTTTCATAAATTATAATCTATAGAATGCATATAAATTCTTATTCATGTTTTGCAATATGTGTAATTGATGCCATTAAAATAAGAAGGTCTATTTGAGGCTTGTCCCATAACTACACTAGTACCAAGTGGGGCTGCCATAGATCCTTACTCAAGGTGGTTAGACCTATACACTGAGAACGTGGCTCTGATACCACTTGTTGCCCAGTAAGCAACCCAAGAGAGGGGGTGAATTGGATTTCTAAAAAAAATCTAATAGCAAATGTGTTTCAATTCATAAACAATTAAAGTCCATGTGTATTGCTAGTGTTTGTGAGTGCTCAAGAGTGTACATCAAAATTAAAAGGCAAATGCAAGGTAAGTAAAGACAAATAAGAAAGAGCAAACAACACAAATATACAAAATTTTATAGTGGTTCGGTGTATACCTATTGGGGACATCCATAATAAGAATATACACTTTGATTAACTCACTTTGTTTTTGCATCTATGTCAATAAAGTTTTCGAAGCAAGTTACAAATTTTCTTGAAACATGTTCATAAGCCAAATTTTCTTGAAGTATGATTTGGCTCATAAACCAACACATGGAAGAAGCCCATTAATTTTTTTGAAGCATGTTCATAAGCCAATTTTTCTTGAAGCATGATTTGGCTCATAAGCCAACACATAAAAGAAGCCCATTCGGCTCAAGCCCAAAGCATGATGGAGGGCATCCTCTTCAAGTCAAAGACCAACCATTCAAGCCACTTCAAGACCAGGCACAAGCCCAATTCATGCTAAGATTTGAAGCACATGGGGGAACAACTCATCAAACAATCTTGGGGGAGAAGGAATTACACTACATTAAGAGTTTTATAGGGAACATAAAGATTCCTTCCACTATCCCAACAATATTTGATATATGGGATGCCACAACTTATAACACCTAAGCCTCCACATCAGTATTTGGAAGACACATTAGGATCTTCTAGATGCTACATGTCAAAGTGTTTGTAACTTTCTACCAATAATTTGTTTTTGATTAAAACCACTTCCTAAAAATTGTTGGAGCCAACTAAGCCATCCTTATACCCTCCTCTCCACCCTTGGACGAAATTTCTAGCATTGGATCCTATAAATAGGGCCCCTAGGCTCTCATTGTATTCATTGTATACTATGATTTGAATTAATGAAAGGATTGTTTCCTTGTGTTCTAGTTTTCTTGAGTTCTTATTTGGAGTGAAAGTTTTCTAGCTAGTTTGAGTGTGTAGATCTTTATCCAAGGAGAGAATGAGAGTTTTCTAAGTTTGAGTTTGAAAGTGAAGAGTGCTTTTGCAAGAAGTAAAGGATGGGACGCCCATTGATGGATCAATGATCAAGCTCCAAGTCCCAAGCCGCCAGCCACTTTCTTCTTCTTCCTTTTCTTTTCTTTGTTTCCATTCCAACTCCAATTCTTCTTCCATGTCTAATCCAAAATTTCTTTGTAGATTCTCTCAGGTTCCTAGGTCAAGGATGAAGGTATCCACGCCATGGATCAAGGTCAAGGTGGGTCTCAAAGTAGAGAGTACCAATCTTGACTTCTAGGTCTCAATCCTTGATTGATGAGAGCTCCTTCTTCCACCAAATAATTAGCCATTATTGTTGGTAGGAAAACTCTTCCTAAGTTTTATTAGATATGATCATTTGAAGGTTAACTTGCCCTTGTAGTGATAGTTTCCTTTCCATGAAGATCCTAATCCTTATTTTAAACTAGATCTACATTGCGGGACTTAAAAATTAGATCAACTAGTCTCCTTATAAAAATTCTTTTCTTGGATTAATTTAGCCCATTTATTTGATAATTAATTACTCAATTTTTCTTGCTAGTTGGCTTGTTAAAACTCTCTATTCATCATTTTATTTTCATCCCCTATCAATTTTTGGTATCAAAGCTTTAGGTTCTACTAGGTCAAGTTGCTGAAATTTTGTTTCCTTTGTGTTGCTGGCCTTCAAGTCTGAAATTTAAAGCCAAAAAAATTGAGATTTAAATTTTAAAATTTGAGATCTAAAATATTAATCCCAAGATCTAAAAGTTTCAATTTTAATTCTGATATTTTAATATTTTTAAATTTAAATTTTGAATTTTGAATCTAGTCAATTGGAGGTTTGTTGATTGTTGAAATTCTATACTAGCACCAACCTGATTTTTCCATGAATTTTAGTAGTTTTTTCAAAAAGTAAAAAATCCAAAAAAACTCTTTTGCTATACTTTAGGATGTTAGGATCTGAGATCTAAAATTTTTAAAAAATATTTTCTTCAAATTCTTAGTTTAATTTTCGTTACTTTAAGCTACTGCCTTAATTAGTTCATAGCTTGTTTCAATTCTAGTTTCCCTCCATTTAGTTGTTCCATTAAATTTTAGAAAAAAATCAAAAAAAAATTTCACTATGAATTTTACATTTGGATCTGAGATCTCCACTCATTAAAATTCTAATTTTGGAATTTTTTTTAATTTAATTTTGAATTTTGGATGTTAGATGGTTAAGGGTTTGTTGGCTAGAAGCTTTTGTAACCACTTCTACAACATGCTTTCAAATTTGAATTTTCTAACCAAAACTCAAGAATTAAAACTCAAATTTCAAAATCTAAAGCCTTAACTCTAGGATATAACAATTCAAATTCAAGTTTCATTTTTTTTTGAAATTTTAAAATTTTAATTTTGAATTTTTAAAACTAGCTAGTTAGAGTTGTTAGTGGTTGAGATTTTTCTTACAACAACTTGTGCTTCTAAAAATGAATTTTCAAACTAAATTTTGAAATTTAAAATTTAAAATTTGAGTTTTGAAATCAAGATTTTTAGATCTATAATTTTCTATATAAATTTTAAATTTTTGAAACTTTGAAATTCGGGTTTGACTCATATGTTTGTGCTAGTCTACATATCTTGTTAGCTAGTTGGTTGTTTGTGCATCCATTTTAAAATCATTTAAGGGCATTCAATCATAACATAAGGGAAGGAGGTCATTTCCTTTCCTTGGCCCAAAACAATCACCTACATTTGCATTGACCTAAGCCATAATTGAAATCGAGTAGGAACCTAAAACTAGGGATACCCACAAGTCAGGTTCAAGTGCAAGATAAGATAAAGTATTTTTTGAGTTTGTACTTACTCCTTGAAATTGGTGTCTAAGGCTAGAGCTCCAATGGCAAACACCTTAAGTGGACTTGCAATTTTTAATTAGGACCTCATGAAAGCGAGGGGAGCCTCTCGCAACCCCATCTCTTACCTGGCCAGTGGAAAGGGTAATTGCACCCTTAAGTAGTACCTAGTCAATTCCTGTATTTTGAACTTCTAGGTCTAGGAGCCCTAGAATTTAGGTTTGTATTGCTTGTTTTGAAGCTCCATACCAATAGTCCCACACTCAGTCTGTAGTACCCATGGATCCTAATCTTGAATTCTTTATGCGAACCCTGACTAAAAAGTTTGATACCATAAATGGGCAATTAGGGCAAATGAGAAATAAATTAGGTCAAGTGAAGGACCATGTTGGGACACTTGAAGAGACCCCAATGATCCCCACCGAACCTGAGTCACTTAGGTCAATTCCTCGAGGTCTAAAAGTCCGTCATCATGAATTCACTCCTAAATACAATCCAAGATGACTTCACCATGACTTCATAGAAGAAGCCAATAGGATCCATGCTGAGCCTAAATCACCTAGTCCACCTCCGCTTGGTCTAAGAGCCCAATGTCATAATCTCACCCCTGAGTATAGTCTTAGATACCCCTGCCAAGACTTTGTAGATCAAGAAGAGAGAGTCTTTAGGAGCAATCGACCCTATGCACCCACTTTTGATGAAAATTTAGATCCTGAAGTGTATGTCGATTAGGAAGAGAAAAAGGATCAATACTTTGAACTTGATGAAATGTCGGAAGTAAGAAAGTGTCAATTTGCCAAATCAAAGTTAGTTCGACATGCTAAAGCATATTGGAAAGAAGTTAAGCAAAAAAGTTATTATAGTGGGGATAAAATAAATACTTGGAGAGAAATGAAGAGTAAACTGAGGAAAAAGTACCTAGGTAAATATTATGAGCAAAAATTTTTAGACCAATGTTACAAATTGAGACAAGATGATACAACTGCATCTAATTATATTACCAAATTCAATGAGTATATCGAGAGATGTAGTACAGTCGAATTTGAAGCAATGATCATATCTAGATTTCGAGCTGGTTTACGTAAGGACATCTAGTGGGAATTATTTCAATGGAAAATTCACTATCTAGAAGATGCTTATCAAATTGCTAGGGAATTTGATATATATAAAATGAACTATTGACCAATCAACCTAAGTCCAATAGGAATTATACATCTGGACATAGGCCAAATTCTAACCAAATTCCTTTAAACAAGCCAACTTCTATCATCCCAGTAATTAGTAAGGAAGAAATCATTGACCCCATTAAAGAGCCTAAAGTGGAAATATATAAAGCTGAACTAAGTCTAATTGGTGAATATGAAGAAAAAGAGGCTGAACCCACTGAGAATTTAGAGGAAAGATCTCCTGAACGAATTGAAGAATTAAAAGATGAAATATAATCAAAATCTTATCCAAATAAAGGGCTAGAAAGAGAAAATCCTAAACCCGTTGAAGAACTTAAGGAAGAAGTTTATGAAGTTGGGTCTAACCTTATGGATGAATATGATCAAGAACAATTACTTGAAGATAAAATAATTACCCAGCCTAAAGAATTCAACAACGGGGATGATCAAAATGAAATCTAAGGACAAAACCATGGAGATCAATCTGAGGATAACATAGAAGATCCAGAATTAATTGATGTTGAAGGTTTAGATCTAGAGATCGATGAAGGATCATATATTGAGGTATTGACCATCAAAGAACAAAACCCTACGGATCAACCCCAAGAAGCTGAGAGCCTTTAAAAACCTTGCAAAATATTTTTCTTAACAATTTTTCTATCCCTGATTCTCCATTTCTGAACATCCACCATCCCGATCAACCATTATATTTCATTCATTCTTCTATCCCATCAAGCTGGGACATCTACCATACCATTGATCTGGTCTCAGTGATATTCAACAGTTACTTTATTAAGACTCTTTGGCAAATGTTGGGAGCCAAATTAAGATTCACTGCCACCTACCTAAAGTTTTGTGCTAAAGTCTTCAAAGCCATTTAGGGAATGTTGGAAAATAGGAACCTTGTTTCCTAGTTCAACAATAAAGTTTAGTCCATAGAAAATAAAGCTATTTGAGCTTGTTTTGTTTTTGTGTCTTTTATCATTTAGTATCATTTGCGTTTGTCTCTTGTCATTTGGTGTTCCATGCATAAGTATCTATGATTACGAGAGTCATATACATAGCATGATTAGTAAAACAAATTTTGAACAATGAAATTAACAAGCATATTGCTAAATTTTGTAAAAAAAAGCCAAAAAACTTCAGGAAGGGGACTATGTCTTGATTAGGCTCAAAACGATTATATGCCCATGTTGAGTCTTAGGTGGTGCATTCATGGCTAGTCGGGTCAATGTACATGAGTTGATCTGGTCTATCATGGTTTTCCATGTTGAGTCTAGGGCTAGGGTTGAGTCCGGTATGAGTCTTAGGTGTTTAGGCTTAGTTTTGGTCAGTCTGGGTCTTTGGGTCGGCTCTTCTGTTGTAAGAGTCGACTCTATTGGTTGGCACATCTCAAATAGGTGATTGTGGACTAGACGGGTCGGCTCGGATGGATTCGGGTAAGCTCGGATGCACAGACAGGAAATCTATTATCTGGAAGAGTCGGCTCGGATGTATTAGAGTTGGCTCGAATGGATTCGAGTCAGCTCGGATATATTAGAGTCAGCTCAGATGAACAGTCAGGAAATTTGTTCTGGATGAGTCGGCTCGAATGTTTTTGAGTCGGCTCGGATGATGGGTGAACTATTTTGAACGGTGCCAGTTGGGGGAGATTTTTGGGATCTCAGGCACGTGTGACCGAGGTATATATATTGTATTCTCGTAAGAAGATATGTGTGTGGTGTAATAATCTTCTTGATAGTGAAAATCCCTTTCTCCCATAAAAAACTCCTCTATTCTTCTTCTTCTTTTCTCTTCTCCCATTATTGTTGTTCTTGATCTTCATAGACCTGAATCCTACCATGATCTTCGATGGAGATTGCTGGTAGATGGTCATCCACAACCTGGTGATATGCTTCGCAATTGCTTTGTTGATCAGGGCGTTCATTCTTGATCAA
Organism: Areca catechu; assembly: GCA_021397845.1. Classification (NCBI taxonomy): domain Eukaryota; kingdom Viridiplantae; phylum Streptophyta; class Magnoliopsida; order Arecales; family Arecaceae; genus Areca; species Areca catechu. The sequence goes on along the minus strand of CM038053.1, from coordinate 147,144,882 downwards.
GAACAAGGCTGTTTGAGAAGATTTGGTTCGTGAAATCTAGTTGGGTTTGGAATCGAATTCTCTATATTTGGTATCAGAGCAAGGTTCGTGGAAGAACGATCCCAAGATCCGAGGGTTGGAAGTAAAACTTCTTGCAGGTACAGTTTTCATATCTCTTGAATTCTTGATTTTGGTAATGGCATCAAGTGGGTTCAAAGTAGATTTTGAGACGTACGATGGCAAGGGAAACTTCACCCTATGGAAGCAAAGGGTTAAAGATTTGCTGGTTCAATAGAAAATCTACAAGGTCTTGGTGAAAGAAAGACTGGAAAAGATTAGTGTTGAAGAATGGGAAGAGTTAGAAGAGATTGCTTTCAGCACCATCAGGATGTGTTTGGCTGATTAGGTTTTACCTGAGGTGTGTTCAGAGGATATTGCAAAAGGTCTTTGGAGAAGACTAGAGAACACATACATGGAAAAGAGCATGACAAATAAGCTATGGCTGAAGAAGCAACTATATAGCTTAAGAATGCCTGATGGAGGAGATCTTGTTGTGCACATTCAGAGATTCAATCAGGTTTGTTCTGAGGTGATAAGTCTAGATGAAGAAGATCAGGCATTGTTGCTACTGTGTTCACTCCCTGGATCGTATGATGGTCTCATAACAACTTTAGTTTATGGAAAGGAAACCCTAAACTATGAAGAAGTTGTTGGTGTGCTCAGATCCAATGAGCAAAAAGAAAAGATATGCAAAGGCAATCCTAACTCAGAGGTTCTTGCTGTAAATGAGAGGCAAGAAAGATCTAAGAAAAGAGCTAGAAAAAAGTCCAAGGGCAGATCTCAGTCTCGGAACCACAAGAATGTGAAATGTTACAAGTGTTGTCAGCTTGGGCATATCAAGAAGAATTATCCTCTTTGAAAGACAAAAAAGGGAAGTGTTAACACTAGTGGTGAAAATACTTTAGAAAGCAATGGAGAAGGAGTATTAGTTGTATCAGATGGATCAGTGGATTGGGAGAATACCTGGATTCTAGATTCTGCATGCTCATACCACTATACCTCACATCGGGATTGGTTTTACCCCTATGATAGGTTAGATGGAGGTAGTGTAAGTCTTGGTGATGATCACCCTTGTATGGTAGCTGGAGTAGGCACTATTAGGGTGAGGATGTATGATGGAGTGATAAGGACTCTATCTAATGTCAAACATATACCAGAATTGAAAAAGAATTTGATTTCTTTGGGCTACTTGGAAGAGCAGGGATATGCTTTTAGTTGCCAATCTGGTAGTGGATGTTTGAGAATTACCAAGGGAGATTTGGTGGTAATGAGAGGAAGAAGACTGAGTAACAATCTATATAGAATGGAAGGCTCAGTGATAAGTGATAGTGCTGAAGTGCTTGCAGCGGCACAGGAGGAATAGTTGAAATATAAACTGTGGCACTATCGAATGGGTCATATGAGTGACCGAGGGCTCACGGAGTTAAGCAGAAGAGGGAACATCCTAGCTTTGAAAAAGGATGGAAATGACTTGTGTAAGCCGTATATCTTTGGTAAACAGCATAGAGTTAAATTTGCTGTTTGTACCAAGCCAAGTGAAGGAGTGCTGGATTTGGTGCACTCGGATGTATGGTGACCAGCACCTATTTTATCCAGAGGTGGAGAAAGGTATTTTGTTACCTTTATTGATGACTTCTTTAAGAAACTGTGGGTGTATCTGATAAGGAGAAAATCAGATGTATTTGCCCGGTTTAAAGCTTGGAGAGCTGAGGTAGAGAAGGAGACATGAAGACATGTAAAGTGCCTTCCGATTGATAATGGTGGGGAGTACTCTAGTACAGAGTTTAGAAGTTACTATGAGGAAAATGGTATCAAACGCCATTACACAGTAAGAATGACCCCATAGCAGAATGGTGTCACGGAAAGGTTGAACCGGACACTATTGGAGAGGGCAAGCAGTATGAGGCTACAGTCATCACTACCGAAAACTTTTTGGGGTGATGCTATCACTCAGGCATGTTTTCTCACAAACAGGTCCCCTCACTTCGAGTTGGATGGTGGACTTCCAAAAGAAGCTTGGAGTGGGAAGAAGGTGGAGCTTGGCCAGCTGAAAGTTTTTGGTTGCCCGGCTTATGTTCATGTGGAGGCAATTGAAAGAAGCAAGCTAGATCCTAAGTCAAAGAAAATGATCTTTATAGGGTATCCACAAGGAGTCAAAGGCTACCTACCGTGGGATCCATAGTCTCAAAAGGTGGTGATCAGTAGGGATGTCATTTTTGATGAGAAGAGCATCTTGGTGAAACCAGGGATTGCAACAGGAAATGCAGTCAATAAGATGAATAGTAGTGAGAGCCCGTCACAGGTGGAGGATAAGTCTTCAACATCAGTTGGAAATAGAGTTTCAGTTGAGGTGGAGTTGGACGGGAATGATTCTCCAGGGGTGAAGGAGTGGCAAGAAGAATCAGCTGTTCAAAGGAAAGTGCTGGAGGAGCCACAAACAGTAGACTTACAAGACAGTGCAAGGGGACTGGCACTACATAAGCCTCAACACATAATCCAGAAGTGGTTAGATATGGCATGGATTAAGAAATTTCATATGCTCTTATATCTGTGAATGGAGATCTAGAAAGTTTTGTAGAGGCCATGGAAAGTCCTGATAAAGAGTCATGGATGCAAGGCATGATGGAAGAGATGAAATCTCTCAGGAGGAATCAGACATGGCAGTTGGTGGATCTACCTAGAGATGCTCATGCTATTGGCTCCAAATAGGTGTTCACTAAGAAATCGTTACCTTCAGAGCAAGGTGGAGTAAGATACAAGGCAAGATTGGTAGCAAAAGGATACTCACAAAGGGAAGGAGTAGACTATACAGAAGTGTTTTCTCCTGTAGTACGCCATACTTCAATTCGGATGTTGTTTTCTTTGGTGGCAAAACATAATTTGGAATTGGAGCAGATGGATGTGAAGACAGCCTTTCTACATGGATGATTGAAGAAAAAATCTATATGAAGCAACCTGATGGCTTCATTGAGATTGGACAGGAGAACAAGGTATGTTTATTTCAGAGGTCATTATATGGATTGAAACAATCACCTCGTCAATGGTATCACAGATTTGATACATTTATCTTGAGCCTTGGATTTCTTAGATGTGAACATGATCATTGTGTCTATGTGAAGGATGTGGATATTAAGGATGCTTTGTATTTACTTCGTATGTTGATGATATGTTGATAGCCAACAGAAGTATGACAGCTGTGAAAGGGCTGAAAAGAGCATTATCTCAGGAATTTGAGATGAAGGACTTGGGATCAGCTTAGAAAATCCTTGGAATGAAGATTTATAGAGATAGGTGCAAAGGAATACTCTATTTGTCACAAGGTGGGTACATTAAAAAGGTACTCGAGAGGTTTGGGATGGATAAGGCCAAACCGATGGAAACACCATTACCAAGGCATTTTTCTCTCTCGAAAAAGCAGTGCCCCCAATCAGAGGAGGAGAGAGAGTACATGGAAAGAGTTCCATATGCCAATGCAGTGGGCAGTTTGATGTATGCTATGGTTTGTTGCAAGCCGGACATAGCATATGCTGTAAGCCAGGTGAGCAGGTACATGGCTAATTCTGGAAAGGAACACTGGAAGGCATTGAAGTGGATTTTGAGATATCTGCATGGGACTCAAAGACATGGATTGGTATTTGGTGGGCATCTTGAAGGACATGGATGGAACTCCATAGAATCATGTGAGGATTCAGGTCCTTTGGAAGGGTTTGTTGATGCAAGCTATGCAGATGATCTTGATACAAGAGGTCTACAACAGGTTATCTCTTCTGCATGTATGGTGGATTGGTTTCTTGGAGATCAACCCTTCAACCTATTACTGCTTTGTCTACAACAGAAGCTGGTATATAAGGATTACTGAAGCTGTAAAAGAAGTACTATGGATGAGAAGGCTAGTGTCTGAAATGGAGGTGAAATAGTGTATGGTGGTCCTGAACAGTGACAGCCAGAGTGCCATACACTTGACACAGAACCCGGTCTTTCATGCTAGGACCAAGCATATAGATGTGAGGTACCACAGAGTCAGAGAGCTAGTGGAGGAAGGAGAAGTAGCGCTGGTGAAGTAATGTGGACCAAAAGTTTATTTTTTTTTATTTTAATTGAGTTCATTAGTCTTGTAATAAAGTGAGACAACTGAGTCCAGTTGAGTCCACTTTGTCAGGACCAGTTATTTTTAGTCCAGTCGAGTCTAATCGAGTCTTGTAAGTTTCATTCATGTCAAGATCCAAGAGGAGAGTAAGCAGACCCGGAGATTCACCAGGCTCCTTAAGTAGAGCTAGACTTCATGCACCTGGGCCCTTCATGCGGCCAAGCCCGTGAGAGAGAGCTCCAGTCCGAGACAAGCCCACTATTGACCAGGTCCACCAAGATTTCTTGGCCCACAAGTTAGGGTTTCTTAGCCCTTAATTTGTGTACCCTGGGGTGAATCTATAAATATCCCACCCCCTCTTGTATTTTTTAACAATGAATGATGAATGAATATTTCTTTAGTTATGTATGAACTTTTCAGGATTTCTGTGTGATCCCTAGGATATCTGTGTGAGCCCTTTGCTGTGTGCTTGTCCTCCACGGGGAATCTATGTGAACCCCAGGTATTCCTCGCCCTCTCTTTCTTCTCCCCTGCAAACCCTAATCTCTGGTGACTACTATGCTCGCCAGCGATGCATCCCCGATCTCTGTCCCGCATCATGAAGGTTCATACAACGGAGAACCAGGCGGATGTACTTACGAAGGATCTACCAAGGGATAGCTTCTACTATTGTATGTGGTTAATGGGTTTGAGTAGTCTGGCATATGTAGCCTTGAAGCACCAAGGTGGAGATTGTTGAGTCTCAAGTTGTGCATTCATGGCTAGTCGAGTCAAAGTACATGAGTTGATCTGGTCTATCATGGTTTTCCATGATGAGTCTAGGGCTAGGGTTGAGTCCGGTATGAGTCCTATGTGTTTAGGCTCAGTTTTGGTCAGTCTGGGTCTTTGGGTCGGCTCTTCTGTTGTAAGAGTTGACTCTGTTGCTTGGCACATCTTAGAACAGGTGATTGTGGACTGGATGGGTCGGCTCAGATAGGTTCGGGTCGGCTTGGATGCACAGACAGGAAACTATTATCTGGAAAAGTTAGCTCGGATGGATTCGAGTCGACTCAGATGCACAGACAGGAAATCTATTATCTGGAAGAGTCGGCTTAGATATATTAGAGTTGGCTCCGATGGATTCGAGTCAGCTCGGATATATTATAGACAGCTCGGATGAACAGTTAGGAAATTTGTTCTGGATGATTCAGCTTGAATGTTTTTGAGTCAGCTCGGATGATGGGTGAACTGTTTTGAACGGTGCCAGCTGGGAGAGTTTTTTGGGATCTCGGGTACTTGTGACCGAGGTATATATATTGTATTCTCGTAAGAGGATATGTGTGTGGTGTAACGATCTTCTTGATAGAGGAAATCCCTTTCTCCCATGAAAAACTCCTCTGTTCTTCTTCTTCTTTTCTCTTCTCCCATTCTTGTTGTTCTTGATCTTCATAGATCTGAATCCTACCATGATCTTCAATGGAGATTGCTGGCAGATGGTCATCCATAACCTAGTGATATGCTTCCATAATTGCTTTGTTGATCAAGGCGTTTGTTCTTGATCAAGAACAAGGCTGTTTGAGAAGATTTGGTTCGTGAAATCTAGTTGGGTTTGGAATCAAATTCTTTATAGCCTGTGGCATAGGTCTTTTTCAAAATAGTAAGGAAAATTGGACCTAATATGTGCTAGATATACCATTCGACTTTGGTATTAGTTCCACTTTGAACATTTCAGATCTAGTAAAGTATAAGGAACCAATAATGATACCTAGTGAGCTATTCAGGCCTGATTCTATCTTTGTGAGTGAACCAACCCTTGAGTGTTCACCAGCCATATTACCAAAGTGGTAAGATAGGATTGAGCAAATCTTAGATGACAAGATTATCACTACTCAAAATAATGACTATCAGCGCTACTTGGTTCACTGGCAAGGACATCCTGATTTTGAAGACTCATGGATCACTCGAGAGGACTTACAAAAAACTGATCCTGACCTCCTAGAGTACTACCAAAGCCATATGAATTCCTACTCGACTGAGTCGAGCTCTTTTCATCCCGGGAGAACTGATGGGGACATCCATAATAAGAATTTATATTTTGATTAACTCTATTTTTGCAGCTATAGTCAATAAAGTTTTCGAAGTAAGTAACAAATTTTCTTTAAACATGTTCATAAGCCAAATTTTCTTGAAGCATGATTTGGCTCATAAACCAACACATGGAAGAAGCCCATTAATTTTCTTGAAGCATGTTCATAAGCTAAATTTTCTTGAAGCATGATTTGGCTCATAAGCCAACACATGGAAGAAGCCCATTCGGCTCAAGCCCAAGGCATAATAGAGGGCATCCTCTTCAAGTCCAAGCCAACCATTCAAGCCTTTTCAAGACCAAGCGTAAGCCCAATTCATGCCAAGATTTGAACACATGGGGGAACAACTCATCAAACAACCTTGGGGGAGAAGAAATTATACTACATCAAGAGTTTTATGGAGAACATAAAGATTCCTTCCACTATTCCAACAATATTTGACATGTGGGATGCCACAACTTATGATACCTAAGCCTCCACATTAGCATTTGGAAGCAACATCAGGATCTTCTAGATGCTACATGTCAAAGTGGTTGTAACTTTCTACCAATAATTTGTTTTTAGTTAAAGCACTTACCTTAAAATTGTTGGAGCCAACTAAGTCATCCTTATACCCTCCTCTCCACCCTTGGACGAAATTCCTAGCATTGGATCCTATAAATAGGGCCCCTAGGCTCTCATTATATTCATTCTATGCTATGATTTGAATTAATGAAATGATTGTTTCCTTGTGTTCTAGTTTTCTTGAGTTCTTGTTTGGAGTGAAAGTTTTCTAGCTAGTTTGAGTGTGTAGGTCCTTATCCAAGGAGAGAATGAGAGTTTTTTAAGTTTGAGTTTGAGAGTAAAGAGTGCTTTTCCAAGGAGTAAAGGATGGGATACCTATTGATGGATCTATGATCAAGCTCCAAGTCCCAAACCGCTGGCCACTTTCTTCTTCTTCCTTTTTTTTCTTTGTTTCCATTCCAACTTCAATTCTTCTTCCATGTCTAATTCCAAATTTCTTTGCAGGTTCTCTCAGGTTCCTAGGTCAAGGATGAAGGTCTCCATGCCATGGATCAAGGCCAAGGTGAGTCTCAAAATAGAGAGTACCAATCTTGACTTCTAGGTCTCAATCCTTGAGTGATGAGAGCTCCTTCCATCAAATAATTAGCCATCATTGTTGGTAGGAAAACTCTTCTTAAGCTTCATTAGATTCAATCATTTTAAGGTTAACTTTCCCTAGTAATGATGGTTTCCTTTCCATGAACAACCTAATCCTTATTTTGAACTAGATCTACATTGTGGGACTTAAAATTAGATCAACTAGTCTCCTTATAAAAATTCTTTTCTTGGATTAATTTAGTCCATTTATTTGATAATTGATTGGTCAAGTTTGCTTGCTGGTTAGCTTGCTAAAACTCTCCATTCATCATTTTAATTTTGTCCCCCATCAATACCAAAGCACCTATGTCCACTCCCCAAGGTCCACTTAGGATTTCAACTATAATCTTTCTTGATTACAATTGATTAGTTTTCCGGGCTCACTAATTAAAACCCAACTTGTTTTCACCGGGAACACAAGTCGAAACCCCTTTGGTTTTGCGGGATAACTAAAAATTTAGTTGGTTTTGTAACTTAAGCTCACCAACAACCTCATTGGTTTTGTAACTTAGGCTAACCAAAAACCTTCATTGATTTTAACATAAAGGCTCACCAACAATCCTCCACTTCTAGTTCCAATCTCTTTGAAACTAGAAACAAAAGAAAGGATTCAATAATATTGTTAAGAATACAAAAAGCTTTCAATAAAAGTATCTCTTTGAAGCTCTTTTAGAGTTGTTATAGATGCTTGTTTTGAAGTTGTTGAAGCCTTGAATGCAGCTTGAATGGTTGAACTTGAATGCTCTTGAATGCTTTGAAAGCTTGAAGGCTTAACTTGACTTGAAAGTAGATGAACTCTTGATGAATATTCAATGTAAACTCATTCCTCTCATCCCTCTTCAACTAAGATCACCTTAAATATTTTTTCAAACCCCAAATGACAGTTTATGACCATTGAAGAGGTGAACTAGCCATTGAAGGATGAAAAGGACAAGTTCTACATTTAAAAAAACTAGCTATTACTATTCATCAGAACTTCAAGTATCGACACTTCAGGTCATGAGTCGACACTTGAGTCGATACTTGACTTCCAAGAGTCGACACTTAGTTCAAAAGATATTCTTTGGTGCTCTTTGAAAATCTTAGGTGAGTCGATACATCATCTAGTGAGTCGACATTGTAGTCAACACTTGGCTTTCATGAGTCGACACTTGAGGGAAGTCTTGAAATTCAGCATGTTCTGTATAAATTTTGTCTCAGGCTTTGAGTCGATCCATGAGTCGACACATGAGTTGACACTTCATCTGTATGAGCCGACATTTCAAGCATGTCATCTAAAACTTATTCTATGTATCGACTTGAGTCGACACTTCACTTTTATGAATCGACACTTGCACTGTGAGTCGACACCTTGAGTCGATACTTGCTGAAACATTTTGATATTCAATCGAAACTCTACTGAATCTTCTTTAAATTTGACTCTTAAGTCCTTTCAAGCCATCCTTTTATACTTAAGTCCATTAATTTTGAATGTTTCATCCATAAAGAGGGCTTCTCCAACTATTGGACAAGCAATCCAATTTACTAACTTGATGAGTACCTTTTCTGATGAATCACACTTCAACAACTGGTTAGTATTCAAGTATACTTAAGTATTTTGTTAATCATCAAAATCAATACTGGAGTCAACACTATGGTCAATACTCAACTACTAATTGGGTTGACTTAGTGAACTAATAAAGTACCTCTTTAATGGTCTAGCCGGGTATCAACTATTTTTAGGACTATCCAAGTCAACTATCAATTCAAGGATGAGTCTGTATACATAGCTAATTCATTTACTTTACTTGAGGATGAGCAAAGTTCAAGTTGGGGGTGATAATTATATTATATACACATATAAAAGTATTAATTTAATAATTAAACTATCTTTATTTATATCAAATTAATATTTTTATATATTATTTATAGGAAATAGGACTGCATTATGAAGAGCTAGATTTTTGGAATCCAATGGTATAAATGGCTCTCAAATCGGAGTTCAGACGGGCCCAAAATCAATTTTTATAAGTTAATGAAGATAGCGCATGTATTTTAAAGCAGTCGATCCACCATGGACTGGTTGCTTGGTCTATGGGAGCCCGAACGGTCCACTAGTAGCCATTGCTACCGATCCACGACCCTTATCTATGGACTGTGAAGCATTTTTTTAGTAGAGCTCATCGGAGCCATCATCCCTTCGCCACCGAAGCCACCGGCACCACCTCCTCCATCGGAGAAGCACCGCTAGCCACCACCAGCCACCATCCCCCATGGTTTTCTCCACCTCCCCTCCTCTCTACCATGAAACAGACCCATCTATCCATTGCCAACCATCGGAGATGCCACCCAAGCCACCAGAGTTGTCTCGAGCTACCCTCTCCTCCATAGGAGTCCACCTCATGCCGTCCGGTTTTCCCTATTATCTCTTAAAGCTCACCACCCCTGCTCTGCCCATGGCCTCCTACTCATGTTTGACCACTGCCCATCACCGGCCATCACCGCCTGTGGTTGGAGGAGGCATTAAGAACACACTACCGAGCAGAAAAGTCCTTTCCTCTCTACTATTTGCTCGGCCACCATCCAAACCACATGTGATCGGGCTCCCTGCCACCATGCCAACCATCAACATCCCATGTTATCGGCAATCCTCCTCCCACCATCGTTTCCATCATCACCCACCGTCATGCGACTCACCACTGGTTTTCTTCCCCATCCCACCTGCTGCTACCCCTCTCTTCTATTGCAGATCGAGACACCACCCAAACCACCATCACCTGTCACCACTCTTATCGCCAGCCATCACCTTTCATTGCCACCTCTCACCGCCATGCTTGATTAGGAGGAGTCCGAATCCAAGTTTGATCTCATGGATTCGGGGATTCAAAATCGAGAGTCCAGATTGGACTCTGCTACCTGAAAGGAAAAAATAACATCGATCATCTCATCCTATCTTACATTGGATGGTCGAGGATTCTTTATGTGATATCTACCCAATTTGGAACCTAATTGAGTTCAAATTTGACTAGGATGAAGCCCTAGATGAGCTCTATTTAAAGGACCCTGGGTCATAGAAGAGATCATCTTGGAGAGAGGAGTACGGCACAGGATAGAAGTTCTAGTTTTGGATTATAGGTTGGCCTCTAAGAGTGAGGCTTCTTAGAGGAGAAGCTATGTTGTCTACACCATCTCTTTTCCTATGTCGATCTCCAGATCAAGATCTAAGAAGGAAGAAAAAGAGGAAGCCCAGTTCACTACATGGAGTATGACGGAAGAAGGAGACATGATATCAATCGACTTCTCGACGAGGCTGCGTCAATCGACTTCTCGACGAGGCTGCGTCAATCGACTTCGGATACTTTTTTCCTACTTTCTTAGATATTTAATTATTATTTTTAATGCTTTGTAGATTCTTATTTTAATTAATATAAAATTTGTTTTCATTTACATTCCTATCTTTTACTTTCTTGTAAGTAGATGCTAAGATCTGACAAACAGATTGAGCATACCAGGTTTTGATTTTCTTTCGTACTTTTACTTTTTTTGATTTCAAACACTTTTCTTTATTTTATAAAAATCAAAGATTTCAAACTATCCTAAGTACTACCTTCTCTATGAATCTGACCCGACTTGCTACCATCCACCTATTTTTGATTTATTAGAAGTCAATTAATTTAAATTGATAGCCACGGTGTCTTAACGACAACATCGTGACCTATCAGAAAGTAAAAGAGGTTACTTGTCCATGAGTCAAGGCATACAAGAAGATGTCTCCTAAGACACTAAAAGATAGAGAGAGGATGAGTATGATTCCTTATGCTTCGGTTGTAGGATCAATTATGTATGCAATGTTATGTACTAGGCTTGATGTTGCATATGCTTTGGCATAGTAAGCAGGCTCCAAGCTAATCCAAGGGACAATCATTGGAAAGCTATGAAAAATATTCTTAGGTACCTGAGAAGGACTAAAGATATTTTTCTAATATATGGTGGATTAGAGTTGAAACTAGAAAGGTATACGGATTCTAGTTTTCAATCAGATCAAGATGATAGCAAATCTATATTAGGGTATATCTTCACCCTATATGGTGGTGTCGTAAGTTGGAAGAGTACAAAGCAGCAAACTGTAGCTGACTCAGTTACTAAGTAAGGTAGAGTACATAGCTACAAGTGAAGCTGCAAAGGAAGTTGTGTGGATGAAGAAATTCATCATGGAATTGGGTTTGGTCTTGTTATACAATTGATGTGGGATGAAATGGAATGATGCAATCTAGGAGGAGATAGTAGTAGTTAAATGAAAAATGAAGTAAAAAACTAGGCTACTTTTCCATGTAAACAAAAGTGAAATCTTCATGAAGGAATTTGCATGTTAAATTAAACCTGAATGAAAATCTTCAAAGTAGTAAAGAGAATGGATTATTGTGGTTAAGGAACCACACAGGGTAGGGCTTAATTACTCTAATATCTTAGATCTAAAAGTTTAAAAGAGGGATACCCGACCATTAACATTTCAACAATTGGAAAGGTTATACTCAAGGATGAAGCTCTTGGATGACAAGGAAATTCTTCTAGATGGGAGGGCTTCTTGTCTCTATTAATTGACTTGGAAAACCTTCTTCTTTGGAACATGGAAATCCTGGCGATCCTACATAAACCATATTAGAATTAGAAAGGAATTTGAAAGGTAGAATGCTAATGAAATGAAGGTTGAAGTTGAGAAGAAGCTTGGTGGAGTGGAAGTCGCTTGGCTGGCCTCCTTGTATGATCTCCTTGCACCTTGGAAGATGGAATGGGATGATTAGATGGAAGGAAAAATAACTCTTGGCATGGAAGATTGAATGTAGTAGCTAAGGGTCTCTCACCTACTCCCTCTCGGAGGACATTTGATAACACAAATGGAATAGAAGAAACTTCAAATTTTTATTCATATGATCATCCATTTACAAGAGAGCTTGGAGTAGATTTTATAAGCCTCCAAAGAACTTTGAAAATTCAAAATACATGAAGCTTTTCATGGGAAGTTCCTAGCTAAAAAGGTGGAATTCGAATTAAATGGAGATTTTCATGGAAAGTTCCTAGCTATAAGGGTGGAATTCAAATTACATGGAGATTTTCATTGGAGCTAGATATAATGGTGGAAGCTCCTTTGAACTTGAATTCCCTTTGGTGATGTGGCATGTGGTGATGTGGCTTGATGAGGTGTACACCAAGTGGTTGGGAGGTTGACATGGCATCCAACAATGCTTGCTGATGTGGCATCCTTCTTGGATTGAATTGTTGGAGTGGTTGAATGCATCCAATCTTCAAGTGAGCTTGCTTACATTGAACAATTCCAAACCTCTCTTGGGCCCAACTACTAAACTCACTAAATACAAGACCAATTCAACCCTAATTGGACTAAAAAATCCAAATAGACTCAAAGGAAACCAAATTGGAATAAACCCAACCTAATTACATGACTCAAATTCAATTAAAGAAGTAAAATTACTCTATTTACAAGACATAAGTTTAATGACAGAATTAAAGCCTTACTGAATTAGACTAAAGCCTCTACTCCTATTCCATTAGTTTGCAAGGGAAAGATCCCTGAACCCATTAGTGATATTGCAAATAATATTGCAAATGCCATTATTTATTGATAGTTCATAACCATACTTGGCCAAAGGCCTACATAAATGACATTTAAAAAAAAGATGGACAGTAGTGACATTCATTTAAAATGACAATATAAGACTTGAAAACTAGCTTGATGACTCCCAAAGCCAGGATTAGAACATGATTTCTATCTCCCACGTTTAGGAATCTTTCACTATCATCAAATCTCCTACTAACTTAAAGTCTCTATAATGAATTGCAAATATGAATATGACTTCCGGTATCCAATATCCAAGTAGTAGTATCATTGATAAAGAAACTACAAGGCATTATCATATAAATACTTTGTCTAGCAACTCCTTGCTGCTTTTTCTTCTTTGGCCTGTTTGGATCAAGGGATGCAATATAAAGAGGACAGCTCCTTTTCCAATGATCCTACTTCTTGCAATGGAAATACTCTGCCGACTCTTATCAATCTTATTCTTCTTGGCCTGATTGGTCACAGCACTTTGCATCTTTGTATTTTTATTCTTTATCTTCCCTATCTTAAAAGGACAATGCCCTATCCAAGTTCCTCCCACCATATTTACTGACTATTTATGGAGTTGGTGATCCTTCTTATAGGTCTATAATAATCCTAGCAAACTATGGTAATTTACTATAGACACCTCGTCATTCTATAATAATCAAGAAAGTCTAGGTAGGAAGCAGGCAAAGAATTCAGGATCGCATATTTTTCAAGTTGCTCGTGCAAGGGATAGCCAAGTTTGTCCAAGCACTTAATCTACTCGATCATGTATAATACATGATTAGTGACCGATGCCCCTTCATGCATTCGAGCATTGAAAATAGCACAAGAAGTCCTATGCCTCTCAATGTCGTCAGGTGTGCCAAAGGGTTCCTTCCAAGTTTTGAAGAATTTTCTTTGGTTGGGCTTTCATAAACTTATGACTGAACTTGTCGTTCATAGCCACTAATGTTATACATTGCATGGTGGTCTGGTTAGAGAGTCACATCAGATAAGTATCTTTAACTACAATGTGAGCATTAGGAGCGGGCTTCTTAGGTGCAGGATCCACTATCATAGAAAGGATCCATTCATATTCCATGACTATCCTGATCTTTCGATATCAACTACTAAAGTTGGGATCCATTAGCTTGTCATTATCTAACAATGACTGGAGTGACAAATTTGTGGCTATTATTTGAAAAGAAAACCATAAGACCATATTAGTATATGAATTATTAATATCAAAGACTTGGATTTTAGTCTAAAGGCCCTCCCACTATTTTATACAGATTGGTAGCATTGACATCCAATTCGAGGAATTACATTAATTCCTTAGTAGGTATTAGAATTCTATAGACAATATATGAGCCTGACTTTGGTCAGCCCATCCATGTATATCTAAAGTAGGTTCTAAATCAATTATTTATTATAACAACTTTTAGTAATTCATTTCATTCCAGGTATCTGGTGCGGACACTAGGGCCAGAAAATATCGACAGGTTAAATTGACATCCCTGTGGATCACCTATGAATAAAGCCCTGAACCCAACCCTTTTACCAACTATAAATATTTTATTTTAAATTTTGTTATATAGGCGTAGTTGGGTTTATCCCTTTTTACTATTAGAATTTGTATAAAAATTCCATTTATCAGTTGTGTCAAACCCTATTGGACCAAACCCTGTTTACCAAATTTATTCTTTTTTGTTGCATGAGGTCTTGCCTTTTGATCAAATTGGGTTCCAATTGATCAAGTGGGGTTTTAGTTATTTGGTTTTGAGTCTTGTAATTATTAGTTAATTTAGTTATTGTGTCCTATAATATAAGGGGGACCCATTGAAGACCCATGTGACTTCATGTGCACTCAAATCAAGACCCATGTGCACCTAAATCAAGATTCCATGTGACCCATGTGCTAGCTCAAGATAAGCTATGTGACTCCATTGCTAGCTCAAGTCACTTGTCATATGTAACCAAGTCCTGGCACCACCTTTCTCAAGAAATTGGACAACATCACATGTTATGTCTGGACACCACTTGACACTTCATTAGGATAACACTACTTGCCATCTCATCAGGACAACACAACACATGCCATGTCACCCTTTCGGTCCAAATGAATTCCAAATTGTGCCCTTTCTTTTTAAGATAAGAAAATCAGAAGGAGTCTCATCCTTGGTGCCGTCTCACTCAAGAATTTCATGCCAAAAATTCCAAGAGTCGGTCAAGCATCTCTTCCATGCCAACTTCCAAGGAGTTTCAAAATGTTTGATCACCCAAATGAAAGAAGTTCAATGGTTCTCTACTGCAGGTGTTTTGATCAAACAGGTTCCAAGATTCTTAGTTTCCAAAACTCAAGAGTCTCACCAAAATTCTTGAGTCTTCTTCTATCCAGATTGAAGAGTTCACTTGCTTGCAAGAGCCCACATCATCCACACTCTAGAGTCCAGCAATCAAGGCCAAGCGATGAAGCCATCTTGACCCTACATCATGATAGCTCACCTTATCTCCATCTTGGTGCCCAAATGAGATGAGAGCCCCATGTTATCGCCCACCTTGGAGAGAGGTCTAGATCAGCCCAGAGACAAGAGTCCAGGATGCCCAGAGTAAGGATTCAGTCCAAGGGAAAACAAGTCTAGTCTTTGTATCCCTTACACCACTGGTTGAGGGTCTATAAATACCCCATCAACCCCCCTGTATTATTTTTATTCATTGATCAATAAAGACATTATTTTGTCCAATTTCTTTGCTGTGTGCATCGCGGGGAGTGAGGCCCTTTCTTTTATTCTACGGAGCATCGCGAGATGTGAGGCCCTACCTATCCAGCATTGAAGAAAACCTTGGCCGACTTCTTCCTTTCCTTTTCCTTTTTTATTCTTCCATCTTTTCTTTACTTTGCTTCAATCTAACTGAAAACTTCATTTGTTGAGTGTTCGTAGGTGATCTGGAATCAAAGTCAGGTGTTCTTGCCTCGGAACCAGCATCGCGAGAGATTGGAGCCCGAGGATCAAGATCTTGAAGCCCTGCCATAGAATCTTGAGAGTTTAGTTAGATCTGCATCAGAAAGATGATTCTTCGTTGGTAACACATAAAACCTCTTCCCTTCTCTTTGACTCTAAATAGTTGAAAGTAAACCCTATTTTACAATGGTTTCTTAGTGGTGGGGACACCTGAGGCACTAGAATAAGATAGAGGCTTTTTCAACCCTCTGTAAATTGATCAATAATTTATGAGTCCATCTGTAATAAGGGCTTAGCTCATCTGAGTCCATTTTAGTTGTTATTTGAGTATTTTTAGTTGTTATTTCAGTTCTTTACTAGTCAGCTCATGTTGAGCTAGTTCAGTCCAATGCTAGTCAGCTCATGTTGAGCTAATTTTATTTTTTTGAGTCCTGTCCAAGCATACTGAAGACTCAAGACTATATCATACAAGTGAAGACCAAGTCCAACTAGATTGAAGACATGGAAGTATATCACAAGTCCAACCCAGCTTGAAGATTTGAAGACCCCAGGAGGAAAATTCAGAAAACCCTGATTTCTTGTAGATGCCCTCCAGATGCCCAGATTCCCTTCCAGATGCCAAAGTATATTCATAGATAAGGGCATCCATGATTCCAGAGGTCCATCTGCATCCTAGCCCAAAGAAATCAAGCCCAGGTGCCTAGCCCAAGCCCCTAAGAAGCAAGATACCAGGGAATATTCCTGCTACCTGGCTACCAGGCCACCCCAGCTTCCAGAGACCCAAACCCATGCACCCGAGCCCCTTTGGGCCGGCCTTTTGCTGCTCCGAGAAGCCCAACACGCCCCCCTAGGCATCCTTGGAGTCTTGACCAAGTCAAGAAAATTTTTAGGGATTTTTCTACCTAATATTTCCTTATTTTCTAGCTAGGGTTTGAGAGGGAAAAGGATTCTTATGTAAAGACTTATGTACCCTTACTTGGAGCCCAAGGTTAATGGTCTATTTAAGGGACCCTAGCCTCTTGTATGAGGAGAATTTTGATGAATGAAAACCTTGAGTTCTTCTATTGAGTGGTATGATACCCTGCTGTGTGCATAAAGGGGTTTGTGAGAGTTCTTCTTCCCGGTGTTTGCAATCATCTTCCTGCTGCCAACAAACCCTCCAGATCCCTGGATGCCCACTCCAAAAGAAGCCTTCCCTTGCTATTTTTACTTTGTTTTCTTGTTCTTTTGTGAGCTTTCTAACCCCTGACAGGTCATTTGCAGGTCCCTGAGTTCCTACGAATCCAACGACTCCAGCCAAGCCTCAATCGGATCACCGAGCAGAAAGCCGGGTATCCGCGGGTCTTTGGCTTGGTTTTCCAGGCCGCATCCGTCGAGGAACGAGAGACCCCTTCTCTGCGATCTTCACAGACATTGTCAGGTACACCCCTCTACCTCCAGTAGTTTTATTGTAGGAGAACTTGCCCTAACCAAGGCTTCTCAGCCCCGGCGGTCCTTCTTTGCTACTTTTCTAGGTCCTAATCTGCATGCTGATCTTCAAAAATTCATACAAAATTCTCTATAAATAATTTTGATCTGAAATTTGGGAATTAATCACCTAACTCAACATTTAAAACATACAAAAAAAATTGCATGCATATTAGTTCCCCATCACTTAGCCACCAAATTTTGATTTTCTTGCTTACTTGTTAGGTTTACTTGCGGGTAGTTAACTAGAACTAGTTGACTTTATTATTACCTTTGAGTCATCTTAAAAATATGAAAAAAATAAAAAAAAATAATCTCTATTTTTCTCTGATAATTAGGACTTATTAACAGTAATTTAGTTTTAATTATTGTCCCGCATCATTTTGGTATCAGAGCAAAGGTTAAACTAGGGTTTAATTGCTAGTTCTGAAATTTCTGTGTACCTAGAACTAGGATGAAATTAAAACTCCATAAAATCTAATTAAAAAAATTCAAAAAATTAGAAATAAATTTTTTGATAATCCTCTATTAATCTAAAAAAAAATTAGATTAAATTTTTTTTTTTTTTTATTTTCTGTTGGAAGGAAATCACGCCTCCTGAGCGGGTATACGCAAATATACTGTCACAATCCATGGGAGTAACGAGCTATGACCAGATGTGATATCCCAAGATTGAATCTGATCTGAAATTTAATTTTAAGATAAAAAAATTAATTTCTATTTTTTTTTGCTATTTTTAATTATTTTATTGCTTCATTACATATTAGGGTTTCATCTTTTGTGTGCATCATTAAGAAACTGAATCTTAAGGGCACTTGAGCATCTCAGATCAGGGCAGGATCTCATCACCTATATTGGGCCCACAACAACCTTCTTTTGCATTCAAGCCCAGCCTAAATAAAAATCAATTAGACTTAATTTGCTCTAGTGAGCTAGGGACACCAACAGCTCGGGTTCCAAGTATTGTGTGTAAGCTAGTGCACCCAATCCTTTGATTATCACTTGAATTTGGTGTCTAATGCTAAAGGTCCAAAGGCAAACACCCTAAGCGATTTCATGGTTTTTAATTAGGACCCTGCAAGAGTAGGGGAAGCCTCCCATAACTTCACCTCTTACATGGCCAGTGGATAGGGTAATTACTAAATTGGCTATAATTTGAGCTGACCCATTCTACTTGAGCTCTAGGTCTAGGAAACCCAAGTCCGAGTCGAGTTCTGTGTGTGCATTGCATGACCACTAGATCAGGTACACCCTATCAGCCTACACAAACCTAACCCAATTCATCCATGGACCCTAACATGGAGGCTTGGTTCATCGAGCAATTTAGGTGACTTACTACAAGGCTAGACCAGATGGATGAGAGAATAGGTAATATTGAGGAATCCCATGCGACTCGTTCAAACCTTGAAACACCTAGTCCCACTCCTTTAGGTCAAAGCTCTGAGATGCCTAGACCCATTCCCCTAATTCCATGAGCCTAACTCACTCCTCCAGATCCATGAGGTAGAGGCCAACATAGGGAAATTACTCCTGACCCAAACCCTAGACTGCATATCCTTGATGTGAATGACCAGGATGAAAGGATCCTTTGGAGTATTCGATTAGATGCACCCACATTTGAGGGTGTTTAGATTCTAAGATCTATATAGATAGGGAGAGTGATATGGACCAGTACTTTAAATGGTACGAAATGTCAGAAGACAGGAAATTTAAATTTGCTAAGCTTAGGCTAGTCTGACATGCTAGATTGTACTGGGGAAATGTGGAGTGACTGAACCGACAAAGAGGTGACTTACCTATAGACACATGGCGAGCAATGAAGGTAAAGCTTAGGGAGAAATACCTACCCTTCTCATATGAACAAAAATTGTTAGATCAATGGCAAAAATAGACTCAAGAAAATAAATCTGTGGCTGATTATATTGCCAAATTTGATGAGTTCATTATGAGGTATAGTGTAGTCGAATCAGAAGCTGTTACCTTATCGATGTTTAGAGCTGGCTTACATGAAGATATCCAGAGGGAGCTATTTTTGAGAGAGGTTAGTGACTTAGATTAGGCTTACCAAATTGTTAGGGATTGCGAACGATTTCAGAGGATACCTGTTACCAATCGACCTGAGCCAAATAGGTTCAATACCTTTGGGAGTAGACCTAGCCCTAGTCAATTTCCACCTAGCCGACCTAATCCTACCTCCCAACCAACTCATAGGGATGATAAAGGAAAGGCACCTGGAGTCCAAAGAGATGGGAACCATAACATAGTATGTTTTAGGTGTCGAAAAATAGGCCATTTTGCTGCTGATTGCCTAGTAAGGACCTTACATATAGGCGAGTGTGAAGAAAAGAATTTTGAAAATGCTAAGGAATTTGAAGAAGAAATTTATGAAGCTGAGAGAGAGTTAGTAGAAGAGTATGAAGGTGATGAAGAGCTTATAGAGTCATCTGACCTACTGGTGTAGTTAGGTGCATTCTGGCTCAGACCAAGAAGAATGAGGACTGGCATAGGACATATATCTTACAGACCTTTATTAAGCTAGCAGATAAATTGTGCATGATTATTATAGATAGTGGAAGTTGTGTGAATGCCATATCTACCAATGCTGTTAAGAGTTTAGGCTTATCCACAATACCACTTCCTAGCCCATATAAGGTATCCTGGATTGATGTGACATCCATTCCTATTAGGTTACAATGCCAGGTCTCAGTCCAAATTCAATCTTACCAGGAGAAAGCATGGTGTGATGTGATTCCAATGGGGGTTAGTAGTATCATACTAGGCAGACCATGGTCATATGATCATGATGCAACCCTCTTTGGCCGATCTTACTCGTGTTCTTTTAAGCATCATGAAAAGAGAATTGTGATTAACTCGACCCCACCCAAGGACAATACCAAGCGAGGGTCTAGTCATTTGAGAGAGAAAGAACCCGGACTGAACCTAATTAATGCCAAAGAATTAGAACACGAGATCATTGGAGGATCAATAGTCTGGACTCTGACCACTAAGAAAACAGATAGAACAGATCTAGAGTTAGTTGACCCTGATCATACCCTGACTAAAATTATACTGGAAGGACCATAGAAAAAGAGAACCATGAGGAACCTAACCCTACTACTGAGACTTTACCTGAGGAAAAATTAGAAGAGACCCCAATGGTAGAGCCTAGTCCTGAAATTGAGGACTTGGTTTATTTAGTCCAGAACCCTTAGGAAGAGTTCACCCCATTAGTCCCAATTGAGTATCTCTTTCTAGAAATTCTTGACTCGTCTTTTTTTCAGGCTGACCCTTTATTACCTGTGGACATAATTCAGTGTCCAAACTTTAAGGTCAACCCCATTAGTCATGGATTATTCTATGAGCCCTTTTCTTATGTCCTACCCCACCAGGCTAGTTCCAAATCCACTTCTTATTTTTTACCCTGGCTTGAAGTTTCCACTCTTTCTAGAGCCACTCGATTGCATTTTGTTGAAATCAGTAGGTTGCATTATTTTTTAAGTACATTAAATTTGCATCCTTTTTTTGGAAAACACTATGGCATCTATTAGGAATTCATGCTAAATTTTCAATGACATGCCATACATTAACCAAGGGTAATTTTAAGAAAAGACTCAAATAATACAATGAAGGAAACTTTGTCATGGTTAGACTATGACCTGAACGGTTCCCACCTGGAACCATGAAAAAGTTTCATGCCCGTAGTAGTGGACCATACACATTGATTAGGAAAATTATATCTAATGCCTATGTGCTAGAGTTACCAACTGAACTAGGTATTAGTCCAACTTTCAACGTTTCAGGCCTTATTGAGTATAGGGAGCCAACATTGATTCCTAGTTAGCCATTTGGGCCTAATCCAGTCCTTGGGAGTGAACAAACCCAAGTGTGTCCACCTGCCATACCATCAGCCTAGAGAGAAAAGATCTAGTGAATGTTGGATGATAAGATCATTGCTACCCAGAGCAAAGATTACCAGTGATATCTGGTTCGTTGGTAAGGACGACATGAGACTGATGATTTTTGGATCACCAGAAAGGACTTGCAACGAGTTGACCCAGACTTACTAGAGCGCTATCATAGCAAAGTTGACACATACTCAACAGGATCGAGTTTCTGCTATCCGGGCAGAATTTGTATGGATACCAGGGCTAGAAAATATCGACAGGTTGAACCCACATCCTTGTGGATCACCTATGAATAAAGATCTGAACCCAACCCCTTTTACCAACTATAAATATTTTATTTTAAATTTTGTTATATAGGCATAGTTGGGTTTAGCCCTTTTTACCAATTAGGGTTTGTATAAAAATACAATTTTTTAGTTATGTCAAACCCTATTGGGCCAAACCCTGTTTACCAAATTTATTCTTTTTTGTTGCTTAAGGTCTTTCCTTTTGATCAAATTGGGTTCCAATTGATCAAGTGGGGCTTTTGTTATTTGGTTTTGACTATAGTAATTATTAGTTAGTTTAGTTATTAAGTCCTATAATACAAGGGAGACCTAATTGAAGACCCATGTGACTTCATGTGCACTCAAATCAAGACCCATGTACACCTAAATCAAGATTCCATGCGATCCATGTGCTAGCTCAAGACAAGCCATGTGAATCCATGTGCTAGCCCAAGTCACTTGTCATATGTAACCAAGTCCTTGCGCCACCTTTCTCATGAAATTGGACAACATCACTTGTTATGTCTGGACACCACTTGACACTTCATCGGGACAATACTACTTGCCATGTCACCCTTTTGGTCCAAATGAATTCCAAGTTGGTGTCCCTTCTTTTTGAGATAAGTAAATGAGAAGGAGTCTTATCCTTGGCACCCTCTCAATCAAAAATTTCATGCCAAAAATTCCAAGAGTCAGCCAAGCATCTCTTCCATGCCAACTTCGAAGGAGTTCCAAAATGTTTGATCATCCAAATGAAAGAGGTTCAATGGTTCTCTACCACAGGTGTTTTGGTCAAACAGGTTCCAAGCTGCTTAAGTTTCTAGAACTCAAGAGTCTTACCAAAACTCTTGAGTCTTCTTCTATTGAGACTAAAGAGTCCACTTGCCTGCAAGGGCCCACATCATCCATACTCTAGAGTCCAGCAATCAAGGACAAGCAATAGAGCCATCTTGATCCTACATCATGATAACTCACCTTATCCTTATCTTGGCGCCCAAATGAGATGAGAGCCCCATGTTATCACCCACCTTGGAGAGAGGTCTAGATCATCCCAGAGATAAGAGTCCAGGATGCCCAAAGCACGGATTCTAGGAGTTAAAGTCCAAGGAAAAACAAGTCTAGTCTTTTATGCCTTACACCACTGGTTGAGGGTTTATAAATACCCCATCAACCTGAAAGTTAAAAGGTTCATTTGCAGGTGCCTACTCTAAGCATGCAACAGCAGGGAGCAGGTAAGTATTTTAAAATAATTTTAAAATTCACAGCGGAAAAACTTGCTCCACGCAGGATCTAACACGATCTGGAAGCATGTGCAGACTAAAACATGTTATAATATGGACATGTAATGTTTATAAAATATTTTAAATGCTTAGATCTACGCATGCATGAATTTAAAATCAAAACCCATACCTTATTCCTGCATGGAATAAATTTGGTATAGTTCTGGAATAACTGGGATAACAGGAATAATTTTATTCCTGTTGTCTTCCTCTTCAAACGTTGGAATGCCCTGTTATCTTTTGCTTCAACAGCAACGATGGCCAATCCGAATGACCAATGTTAGGTCTCCTCTCTATCACCAACAGCAAGGACTTCTCTTGCTTCAAATGGAGAAGGGATAGGGGTGGAACTTCAACGTTGAAACACACTTGTTCTTCTCCAAAAACAACAAAGGTTAAAACCTGCAACTCAAAAAAAATAGGACACTAAAAAACAGCAAAAGTGGCGTTGATCCGGATCTAAAGTGCTCAAATGAGCACTCTCCAGAGGGGGAACACGCGTGGGACTCCACAAATCCAGTTTTCAGGCGATGCTAGTCGCCGAAAACACCTTCAAACGGTTGGAAGAAGCTTTGTTGATTTGCTGCAAAGTTTCTCCAAACAGAGCACGAACATCTTCTTCCAATGAGCACAAGAAACATGGACAAATGTAATTGATTTTTCCTTCCAATCAATTTCCTAAACCCACCCCAAAAATCTGTGGTGAAAGGATGATTAAATCTCTCAAAAAATTAGAAACCAGAGAGATATTGTAAGCCTCACGGTTTTCTGCACTTTCCCAAGAACAGCGCCCAGCAGAAATAAATATATGGAGCGATGAACCCATCCAACCGGTGATTTTGGGAGGTGAGAGGTCTTGCAGGAAAATCAAAAGGCAGCATCGATTAAAAATGAATTCAATTCGTTTCAATGAAGTAATCAAAGGAGTTTAAAAAACAGCCAAAACAAAATAAAAAGGGAGAAGAAGGGATGCCCAAAAGCTCTGTTCCCCCAAAACAGCATATCACCGTGAAAACTGGTTCAAAGGGTCAAAAACCAATGAAAACGGTTTAAATAAAAAAAACAATGGTTCGAAATAGGTTCATCCATATAATTAGATCAAAATCTAATTATCAGAAGGCTTGGTCTAATCCTGGTTAACCAGAAAAAATTCCTGATAAATCAGAACAAAATCTGATATACCCAAACCCAGGTCAATCCAATGTGCTCAATCAAACCGTCACCGATAAGATTCCTAATCAAATACTGGTACCTGGATCAGGGAGTAATCCTCTATGGCGTGTGACCTCATAGGTTCGAATCTAGGCGGTAGCATTGGAACAATTCTAGTACCAGCACAAGATATCATCTAGCAATGAGTCCCGGCGTCCGGATAGGTCGAAGATGCAGGAGCAAACTGTCGAACCTCAGGCATATGGTTACTGTATAGTTCATCCCTTTGACCTCTAATGCTCAGGATGACTGAGATTGGGCCGCCTACCCAGACTGAGTCAGTCGACAACGTGTCTCAACCTTGCAAGCCCAGTGACTCTTCACTAGGACTACCCCGGCCGAGGATTTGCTAAATTGAGATACTATGAGACATTCAATCCAAACTGTTTGGACAGGTCAATTCCATCTTGGTCCATCACTGCTCCAGAAGTACTTGCCTGTACCCAGAAACTTCTGTCACCAGATTAAAAATCCGGGTAGTCCGGTACCAAAGCACAGGGAGTTGCTTGTAAGCTACCGTGATGACCTCAGGTCGGAGGGACACATATACCCATATCCATTTGTGAGTATCCCTTTGGCATAAAGGGGCTTCACGGAGTCACGTTCAATGAGATATCATATATCCCACTTGCAGATCACATCAGTCTCACCACACTCATTTGGTCAAGAGGACAACCAAACGATGTGAACTGCAACAACCTATACTTGATATATTGCCGTCCAGTACAATATATCCTTTGGTTGTGAATAGGGTTTAAGGACCAATCGATACATCCTCTCTGTATCGAAGACAGTGTAGCCCTAAGGACTTCATCACATGGAAAGAGTTCATTTTTAGGAAAATTCAATATGTGATGAGCTGCCAAAAATAATAATTTTATTAATTCATAAAATGAATACATTACTCAGCACAACCGCTACAACCCAGGCGATTGGCTTTGGGACACAATTCCCAACAACTCCCACTTGTACTAAAGCCAATTAGAAGAGTATCTTATACCCATTTCCCATTTACAATAGTCAAACTCTTTGATTCCAAGGGCTTTAGTGAAGGAGTCGGCCAGATTTTCTTTTCCATCGATCTTCAAAAGATTGATGTCACCTCTCTCCACGATTTCTCATACGAGGTGGTAGCACCGCAATATGTGCTTGGTGCGGTGATGAGCTTTAGGCTCCTTAGCTTGAGCAATGGCTCCAGTGCTATCACAGTACACCGGAACAGGACCATCTAGGGAAGGTGCCACCCCTAGCTCTCCAAGGAACTTTCGCAACCACACAGCTTCCTTTGCTGCATCTGATGCTGCAATGTATTCTGCTTCGCATACCGAGTCTGCAACAGTTGCCTGCTTAGAACTTTTCCAGCAGATCGCTCCTCCGTTCAGGGTAAAAACAAACCCTGACACACTCTTGCTATCATCTTTATCCGACTAGAAACTGGAGTCAGTGTACCCCACAAGTTTCAAGTCAGGTTCTCCATAAATCAGCCATTGATCTTTAGTATTTCTTAAATACTTAAGGATGGTCTTAACCACCTTCCAATATGCCTCACCTGGGTCAGACTGGTATCTACTCACTACTCCTAGTGAGTATGCCACGTCTGGTCTAGTACAAGTCATAGCATACATGATAGAGTCTACTACAGAAGCATAATGTACTCTACTCATGCGCTCTCTTTCCTCAGGAGTTGTCGCACAATCCTTCTTGGAAAGAGTAATTCCAGAACCTATCAGAAGATAGCCTTTCTTGGAATTTTCCATGCTAAACCATTTCAGCACGGTGTCAATGTACATAGATTGGGACAGTCCCAAAAGCTTCTTAGATCTATCTCTATAGATCTTCATACGTAGTATGTAAGAAGCTTCACCCAAGTCCTTCATGGAGAACTGAGATGATAACCAGACCTTTATTCCTTGTAATGCTGCGACATCATTCCCGATTAAGAGAATGTCATCAACATACAGTACTAGGAATACAATCATAGAACCATTAACCCATTTATAGATGCACGGTTCTTCTCCATTCTTAACGAAGCCGTACGACTTGATACACCTATCAAACCGTAAGTTCCAACTTCGAGATGCTTGCTTGAGTCCATAGATGGACCTCTGCAACTTGCATACTTTTGATTCATCTGTGGATGTGAACCGTTCAGGCTGTATCATATACACCTCCTCTTCCAGCTCCCCATTTAGGAAAGCGGTTCGGACATCCATCTGTCAGATCTCGTAATCAAAATATGCTGCCAAAGCAAGCATGATCCGAATAGACTTGAGCATTGCCACAGGAGAGAATGTCTCATCATAATCGATACCATCTCGCTGACGATACCCCTTGGCAACCAGACAGGCTTTATAGGTTTCTACCTTCCCATCTGCGCCCCTTTTCCTCTTGAAGATCCATTTACACCCGATGGGTTTTATTCCTTCAAGCAGATCAACCAATGTCCAAACATTATTGATTTCCATGGACTCCATTTCGGATCGCATGGCTCCAAGCCATGCCTCAGAGTCAGATCTCTGAAGAGCATCCATATAGGTGATCGGATCCTCATTGTTCTCATCGAGCTCAATGGGATCGCCGTCCTAGACCAAGAAACCATAGTATCTGTTCGGCTGACGCGATATTCTACCAGATCTCCTAATGGGTTCAGGGTGTGAGTCAATCACAGCCGGTTCCACGATGTCCTTAGAGTGTGCAGGTTCTTCTATTGGCTGAACTTTATCAAGTTCAATCTTAAAAGCTATTATTCCTTCTCCAAGGAACTCTTTTTCCAAAAAGATAGCTCTAAGAGCAACGAACACCTTTTGTTCATTCTCCAAGTAGAAGAAATACCCTTTGGTTTCCTTAAGATAACCAATGAATAAACACCTGTCAGACTTAGGACCAAGTTTGTTTGTGTCTAAATGTTTTACGAAAGCCAGACAACCCCAGACCCGAAGGTGTGAGATTGAGGGTTTACGTCCATTCCACATCTCATACGGAGTGGAGACAACATACTTACTTGGAACATTATTTAACAAGTAACAGTTTGTTTGAAGTGCATATCCCCAAAAGGATAGCGACAGAGTTGCAAAGCCCATCATTGATCGAACCATGTCCAACAAGGTTCGATTTTTCCTTTCAGACACACCATTCAACTACGGTGTTCCTGGAGGAGTCCACTGAGAGAGAATTCCATTCTCCTCAAGATATGTCAAAAAATCACTAGATAAGTATTCACCACCTCGATCAGATTGAAGAGTTTTAATACTTTTTCCAGTTTGCTTTTCTACTTCATTATGGTATCGTTTGAACATTTCAAACGACTCAGACTTATGTCTTATTAGAAAGACATAACCAAACCTTGAAAAGTCGTCTGTAAAAGTAATGAAATATTTGTATCCTCCTCTGGCACTAACTGTCATCGGTCCACATACATCAGTATGTATTAGACTTAGAAGTTCTGTAGCTCGTTCACCTTTTCCAGAAAAAGGTGACTTGGTCATTTTACCAAGTAAATAGGATTCACAAGTGGGCAGTGATTCAGAATCACTGACCTCGAGAAGTCCATCTCCTCGCATCTTGTTAATCCTGTTTTGGTTAACATGACCTAGCCTACAGTGCCAAAGATACAAATCGTTGACATTATCCAATCTTGGGCGTTTGCTAGAAGTGTACATTACATTAACAGGCCTTGATAGTACATATATGCCATTATTTAATCTAGCTTTCATTATAACACCATTATTCAAAATAACATTGCAAAAATCTCCTTTTATTGATAGTTCAAAACCATAATTGGCCAAAAGGCCTACAGAGATTATGCTCATAATGAAACTAGGACAATAGTGACAGTCGACTAGTTCGATAGTACAAGACTCAAAGACAAGATGCAGGACTCCAACCGCCAGTACTGGAACACGATTTCCATTCCCGACGCTCAGAAACTGTTCTCCATCTTTAAATCTTCTGCTAACTTGAAGTCCCTATAATGAATTACAAACATGAATAGGACTACCAGTATCCAATACCCAGTTAGCAGTATCAACAATTGAGTAATTACAAGGTTTTATCATATAAATACCTTGTTCAGCCGACTTTTGCTTTCTTGGCCTGTTCGGATCAAGGGACGCAATGTAAAGAGGATAGTTCCTCTTCCAGTGTCCCTTCTTCTTGTAGTAGAAGCACTCTGCAGAAGACTGATCAGCCTTATACTTCTTGGTCTAACTCAGGCCAGGAGCATTCTGCACCTTCTTTCCCTTTTTATTTATTTTCTTCTTCTTCCCTTTCTTAAAGGGACGACGACCTCTACTTCCTCCCACTAAATTCACCACCCCTTTATTTAGTTGGTGGTCTTTCTCGAAAGTCTACAGCAACCCCAAAAGACCATTGTAGTTTACTGCAGGCTTGTTCATTCTGTAATGATCAAGAAAGTCAAGATAGGAGGAAGGAAGAGAATTTAGGATCGCATCCTTGCCGAGCTGCTCGTGCAAGGGGCATCCGAGTTTGCCCAGTTTTTCAATCAGCTCGATCATGTACAATACATGATCGGTGACTAAACCACCATTCGGCATGTTGGAGTTGTAGATGGCATAAGACACTTTGTACCGTTCTGCATCATCCGGGGTGCCGAAGGATTCCTTCAATTTTGAAGGATTTCATCAGGTTGGGCCTCCTCGAATTTGTGACTGAACTCGTCGTTCATTGCCGCAAGCATAATGCAATGGACAGTAGTCCGATCAGAAACCCACTTCAAGTAAGCGTCTCTGACCGCACTCCATGCATTTGCAGGAGGGATTTCAGGCGCCGGATCCGTTATCACATAGAGGATCCGTTCATGCTCCAGAACAATTCTTAACCTTCGATACCAAGTATCGAAGTTATGACCCTTCAACTTCTTATTATCAAGAAGTGACCGGAGCGATAAGTTTGAAGACATCTGAAAAGAAAACAAGACCAAATTGTTTATGAATTAATAACTTAACCAAAAGACTTGGACTTTAGTCTAAATGTTTCTCCCACTAATTTTTCAGATTGGTAGCCTCTAACTCCAATCCGTGAAAACAACATCTTTTCAAGTGGGTACTGAAATCCAATAGGCCTCGCATGAGCCCGACTATGGCCAGCTCACCCATACGATCCTAAAGGTAGGTTCATAAACTAATTGTTTCCCTAAACAATTTTCAGTATTTTATTTTGCCCCAGAGAACACCCCAATCGGCATAGGGGCCTCCTATTGCGGGTCTCTGGTTAGGTCCAACCATTAAAATGACAAATCCAATGCTTCCAGCTAACTTAAGACCAAGCCCGACTAAGGCCAGCCCACCTGGTCCCGTTAAGGAGGTTGCATTAAACCATCATCGATCAGATAGAACTTCCAGTCGCCGGATGTACACCCGTTCTATGGAACTGCCGATGCACACCAAGCTAGTGGACATATTTCTATCAAACTTAATGGGAGGCTAAGACACTGTCAACTCTTTGACTTAGTCTTTTAAGGACCTAATAATTTTAGAGGATTTTTAGTTGTGACAGAAGAAAAGACAAGGACATGGATCATCCTCCCACTGAATCAATCAGTTTCCAAGAGAGTTGAATCAATTCAACAATTGATCCATGGGCACCTATAGATCAGTCAGACCGATCAACCTGGGTGACATGGGTTAACTCGAGTCATTGAGCTTTTCCAATCAGTTTTGGTCGACTCGACTAGCCAGGTAGGTGAGATCATGGGTTAGTAACCGCCATTAACCATCTTTCCTAGACACCAACCAAGTTGGCCAGGAAAGAGGTAGCCTCATACAACCATGATCACAGATGCCAAACCTACCTCGACACCAGTCGGTTTACCAGACTCGATCAGATTAGCCTAAAGACTCGGGCATCCACAGAGCCACTAATTGGATCCATTTTAGATGAACGGATCAACTATTCTAACTATTAGATAGTTCTAAAGAAGGGCCTTAAACAACTTTTGTTTAATCTTCTTGTAATCCGGTTCAACTAAACCTAGGTCTAACCCAGTTAAATAAAAAAGAACCCAATTAGAAAATTAACCCAATTTAACCCAGAAATGGCTTATTCATGTCAAATTAGATTTCATAAACCTAATAATTTAATTTTAATAAGCTATACATTTAATCAAAACATTTTTAATTAAGTGTCAATGTAAAATATTTTTTACATTACAAAATCATGCATCATATCTAGATTTTATTTAATAAACATTTCATGGCCCAATAATTAACAGACATGTCAAAACTGTATCTGAACTAAAACAATTTTAATTCCAAGATTTCCTTAAAGGATCCTTCTGAAAAGGCCAACACAGACGATCCGCTTCGTGTCAAAGACACACGGTCATGGTGAAGGTCTCAACTAGGTTCCTAAAAGTACTATTATGATACAAAAAGTAGATTAAACTATTTTTAATCTAACATGCATCAAGATTATGTTACACCTGTCAACCTGGCTCTGATACCAATGAAAGTTAAAAGGTTCATTTGCAGGTGCCTACTCTAAGCATGCAACAGCAAGGAGCAGGTAAGTATTTTAAAACAATTTTAAAATTCACAGCGGAAAAACTTGCTCCACGCAGGATCTAACACGATCTAGAAGCATGTGCAGACTAAAACATGTTATAATATGGACATGTAATGTTTATAAAATATTTTAAATGCTTAGATCTACGCATGCATGAATTTAAAATCAAAACCCATACCTTATTCCTGCATGGAATAAATCTGGTATAGTTCTGGAATAACTGGGATAACAGGAATAATTTTATTCCTATTGTCTTCCTCTTCAAATGTTGGAATGCCCTGTTATCTTTTGCTTCAACAGCAACAATGGCCAATCCGAATGACCAATGTTAGGTCTCCTCTCTATCACCAACAGCAAGGACTTCTCTTGCTTCAAATGGAGAAGGGATAGGGGTGGAACTTCAACGTTGAAACACACATGTTCTTCTCCAAAAACAACAAAGGTTAAAACCTGCAACTCAAAAAAACAGGACACTAAAATATAGCAAAAGTGGCATTGATCCAGCTCTAAAGTGCTCAAATGAGCACTCTCCAGAGGGGGAACACGCGTGGGACTCCATAGATCCGGTTTTCAGGCGATGCTAGTTGTCGGAAAACACCTTCAAACGGTGGGAAGAAGCTTTGTTGATTTGCTGCAAAGTTTCTCTAAACAGAGCACGAACTTCTTCTTCCAATGAGCACAAGAAACAGGGACAAATGGAATTGATTTTTCCTTCCAATCAATTTCCTAAACCCACCCCAAAAATCTGTGGTGAAAGGATGATTAAATCTCTCAAAAAATAAGAAACCAGAGAGATATTGTAAGCCTCACGATTTTCTGCACTTTCCCAAGAACAGCGCCCAGCAGAAATAAATATATGGAGCGATGAACCCATCCAACTGGTGATTTTGGGAGGTGAGAGGTCTTGCGGGAAAACCAAAAGGTAGCATCGATTAAAAATGAATTCAATTCGTTTCAATGAAGTAATCAAAGGAGTTTAAAAAACAGCCAAAACGAAATAAAAGGGAGAAGAAGGGACGCCCAAAAGCTCTGTTCGCCCAAAACAGCATATCACCGTGAAGACCGGTTCAAAGGGTCAAAAACCAATGAAAACGGTTTAAATAAAAAAAACAATGGTTCAAAATAGGTTCATCCATATAATTAGATCAAAATCTAATTATCAGAAGGCTTGGTCTAGTCCTGGTTAACCAGAAAAAATTCCTGATAAATCAGAACAAAATCTGATAGACCCAAACCCAGGTCAATCCAATGTGCTCAATCAAACCGTCACCGATAAGATTCCTAATCAAATACTGGTACCTGGATCAGGGAGTAATCCTCTATGGCGTGTGACCTCATAGGTTCAAATCTAGGCGGTAGCACTGGAACAATTCCAGTACCAGCACAAGATACCATCTAGCAATGGGTCCCGGCGTCCGGATAGGTCAAAGATGCGGGAGCAAACTGTCGAACCTTAGGCATATGGTTACCGTATAGTTCATCACTTTGACCTCTAATGCTCAGGACGATTGAGATTGGGCTGCCTACCCAAACTGAGTCAGTCGACAACGTGTCTCAACCTTGCAAGCCTAGTGACTCTTCACTAGGATTACCCCGGTCAAGGATTTGCTAAATTGAGATACTGCGAGACATTCAATCCAAACTGTTTGGACAGGTCAATTCCATCTTGGTCCATCACTGCTCCACAAGTACTTGCCTATACCTAGAAACCTTCCATCACCAGATTAAAAATCCAGGTAGTCCGGCACCAAAGCACAGGGAGTTGCTTGTAAGCTACCGTGATGACCTCATGTCGGAGGGACACATATACCCATATGCATTCGTGAGTATTCCTTTGGTATAAAGGGGCTTCACGGAGTCACGTTCAATGAGATATCATATATCCCACTTGCAGATCACATCAGTGTCACCACACTCATTTGGTCAAGAGGACAACCAAACGATGTGAATTGCAACAACCTATACTTGATATATTGCCGTCCAGTACAATATATCCTTTGGTTGTGAACAGGGTTTAAGGACCAATTGATACATCCTCTCTGTATCGAAGACAGTGTAGCCCTAAGGACTTCATCATATGGAAAGAGTTCATCTTTAGAAAAATTCAATATGTGATGAGCTGCCAAAAATAATAATTTTATTAATTCATAAAATGAATACATTACTCATCACAACCGCCTACAACCCAGGCGATTGGCTTTGGGACACAATTCCCAACACAACCTCCCCTATATTATTATTCATTCATCAATAAAGACATTATTATGTCCAATTCCTTTGCTGTGTGTATCGCGGGGTGTGAGGCCCTTTCTTTTATTCTACAGAGCA
Source organism: Areca catechu (assembly GCA_021397845.1). Lineage (NCBI taxonomy): Eukaryota > Viridiplantae > Streptophyta > Magnoliopsida > Arecales > Arecaceae > Areca > Areca catechu. The sequence goes on along the minus strand of CM038053.1, from coordinate 147,112,026 downwards.
TCACGGGGTATGAGGCCCTACCTATCCAGCAATCAAAAAAATCCTAGCCGACTTCTTCCTTTTCTTTTCCTTTTTTATTCTTCCATCTTTTCTTTACTTTGCTTCTATCTAACTAAAAACTTCCTTTGTTGAGTGTTTGTAGGTGATCTAGAATTAAAGTCAAGTGTTTTTTTCCTCGGAACCAGCATCATGAGAGATCAGAACCCGAGGATCAAGATCTTGAAGCCCTACCACAGAATTTTGAGAGTCCAGTCAGATTTGCTTCAGAGAGACGGTTCTTCATTGGGAACACTTAAAACCTCTTCCATTCTCTTTGATCTCTAAATAGTTCAAAGTAAACCCTAGTTTAGGATGGTTTCTTAGCAACCAAATCTTGATTTTCTTGCTTATTTGTTAGGTTTACTTACGGGTAGTTAACTAGAACTAGTTGACTTTATTGTTACCTTTGAGTCTTCTTAAAAATCTGAAAAGATAAAAAAAAATTAATCTTTGTTTTTCTTTAATAATTAGGACTTATTAACAGTAATTTAGTTTTAATTATTATCCCGCATCACTATCTCTTTAGTAGGTCTTTAGGCCTTCCACTAAAGGTCCAGGTTAGTTCCAACTATTAACATGATAAAACTCAATGCTTCTAACCAATGAATAGTCAATCTTGACTTTGGCAAGCCCATCAACCACCATTAAGAAAGTCACACTGAGTCATCATATTATGAATGGCAATTTGAACACCTAGATGAATATTTGGTCTTTGGGCCTTTTAGTGATCATTAATTGGAGGTTATGACTTAATTATCACCATAATTTTATCATTTTAAGAACCTAATAATTTTTTAAAAAATAAACTTATACGTGATAAATAAAAGAGAAGACATGGACCATTTTGTCAAGAATCCTTCCACTAATTTTATCAAGTCATAGAAAAAGGGTTCAAGATAAACCAGTCCAAGGATACCTAAATCAGTCAAACTAATCAACTTTAATGATAAGGGTTAATTCGAATCAATAAGCTATTTGATCAAACCTGATTGACCACATTGGCCAAGTAAGTGAGATCAATGGGAAGGTTTAGTCATTAACCTCTTTCCTTAGTCACTAAATAATTTGGCCAGGTAAAAGATAGCCTCAAGAACCATGACCAAACTGCCAAACTTATACACCAATTGGCTTACCATATTCAATTAGACTAGTCTAACGACTCAGGTCTAACCACTAAGTCATAATCAGGTCCAATTAGAAACATGGACTTGATCAAACTACAACTCTTGTGAATGATGTATAGAGAAGGAAATCTAAATTAACTTTTAGTTAGATTAATTTCTCTATTTAGTCTATATGATTCTAAATTTAGGCCTAACCCAATTAAGGAACCTGATTCAAGCTAACCCATGATCTAAAGGTTTATGAAAAATGATTTTAGATCTTTCATTCTTAAATCTAGATTTTTTAATCATTAAATCTTAATTTTTAATTAAGTTCATCAACTTAATAAATTAAAATATTTTTAATTTCAATTATAAAATAATTTTTATACAAAAATTAACTTTTAAGCAATCTGTTCTCTACTATGAGTCGATACTTCCTGGTCAAGTGTTGATACTTTCATGAGTCGAAGCATAGTGAATTGACACTTAACCCTATGATATCGATTCATAGAAAGTAAATTGAGACACGTTCTTTCAGTCTGCACTCTTGAGTTGACACCTACAATAGCAAATGTTGACTCACCAAGTCCACGTGTCGACACTTCAAGGCTAAGTGTCGACACTTGTAGGCTAATAGAAAATATGTCATTTCCAAATCTGAACTTTATGCTAAACTATTTAACATAACAAATCATAAACATCTTTTAGATCTTATATAAACAAACTTATGATTTCAAATCTTGTTTCTAATATCAAAATTATTTAATCTTGAGCTTTTGTGGTTCTTCATGGTTCATGACACAAGTGGAACCCCTATAAGCTATGAGAGATTACATTGAATAGAAAGAGAGGGTCTTTAAACTCTACTTCTCTCTTATGAGCGGACGGCCTGGTGAATCCACCTAATCCAAGTATTATATAAAAGGCAAATTTCAATTTTTATATACATTTATATCATGCCAAACAAACTTTGCTCTGATACTAATTGAAGGAAAAATGTAGGATTTCTAACATGCATTTTCAAAAGATTTCTAACATGCTAAACGAACCTGGCTCTGATACCGATTGAAGGAAAAATATAGGGTTTCTAACATGCATTTTCACATTTTTTGAATTAATATAAACAACTGAAGCAGAACATTAATCAAATTAATCTATACATGCTAATTTAAATAACTATAGTATGATCCTGATATGATATAAAGTACATAAATCAACTTGAAATTTTAACATACCCAAATTTTTTGGGCATAGATCGTATCTATGTAACAAACCTAATGCTATAGATAATTTCTATAATACAATGAATTCATAACTTATTACCTTCTTACAAGTGGTCAATGATCGCCGTTGCTGGAAGGTTCTAGTAGAAACTCAATGAGCCATATAGTGTCTGAGCTCTCCAAATAATCCACACATTATATCTCGAACAGCCTCTTCGGAGTGCTAGCTCATCTCTGAGACTTCAATGGCTGATGCTATCTTCTCCTTCAAAACTCCAGGACACTCAAGGAGACCAAGAACTATAGGGAGGACAAAGAGGTGGAAGAAGTGTTGGAAGAAACAACTCTTTAATCTTCCTCACTTTTCAAACCAAGTAAAAACACTAGGTAGCTCTCACCCAAATCCCTTTCGTCTCTAGTCCCAAAATTCCTATTTCTCTTAGTAGAATATTCATTTCCAACTAGTAAAAAGCCTCTCCCATGCTCACTTTGAAGCCCAATATAAGTAGTAGCCAAAGGGGATTAGGAAGTTATAGTGTTAGAGTGGATTAGGGAAGTTAAGGGGAGAGAGGTTAGGGTGTTAAAATCAACTCATTAGAATTCAAATTTAAATCTGAATTTAAATTAAACTATTTGAATTTAAATTCAAACTTAAATATAATTTAAATTCTGAATTCAAAATTCAAAATACAAATAATATGGCTTGAGTGTATGAGTCGGGTCTAATCTAATTGGATCCAAACTCGAGCCTAAATCAAATCATATTTGAGTTGACTCAAATCTCATTGTTCAATCAAATTAAGCTCAATAGCAATCCAATTGCTAATCAATTCTTCTACAAACTTGTTACAACTTTTGCAACACTGATGAGTTGACACTTGGTTCTAAGTGTTGGCTCACCAAAATATCAACTCATTGAAGTATTGATTCAAAGACATCATCAATCATATTGCTAATTGATCTTAGGAATGATTCATAATCATTGATCAACCATCATATCAGGTAGAAACTCTTTTTATATGTGATCTTATAGTTTCGAATATTAAGTCAATAGTACAAGAACACTTCCAATACCAATCAAAGTCATCATATAGCTATGACACTCGACATCCAAATAGGTTAAAAGTTGTAGATCAATAATTATAAATCTTTGGTATATGGTTACTATATAATTAATCCCTTTGACCTTAATGCTTAGGATGACTTCAAGATTTCAACTGCTAATCCTTAAATAGTACATCAATAATGTATTTCAACCTCACAAGTCTTGTGACTCCTTATAAGAATTATCCTGACCAAGTTTTTGCTAAATTGAAACATAATGAGATATTTTCTCTAACACTTGGAGGGGTTAATTCCATCTTGACTTATATACCAACTCTACAAATACTTGACTGCACCCAGAAACCTTCTATCACTGAATTAGAAATCTAGGTGTTCGGCACCAAAGTATAGTGAGTTGCTTGCAAGTCACCATGGTGATCTCAAGTTTGAGGGATATTTATATTCATATTCCTTCGCGAGCAACACTTAGTAGAAGAGTACTTCATAGGTAGTTCACATTCAGTAAAATATCCTACATCTATCTATATGCCATAATAGTATTTCAACACTCCTTGGTTAAGAGGACAACTAACCTTATGGGATACAACAACCTATATTACACATCATCGTCCTATAACAATGTATCATTTAGTCATGAACAGTTTTATGAACTACACAATAAATCCTTATTTTATTATATAAGACTAAAGTTCTAAGGACTCCAACATATAAGAGCTCATTTTAGGAAGATGCAATGTGATAAACTATCCAAAAAAAATTTATTTATAATAATTTTATATAAAATCAACCATCTACAAGCTAGACAATTGACATTAGGATACATTTTCTATCAAGGTGTTCATCTCGATTAGATCGAAGAGTTTTAATACTCGTTTTAGTTTATTTGTCTACTTCATTACATAATTATTTGAACATTTCAAATGATTCTGACTTAGATTTCATTAGATAGATGTACTCATACCTCGATAGGTTGTTAGTGAATGTAATGAAATAGTAATATTTTCATATAGTATAAGTGTTTATACATCCATGATATGGATGTATCCGCTGATGTGGAGTCCATCTGGATGCTAGTTATCAACCAGAAGATGGAGGTTCCACCTAAGCTTGGCGCCTTAGCAAGTAGTCGAAGTGAGCCCCCTACCGAGGTTAGTTCCCGACCGAGGTCGAGCTCAAGCTACCACCCAGCACAGGGGGGAAGGTGACAGCGATTCAAATCATGGTGCGAAAGAGAGTTGTCTTCATCGAGACCCTGTCACTGAGATAATACAACTGACAGGAGGCAGCCCACTGCCTGAGACCTGTGGAGGTGGGCACCTTGCCGGAGCGCCAGGGCACCCCAGGCCTCAGTTTACGCCGATCAGGAAAGAACGTTTCCGTCAAGGCATGGTGCTCCCTAGTCTATCGACTGCACCACACACAAGTAGAAGGCCATGCTGGAGGATTCAGACCCTGGGGTGGCTGCCTGCAAGCCAGTGCTCTACCAGGTTTCCCAAAACATGGCGACCATCTAGAACATCAGAGCCAGCAACATAACCATCCACCTCAAAGGGGTAAATGGGAGCTCACGTTCCCGTGTGCTAGTAGATGTCACCCCTGGGACTCCCCCAAAAGGGGAACAACTAGATAGCAAGGATAAGGTTACACACATGGCCTCTCCACAACAAAAAATAAAGAGGGGCCTCCAAACGAAAGGAGATAAACAAGAGGTAAAAAAAACCCAGCTAGGGGTAAGGGAGGTAAAGGTTGGCACATAGAAGAAGGAGCAAGCCAGATGCAATGCTCTGGGGCTACTGAGGAATTCATCGGAAGAATCCCACAGACATAGCCAACCCCGCTTTAGCCCTCCTTCTCTGAGAAGACCCTACACTCACTTTCTTTTCTCAAATACACAACCCCAGAATGTGGAAACCTCACTAAGATCCCTAGAGGGGGATCTATTTCCCTGGATCACCCACTAACTTGATCATCGAAGTGCCCCCGCCGGAATCTCCGGCCTGGGTCTCTCTTTCTTTTGCAAGGGTCCGAGAACGTGCGCAGCATTCCAGGCATGGAGAGCCATGCCCGACGCTGCACCGGAGCTATAAGCCATGATGGTCCAGGCGGTAATAGATTGGCACCCTAGGAAGGGGGGAGCACCAGGCATGATGTTGGAACGTCAGCTAAACTAGTCCCCCCATCACAAAAGCGGTTCCATTTCAGGCTTGGTGGTGATGCATGCATAGGAAGCTTCCACGCATCACGTGGAGGGCCCTCTTTCTCACAAAGGCCCATGCGGCCTAGAGGGGGAGCTCCTCACTCCACCATAACCACCTCCGATGGATGTCCAGCCCACCACACTCGCCCAGCAGATGCAAGTGCTATCCATGGCGGTGCGACAATTATAATACCAGTAATGGTCCCTGGCTACCCAGGAACAGCCAGGGACCCCTGTGGCCCAAGTCTTCACCCCCTGCAGTAGTTTGCGTCCCATTCGAGAAAGGCCCTCATAGCCATAGGCCACGATTGTTCCCTGGGGTAGCCTCCGGACCCTGATAGAGCGATAGAGGAGCGGGTCAATCGATCAGGAGAGCCAGTCCTAAGGCTTAAAGTGCACCTCTCATAGGCACCGTAGATGCTATCAGAGCAAGGCCTCCCATCGCGACCCTCCTCAGCATTCACCTCCATCCTCTCTAGCAGCCCTGGTGGAAGACTCCACTGATGAGGCTACCAGGCATGTGCCAGAAAAGCACTTGGAGGAACAAGAGTGTAGGTTGGCGGAGCTATCCCACTAGCTTGCCAACATGCAAGACTCCTCCAAAGACCCTTTGGGCTATGACGTCTATCCCTTATTCTCCCAAGAGATCCAAGAGGGGCCGATCGTAAGTCAGTTCCACATGCCTTAGGTGGATCCTTATGATGGGACCAGTGACCCCTTGGACCACCTAAAGGGCTACAAGGCTCTCATGAGAGTCCAGGGGGAGACAGACGCCCTCTGCAAAGCCTTCCCCGCTACCTTGCGAAAGGCTATTTGGGGTTGGTTTACCCATCTCTAGCCTGAAAGCATCAGTTCCTTCACAGAGCTGGAAACAAGGTTCGTGGTACACTTCGACACTTGCCAAGAGGTACTACGAGAAGTCGATAGCTTTTTCTCTATCAGGTAGTAGAACCACGAGCCCTTGCTGGACTATGTGGCCCGCTTCAAGGTTGCCACACAGGAGATCTACAACCTGGATGAGCCCAACGCCATGATGGCGTTAAAGAGAGGGCTCGAACTTCCCACCTGACTTACTCCCTAGACAAGAAGCCATCGAAGACGTACTTTGACCTCCTCCTCTGTGTTCACAAGTATGTTCGTGCTGAGAAGGTAAACCATGCCAGGAGAGAGCTGGATGGAAAGCCCTTGAAGAGACAAGCTCTGGGGAGGCTCTAGAGGCATGCAAGCCTGGGTCGAACCCCAGTTCCTGGGCAAGGCCCTAACCTAAGGGCAGTCCCATTTAGGGAGAAGCATACACCCCTCTCCTCACCTCGAGGTTGAAGATCCTCATGAAGATTGAAGGCGAGCGTTGCTTGCACCGCCCTCCCCCACTAGGGTCCCTCGGTGGCCATGACAAGATGAAATACTGTCGGTTCCACCACAGCCATGGCCACGACACCGAGGACTGCTGCCACCTCAAAAGAGAGATCAAAGATCTGATAAGGAAGGGCCACCTCAGAAAGTTCGTGGGGGACAAGACCCCCATAGAGTCCCAGGCACTTATGGCTCTTCCTTCTGGCCTTGCAATTGACAACTGGCCCATCGAGAGGCCCGTGGGCATGATGCATTGGAGGGCAAGCTCTCTCCAGAATGGGAAGGCCCCTATAGAGTAGTCGAGGTCCTTCCACTTGGAGCCTACCATCTCGCCGAGATCGACGGTGATGAAAGTCTAACTGCTTACCTTCAAAAATGTAAGGCTCCCCCCTTTCAATAAAAGTTTCCTTTTAGTGCATTGTTGTCTTTGCCATGCAGGAAAACCATTGCTCGACCCCAGGCCTGGCGATTCAAGCTGGGAAACCCCTGAAGCCCCACACTTGTCACCATGCTCACAGTTTGGAGATGTCAGCGGGACTCCCTAGAAGTTTGGCTATCTACCACCAAGCTCACAATTTGGCACCTCAAGCCGGGAAACTCCTGAAGCCCTGCACCTATCACCATGCTCACAGTCTGAAGATGTCAACAGGACTCCCTAGAAGTTTTACCATCTATCGCCAGACTCACAGTTCGGCACCTCAAGCCAGGAAACTCCTGAAGCCTCGCATCTATCACTGTGCTCACAGTCCAGAGATGTCAGCAGGAATCCCCAGAAGTTTTGCCATCTATCACCAGACTCACAATTCAGCACCTCAAGCCAAGAAACTCATAAAGCCTCGCACCTGTTACCATGCTCACAGTCCAAAGATGTCAACGAGACACCCTAGAAGTTCTGCCATCTACTGCTAGACTGATAGTTTGGCACCTTAAGCCGAGAAACTCTTGAAGCCCCATACCTATGACCATGCTCACAGTAGGGAGATGTCAGCGGGACTCCAAAGAAGTTCTGCCATCTACTGCGAGGCTCATAGTTCGGCACAAAAGCCCAAAACTCTTGAAGCACAGGACCAAAGCCCAAAAACTCCTAAAGCCTGGCACCAAAGCTCGGAAACTCCTGAAGCCCAGCACCAAAGTCTAGAAACTCCTGAAGCCTAGCACCTAAGCTCGAAAACTCTTGAAGCCCGACACCAAATCCTAGAAACTCTTGAAGCCCAGTAGTACCTAAGCCCAGAAACTCCTGAAGCCTGGCACCTAAGCCCGGAAACTCCCTAAGCCTGGCACCTAAGCCCAGAAACTCCTGATGCCTAGCACCAAAGCCCAAAAACTCTTGAAGCCCAGCACCAAAGCCAGGAAACTCTTGAAGCCCGGCACCAAAGCTCAGAAACTCTTGAAGCTCGGCACCAAAGCCTGGAAACTCCTGAAGCTTGGCACCTAAGCTCGAAAACTCCTGAAGCCTGGCACCAAAGCCCAAAAACTCTTAAAGCTAGGCACCAAAGTTTGAAAACTCCTGAAGCCCAGCACCCCAAGTCAAAAATCATTCGAAGCCCTACATTTGTGACTGTGCTCATAGTCCAGAGATGTCAGCGGAATGCCCCAATGGTTCTGCCATCTACAACCTGACTCACAGCCCAACACCTCAAGCTGAGAACTTCCAATATTCTCGCATTCAACCCACTGGACCCCCAGTCTGGAGCTGGCAAAGCGAGGCACTCCCGAAGGCCCACACTCTGTCGGCCAAACTCAGAGCCAATGAGGACAATCTCGAGACTCCTCATGTCAAGTTCCCTAACTTGATGATCTCTCAGGGCCATGCAGGCCCCCCTCAAGCCATCCGCCAGCTCCTGGCTAACTAAAAAGGTTCAAGGCAACCATAAAGACAAAAGCTCAGTGAAACAAGAAGGACTTAATTGATGTTGCATGAAAGAGATACATTATCAAAGGACTCCTGACAGCCCGGGTGGTTCCAAAAAAAAAAAATAGAGAAAGAAGAGATGAAAAGTCAAGCAAGGCCCCCAAGAAAGAACTCTTCGTAGAGGGCTATTCGACCTGGGCCACTAGAGGTGACTTGCTCCTCCAGTCGTGGAGCCGAGAGCTGGATAGAATCCAAGACCCTGTAGGTAGCCCAGATCATAGAGAGATCCTTCCTAGTTATTGTCGAAGCTACACCCGAAGGCCCAGTCGATCTGGAAGACCCAGAAGAAGCAATGGGAGTAGAAGAGACAGAATGAGCAGGAGGAACCCTGGGCCCATCGATGATTACTCTGATCGGGCGAAGATTTCTGCAGATGATGAGAGGGACCTCCTCCTCCTCATCTGAAGATGGAGTCCTCAGTCGAGAAGGCCCTGCCCCAGTGGGGTTACCAGAAGAGTGGTGGTGTCAGCTAGACGCAGCCATCTGAGATCAAGAAAAGAAGGACGTGTACAGGAAAAGGAGACCTGAGAGCCCTATAGGAAGACTCAGCCTAGCCAAAAGAGAAGGAGAAGGCCCAAGGAGACTAACTTGATTGTTAAGAAAAAAGACAGTCAGGAGAAGGAAGAAGCTCTGGCCCGGCGATGAACGGGAAAATTCTGAAATAGGTGACTTGGGGGAAAAAGCTTGCCCTTTCTTCAAAGCCACCAGACTATTACCGTACATCCTTTCAGTGCTCCCACCATCGGATAGGTGCCATGTGGAAACACTGCCTAAAGGTGATGCCCCGATGCAATGGAAACATCCTCGAGTCGTACTTCTACCATTATGCTTCCTCGGACCCATTGATGTGGCACCCCCATATCGGCCTCAAGGCATGGCGTGCGAAGTGACAGTGATCATGGCATTTAATGGTGCCAGATCTCAGCCTTTTCGTGTCAACTCTATGATTACCTCCTTAGCCCCGAGCGCGATGTTTTATTAGGACTTGGGAACGGGAGACCAATAAAGAAATGACATCACCGGGTCCTACATGGATCCATTCGATGGAGATTGCAACCATAAGATCTATCCCATCAAGTCATTCTGCTGGACTGGCTTCCCCGAGGTCGAGACTCTAGCAGAAGCCCAGTTCCTCGAGTCCCTTCACTGGGTTGGCTCCCTCCTGGTCAAGACTCCTGTCAAAGTCAGACTCCATCTTTCGCTAGGCTGGCGCCCCTTAGGTCAAGACTCCAATGGAAGTTTGATTCCTCGAGTCCCTTCGCTAAGTTGGCTCCCCCTGGTCGAGACTCCAACCAAAGTCAGACTCCACCTTCTATTGGGCTGGCTCCCCCCAGGTCAAGACTCCAGCGAAAGCCCGATTCCTCGAGTCCCTTCGCTGGGTTGGCTACCTCCTGGTCGAGACTCCAGCCGAAGTCAGACTCCACCTTTTGCTGGGCTGGCTCCATCCACGTCGAAACTAAAGCAGAAGCTCGATTCCTTGAGTCCCTTCACTGGGTTGGCTCCTCCCTGGTCGAGACACTAGCCAAAGTCATACTCCACCTTCTGCTGGGCTAGCTCCCCCCAGGTTGAAACTCCAGCAAAAGCCCGGTTCCACTTCAAAGCTCTACTGCTAGGCTGGCTCCCCCCAGGTCGAGACTCCAGCAGAAGCCGAACTCTTCTCCAAGTCTTCCCGCCGAGCTAGCCCCTTTAAAAGTGCATATTCATGGAGCGCGCAATTGCAGCCCTAGGCGGGCCTCCTTCGGAGTAGCTCAAACGAAGAAGGAGAAGAAGAAGAAGGAGACAAGGAGAAGAATCGCATAGTGGTCAAAGCAAAAGCCTTCATTGATCAAAAGTCCCTTACATCCTTAGGAGGTTGTCAACAGGCCAAGAAGCCTCCCAGAGATCTAAGTTACAAGTAAGAAAGGATCCTCCCCAATAGTATTCCCAGAAGTAGCTGGGGGAGTGCTAGTCATTCATTCAGGTGGGCTTCCTTGGAAGGAGGATGGCGGTGCCTCCACCTCTACCGGCCCATTCTCCCCAGGAAGTTGCTGGGTCTCTAGAGCCTGGCATTGATTCCACTTGGAGGGTGTAGGTACCCTTCTGCAAGTGAACATCTGAGGAAGGGATACAATGATGCATCCTCCTCGACTGCACTATTCTTCTTGGATTTCACTAATCTGGTGATTCCAAGCATAGTTGCGGCCACTCCTAGTTAGGCTACTCTCAGTAGCGCCACAGTGGCCGCGACCTTCTCCTCGATGACTATGATGCCATCCCCTCATTCAGTTGCATGACCGGGCGCACCCAAAAGGTTCGTAGGTAAGCTGCTTCCATCATATAAATAGCCACCTCTCTCGCCCCCCAGGGCCTCTCCACTTTCTCTTCCTTTAGGGGAATCTCGAGCTCAGCAGACCTCTTCTCTGACTGGGACACCCCCACCCGGACACCGGTTGAATGTGCCAAGAGAAGCATCAGGCAACCTACTAAACCTGATGCTCACCAGAAGACCTCCCTTGGAACAAGCTAGGAGAGACGAGTCAAAGAGAAAAGGTATTGGAGAGAAATGGATGTTCTGCAAAGGCCCATCCACCCGTGCTTAAAAAGGTGAGGGATGGCCTCTTTGCAACGGATCTTGCTGACGCCTCGTACCGATTGAACGTATGTGTCTCATTAATTGCCATGCCAGCCAGAACACACCACGTGCTAGCACCGGACGATCTACACACTTCGTTCTCAAAGGACTCGCACCAACCCAGGAGTGGCATTTATGGCCACCATCGGAAAGCCGAAGCACCATGAAATCCCCTATCAATGCAAAGGCGTGGTCTTCAAAGCACAGGTGCACGAAAATGTTGGTGACGTAAAGGATGCCCCAGTCTATGTTCCCATGATCATTACTCTCCATGCCCCGAGTACTGCATCATCTTCCAGGCTCAAGAGTGGGGGCCAACTGATATGGCTGTATCCACTGATGTGGAGTCCATTTGGATGCCAGTTGTCAGCCAGAAGATGGAGGTGCCACGTAAGCTTGGTGCCCGAGCAAGAAGCAGAAGTGAGCCCTATACCGAGGTCCGTTCCCGGTCGAGGTCAAGCTCAAGCTACCACCCAGTGTAGGGGGAAGGCAATAGGGATTCAAATTATGGCGGGAAAGAGAGTTGCCTTCATCGAGACCTTGTCGCTTAGATAGTATAATTGACAGGCAACAGCCCACCACCTGAGGCTTACAGAGGGGGTGCCTCGCCGGAGCACTATGGCCCCCTAGGCCTTAGTTTATGCCAATCAAGAAGGAACGTCCTCGTCAAGGCACGGCACTCCCCAGTCTACCGACTACACCACCCACAAGTAGAAGGCCATGTTAGAGGATTCAGATCCTGGGGCAGTCGCCCGCATACTGGTACTCTACCAGGTTTTTCAAAACATGGCAACCAACCAGAACATCAGAGCCAGCAACATATGCCCCCACCTCAAAGGGATAAATGGGAGCTCACATGCAGTTCCCGCATGCTACTAGATGTCACCCCCTGGGACTCCCCCAAAAGTGGAACATCTGGAAAGCAAGGACGAGGTCATACACATGGCCTCTCCACAACAAAAAATAAAGAGGGACCTTCGAACGAAAGGAGAGAAACAAGAGGCAAAAAAAAAAAACTAGCAAGGGGTAGGGGAGGTAAAGGTTGGCACACAGAAGGAGGAGCAAGCCAAACACAATGCTTTGGGGCTATGGAGGAATTTGTCGGAAGAATTCCATGGACACAGCCGACCCCACTTTAGCCCTCCTTCTCTACTAACACCCTACACTCATTTTTTTTTCTCAATTACATGACCCTCGAACATGGAAACGTCATCGAGATCCGTGGAGGGGGATCTGTTCTCCTGGATCACCCACTAACTTTATCGTCAGAGTGCCCCAACCAGAATCCTCAGCCTGGGTCTCTCTTTCTTTTGCAGGGGTCGGGAATGCATGTAGCATTCTAGGCGAGGGGAGCCATCCTCGATGCCATGCTGGATCTACAGGCTACGATAGTCCAGGCAGCAACAGTCCATATACATCATTATATACTAGACTTAGAATTTTAGTCAGTCTTTCACCTTTTTTAGTAAAAGGTGATTTAGTCATCTTTTTAAGAAGGTAGATTCACATGTCGGCAATGATTTAGAATCATTGAGCTCGAGGATACCCTCTTTAATTATTCTATTTATTCTATTCTTATTAATATGACCTAGTCTATAGTGCCATAGGTAAACATCAGATACATTATCTAATCTAGGATATTTGATAGACATGACTACTATGATATAACATAAATGTCATTTTTTGATTGTGCATAAATTACAATAACACTATTCACAATGATACAAAAGACATACAAAAACTATATTCATTATAAAACTAGGATAATAGTGATAAATATCTAAAACAATGATATTATCATTAAAAGCAAGCTTGACAACTTCTAAAGCTAGAACTATAACTGTTATTCTATCTCCAACATTCAGAAATCTCTCACCATCTTCAAACTTCTATTAATCTGAAGTCCTTGCAATGAATAGCAAGTATTAATAGAACTATAGTATCTAATACCTGGATAGTCATATCATTAATTGAGAAGTTACACGGTATTATAATATGAGTATTTTGTCCAGTAACAGTTTGTTGATTCTTCTATGGTCTGTTCGGGTCTAGAGAGACAATGTAAAGAGCATAGTTTCTCTTCAAGTAATCCTGCTATAAAAGTACTTTGCCTAACTCTAGTTGGACTTGATCTTCTTGGTCTGACTTGGTTGAGCATGTTGCACCTTATTTTTCTTTTCCTTTCTTAAACAGATGATTCCTTGTCGAAGTAGAATCTTTCACTACATTCATCGATCCCTTGTGGAGCTGATGATCATTCTCATAAGTCTGGAACAATCCCAGTAAGCCATGGTAGTTGACTACAGGCTTATTCTATAATGACTAAAGAAGTTGGGATAGGACTTCGATAGGAAATTCAAAATTGCATCCTTTTCCAATTGCTTATATAGGGAAAAACCAAGTTTGCTTAGGCATTCGATCTATTTGATCATGTATAATACATGATCAATGATCGACACCCCTTTCCTCACCTGGTATTGAAAATGGTATAAAATATTTTATACCTTTCAACATCATAAGTGCCGAAGGACTGTTTCAATACTTGAAGCATATCCTTTGGCTGAGTATTCTTAAATTTGTGATTGAACTCATCATTTATGGATGCCTGTATAATACAATCGATTATGGTTAGTCATTGAACCACTTCTGATAAGCGTCTCGGATTGGACCACGGGTGTTAGGAGTGGGTTTCTTAGGTGCCAGATCTGTCAGCATGTTCAAGATCCATTCATACTCCAGGATGATTTTCAATTTTTGATAATAATTATCGAAATTGGGTCCGATCATCTTTTCATTGTCCAACAATGATCGAAGTGATAATGTATTGGCTATTTAATTGAAAAGAAAAGAGAAGAAGACTTATTAGTATATGAATCATTTAATCCTAATGATTTGGACTTTAATCTAAAGGTTCTTCCACTATTTTGTATAAATTGGTAGCATCTACCTTTAATTCAAGGAATTATATTAATTCTTTAGTAGGTACTAGAATTTAATAGATTATACATGAGCCCGACTTTGGCCAACCCATCCATGTGCATCTAAAGGTAGGTTCCTAATCAATTATTTTTTAAAATAATTTTTAGTATCAATTTTGTTCCAGGCACATCTTTAGTAGGCCTTTGGGCCTCTATTGAAAGTCCTGGTTAGGTCCAATCACTAACATGACAAGACTCGATGCTTCTAACCAATGAATGGCTTAGCTTGATTTTAATTGGCTCACTTAATCATCAATAAGAAAGTTACAACTGAATCATCATAATATGAATGATAATTCTAATAATTAAATAAGCACTAGGTCTTTAGGCCTCCAATGATCATCTTAACTATTTAACCCATTACTATCCTTTTAATGGAAGGCTATGATTTAGTTATTTTCATAACTTTATCATTTCAGGGATCTAATAATTTAAAAAAAAATTATTAAATAGTTAAGAAGAGGAGAGAAGACATGAATTAATTAACAATTCTTCTATTGACTTAACCAAGTCTGTGATGAGGGTTGAAGACAAATTGGTTGAAGGGCACCTAGATCAATCATGCTGATCATCCTTACTGGCATGGGTTAATACAAGTCAATAAACTATCTAATCAAATTTGATTGATTATATTGGCTAGATAAGTGAGATCGATAGGAGGGTTTCGTCATTAACCTCTTAGACACCAATAAATTGGCTAGATAAGAGGTAGCTCCAATTAATAACTATGATTAAATACCAAACTTATCATAGATACTAATTGGTTCATCATATTTGATTAGACTAGCCTAATGACTTAAATCCAACCAGTTATCCAAAATCAGGTCTATTTGATATAATATAAACTTAATCAAACTATCGCTATAGAATTGATCTAAAGAATCCTGGATCTAATCATAATTAACTTTTGGTTAGGTTAAATCAATCTCTATTAGGTCCATATTATTCAAAATTCTAATCCTTGGTCTAACCCGGTTAATTGACCTAATTCAAGCTAACTCATAGTCTAAGATTTATGAACTGATATTAGATCTTTAATTCAATGCTTGGCTTATCTCAATCTAGGTACATTGACTTAGTATTGAATAGATTCAAATTGGAGGGAAGTAAAAAGGGTTACTTATCCATGAGTCAAGGCATACATCTTTCTAAGAATATGTCTCCTAAGATACCTGAAGAGAGACAAAGGATGAGTAAGATTTCTTATGTTTTGACTGTAAGTTCAATCATGTATGCCATGTTGTGTACCAGGTCTGATGTTGCTTATGCCTTAGGCATAGTAAGCAGATTCTAGGCTGATCAGGGAAGGATCATGGAAAGCTATGAAAAACATTCTTAAGTGCCTTAGAAGGACAAATATATTTTTTTAATATATGGTTGATCAAATTTAAAAACTAGAAGGCTATACTAACTCTAGTTTTTAATTAGATCCATATGATAGTAAATATGTATCAGGGTATATCTTTACTCTATATAGAGGTGTAGTGAGTTGGAAAAATATCAAATAGTAAACTATAGCTGACTTAGTTATTGAGGTAGAATACATAGCTACTAGTGAAGCCACTAAGGAAGCTATTTGGATGAAGAAATTTATCTTAGAATTGGATGAAGTTCCTATGATACAACAACCAGTGCTACATTATTGCGATAACATGGAGCTATTGTATAAGTTAAGGAACCAAGATCTCATCAAAAAAATCTAAGCACATCCTAAGACACTTCCATCTTATTCATGAGATCATTGAAAGACATGATTTTAGAGTGAGTAGATACAAAGAACAACATGGCAGACCCATTCACTAAGGCCTTTCCTCAGCAGCAATTTGATCACTGTTTAGATTGTATGGAAATTAAATACAAGGATGATTAGCTTTAGTACAAGTGGGAGATTGAAATAATAATTCCCTAAAAGTCAATCATATTTCTTATAAAATAAGGGCTTATATGTAAAATTCTCTTGACTCATGTATGATATTAATAAAAGGTATTTTATTTCATAATATATTGTATCTTATACTTTGTTATTTAAAGATTATGATGAACCCCATAAATTAGGATAATGATTTTAGGATTATGATGGAGTTCATAACAGTGAGACCTAAGATCTTATAAATCATAATCTAAAATATTCCTAGTCATAGGATCATTGAGTCGGGGATCGATGTTTCCTGAGAGACTAGCACATCCTTTGTATGCTCGATAAAGAGAGTGGTTGGTCTCATGACTACTTGTGTAAGAATACTAACACAAGGATGTCAGTGCTCATCAGGGAATGAGTTCACTTAATTGATCTGTCATGAGAACATCTTATGGAAGTCTAACTTATCAAAAGATGATTCTTTTAGTGGAAGTCATGCAAGTGATCCTTAGACCTGAGATCGTCATGGAATCTTATATGCATGAATCCATGTTTTGGTTCAGTCAAATTAAGTAATTATGGGCATGATTTCTTAAAGGGTTGCAATGCTTGGAATATATGGTGCATGGGATAAGCTAGAGTCCTTCTGCTTATCAACCCTTTTTTTTAGATAAGCCTTTCTAATTTATACACCTATTAGGATATTGGATCAAGTCTTTACTTCTAAAATTAATGACTAATTATCAATTTTTTCTGTAAAGTTATGATAAGCAACTCTTAGTAAAAAATATTAGTGAAACAACATTTTACATCGCACCTTTCTTCCTAGAGACTCCTTTTGTTTGAAGGGTTTTATTTGATATGTTAAATATCAAATTAGGGGCTGATGAAAGGATGTATTAGGTGCATCATCTCTTCCTATTTAAAGGCATTGATGATTGAAACCAAAGCATCCGAAGTTTGTCCTAACAACTCTCTTCCATTCCTTGTTAAGACAAGTCTTTTATTTTAAGACAAGTCTACCATTTTAAGACAATGGATTAGGAAGAGAATTAGAAAGGATAATAGGATAGTTAGAGAGTTTTCATAGAATTTTTAAGGTACTCTTTGAAAAGAAAAAGGTCCTAGAAGAGAAAAAAGGTTACTGAAGAAAGAAAGGCTGCTGGAAGGAGTTAAGCAAGAAAGATGAGTGCTTTCTTGATTCAATTCATGTGTATATCATCTCTAGAGGGCATACACTTGTGTACTTAGTGGAATAAAGGATATTAGTGGTGCGGGCACCAGACTCAGAAGAAGACTTCAGTGCTCCATCTGGATCTCTGATTAACCTTGCCCGAAGAATTAGGGTTTTTGGTTTGTAATAAGAGTTGACTAGATCAACTCAATTTAGCTTGAGTCTACATTACTTGCATTTTATTTTGTTGAGTCATGTTGACTCAGTAGTGGACTAGGGTTTCAACCTGGGATGTTACATTTTCTCCCAAGACCAAGCAAGTGGACACCACACTCCCAGTCCAAGGGGCGCCATATCTACATCCAGCAGCCTTTGGTCCCCACTCCACAGATAGCAACTTCCTTCTCTCATGCGCCAGATAAAGAGAAGTCCACTAAGAGACCACAAATCAAGGGGGCGGCCAGGACTTTCCCAAGAAATCCAAAGCAAAGAAGGGAAGAAATTCTCTTGGAAGAGAACTTCAAGGGGGCGCCCACTACCTGCCAAAAATATTCAAAACAAAGATGGGAAGGACCTTGACTTAGGGAGGAAGAAAAGGAGGAGTCCAAAAGAGTTGATCCAGGGAAGGAAAAAAAATTTTCTTGAAGATCCAAGCAAGGAGGCGCCATCTACCTGCCTTTTATAACCCAAATCCAATTTTTTTTGGTACTTTGGCCGACCATATGTGAATGATTTGCCCTAATTTATAGATCCCCTCCTTTAGTCCCACATGGGAAGATGTGAAACCCTCCTCCCTTGTAAAGCCTTATAAATTAACCCCCTCTTGTAAGTTTAAATCAATCAGATGAATGAAAGAAATTTTTTATGAGCAAACTTGTGTTTTCTCTTTCCCGCACTTGCTTCCAAGTGTTGAGCTCTATGAGGGAGTAAATCCGGGTTCCCCTGGAACCTTGAGGAGGTGAGAGATCTCCAAAACCCCAAACCCTAGGTTAGCCACTCCACTCCCAAACCCTAGCCGCCATCACCCTTCTCTTTCCACCAAGCCCTAGTCTATTCCTCTTCTCACGGCCACCCTCTCCAAGTCCAGGCCGACCACCAGCATCCGGCTCCAGTCCAGATACTGCAGATCTACAACAATTCTAAGAGGAAGTCAGATCGGCCTCCAGGAGAATCCTGATTTCAGCAACTTCAGCTTTCAAGTTCTTCAACCTGGTAAAATCTTTTCTTGAGTTTCTGAATTCCATCATTTGTTCCTCTTCTTTCCCAGATCTTGAGTCCAGAAGAAGCCGACCAAACCACGAGACCAGTATTAGAGGATCCATTGTGAAGATAGCCGACTCCGAGGATCCCACAATCTGCTCGAGAGAGTTCTTCCACCAAAATCCTGAGAGGATCACCGTCTGGTTCGTAAACCATCTCTCCTCTCTATTTCTGTTCTGTTGAAAGTTCAGAGCAAAACCCTAGGTCTGGGAGTTTCTCAACCCCCAACGATCCGTTACTTCTGAACTACTCTGATAATTTGGTTCCTTCTAAACTGTGCTTTCAATCCTTACCTAGTTTCCTTCAACTTAGTTTAGCTTTACTTTGAGTCAAAGCCAATTTCTAAAAATATATATAAAAAAAAAGAATTAATCTTAATTTTACTTCCGCATATGCTTCTTTATTCTTTGTTCTGCATCATTTTTGGTATCAGAGCCCTGTCTAGGGTTTCTGTTTGATTGCTTGTTCGAGTCCCTCTCTTTTTACTTTGTCTGCTCGAAGTAGACTCCCCAGGATGTCCGGTCCTAGGAACGAAGCGAGGTACAAACCTCCTCTTCCCATTCCACGGGGTGTTCCTAGGGCGTGTAGGGGATCCGTTGGGTTACAACTTCGTAGCAGAAATTGTAAACGGGGAAGTTCTCTGTTTTCAGCCCGTAATTGCCCTGTTGCAGGAATTATTTCTCACTGCAGGTAACTCTAAATTCAGTGATTTTTATTTTTCTGAAACCACTATAATTGAAACTAATTTCCATAATTTTCTCATGATTTATTGGTTTCCGTGCGATTTCTGAGAATTAAACTATTGCAACTCTATTTTTGTGTTCTGCAATCCATTTATTTTTTGAGTGTTCATCTCTTAAATCATCTTAAGGGCATTTGAGCATCTAAGATAAGGGGAGGAGTTGATAACCTCTCCTTAGCCCAAAACCACCACCCCTTCATTCGAACCTAAGCCTTTAACCTAAAATTGATTAGACCTAATTTGCCTAGTGGGCTAGGGACATCAACAAGTCGGGTCAAGGCTAGTGTTGAGTCAGTTTGTCTGGTTACTCTGTGTGTGCTTTGTACTCAGTGTCTAGAATGGTGGTTCAGGGATTCCATCCCGAAGGGCTTGTGTGCTGGTCCGCCTACCTGGCAAATCTCTGATTGGTGTCTAGGATTGGCATTCAGGGACCTAACACTCCCCTTACACCTGCCTGGCTGAGTCCTGAGTTACTACAGGCTAGCTTGCCACTCTGATTAGGCATCTAGTTTGGGCTCTAGGTCTAGTTAGCCCGTAGTCGATCAGTTGAGTCTCATTTTGGGTGTTTGCTTGCATCATGTCTACCCGGAATGGAGTGCCCTACCAACCTGGTCAAACCCAACCTGATTTAGAGGCCATGGTTAGAGTTCTTACTGAGAGTATGAACAAACTGAGTTAGGATGTGATTACCACTGTTGCCCAATTTAAAGAACAAGTCCATGAGGATTTTGCCCAGCTTAGGGATCGAGTCCAAGTGCTAGAGGAACCTAGGCATCGGAACTGGACTCCTGACCCAGATTTTAATGTGCCTCAACCTCACCCACACCAAGAGCCTAGAAGACCTTTATACCGAGATCCTGAACCTAATCATTGGAGGCCTGACCCAGAACCTGAGGATAGAGATGATAGGTTCATTCGGAACATCAAGTTAGATGCACCCACTTTTGATGGTAGCCTAAATCCTAAGGTGTATTCTGATTGGGAGGGTGAGATGGACCAGTACTTTGAGTGGTATGCCATGTCTGAGGAAAGGAAGTTCAAGTTTGTCAAGATGAAATTAATACGTCAAGCTAGGTTATACTGGGGGAACATTGAGCTGACCACTAGAAGATGAAATGTAGAGCCCATAACCACTTGGCAGGGTATGAAAGAGAAACTTAGAGACAAGTACCTACCCATTTCATACCAGCAAAATCTGTTAGACCAATGGCAGACTTTGAAACAAGGGAACCGATCTGTTTCAGACTACATAACCACCTTTGATGAATACCTGATGAGATGTGATGTGAGTGAAGCCCATGAGGTCACGTTGTCTAGATTTAGGGCTGGACTTAGGGAAGATATTAAGAGAGAGTTGTTTCTGAGAGAGGTTACTGACCTAGACCAAGCCTATCAGATTGCACCGAACACTGAGAAGTTTCAGAGAGGACCCATGCCTGCTAGGATTAGTGCCCCAATCCCAAGAAATGGACCTAGCCAGGTTACCCCTAGCAAGCCTAATCAGGGTATCCCCACCCCTAGGCCCATGGACAAAGGTAAGGCACCTGACACCCAGAGACCCCCTAGTATCGTCTGTTTTAAGTGCCAGAAGCCCGGTCATATCTCCAATCAGTGCACAGCCATAGCTTGTTTTAAGTGTCATAAGGTAGGTCATGTTTCTAGCCAGTGCCCTCGTAGATCCCTATATATAGAAGAGGGAGGAGAAGAGAATTCTGAGCCTAATGAGGAGTTTGAAGAAGAAGTTTACGAGGCCGGAATGAATTTGGTTGATGAGTATGAAGGAGAGGAAGAATCCACTGAATCTGACCACTTAGGGGTTGTAAGATGCATCCTATCCCAGACCAAAGTCCAGGAAGATTGGCGTAGGACTAACATCCTACAGACTTTCCTTAAACTAGGGGATAAGGTTTGTAAAATCATCATAGATAGTGGGAGCTGTGTGAATGCCATTTCTACTAGCACTGTCAAAATGTTAGGCTTAACCCCAGTCCCCCACTCCAGCCCCTAAAAGGTTTCTTGGATAGACTCTACCTCTATACCCATCCAGTCTAGATGTCAGGTCCAAATCCAAATGCAATCCTATCAAGAGAAGATTTGGTGTGATGTCTTGCCCATGGGGGTGAGCAGTATAATTCTTGGAAGACCTTGGTTGTATGATCATGATGCCACCCTCTTAGGAAAATCCAACACCTGTGTCTTTAGTTTCAATGGGAAGAAAATCACAATCCATTCAGTCCCTCCTAAGGACAAGGTAGCTAAAGGAACTAGTAAGGTCAGAGAAATGAAGACTGGAGTGAACCTAATTAGTGCCAAGGATCTAGAACAAGAAATTCATAGTGGTTCATCCATTTGGATGTTGACTGCTAAGGAACTTAGGACTCCTACACCCTCAGAGCCTCCTCAGGAAGTTAAACCTTTATTAGAAGAATTTGAGGATGTTTTTCCCGAGGATCTGCCAGACCACCTTCCACCTCTTAGGGATATTCAGCATTCCATAGATTTGGTCCCAGGAGCTACTTTACCCAACTTGCCCCATTATAGGATGAATCCATCGGAGCATAAAGAACTACAAAAGCAGGTTGGCGAATTGTTGAGGAAGGGGTTCATTAGAGAGAGTCTTAGCCCTTGTGCAGTCCCTGCACTTCTAACCCCGAAGAAGGATGGCACGTGGAGGATGTGTGTTGACAGTCGTGCCATCAATAAGATCACAATCAAGTATAGGTTCCCCATCCCTAGACTAGATGACATGCTTGATATGATGGCCGGTGCCATGGTCTTTTCTAAAATTGATCTCAAGAGCGGCTATCATCAGGTTAGGATTAGACCAGGGGATGAGTGGAAAACAGCCTTCAAAACTAAGGATGGTCTCTATGAATGGGTTGTTATGCCTTTTGGGTTGTCCAATGCCCCTAGTACTTTCATGAGGATTATGACCCAGGTACATAGAGCTTTCATAGGGAAGTTTGTAGTGGTCTATTTTGATGACATCCTGATCTATAGTAAGACCCCTGCAGATCATCTAGGCCACCTTAGACAAGTCTGTCAAGTTTTGAGGAATGATAGTCTCTACGGTAATCTCAAGAAGTGTGAATTTATGACCAGTAGGATTATCTTCCTTGGATTTGTTGTAACCCCTGACGGCGTGGCTGCCGATCCTGAAAAGATTAGGTCCATAGTAGAATGGCCAGAGCCGACTAGTGTGCATGAAGTCAGAAGTTTCCATGGCTTGGCTACCTTCTATAGGCGATTCATCAAGGGGTTTAGTACCGTAGTTGCTCCTATCACAGACTGCATCAGGAAGGGAGAATTTCAGTGGACCAAAGCAGCCCATAAAGCCTTCCTAGATCTTAAGGATAGGATGACCCAGGCACCCATTTTGAGACTACCGGACTTTTCAAAGGTATTTGAGGTTGCCTGTGATGCTTCAGGAGTTGGTATAGGTGGAGTCCTAAGCCAAGAGAACCATCCCGTAGCATTCTTTAGTGAAAAACTTAATGATGCTAAGCTTAGGTATTCTACCTATGATAAGGAATTTTACGCGGTAGTGCAAGCTTTGCGTTACTGGAGACATTATTTACTACCGCAAGAATTTGTGCTGTTTTCGGACCATGAGGCTCTTAGATTCTTGAATTCTCAGAAGAAGCTTAACCCTAGGCATGCTAAGTGGGTAGAGTATATCCAGTCCTATACTTTTGTTTTGAAGCATAAGGCTGGGTCTGAAAATAAGGTAGCTGATGCCCTTAGTCGTCGATCTTTGTTGTTGAATTCTGTTAGGGCTGAAGTCATAGGGTTTGAGCAAATCAAAGAAGAATATGAGTCGTGTCCGGATTTCAAGACTGTATACCAGGATCTAACTCAAGGACCATCTAGTGAACATAAGGATTATTCCCTTTTAGATGGCTTTCTGTTCTTTAAGAATAGGCTTTGCATCCCTAGAACCTCTCTTAGAGAATTCTTGATTTGGGAAACTCATGCTGGAGGTTTAGCTGGCCATTTCGAAAAAGATAAGACCACCCTGGCTATTGAAGACCATTTTTTCTGGCCTAGCTTAAAAAGAGATGTAGCACACATTGTGGCTAGGTGTCGGACCTGCGCTGTTGCCAAACAGCGAAAACAGAACACCGGCCTTTATACCCCACTCCCTGTCCCAGATCGTCCTTGGCAAGATGTGAGCATGGACTTTGTGTTAGGTTTGCCTAAGACCTAGAGGAGGCATGACTCTATCTGTGTTGTAGTAGACCGATTTTCCAAGATGGCCCATTTCTTGCCTTGTTCCCAAACATTTGATGCGTCTAAGGTAGTCACCCTGTTCTTTAATGAGATAGTTCGACTCCATGGCCTACCCAAGACCATTGTTTCAGATAGGGATGTTCGGTTCACCAGCTATTTCTGGAAAACTCTTTGGCATAAGTTAGGGACGAAACTTAAGTTTTCAACTGCCTATCATCCCCAGACTGACGGCCAAACCAAAGTAGTGAACCGTAGTTTAGGCAATCTGCTAAGGTGTCTTGTTGGTGAAAACATTAGGAACTGGGATTTGTACTTACCTAGAGCTGAATTTGCATATAATGACTCGGTCAATAGGTCTACGGGTAAGAGTCCATTTGAAATTGTGCATGGTTACAAACCCCACACACCTCTTGACCTAGCTCTTTTACCAGTCCACACACGGGTCTCCGAGTCTGCCGAAATTTTTGCACAGCATATAAAAGACTTGCATAAAGAAATTCAAGCCAAAATAAATTGATGTAACGAAACTTATAAGAAATTAGCTGATTCTCAAAGGCGAGTCAAAACTTTTGACGAAGGAGACTATGTAATGATTAGGTTAAGGCCTGAACGGTTTCCTCCTGGAACCGTTAGAAAGTTACATGCTAGGGGAGCTGGACCATTTAGAGTGGTAAAGAGAGTAGGATCCAATGCCTATGTGCTCGAGTTGCCTCCAGAACTAGGCATTAGCTCCACTTTCAACATTACAGACCTAGTAGAGTATAGGGAGCCAGCTGTGATTCCCAGTGAGGCTTTTGAACCTAATCCTGCTCTTGAGAGTGAACCTGACCCTGTGTGTCCACCAACAAATTGGCCTGTGAGGAAAGAGCAGATTGAAAAGATCCTGGATGATCAGGTTATCTCTACTCGTAATCGAGGATACCAAAGATACCTGGTCCGCTGGCTAGGAAGGCCAGATTCTGATGACTCTTGGATCTCCCGAGAAGAGTTACAAGAGCTGGACCTAGACCTCTTGGAGAGATACCAGAGCCAACTTGATCCATACTCGACAGGGTCGAGTTCCTCCCACCCTGGGAGAATTGGTGCGGGCACCAGACTCAGAAGAAGACTTCAGAGCTCCATCTGGATCTCTGATTAACCTTGCCCGAAGAATTAGGGTTTTTGGTTTGTAATAAGAGTTGACTAGATCAACTCAATTTAGCTTGAGTCTACATTACCTGCATTTTATTTTGTTGAGTCATGTTGACTCAGTAGTGGACTAGGGTTTCAACCTGGGATGTTACATTTTCTCCCAAGACCAAGCAAGTGGACACCACACTCCCAGCCACACTCCCAGTCCAAGGGGCGCCATATCTACATCCAGCAGCCTTTGGTCCCCACTCCACAGATAGCAACTTCCTTCTCTCATGCGCTAGATAAAGAGAAGTCCACCAAGAGACCACAAATCAAGGGGGCGGCCAAGACTTTCCCAAGAAATCCAAAGCAAAGAAGGGAAGAAATTCTCTTGGAAGAGAACTTCAAGGGGGCGCCCACTACCTGCCAAAAACATTCAAAACAAAGATGAAGGACCTTGACTTAGGGAGGAAGAAAAGGAGGAGTCCAAAAGAGTTGATCCAGGGAAGGAAAAAAATTTTTCTTGAAGATCCAAGCAAGGAGGCGCCATCTACCTGCCTTTTATAACCCAAATCCAATTTATTTTGGTACTTTGGCCGACCATATGTGAATGATTTGCCCTAATTTGTAGATCCCCTCCTTTAGTCCCACATGGGAAGATGTGAAACCCTCCTCCCTTGTAAAGCCTTATAAATTAACCCCCTCTTGTAAGTTTAAATCAATCAGATGAATGAAAGAAATTTTTTATGAGCAAACTTGTGTTTTCTCTTTTCCGCACTTGCTTCCAAGTGTTGAGCTCCGTGAGGGAGTAAATCCGGGTTCCCCTGGAACCTTGAGGAGGTGAGAGATCTCCAAAACCCCAAACCCTAGGTTAGCCACTCCACTCCCAAACCCTAGCCGCCATCACCCTTCTCTTTCCACCAAGCCCTAGTCTATTCCTCTTCTCACGGCCACCCTCTCCAAGTCCAGGCCGACCACCAGCATCCGGCTCCAGTCCAGATACTGCAGATCTACAATAATTCTAAGAGGAAGTCAGATCGACCTCCAGGAGAATCCTGATTTCAGCAACTTCAGCTTTCAAGTTCTTCAACCTGGTAAAATCTTTTCTTGAGTTTCTGAATTCCATCATTTGTTCCTCTTCTTTCCCAGATCTTGAGTCCAGAAGAAGCCGACCAAACCACGAGACCAGTATTAGAGGATCCATTGCGAAGATAGCCGACTCCGAGGATCCCACAATCTGCTCGAGAGAGTTCTTCCACCAAAATCCTGAGAGGATCATTGTCTGGTTAGTAAACCATCTCTCCTCTCTATTTCTGTTCTGTTGAAAGTTCAGAGCGAAACCCTGGGTCTGGGAGTTTCTCAACCCCCAGCGATCCGTTACTTCTGAACTACTCTGATAATTTGGTTCCTTCTAAACTGTGCTTTCAATCCTTACCTAGTTTCCTTCAACTTAGTTTAGCTTTACTTTGAGTCAAAGCCAATTTCTAAAAAAATATATAAAAAAAAAAAAAGAATTAATCTTAATTTTACTTCCGCATACGCTTCTTTGTTCTTTGTTCTGCATCAATTAGCATTATAGGTATTCTTTGATTTCCTAATATTTTGCTCTGTTAATTGATATAATCAAGGGAGTTCTGGGTCTAGGATTTTGGTTGACTAGGGTTTCACGGATTAAAATTTTTAAAATATGATCTTTCGCTACACAACTATAACACAGCATTGGCTAGGATTCTTGAGGAGTCGACTGTTGCTCTGGAAGCTTAGGAACACCTTTTCATATTTTTTCTCTTTTGTTTATGTACTTTCTAGTTTCCTTCATTTTGACTTAAGAATTTGATTTTATAAGGCCTTAGTGGACTCGGGCCATGCTTATAAGACTCTTGAATACTTTAATGGAAGATCTTTGTCTCAATGATGCCTAGTTGTTTGCATATCTAATTTGTGTAATCCCTCCAAGTATTGAGTTGGTGGTATTGCCAAATCTGATGGACCATCCTTTAGTCCTTCTACTTCATTGGTCCAGATAGGTGTCCTGCTATGAGTCAAGAGATAAGGCAAGGCTGCTCGCCATGCAAGTGGTCCAGCCATGGGGTACTTAGGCATTCCGATCGAATGGTCCCCATGATTGGCTTGGACAATCATTTAGGTAGGAGCGTCTCTCAAATCTTGCCTATCATGTGCCTAGGGGTGAGAATCCCCCAAGTATTTGGTCGGTGGAGGGCACTAGCAATGTACTTGTAGGTCATTCGATGCCAACCGACAGTGAAAAGGGGTCGGTCCTCCCCAGGAGGTTGGCCATATTGTGTTGTCTTCCTCTCGAGGCTGATTGGGCAACCTCTCCTATTGTTCCCTTAACTCGATGATGACTTGAAGATAGGCTATGTTGGGAATGGGATGCATTTACTATCTTGATTACTCCATCAATGGTTATAGGACCTAGCCAACGATAGCGCACTACATGGTAGGGTAATCTTGACCATCTCCCACTGGCATTTATCATGAGGATGAGGGTGATTGAGGTGGCACTTTGATGTAGCCATGGTGATCGTCCACTCCTGATGTGCCATGTGGCAGGCATGCTTTGACATCTGGGCATATGTGCCAAGTTCGGAGGTGAGTGTTAATGGTGTAGGATTCGAGATGATCACCCTCGAAATTCCAAGCATCCACCTGGTCGGCCAAAGTTGGCACTGCCACGCATCATTGTTTGGGTGAATGATTTCAACTATAAATGGAGGGCCTCCATCCACTGCCTTTGCCACCCCTCCTCCCTTTTCCTTTCCACCTTTTTGTAAGGACACACTAGTTAGAGTGGGGAGCAATAATTTTTGATGAAAGGGCAATTTCTGGTGAGGGGGTGATGATGTCACTCTTGATTGGAGAATCTAGGGAGGAAGCAAGATTCGATGAGGGCAAAATAGATGGCATGGGCACAGTAGAAGGTTGAGGGTGTTCTTAGAGATAGAGCAAGTGTGCAGAAGGCATCCTTGGAGATAGCCCTCCTTAGAACAATCGTTCCATAAGCATAACTACCGGGAGTGGCCATTTCCTATGGGGCTACACCGCCAAAATTCCATGGGTTGATCATTGACTCTAGTGGGATTTTATTATTGAAGTTCCATCTTCTGGTGGTCAAATGTCGGCCAGGGCTCTATGCTTTGAAGCCATCTTTCTTAGGAGCTGACCAATGTGTAGAAGATCATCTCAGCTTTTGATCATGAGAGGTCAGTAGTGATAGAAGAATGGGTCAAAATGTTTCTTATTTTTGTTTATCTGACCTAGTAAGAACTCAAACTTTATCTTGTATTGAGTCCTATGTTTGTCGATTTTGATCCGACTTTGTATCTATCTCGAACTTGATCTGACTTTTTGTGTTTCAGACTTGATCCAACTTTGTATGTATCTCGGACTTGATCTAACTTTGTATGTATCTCGGACTTGCTCTGATTTTGTATGTATCTCAGAGTTGCTTTGACTTTATAATCTCTTTCTGAATTAGTGGAATAAATTCTTTTTGGTAACTCCAACTTACATGAATGCATTTGTATTTGAATGTTGTACCTTTTTGAGTGCCTATATTCTTGGACCGTCGGAGTGTTGGTTGAACACTCCTGTTCTTTCTTGGAGGCAAGGCCTTACTAGGTCAGTTGCTGTTGTTAATTAACCGACCATTGGGGTCAACTTTGTAAGAGTTTTTTGATGGTGGGTGAAAATCAACCATCCTGTTGATCAAGTATGAGTCAAGTAGGATGGAGTTACCATCGTTAAGGGGTTACCTAGATGGGGCCTATGGGTCAGCCATTTTTTTGATTGGTTATGAGCTGATCAGGATAGGAGTTACCTTTATTAAGGAGTTACCAGATGGGGGTGATGAGCTATCTCGTCAGTCAGGTATAAGCTGACCGAAATGGGAGTTACTTTTGTTAAGGAGTTACCTAATGGAGGTGATGAACCGATCATCTCTTTGATTGGGTATGAGCCAAGCAGGATGGGAGTTACTTTTGTTAAGGAGTTACCCAGGTAGGTGTGATGAGTTGGCCATCTCTTTGATCGGGTATATCGAGATGGGAGTTACATTTTTTGAGGAGTTACCTAGATGTAGGCGATGAGTTGGCCATCTCTTTGATTGGGTATAAGCTGATTGGGATGGGAATTATCTTTGTAAGAATTACCTAGATGGGGATGGCTAGCCAACCATCTCTTCTATCGGGTGTGAGCTAACCGGGATGGAAGTTACCTTTGTTAATGAGATATTTAGATGGGGGTGATAAGTCAGCCATCTCTTCGATTAGGTATGAGCCGATCGGGAGTTCGACAAGCTTTGGCAGACTTAGCATGAGGCTAGAGAACTCTCAAAACAATATTAGGAGAAAGCTCTTTTGTATTTCTGGATGGAGGCAGTTATGTCACTGGTAGTACATCTAATGGTTCTCAGAGTCTAGGTTTGAGGAATAGCCATCCTGTCCAAGCTATCTAGTCGATAGGCTCCTCATTGAAGTGTCTTGATTACTGGGTAGGGCCCTTTCCAATTGGAAGATAGCTTACTTTGCTCGGTGAGCTTTGATACTATGGCACGTCATAGGACTAAGTCTCTTGGGAAGAAGGTCTTTGGCTTCACTCAGGAATTGTAATATTGAGTAACTCTTTATCGATATGCGCTCAATCTCGGGTTTCTTCCAGAAGGTCGATGTTGGCCCTCAACTAGTCCTAATTAGTAGCTTTGTCGAAGCATTTCATCCGAACAGTCAAGAGCCTGATCTTGGCAGGGATCATGGCCTCAGTACCAAATGCCAAGATAAATGGAGTCTCATTCATCAAGGTCCATGGGCTTGTATGGTAGGCCCAAAGGATCTCGAGCAACTCATCTATCCAGTGGCCTTTGGACTTGTCTATCTTGGCTCGGAGCCCTTGAAGAATGGTTCGGTTCATCACCTTCACCTCTCCATTCAACTAGGGTTGGCTAGTGGATGTGAAGTGGTGCTGGATGGGGAGCTTGGTGTAAAAGTTTCTGATGGCCTGGTTGTCAAACTACTGATCATTGTTTGTGACTATAGTGTGGGGGAGTCCATACCTACAGACAACCAACTTTCAAAAGAATTTTTTAACTTTGTCCTTGGTAATATGTGCTAGTGGCTTAGCGTCTACTCATTTGAAGTAGTCAATCATGACTACGAGGAACTTCTATTATACCAGGGCTAGGAAAAATGGACCAAGTATGTCCATTCCCCACTGGGTGAATGGCCAAGGCAAGGAAAGCTGTGCCAGTTGGCTTGCTGGTTGGTATTGGATGTTGGCGAAGCATTGACACTTGTTGCATTTTTGGATAAGCTCCGTTGCATCATCTTGCATGGTCGGCTAGTAGTATCCATGTCTCAGGATCTTGTACACTATGGATATGTCTCTAACAGATCCCTTCATGGATCTGTCTCTAACATATCCCTTCATTGATCTCACAAAGGAGTAGTCGGCTTTAGCAGGTCGGAGGCATTTAAGCAATGGCAAGAAGAGGGATTTCTACTAGAGCTATCCATCTAACATGTACTTGTAGGCCTTCCATCTAAAATTTTTGCCTTCTAGGGGATCATCAGGGATGGTGCTGTCGGTTAGATATTTAATGAAGCAGTTCATCTAGCTTGGTTCATGGTCCACCTAATGGACCATCTCGATATTTTTGATGCTCGGTGCTTCCAAGGGCTTGATGTAGGTTCGACCGAGGGTGTTATTCATCGAGGTTGCTAGCCGAGAGAGGATATCTACCTGAGCATTCTCGTGTTAAGGGATATGGAAGATGCCAAAGCATTTGAACTCCATCACTAAGGCCTGTACTTTGCTTAAGTACTTGGCCATGCATTGCATCCAAGGCTTCATATTTGCCAATCACCTGGCTGGCCACAAGTTGGGAGTTGATGAAGACCTTCAAGCGATCCATCTTGAGTTATCTGGGTAGCTTCAGACTGGCTAGGAGAGCCTCATACTTGACTTGGTTATTAGTTGCCTGGAATGTAAACTGTAGGGTATATTCGATGACCACTCCTTTTAGTTCACAAGGATTAGACCAACCCTACTTTCTAGGAAGTTTGAGGCTCCATGTTCGTGTAGAACCCAAATGGTGGCTGGGTCAAGTTGCTCATTGGGATGCTTGGCGGGTGGGGGTTGTCAATCGACTAGGCACACTCGATGAGGGAGTCTACTAGGACCTACACCTTCATGGAGGACCTTGGGCGGTAGGAAATGTTAAACTTATTGAGTTTAATCATCCAATTTACCATTCACCCCAACATATCTGGGCATTGCAAGATGGCTTCGAGCAGTTGGTCGGTGAGGATGACTTTCGAGTATGCTTGGAAATAGGGTATGAGGTGTTGCATAGAAATAATTAGCATGAAAATGAGCTTTTTGGACCTAGAGTACCTAATTTTTGAATTGTATAGTGCTTGAGTTGTATAATACATAGATCTCTGAAGCCCTTTGTCATCCATTTAGACTCGAGCTATTGGTCAGTTAGGATGACTATCGAGTACGCTTGGAAATAGGGTCTGAGGTGTTGCATAGAAACAATTAGCATGATAACAAGCTTTTGAGGCCTGGAGTGCCTGATTTTTGCCTCGTGTAGCACTTGACTCATATAATATATAGATCTCTAAAACCTTGTGTCATCCATTTGGATGAATATGGAGCTAATTGTCTCTAGGGATGCAATGAAGTAGAGGTATGGTTCCTCCCGACCTTGGATTTAGAGAGAAAGGATGGGGGGAGAGAAAGTTCTTCAGGTCCTCAAATGCTTGCTAATATTCCTCTATTTAATTGAAGCCATGCATCTTTCGTAGTGTTTTGAAGAATGCAAACATCGCTTGTCTGACTTTGAGATGAACCGGTTAAGGATGGCGATGCACCCGGATAGCTACTGCATCTCTTTCTTGGATGTTAGGTATCACATGTCAAGGATACAACAAATCTTTTCTAGCTTTGATTTGATGTCCCATTGAATAACCATGAATTCAAGGAATTTCTTGACTATCACATAGAAGGCATATTTGTTTGGGTTCAATTTCACTTGGTGGCGATGAGGGCATCGAAGGCTTCTTTTAGGTCCTTGACATGGTTGGTCTCTCCGGTACTCTTGATGAGATGTTGCCAACATAGACCTCCATGTTCCAACTGACCTGGTCCTTGAAGACTTTGTTGACTAGCCTCTAATGTATGGTTCCTGCATTTTTTAAGCCAAAAGGCATTACCTTATAAAAATAATTACCTTTATCAATTATGAAGTATTTTTCTCATCCTTGGGAGCCATCTTTATTTGGTTGTAGCCCGAATAGGTGTCCATGAAGCTAAGAAGCTTGTGACTATATGTGGCATTGACTAACTGGTTGATCCTTAGTAGGGAGAAGCTATCCTTCATATATACTTTATTAAGGTTGGTGTAGTTGATATACATATGTTACTTCCCATTCGCATTTTTCACCGTGATGATGTTGGCTGACTAGTCGAGATAATGAGCCTTCTGGATGAAGTCAGATGGTAGGAGTTTGTCTACTTCCTGGTCGATGCCCTTCTACCTTTCAAGTGCTAAGCTCCTTTTCTTTTGTTAGATGAGCCTAAATTTTGGATCGATGTTTAGCTGGTGCATGATAACTTCGAGAGGGATTCTTGGCTTGTTTGATGCAATCTAAGCAAAAATGTCAGCTTCTAGTATAGGAAGTCCAAAAGTTAGTCATGGTCGAGTGCAGGCAGAGAGACCCCTATCCGCACGATCTTTGTAGAATTGTCCTTCAATGGAAAGGATAGTAGTTCCTTGGCTAGTTCCCTACTTTTCTTGGGTTCCCCTTGGTCCAGATGGTCGATGGGCAATGGCTTATCGGGCATCTATATCCTAGGGGCCATTTGATAGCACGGTCGGGCGACCTATTTGTCACCACGCACCTTGCCAATTTTGAGCAATGTTAAGAAGCAAATGAGGAGGTGCTTGCTAGACATGACGACATCCAGTTGATTTAGCTTGGGGTGCCTGAGAATGGCATTGTAAGTCGAGGGCACCTGGACCACGATAAACATCATAGGGATGTTCTTTGTCAGGGTGAGATTCCTGCCATTGTAGGGAGAGTGATTTCTCCATTGACCCCAATAGATTCTCTGTTGAAACCTACTACCGGCATGAAAATGAGTTTGAGTTCATTTAGTGGCAAGTTTATCGTAACAAAAGCATCATAAAAGAGCAGATCAGCAAAGCTTCCACTATCAACAATATTTCTTCTTATAGAATGCTTGGCTATCATCAGAGATATGACAATAAGGTCATTATTGGGGTTATAGATCCTAACCAAATCCTTGTCAGAAAATGAAGTTACATTTTGATCTTTATCCTCCCCTCTCAGCTTCTTCGCTAATTGCCCTGTCCCTAGGAGACCATGCCAACTTCTCGCTTGGTCAGTCAGTTGTCGATCTCAAGCATGACAGATGGTGGGACCAACTTGGAGGCATTCGGTGGAGGTGCCTCTTAGCGAACATATTGCTCAAGGTATTCTTAATGGATGAGGTCCTTGATCTCCTTTTTCAACTAGTGACACTCATATGTGTCATAGTCATGGTCCCAATGGAACTGACAGTACTTATTTTTGTTTTAGGAGGTGGAAGGCTTCAGTAGAATAGGTCTCCATAGGTATTGCTAACCCTTGATTTCCATTAGGATTTTGAATCAAAGGATAAGGAGAGGTGTGTAGTCCGATTGGCCAGTGGGGTTTCTTAGTCTAGGGCTCTATCGATGAGACGAGTCAGATTTATCAATTGAGGCCCCACTAGGCTCCTCCCGAGCCTTGTTTTTATTCCACTTCTCATCCACCTCATAATGGGAGATGTTCCCTTTTTCTTCATGGATATATTTTTATGTGCGGGTGAGCATCTCTGAATAAGACTTCACTGGGGTCTTATACAGTGAGCAGGTAAGGCGAGAGGTGCATAGTCCATGCTTTAGAGCCAGCATGGCCATGGACTCATCAAGGTTGTTAATCTCTAGGGTGGTTGCTTTAAACCAAGACACGAAGTCCTTTAGAAGCTCTTTGTTAAGCTATTGATGAAAAAGAGACTGTCGGCCTCTTGCGACATTTTTTGACAGGCACTGAACTACGCCATGAGTTTATCTTCCAACTTTTGGAAGGAATGGATGCTTCTTGAACTGGAAGTACTAGGCTCAAGTTGCCTTCCACAAAGTAGTGGGGAAGGCCACATGATGGGAATTCTCCCAGGGTGCCAGGGATCATGCAGCATACGGAATTGACTTTCAAAATAAAATTTCATAGCATGATACCCTAACATGTATAATATGTATAGAAAACCCTAATTCTTAGGAACCCCTTGTGCAATATCAACTAATGAATCATAAAATAGAGTCAAGAAAAATACCTAGATCGTTGAAACCCTCCAATGGTGATTGATGGGAGACTAATATGCATGAAATTTTTTTTGTATGTTTTACATGTTGAGTTAGGTGATTAATTCCTGAATTTCATATCAAAATTATTTGTAGAGAATTTTGTATGAATTTTTGAAGATCAGCATGCAGATTAGGACCTAGAAAAGTAGCAAAGAAGGACTGCCGGGGCTGAGAAGCCTCGGTTAGGGCAAGTTCTCCTACAATAAAACTACTTGAGGTAGAGGGGTGTACCTGACAACGTCTGTGAAGATCGCAGCGAAGGGGGTCTCTCGTTCCTCGACGGATGCGGCCTGAAAAATCGAGCCAAAGACTCGCGGATACCCGGCTTTCTGTTCGGTGATCCAATTGAGGCTTGGCTAGAGTCATTGGATTCATAGGAACTCGGGGACCTGTAAATAATCTGTCAGGGGTTAGAAAACTCACAAAGGAACAAGAAAACAAAGGGAAAATAGCAAGGAAAGGCTTCTTTTGGAGTGGGCATCCAGCGATCTGAGATGTTTGTTGGCAGCAGGAAGATGATTGCAGCACTAGGAAAAAAAACTCTCACAAACCCCTTTATGCACACAGCAGGGTATCACATAACTCAATAGAAGAACTCAAGGTTTTAATTCATATCAAAAATTAGGTTTCATACAAGAGGCTAGGGTCCCTTAAATAGACCCTTAACCTTGGGCTCCAAGTAAGGGCACATAAGTCTTTACATAAGAATCCTTTTCCCTCTCAAACCCTAGCTAGAAAATAAGGAATCATTAGGTAGAAAAAATCCCTAAAAATTCTCTTGACTTGGCCAACACTCCAAGGATGCCTAGGGGGGCGTGTTGGGCTTCTAAAAGTAGCAAAAGGCTGGCCCAAAGGGGCTCGGGTGCATGGGTTTGGGCCTCTGGAAGCTGGGGTGGCCTGGTAGCCAAGTAGCAGGAATATTTCCTGGTATCTTGCTTCTTAGGGGCTTGGGCTTGGCACCTGGGCTTGATTTCTTTGGGCTAGGATGCAGATGGACCTTAGAATCATGGATGCCCTTATCTATGAATATACTTTGGCATCTGGAAGGGAATCTGGGAATCTGGAGGGCATCTGCAAGAAATCAGGGTTTTCTGAATTTTCCTCCTGGGGTCTTCAAATCTTCAAGCTGGGTTGGACTTGGGCTATACTTCCATGTCTTCAATCTAGTTGGACTTGGTCTTCACTTGTATGATATAGTCTTGAGTCTTCAGTATGCTTGGACAGGACTCAAAAAAATAAAATTTGCTCAACATGAGCTGACTAGCATTGGACTGAACTAGCTCAACATAAGCTGACTAGTACAGAACTGAAATAACAACTCAAAAGACTCAAACAACCACTAAAATATAGGACTTAGATGAGCTAAGCCCTTATTACAGATGGACTCATAAATTATTGATCAATTTACAAAGGGTTGAAAAGCCTCTATCTTATTCTGGTGCCTCCGGTGTCCCCACCAGTGATCCACACAAAACTCGGACTATGGAAGAACTCCTTCTTCAAGTTGCTTGGAGAAGTGGAACTCTTTCGGCAGACTTTGATCTATTGACCACTATAGGATACCCTGTCCTATTGAAGGGCACTCAAGACACTGTCATAAACTACTTTAGGTTCTAGGACTACCCTCCACTAGGACCCTATAGGCTTATGTCCTGAAACTAAGCCCTGTTCTTGTGTAGAAGAACTTGTCTTGACAAGACAAGTCTTGTCCTAAAACAAGGAGGGAGAAAGTTGAAGACTCTAGACAGACTCTCGGGAAAATAAAATCACTGATATCAGAAGATCGAAGAAGAAGAAGTAGTGTTTCTCATTTCACCGTACCCGCTATTTATAATCAGATGGGGCATGAAATTCATCCCGACAATACTTTTCAGATATGAAACATCATATCTGATAAGACTCTTCGGGAATGGAGAGTCATATCTGTGTTCTTTCACTTACCAGATCAATCCCCATCATGCCATGTGTCAAATACCAGTTTCTGAAATGGGGAGACACCTCTTCTAACCCGAAGTAACATGAGGCTTGAAGAGTTTCAGAGGTAGAAGGACTCTGCCCTCTATTGTGCGCGCGCATATGAAGAGGCGCGACTCTTCATGTGCGTGCCACCTTTCACACCTCTTCAAGCCATCCCATTCAAACTTTAAACCAGTCTTTTGACTTGTCAAGGTGTGGAGATTGAGCTAAGATGCACTTTCCTGATGAAGCTCTCAAAGTCTCATTTGCAGAAGGACTCTTAGTCCATCTGCGTGCCATACTTTCTCCCTGGTGCACCAAAGGGTGCCAATAGTCTTTCCCTTTCCATTTAGTCTGCCCAAACCATCAAATTGACTTGGTCAAGTTGAAACAATATGGGTGTCATTGGAAAGGGAATCAAATAAGCTTTCTGAAGATATCTTTTATTTTCATATCAGAGGTCTGTAGCTCCTTTTGTGCCTTTTTGAAGTTAAGGTGTCATTTAGGTACCAAGAGTCCCATTCCATTGGGACTCTTCATATATGGCACCTAACATGCCCAAAAACCCAAATAAAAATCAGATCAAGCTCTAATTTGGCTAGCCCCACTTAGGACTCAACCTAATTTAGGTTTTTCATAATTTGGTTAGCCCAATTAGCAAGCAACCGAACCCAATCCAATTAGGTTAGGAATTAGGTTAGCCTACATATGCTAGTATGTAATCTGGCTAACCAATTATGATCCTATGATCATAATTAAATCATGAATGACTTCCTTGGCCAAGTCTCTATTATGTGTGACCCATTAGGTTCCACATCTAGCTAGAAGTAGGTTTAGATTTGAGCCGATTCGATCCGATCGAACCCGATTGACCTAATTAGGTCAAATTGGCACACCTAATTGTCCAATTCGAATCACACATTGAATTGACTCATGAAACCAAACCAATTGGTTCATGAAAACCTACAAGAAAATATTGATATCTAGCAACATATCATGCCTACCCGAAAGATGAGAAATTTGGTAGAAAATATCAAAATACCCTTCAGTAGTAAGTTACCGTGCAATTCAATCTTTCGATCTCCCATTATCCCGATTAAGTAATAGGTATGGATATATGTCAAACCCTAATACTTAATCATATCGAATCATAGTTCGATCATGAGGACTCAACTGATGACTAATTAGATTTTGCTAATCTCATCTTGCTTTGATCAAAGGCTCCTTGAGTCTCTCACCGAAGAGATTGCATGGGATAACAATTCCTCTTACTAGGAATGATCGATTCCTTGTTGGTCCACTCATATCCTTCGTACACCTTCCACCATACCCAGAACACCCCGTACACATCGCAATGGCATGAATGAGTATGAACCAAAGTATGGTTTAGTGTGCACAAGGAACCATGGTGACCTCAGGTCTAAAGATCACATGCACAACTTCTACCCTAGGATCTATCTTTTGACAAGTAGTAAGACTTCCATAAGATAATCCCAGTGTGGATCAGTCCAGTATACTCATACCCTGATGAGCACCCTTATCCTAGTATTAGTGTCTCTACACGAGTGGTTGTGAGATCAACCACCCTCATCAACTGAGCATACATAGGATAAGCTAGTCTTTCCTGATTCATCGATCCCTGAATCGATGGTCCAACGACTAGGAAAATTCTAGATTAGGATTTATAGGAATTAGGTCTCACTGTTATGAACTCCATCATAACCCTAACTCCATTGCCCTACTTTATGGGCTTCATCATAATCAATAAGAAAATATGGCACATCAGTATATGATGAATCAAATGCCTTTATTAATATGAAAGTATGTCATACATGAACTGGAAGTTTACAAAAAGGCTCTTATAATGATTGGCTCTTAGGGCACCTTTTCTATCACCATGTAGAGTAGGGCATCTCAGGTGCCCTGAATCATTATAAGAGCTTTGTAGCACTCGAGGTGGTTCAGGTCGGTGGTGCCATCGTATAGCTCCAATTATGGTGGTGGGGACACTAGGATCAGACACAGATCACTGGATCCCAAATAGTTTACTTAGTCATGTATTAAAGTTTTGAAATCAATTAAGATTGAGTTCTGTAATAAATTGAGATTAGTTGATTTGTCTCAACCCCCAACCTAGTTAGTGTTTTTAGTCCTGTACTTTAGCCATGAGTCTAGTGTGAGTTCAAATTTTGTACAAGAGAAGAGGTTACCCTATTTTGGAGTCTCACCAGGCCTCATCTAAGAGCCAGAGACATTTACATCAGCTTATGGGATTTTGTTTGACACCTCGGAGCCCTGATACCCTCCCAATGCTCTCTGATACCCTGATTCCTTCCAGATGCTTTCTAGATGCCCAGATTCTAGTCTAGATGCCAGAGCATATTCCCAAACTAGAGCATCCATGATTCCAGAGGTCCATCTATGCCCAGCCAAGGAGCAATCAAGCCCAGGAGCCAAGCTCAAGCACTTAAGAAGCAAGATTCTAGCAAGATTCCCTGGAATATGCCAACCCATGCGCCCAACCCTTGGAAGCCCACCTGGGCCCCTCAAAAATTCATCCAAGCCCATGAAGGAGGCATCCTTGCTGGTGCCCCAAGGTCCAAAACTGAATTTATGGAGTTTGACCAAGTCCAAGCCAAGAGGAGGTGCCCATGAGTTGACTAGTCAAAGCATGAAGGGAGAAGGAGAAGACTAGGTCAAATTCCTAACCTAATAAGGATTCCTATTCTTAAATTGTTTGGGTTTAGTTATTCAAACTCAAGTATGTAACCCTAGTTAGAGGGTGTGGGAGCTCTATATATATCCCATCCCTCCCCCTCTTGTAATCAATTTTTATTCATGATATCAAAAACCTTGGTGAAATTTATTTGAGCTTGCGAGCTTGTGATTATGTTACTTTATTTCTTTGGTTTGTTTGGTTCTTTGTTCTTTTGTTGGCCGACCATCCCGTGCAATCCTCCACACCCACAGCAGCGAATCAAGCTTCCAAGCATCAACCATGCCCTTGAGAAGCAGCCTTGAAGATGCCCCAGACCAACAGCTTCATCTGCTTCCTTGCCGTCCTGCTTTTAAACTCTAACCTGATTCCTCCTAAACCCTAGTTCTTTCCTTTATTTAATTGTTGTTTTGATTGACCCTTGATGTTTTGCAGGAACCTCGAGGTGTTTCACCTCCCCAGAGGAGGCTTTCCTTGCCTCCAGGACCACCCAAATCAGTCATCAAAATCAAGGGAACCAAGCTTCATCATCTAGACTCCAATCAGAGTGCTGTGTGATCGCTTCGTCGAAAGTTCTTCAAATCACTGATTGGTAACATCCTTCCCTTCTTTTAATTTCTGATTTGATGAAGATAAGCTATCATAATTTGGGAGTTTCTTAATTCTCAGGTCCTAGTTATTTATTATTTTGCATGAGTTTGCTTACGATCATGGTGATTCTTTGCATTGCTACTCTTTCTGCTAGTTCTTACTTAACTTTGGAAAACTTACCTACAAATTAAATTATAAAAAAATATAAAAAAAATTAGTTTACTATTTTTACCTGCATGTTTAGCAATCTTAGAGTCATCCCATATTAGTTTGGTATTAGAGCAAGTTTTGGATAGTTTTTATCTGCATTGGGAACACAAACCCTAATTTTTGCATGCTATCCACAACATTAGGTGTCTAGGTTTAATCTGATTTTAGTATCTTAAACATTTTATTTTTCTATAAAATTTTCGTGTCATGTCCTCTATTCTGTCCTCATAATTGTCATAATTTTTAATTAATTTTATCGAAACCCTAATTCACTAAACTTTGGCATATTAGAAACCCTAACTAAAATCTTGATAATTCTGCATCAGTATGAAAACCCTAGGATATGCACTAACATCTAATTTTTGTTTTACATAAAACTTGGTAGAGTTTATCATCATTGTCCATCCTCTGTTCTATAATTTTTCTGAATTTTTATGCATCGGAATATATGTCAAAACCTACATTATTTGAAACACTAATTTTTTGATTTCTGCTATTTCTGCATACTTAACTCAACATAACCTAATCAACTTCCACACATCCCAATCCCAAGCCAAACTTTGTTTGATAACCCCAATTAAGTTAAACCTAACTTGACACATCATAAAATCATTAAAAAAATATTTTATTTTCTGTTGTGTATTAGTTTGCATTAGGATTCATTGTATGTTCATCATCTTTTAAATTGATCTTAAGGGCAATTCAATATTTCAAATCAGGGCAGGAGATCATAACCTGTCCTGGGCCTAAAACAACCACCCAGCATTTCCACCCAAGCCTTAATTAAAATTGACTAGACTT
The DNA here is from genome assembly GCA_021397845.1 of Areca catechu. Classification (NCBI taxonomy): domain Eukaryota; kingdom Viridiplantae; phylum Streptophyta; class Magnoliopsida; order Arecales; family Arecaceae; genus Areca; species Areca catechu. Next base: position 147,071,461 of record CM038053.1, on the reverse strand, counting down.
AATTTGTCCTAGAGGGCTAGGTGACACCAACAGGTTGGGTCTGAGCTGTGTGGGCCAACTAGTGCATTTAATCCTGTGGGTATTATTGAAATCTGGTGTCTAAGGCTAAGGGTCCAGAGTCAAACGACCTAAGTGGTGTTGTATTTTTTAATCGGGTCCCTGCTAAAGCAGGGGGCCTCCCACACTCCCACCCTCTACCTGGCCTGAGGAAGGATTAGCTACTGGGTTAAGTGTAAGTTGAGCTGACCCACCCAGTTTTGGCTCTAGGTCTAGGAAATCCTAGATTAAGCTAACCCATTTTACATGCTTGGCTACACCATTTCATTATGACTGATTGTTTGTTGCATGACCACTAGATTAGGAACCCAATATCAGAAGTCTACACCCCAACCGAGCTCACCCATGGAGTCCAATATAGAAGCCCTTATAAAAGCCCTGAGTGAAAAGATAGACTTTAAATTTGACCAATCCAACACCCAAACCCATAATCAGTTAGCCCAGATGGACCTCAAACATGATCAAACCCAAACCCAGCTTGCCCAGTTGACCACTTAACTCAACAAGATAACTCAAACCAACAACCAAACAAGCACTAGGATCGACCAAATAGGAACCCTAGACAAGGCCCATAGAGCCAAACCCTTGCCCTATAATCCCAAGGAACCCATAGTCCCTAGATATGAACCTAGTAAGAACCCACTATCCCTCAGTCAACCTGAACCCTATATGATTAATACCCCTAGATTTGAACCTAGTATTAGTCATGTATCCCTTAGTTAACCCTCTCTTACCACCTCATTGGTCCACCAAGATGACCTAGAAGAGGAGATATATGAGGCTGACCCAAGCTTAGTGGAAAAGTATGAGGAGGAAGAAGAGGAGTTCCTTATAGAAGACTTAAAGTTAGTTGAATCAATGATACCCAGGTAGAAGACCACCCAATAATAGTTGACCCTGACCATACCCAAGTAGGAGCCAACCTAGATTTAGCTAACCCTAGCCATACCTAAACACTAACATACATAGAGTTAGCTAACCAAGTAGTGGAAGAGCTGTTAGAGGAAGAGAATCTTGATACTGTTACTAGAGTTTTACCTGAGGAGACACTAATAGACAGCCCAACTATAGAGCCCTGTCCTTTGATTTATGAGCTCTAAGAATTCATTAAGGACTTGCTCTCTTTGAATCAGTACCATCAGGATGAAGTCACCTCTTTAACTCCACTTGATCTCTTGCCTGAAATCAACGACCTTTTCTTCCATAATGCAGACCCTTTAGATAAATATCAACCCCATAAGGTTAACCTCATTAGTCTAGAATTAATCCCTGATACCCCTTCTTATATCCAACTAACACTGAACCATTTTCTTATTTCTTACCCTACCCCGCTGACCTTGAACCTACCCCTTATTTTCTACCCTTTCCTAGATCTTCTTATGTTCTTTAATCATTCATATGCATTTTATAGAGGTTTGTATATTGCATTCATTCATTGAGTCTGTCATTTTTGCTTCCTACTTCTGGAAGACCCTCTGGCATCTACTAGGAGCTCATCTCATGATTTCATGTGCATACCAAACTAGAGTTAAACCTAGAGAGCCTATAGTCTGTTAAAGTTTAGGTCCATAGAGTCCAATAAATTTCCTTTGATAGAGAAGTCTAGTCGAGTCTATTAGGTGTTAGTTGAGTCCAATAAATTTACAGATCCAATCCACCTGTCCACACATGCACTAGCCTCTACACAGCATATGCATCATGAAATTAGTCAAAAGCTAAACATAACTAATGAACTAAATAACAACTTGGCTAATTCCTAAAAGAAAGATAAAAATTTTTTTGCAGAGGACTTTAAGAATGAATTTCTGCTCGCAAAGCTAGCCCATCCAAAATAATAAAGAGTAATGGACCCAATGCCTATGTGCTTGAGATATCACCTGATTTAGGTATTAGCTCCACCTTCATCATCTTAGATCTTATAGAGTCTAGGGAGCCAGCAGTGATACTGATGGGGGACTAATATGCATGCAATTTTTTTTTGTATGTTTTACATGTTGAGTTAGGTGATTAATTCCTAAATTTCAGATCAAAATTATTTGTAGGGAATTTTGTATGAATTTTTGAAGATCAGCAAGCAGATTAGGACCTAGAAAAGTAGCAAAGAAGGACCGTCGGGGCTGAGAAGCCTCGGTTAGGGCAAGTTCTCCTACAATAAAACTACTGGAGGTAGAGGGCTGTACCTAACAACGTCTGTGAAGATCGTAGCGAAGGGGGTCTCTCGTTCCTCGATGGATGCAGCCTGGAAAATTGAGCCAAAGACCCGCGGATACCCGGCTTTCTGCTCGGTGATTCGATTGAGGCTTGGCTGGAGTCGTTGGATTCGTAGGAACTCGGGGACCTATAAATGACCTGTCATGGGTTAGAAAACTCACAAAGGAACAAGAAAACAAAGGAAAAACAGCAAGGGAAGGCTTATTTTGGAGTGGGCATCCAGGGATCTGAGAGGCTTGTTGGCAGCAGGAAGATGATTGCAGCACTGGGAAGAAAAACTCTCACAAACCCCTTTATGCACACAGCAGGGTATCACACAACTCAATAGAAGAACTCAAGGTTTTAATTCATATCAAAAATTCTCCTTCATACAAGAGTCTAGGGTCCCTTAAATAGACCCTTAACCTTGGGCTCCAAATAAGGGTACATAAGTCTTTACCTAAGAATCCTTTTCCCTCTCAAACCCTACCTAGAAAATAAGGAAATATTAGGTAGAAAAATCCCTAAAAATTTTCTTGACTTGGTCAAGACTCCAAAGATGCCTAGGGGGCATGTTGGGCTTCTAGGAGCAGCAAAAGGCCAGCCCAAAGGGGCTCGGGTGCATGGGTTTGGGCCTTTGGAAGCTGGGGTGGCCTGGTAGCCAGTAGCAAGAATATTCCCTGGTATCTTGCTTCTTAGGGGCTTGGGCTTGGCACCTGGGCTTGATTTCTTTGGGCTAGGATGAAGATGGACCTCTGGAATCATGGATTCCCTTATCTATGAATATACTTTGGCATCTGGAAGGGAATCTGGGAATCTGGAGGGCATCTGCAAGAAATCAGGATTTTCTGAATTTTCCTCCTAGGGTCTTCAAATCTTCAAGCTGGGTTGGACTTGGGCTATACTTCCATGTCTTCAATCTAGTTGGACTTGGTCTTCACTTGTATGATATAGTCTTGAGTCTTCAGTATGCTTGGACAGGACTCAAAAAAATAAAATTAGCTCAACATGAGCTGACTAGCATTGGACTGTACTAGCTCAACATAAGCTGACTAGTACAGAACTGAAATAACAACTCAAAAGACTCAAACAACAACTAAAAAAAAGGACTCAGATGGGCTAAGCCCTTATTACAGATGGACTCATAATTTATTGATCAATTCACAGAGGGTTGAAAAGCCTCTGTCTTATTCTGGTACCTCCGGTGTCCCCACCAATTCTCCCGGGGTAGGAGGAACTCGACCCTGTCGAGTGAAGATCAAGCTGGCTCACATATCTCCCGAGGAGGTCTAGGTTGAGGTGCTGCAAGTCCTCTCAAGAAATCCATGAATTGTCTGACTCTGGCCAGCCTTGTCATCAGACCAGGAAGCGTTGATAGTCACGGCCCCGGGTCGTGATGGCTTGATCGTCCAGGATACGCTCGATCCGTTCTCCTCTCTCAGGCCAATTTGTTAGTGGACACTCTGAGTTAGGGTCACTCACAATGAAAAGGAATAGATCCAAAGGCCTTACTTGGTATCGCTGCCGGTTCCCTATACTCAACCAGGTCTATAATATTGAAGGTAGAACTAATGCCCAAATCCGAAGGCATGTCTAACACATAGGCATTTGATCCAATCCTCCTCTATCACTTTAAAACATCCGGCTCTACGAGCAAGAAGCTTCTTTTAGGCCTATGCCTAACCAAGATAGAATCCACTACATCAAATTCTTTGACCCTTCTTCGGGAATTAGCCAGTTGTTTTAAGATTAGTGCGGGTGGTGAACATGCTAGGCATGTGCAGACTCCTAACAAATGATGCAAAGGACTCATACTGACACTTAACAGACTCGACTATGCATTCCTATCGAAGGAAATTTTATTGAAATCTTTGGATCTAAACCTAATAGATTATAGGTTCTCTAGGTTTGATCCTAGCTTGACATACACATGAAAATTTACAGTGAACTCCTAGCAAATTCCAAAGAGTATGCCAGAAGTAAGATGCAAACCTAACATGCATGATGAATGCATGCAGTATGCTAATCTCAGCTAAATGCAATCTAATGATCCTAGAAATGCTGGAGGTGTCAGGAAAGGGCAGACAATAGAAAGTGGGTTCAGAAGTAGTTTGGCAGGGTAGGGAAAAAGGTTCAAGGTTAGTTGGATAAAGTTCGATAAAAGAAGGCATGTCAGGGACTAATCATAGACTAATGAGGCTAACCTTACGAGGTTACGGTATATCTATGGGGTTTGCATAATGGAAGGATGGGTTACTAATCTCAGGGAAGAGGTCCTTAATGGAAACTATAGGAGGAGGCTCATCCTGAGGGTACTGATTCAAAGAGATCAAGTCCTTAATAAATTCTTCTGGTTCTTGTATTTTAGGACTAGACTCTATAACTTGGCTCTCCTCTATGGTTTCCTCTGGTAAGGCTCTAGTAGCAGTACCTACGTTCTCTTCCTCTATTTGTTCTTCCATTATAGCTTTAGGTTGGATGTGGTCAAGGTCAACTACCTCTAGGTTGGCTTCTACCTGGGTATCTATTGGGTCAGCTAATTCTAGGTCATCTAAAGGTGTCTCCTCTTCTCCTTCATACACATCCACTAGGCTTGCATCAGCTTCATACACTTCCGCGTTAATGTAAGCCTTGTCAATCTCAGGAATGGTTGGAGAAGGTCGGCTAGGGGAAAATTGGCTAGGTCTTGGTATCTGATTATGGACACTAATCCTAGTAGGTTCAGGTTGCCTAAGGGATAGTGGCTCACTACTGGGCTCATATTTAGGGGTGCTAATCCTATGGGGTTCAAGTTGACTAAGGAAAACCTGACTAGTACTAGATTGATACTTAGGGGTTATGAGTTCTCTGGGCTCATAGGACAAGGGTGTAGATCTATGGGTCATGGGATTATAAGATCTGGGGTCAAAGGATTTTGGGTCAGCTCTATGGTCAGGTTCTAAGGATGGATCATGGTATGGGGTCCTCCTAAGGTTGGGCTCTCTATATGGGTCAGGATATTGGGCCCTCCTAGGGTTGGACTCCCTATATGGGTTAGAATACTGGGTTCTCCTAGGGTTGGACTCCCTATATGGGTCAGAATATTGGGTTCTCCTAGGGTTGGACTCCCTATATGGGTCAGAATATTAGGTGTTGGGTCTTCTAGGCTCATAGGGTGTGGGTGCATATGATCTATGATCATGGGATCTAGATTCATAGGATCTAGGTTCATAGGTTATGGATTCATAGGTTCTAGGTTCATAGGATTTGGAGTCATAAGATCTATAGGTTGGGGGTATACTAGGCTTATAGGGAGAGGGTAAATAGGATCTATCTTCCTGGTCTATAAAATCCTGATTGGGTCTTCTAGGACTAACCTTAGGGATTGGGTCATGATGATAGCCTCTTCTAGTTTCAACCTCAAGATATGGATCAGGGTTTGGGGTCCTCCTAGGTTGAGGGGAATTAGGATCTGGCTCAGACTGTGACCTATGGGTTTTTCTTGGGGTCCCTACCCGGACTTTTAACTGATCAAACCTATTGGCAAGATGGTCAATTCTATCATTGGTTTGAATACGAGATTGAGTTAACTGGGTCATCTGGGTAGCCATCTGGGTAGTTATCTGGGTAGCCATCTGGGCCATTTGATCAGCTAGGGCTTTTATTTGGGCTTGTAAATTTTCCATGGGTTCAGACATTTGTGAAGGAGGTGAGTGATATGAAACTCCTGATCTAGTGCTCATGCAAGACTCGATCAGACTGACTATAACTGACTAGACCTAGAGTCCAAACTAGATGCTCAATCAGGGTGGCAAACTAGCATATAGTAACCCTGTACTTAGCCAGGCAGGTGTAAGGGGAGTGTTAGGTCCCTGATTGCCAATCCTAGACACCAATCAGAGATTGGCCACGTAGGCGAACAAGCACACAAGCCCTTCGGGATTGAATCCCTAAACCACCGTTCTAGACACTGAGCACAAGGCACACACAGGTTTACTTAACACAGTGATCTAACACTAGCCCGGACCCGACCAGTTGGTGTCCCTAGCCCACTAGGACAAATTAAGTCTAGTTAATTTTAGGTTAAGGCTTGGGACTGAATGCAAGGGGTGTGGTTTTGGGCTAAGGAGAGGTGATCAAATACTCCCCCCATCTGACATAGCAAGAGTGCCCTTAAAAGTAGATTATGCAATGATGGCAGGCAAATGATGCAAATTAGGGTTAGATATTTTTGGTATTTTTGGAGAATATGTAATTTTATTTTATTATTAATTTTTTTGGTATTTTCTTAAATAGAAGAAAACTTGCAAATTATGGCCTAATATGCAGGAAATATACTAAAATTAAAAGATATGCAAAAAATTCTAAATAAAACCTTAAAACTTCCAAACTTGTCATGCTGAAAAAATAGAGCCGAAAATTTGCAGGCTGTATTTTGGCTTGCAGAAAATTCACAATTCATAATAAATTCGGAAAAAATTCTTAAAATTACTGTGAATTATGATAAATCTACAAAAATAAATTTCAGAATTTTTTGAGTTTTTATCAGGGATAAATAATTAAAATAATAGAGTATATACGGACTGAAAAATTGCAGAAAACAAGCCCTAATCTAAGATCTGATACCAAATTTTGGGGGACTAATATGCATGCAATTTTTTTTATATGTTTTACATGTTGCGTTAGGTGATTAATTCCTGAATTTCAGATCAAAATTATTTGTAAGGAATTTTGTATGAATTTTTGAAGATCAGTAAGCAGATTAGGACCTAGAAAAGTAGCAAAGAAGGACCGCCGAGGCTGAGAAGCCTTGGTTAGGGCAAGTTCTCCTACAATAAAACTACTGGAGGTAGAGGGGTGTACCTGACAATGTCTGTGAAGATCGCAGCGAAGGGGGTCTCTCGTTCCTCGACGGATGCGGCCTGGAAAACTGAGCCAAAGACCCGCGGATACCCGGCTTTCTGCTCGGTGATCCGATTGAGGCTTGGCTGGAGTTGTTGGATTCGTAGGAACTCGGGGACCTGCAAATGACCTGTCACGGGTTAGAAAACTCACAAAGGAACAAGAAAACAAAGGAAAAATAGCAAGGGAAGGCTTATTTTGGAGTGGGCGTCTAGGGATCTGAGAGGCTTGTTGGCAGTAGGAAGATGATTGCAGCACTGGGAAGAAAAACTCTCACAAACCCCTTTATGCACACAGCAGGGTATCACACAACTCAATAGAAGAACTCAAGGTTTTAATTCATATCAAAAATTCTCCTTCATACAAGAGGCTAGGGTCCCTTAAATAGACCCTTAACCTTGGGCTCTAAGTAAGGGTACATAAGTCTTTACATAAGAATCCTTTTCCCTCTCAAACCCTACCTAGAAAATAAGGAAATATTAGGTAGAAAAATCCCTAAAAATTTTCTTGACTTGGTCAAGACTCCAAGGATGCCTAGGGGGGCGTGTTGGGCTTCTAGGAGCAGCAAAAGGCCGGCCCAAAGGGGCTCGGGGGCATGGGTTTGGGCCTTTGGAAGCTGGGGTGGCCTGGTAGCCAGGTAGCAGGAATATTCCATGGTATCTTGCTTCTTAGGGGCTTGGGCTTGGCACCTGGGCTTGATTTCTTTGGGCTAGGATGAAGATGGACCTCTTGAATCCTGGATGTTCTTATCTATGAATATACTTTGGCATCTGGAAGGGAATCTGGGCATCTGGAGGGCATCTGCAAGAAATCAGGATTTTCTGAATTTTCCTCCTGGGGTCTTCAAATCTTCAAGCTAGGTTGGACTTGGGCTATACTTCCATGTCTTCAATCTAGTTGGACTTGGTCTTCACTTGTATGATATAGTCTTGAGTCTTCAGTATGCTTGGACAGGACTCAAAAAAATAAAATTAGCTCAACATGAGCTGACTAGCATTGGACTGAACTAGCTCAACATGAGCTGACTAGTACGGAACTGAAATAACAACTCAAAAGACTCAAACAACAACTAAAAAAATGGACTCAGATGGGCTAAGCCCTTATTACAGATGGACTCATAAATTATTGATCAATTCACAGAGGGTTGAAAAGCCTCTGTCTTATTTTGGTACCTCCGGTGTCCCCACCAGATACCCAGCGAGCCCCTTGAGCCACTCCTGTTTCTTGAGAAAGAACCCACCCCAGAGCGACCACATATAATTTGGCCTTTTGGTAAGGTAAAGATTAAGAAAGCTCTGGATGATCAAGCTATCGATACCTGGGATAAAGACTATCAGTGGTATTTGGATCAGTGGTATTTGGTCCGGTGGCAAGGTCGGACAGAATCTGAGGACTTATGGAACACTAGTGCAGATCTGCAGTGCCTCAACCTAAACCTCCTTGAGACAAATTGATCCATACTTGACGAGATCGATTCCTCCCACCCCGGGAGAATGGTGGGGACACTAGGACAGACACAGATCACTGGATCCCAGATGGTTTACTTAGTAATGTGTCAAAGTTTTAAAATTTTGTAATCAATTAAGATTGAGTCTTGTAATAAGTTGAGGTTAGTTGATTTGTCTCAACCCTCAACCTAGTAAGTATTTTAAGTCCTGTACTTTAGCCATGAGTCCAGTATGAGTTCAAATTTTACACAAGAGAGGAGGTTATCCTATTTTGGAGTCCCACCAGGCCTCATCTAGGAGCCAGAGGCATTTATATCAGCTTATGGGATTTTGTTTGACACCCTGGAGCCCTAGATACCCTCTAGATGCTCTCTAGATACCCTGATTCCTTCCAGATGCTTTTCAGATACCCAGATTCTAGTCTAGATGCCAGAGCATATTCCTAAACTAGAGCATCCATGATTCCAGAGGTCCATCTATACCCAGCAAAGGAGAAATCAAGTCCAAGCCCTTAAGAAGCAAGATTCCAACCAGATTCCCTGGAATATGCTAGCCACGTGCCCAGTCCTGGAAGCCCACCTGGGCCCCTCAAGAATTTTTCCAAGCCCATGAAGGAGGCATCCTTGTTGCTACCCCAAGGTCTAAAACTGAATTTATGGAGTTTGACCAAGCCCAAGCCAAGAGGAGGTGCCCATGAGTTGACTAGTCAAAGCATGAAGGGAGGAGAAAACTAGGTCAAATTCCTAACCTAACAAGGATTCCTATTCTTAAATTGTTTGGGTTTAGTTATTCAAACTCAAGTATGTAACCCTAGTTAGAGGGCATTTGAGCTCTATATAAATCCCACCCCTCCCCCTATTGTAATCAATTTTTATTCATGATATCAAAAACCCTTATGAAATTTATTTGAGCTTGCGAGCTTGTGATTGTGTTACTTTGTTTCTTTGGTTTGTTTGGTTCCTTATTCTTGTGTTGGCCGGCCATCCCTTGCAATCCTCCATGCCCATAGTAGCAAATCAAGCTTCCAAGCATCGGCCACTCCCTAGAAAAGCAGCCTTAAAGACATCCCAGATCAACAGCTTCATCTGCTTCCTTGCCGCCCAGCTTCTAAATCCTAACCTGATTCCTCCTAAACCCTAGTTCTTTCCTTTATTTAATTACTATTTTGATTGACCCTTGACATTTTGCAGGATCCCTGAGGTATTTCACCTCCCCAGAGGAGGCATTCCTCGCCGCCAGGACTGTCCAAACCAGTCATCAAAATCAAGGGAACCGAGCTTCATCATCCAGACTCCAATCAGAGTGCTATGTGATCTCTTCATCAGAAGTTCTTCAAATCACTGATCGGTAACATCCTTCCATTCTTTTAATTTCTGATTTGATGAAGATAAGCTATCGTAATCCAAGGATTTCTCAATTCTCGGGTCCTGGTTATTTATTATTTTGCTTGAGTTTGCAGCGATCATGGTGATTCTTTGTATTGCTACTCTTTTTGCTAGTTCTTACTTAACTTTGAGAATCTAGCCTACAAATTAAATTATACAAAAATATAAAAAAAATTAGTTTACTATTTTTTCCTGCATGTTTAGCAATCTTAGAGTCATCCTGCATCATGTGGCATCTTAAATTGACATGAGATTGGTTCCTTTATGATATGATGGGAGAGACGGGGTGACTGTTAAATGCGTTTCCTAACTTTCCCCCTGAAAGTCGATAAGTTGGTAGTTGATTTCATGTAGCTTGTGATCGTATTCATTGAGGTGTTTGTTTGCTCTTTTCTATATGGCCTCTTTGGTGTACCCCTCCTAAGAGCACTCCTTCCTGAGTCACCGTCCCTCTCTCTCAGGGCGCTAATGGTATGGCATGGGAAATATGATCGAGGAATAGTTAGGTGGTGAGAGGCACATTCCCTTGGGGAGCGATGACTTTCATGGTGAGGAGAGGGGTACTGTGATTGGTGGGTAGTCATCGGCATGATGACCTCCCTCCTGGAGATGAATAGCTACGGTAGGTAGTAGTAGCTGTAGTGGTAGGGGCTTGACTAGCTATTATCTTGCCATCGGGGGGTGTGCAGTTCTTTTACTATAGTGGAAAGCTCCTCCACTTGCCAGGCTAGGGAGGCCAGTAGGACCTGCTCTGTTGTAGGTGGTTGAGGGGGTGGAGCTGTTGACTCCGATACCTGAACGAGTGGCTCCCCATCACATAGGGGTTGTTCGACATGGCTCATGGTGAACTCTTGCCTATGGGTGAGTACCATGGTTTCCAACTCTGGGTGTTTGGGGGTACTATTGGTATGTTGACCAGCAGAAGCACTAGGTAGCTAGATCTACATGTAATCTCCCTACCTAGCATACCAATCTATTGTTGCCAAATCATCTCCTGGTGAATCGTGATAGCACCTTGGAGTCCTCCTGTCCTTTCCAATGGGTCTGGATGCTGCTCCCGGTGGCTCATAAATGGAAACCTACAAAAAATCCCTAGACCAAGGCTACCGATAGGGATACTCTAATGCTCAATTTATTATGTGGAGAGTGAAAAGGATAACAGTCATCGAAGCTAGAGTCTTGGTGCTTGTGCAGGTATAAGTATGTTCAGTATGAGCATAGACATGCACACACTTACCTCATCGGGTGTCCCTCTTATCTTTTTATAGCTTTGCAAGAGGCGATGAGTGACCATTAGGGAGGCAGTTTTGATAAGAGTGATAGGGACAGGTTGTTGGGATCGTGTCCCCTAGGGCCACTCCTTAAATATCTTTTCTGTTGGCGGCACTGGAATGGTAGGGATGATATCCTCCACGAACTTCTCTACTTTAATCATTACTAATATGGATAACATGGCCAATGTTGGGGAGGACAACTTGTAGTGCAATCGAGAGTTTTTTGATATATTGGGTGCTAAAGGCTAGAAGGAGGGGATTCTCTCGGGAGCCACGAGGAATGATCTGCATGAGAGGTGATCCATCCGAGAAGGGGCACGGGCAGGTTTGTGAGTTAGGCCTGGGGGCTCAACATCGAGGATAATCATTGGAGTGTCTCTCGGTACCAACAGTCAGTGGGGCCATGCTCCGGGTAGTTCCATACTAATTCACCGGAGAAGCTGGATAGTGAGGCACAGTACCAGTACTGGTTAACTTTTAGGAGGTCTTTCCATCATGATTGGTGGCCTAGAGGGTGTTTTGGGGCCAAGAGGATAGTTGATACAAAAATGATATATTTCACTTTGTATTAAAATAGCATTTTTATGAGAAAAATGGCAATTTAAAAAAAGTGTACCAAAAAAAAAGGGAAAAAAGTTATCAAAGTTCAAACTTTGTGTTGGTGATAAAAGAAAACAGTGATTCAATAAAAGTACTATTTGGATCTTAACATATTGTCTCAAAATGGGCATGGTTATTTGCAAGAACCCTCCCCAAATCCATGGAATCAAGAGTGTTCTACAACCATTAATCACAAGACCACCATACCTACTCATGTACAAAATAAATAAATAATAACTAAACAAATAAAAATATTAGGACATTTAAAAGGGATAATTTTTATTTCTAAACTATTTACATGAAATAAATAAATCCATAAAAACCTCAGAACTCAATTAAAAAGCAAAGCCATAAATTTCTCAACTAATAACCATTTTCCACACTCTCTTCAACTAATAACCATTTTCCACACTCTCTTCTTTTATAAGCTGCATATTAAACCATCCATTTCTCTCACATTTACACTTGAGATTTTAAGATCTTATAGAATCTCTAGTTAAAAGCTACGTAAAATTTTTAAATAAAATATTCCATGTACTTTCTCAGCAAACTTATCAACTACTAAAGTGAGTGAGAATCCAACATAACATATCTCTCTCTCTCTCTCACACACACACTCAAAAGGATGCCCATCACTTTCTTCTTCACATTCCTCTACTTTGCATCTTATCCTTCACCCAACTCTTGTACTCCATCCACACTCTTGTAAGGTGAAAGTGGATCAAATAATATCTATTTGCATTCATTTCCATATCTGAATCTATTCAAATATAGATACAAATTTGAGCATTCGATTAATATTCATATCTACACTTATTAAAGAAAAATAGATATGGATATGGATAGATAACCATCCAATTCATATCCAAATATTCTATTTCAATTATAATCTTATTTAATTTTATATATAATTAATAAAGTTTTAAAAAATAAATGATCATATTAATATTCTATTAACTTGATTTATTTCTTAGTAATATCTTTTATTTTTAGGTCATAAATTTTAATCATCCAAATTTTATCTTTATTTCTATCCATAATTTTAATATTTGATTTCTATCTATATCCATTTAAAATGGATATAAATTTTTGCATCAACTAATATCTATATTGGTTCCTGTATTCATTAAACTTAACAAATATAGATATGGGCATATTAATATTTGATTTGTTTTGTTGTTTAGATAAATAATTCAAGAAGAGGGATGCATATATTTTTCAAAAATTAAAACAAATTCGTGCTCAATTAAAGTGTGCCATGTAAATATGTAGTGGAAGCAAGTAACAAAATAGTAAGTTTGTAAAAGTAAATAAGAACAAAATTTAAAGCAACAAGATTAAACACAAATATAAAAATTTTATAGTGGTTCAGTATCAAACCTAATATTTAAAACTAGTTCTTAAGACTTTTCTTGAGAATTCTATTTAATCTCTTTAAGAATATAATATGATTGTTTATTTGGGTTTATAATCAATCCAATTGATGTTGTAAATAGAAATTAACTAAAACCACTCTCCAAGCTACTCCTACATTTATACGACCAATATAATATAATTTAAAGCCGGGACCAGCCTTTTTCTCAAATTTCAATCCTAATCAAAACTTATTACAATGTAAATTAAGTATGTATTAATTAATGCAAAAAAAGGCTTTTAAATAACAAATGGAGAAAGCCATTGAAGCTCAAGAAAATATCATTGAGGAGGCTTGATAATTATTGCTTTTTTCTTCTTCTTTGAATCCATTGATAGCTTAAGAGCATGGTGATTGGGAAGTAATTGCACTTTTGAATGAACATTTTGTTGGGATTTGGATGCACAGAAGAAAATTGGAATTTTTAAATTTTTTTATATGCATTCAACAATTAAAAACACATAATCACAATCCAAACTTAAGATTACCTTGTTAATTACAATCAAATTTAACCCAAATAGCAATCAAACAAGAGAGAAAATAAAAATATTTTTAAGAAGATTTTAGATTATTTGTTGCTTGATTGATTTTTACTAGGATCCAATTGAATGCCCTCCAATATTAGTGATGTGGGACTATTCATACATGCCAATTATTTTTTATGTGTTAGGCATTAAGTTAGAACTTTGTATCCCGAATTTCATGCCAAGATATGAAGTAGGGATTTATGTAAGAAATCTAAAGCATAGGCATGCAGAAATAAACCCTAAAAGTGAAGAAACTGGACCGCCAAGGCTAAGAAGCCCTGGTTAGGACTAGCTCTTTTGCAATACCACTATCAGAGGAGTATAGGGGGTATACCTGGTAGAGATTTGAAGATCGATCTATGAGGAGTTTGCTCTACTCTCTCGGATGCAGCCTGGAAAACAAAGCTATCGACCTTGCAAATTCGTGGCTTTCAATCCAGTGTTTCAAAAGCTGGTCAAATGGAATCCTTGGATTCATGAACTCTAAGGGACCTGCAAATCACTTATCACAGAGTAGAAAACAAGGAAAAAGAAGGCTAAATCATTGAAGGAAGAAGAAGGGGAAGAGGTTTGAGGAAGGCAGCTAAGGGATGAAGAAGGTTGGCGACTTGAAGGCAGGGCACAGGGATCACACAGATTCTCAAAGGGATCACAAAGATATCCTTAATCACACAGAAATTCACTCAGAATTTTAGGAAAAACTCAAGAGAAACTCATTCATAATAATTCAATCATTAGTTACAAGAGGGTGGAGGGGTGGGGTATTTATAGATGTTCCTATGCCATCTCTTAGTTAGGATAGGATTACAAACTTTGATAGGGAGAAGGATTACAAAGTGGCCTAGAACTAGGTTTACATAATTTGAGTAGAAATAAAATAAAATCTATTAGTTAGAAGTGGATTCTTCACCTTCTTTGACTTGGTCAAGGGGCTTCCTTGTTGCGTTGGGAAAGATATTCCTTCCTTTGACCTGGTCTTCCTCTTGGGCACCTGGACTTGTCATGAATGGGCCTGGGGCGCCAACTGCTTATGGGCTTCTGGGCTAGGGCACCTGGGGGTAGTATATCCTTGGGAATCTTGGTCTCTTGGGCTTGGATGCCTAATTGAACTTGGGCTTGACTTTAAGGCAACAAGGGGCATCTCCAACATGGGCTTAGGCTGCCTCAAAAGAGCTTTGGTGCGTGGGCTTGATCCTGGTTGGCTAGAAATCCTGGGCTGGGATGCTGGAAGAATATTCTTGGTCCCTGGTATCTTTTATGGACTTACTTTATTCTGGGATACTGGTGAAGACTTTAGCTAATTTTCCTCTTCGTGTATAAAATTTTTACAAAATACAACTTACTAGACTCTTACAAGACTCAATTGGACTGGACTGAGGTTAAGAGAACTCAACTTATTACAGGACTCACTCAACTTAACTGGACTGGATTAGTTACAAAACTTGACACATGGTTAAGGACTAAAAATTGACAAATGGCTCACAGTGAGCTGACTCGCTCGACTAAGCTTGAATGTAATCTCAAGCTTGACTCATGAGCTCTAATGGCATGAGTTGACTCTAGATACAGGACTCAAGTGTAACAGAGCTCAAGGGGCCAAATACAGGACTCAATGGGTACAATCAGGATTAACTGATCAAAATCCTAATTACAGGACTTTAAGTGACTCAACTGACTTAAGCCCTACTTACAAGACTCAAAGGGTTAACAGGACTTGATTATTGGACTCAAAGAAAAAATTGGAATCATGGCTAAGGGACTCAAAACTCAGGGACCCATAGTGAACTAGGGTTGACCTGATGTCCCCATTAATTAGTCCATAAAAAAATCAAACAATAACTTCTCCCTAAAATGTCTTGGCAAAAATTTTACTAAAGGAAAATTTTTGCTTCTTGGCATGAATCCTTCTTAAAGAATCTCCTTTTCTCTATTGGCATGAATCCTTCTCAAGAAATCCCGCCTCCCACTCTTGTTGTGAATTTCATGGGCATGAGATCCTTGGGTGTTAAATCCCTTCAACATTAGAGATTATTAGGGCATGAGAGTCTTTTATGGAATACGGTGGTTGCGGAGGTTAAGGTTTGGTAGGGAGTTCTATTGGGGTTATAATATATGCCAACATATCTATTTATAACCCTCTATAATTTCTCATAAATTTAAAACTTTAGTAATTAATTCAATTAGATCTTCCAAGACTTAAATTGATTAACCTACAAATTAACAGTCCTTGATAATGATTTCATAAATGTATGATTCATTAGGTTCCACATATAGCTATTAGTAAGCTTAGGTTTATTTCCACCTAATTTAATTAGAACTTTTCTAATTAATTAGGTCCCAAACATGTTAAACCCAAGTGCATCTTAATTATAACTGATGCGGGATGACTCTAAGACTGCTAAACATGCATGAAAAATAGTAAAATATTTTTTTATGATTTTTATAATTTTATTTGCAGGCTAGATTTTTAAAATAAAGCAAGAACTAGCGGAAAGACTAGCAGTGCAAAGATTCATCAAGTCACAGGCAAACTCATGCAAACTAATAAAATAGCCACGACCCGAGAGTTGAGAAACTCTTGGTTTAGGATAGCTTTTCTTCATTAAATCAGATAATAAGAGAAGGGAAGGTTTCATACCAGTCAGAGATTGAAATCCAATAGCTGAAGAGATCACTCATAACTCTGATCGGAGCCTGGAAGAAGAAGCCTTGTTTCCCTTGAATTTGATGGCAAATCTGGGCAGTTCGGGCAGTAAAGAAGGCCTCCTCGGGGGAGGGGAAGCACCTCGGGGATCCTACAAGTATCAAGGATCAATCAAAAAAGCAAGTAAGAAAAAAAAAGAATTAGTTTTAGAAGGAATCAGGTTATGGTTTAGAAGCTGGGCTGTTTGAAGCTTGTTGAAGATCTCCTTGCTTGGTGGCCTAGGGCACTCCTTCTTGGACATGTGAAGGCTTGGATGGTAGTAAGTTAGGGTGTGTAAGGAAGCTAGGGCAGCAAAGAATTCGTCCAAACATAAAAACACAATCCAAAGAACCAAAACAAAACACCAACACAAGGTAATAACTCAAAATTTTAGCAAGTTGTATTCATAAGAAAGAGATGCTTACAAGAGGGGGAGGGGTGGGGTATTTATAGAGTTCTCATGCCCTCACTAACCATGGTTACACTTGGGTTACAAGTCCTTTTCCAAATTAGAATACAAGTCTTTTCCTAGCTAGGTTAGAATTACAAAGTTTAAAAGGATTAGAAATCCCAACTAGGTTAGGAATAAACTTGATCTACTCCCACTTCTCCTCAACTTGGACTTGGTCAAACCTCTTTGGACATGGTCAAAACTTCAAGGATGCCTAGGAGGGTGTGTTGGGCCTCTAGGAGTAGCAAGGGGCCGGCCCAAAGGGGCTTGGGTGCATGGGTTTGAGCCTTTAGAAGCTGGGGTGGCTTGGTAGCCTGGTAGCAGGATTATTCTCTGGAATCTTGCTTTTTAAGGGCTTGGGCTTGGCACCTAGGCTTGATTTCTTTGGGTTGGAATGTAGGTGGACCTTTGGAATCATGGATGCCCTAGTTTAGGAATATGCTCTGGCATCTGGAGAGGAATTTGGAGGGCATCTGGAAGGAATCAGGGTTTCCGGAAGCATCTTGGATTCTGGGTTGTCACACAAAATCTAATAGGCTGATGTAGTAGCCTCTGACTCCTGGATGTGGCCTGGTGAAACTCTAAAATAGGGTAACCTCCTGTCTTGTATAACAATTGGGCTCATACTAGACTCATAACTGATGTACAAGACTCAAAATACTGAGTAGGTTGAGGGTTGAGACAAATCAACTAACCTCAACTTATACAGGACTCAATTCTAGTTGATTACAAATCTTTGACACACGGCTAGGTAAACCAAATTGAGCCTAGTAATCTATATCTAATCTTGGTGCCCCCACCAATAACTCTTCTAATTAATTATTATTTTAATTTTTTAATTTATAAGAATCTAGATGTTAAGATTGATTTTTAGCAATGTATCATGACTATATAAAAAATGTAAAATTTTGGTGGAATAACTAAAATACTCTTGTATGAAAAGTTACAATGTAATTCAATCATTTGATCACATATTGTCCCAGATAAGCTATGGCTATGGAATCATGTGAAGTCCAAATATTTATTCATATATATCTCAATCTAATGATGATAACTTGATTAATAAAATATTAGAAACTATTTCAAATTTTTATCCTATTTTGGTCAAAGATTTTCTGAGTCATCATCTCATGAGATCACATAAGATGTTCTATCCTCCTAGGAGTGACTGATATCTTATTGACCCCTTCACAATCTCCATGCCTAAAACATCTCATACATGTCTCAAAAAGTTATGCTAGGGTATGAACCAAGATATAGATCCATATATATAAAGTACCATGGTGATCTCAAGTCTAAGAATCAATTAAACCTTCTTCAACTAGAGAATCATCTATTGATATGCTTGTAAGGCTTCATTATATATTCTTCTTGTATGTCAGTTTAGTAAACTCATTCTTCAAAGAGTACCCACACCCTTATGTTAATATCTCCATATAAGTAATTGTTAGATCAATCACCCTCATACATAAGCATATATAGGATGTACAAATTTTAGTAGCATCATTGATCATAGATTTAATGATCCTATGACTAGAAACATTTTAGATTAGGACTATTAAGAATTTAGGTCTTATTGTTATGATCTCATCATTTTCTTAAAACCATTGCCCTAATCTATGAAATTCATTATAATATTAACTAAGTCATAAATGATATAATAAGATATAGCATTTGATAAAACATAATGCCTTAAATTATTAATAAATAGTCAATGTCATGTACATAAGTAAGAAGATAAAATAGGATTATTCCATTACATCATCTATGTGATTGGCTTGCATGGCACCATTCTTTTAATCTCTTACCTGCACTAAAAGTAATCATCCCTATACTTGATGACCATTCTATCAAGGTGATGGTCAAAATGCTGCTATGATAAGGCTTTAGTAAATGGGTTTGCTATGTTATTCTTGATGTCAACTCGCTTTATGCTTAGATCTTATCTTTCGATAATTTCATGAACGAGGTGGAAGCATCTTAGGATATGCTTGAATTTTTTATGAGATCTTGGTTCTTTTTCTTGAGCAATATCTTTAGTATTATTATAATAAAGTGGCATGGGGTTTCAATCTCTGAAACCATATCCAGCTTTGTGATAAACTTTTTCATCCAAGCAACTTCATTAGCAGCATCACTTGTAGCAATGTATTTTATATTAATAACTAAGTCAACTATAGTCTGCTATTTGCTCCTTAATAAAGAGTAACTACATACTCTAAGATATATTTTTTATCATTAGGGTCAGATTAAAAACAAAAATCTATATATCCTTCTAGTTTTAAATCCAATCCATAATATATTAGAGTAACATCTTTATTCCTTCCTACGTATTTAAAAATACTTTTCATAGATTTCTGATAATCTTCTTCTAGATCTACCTAGAATCTACTTGTTATGCCCAAAGCATAAACCACATCAAGCCTAGTACATGGTGTTGCTGCTCCGGAAGGTGGTGCTAACTCGGACTTGACTGGGACAGGGCTAGAGTTGATGTGGTTGCTATCATGGAATTGGGTCTCATAGGATCCTATCACGGGGAGTTGGTCCTGCAAGCCAGAGAAGACTAGAAAGTATGACATACTAGGGGTGGGTTTCTGGTGGTGGACCCTCTAATGCCTAAGTCAATCTCGTCGAAAGGCTAAGGGCAACGAGGTGGAGCGAGGTTTGAAGGGTGTTCAAGGAGAATGAGACCTGCTTCCCGGGAGATGACACACTAGTGAGTGGATTGGCGGAGGTCGAACACTTTATGAATAATGGAAAGTTTATAAAGTAGCTTGTAAATGTCTTGTTGGACACTTAAGTGGATACTTGTAGAATCAAGGAGCCAAGGGTGTCTCTGTCAGGGTGGCTAGTAGTGGGTTCTCGGCTCCAAGTAACCTCACCTCCCTTTTCTAGGACCTCTTCCCTCATACTTCCTCTTCTTCTCTACTTGTTTTTGCTTACTTAGATAATTATAGGAAATCAATTTATAGGCATGTACTTGACACCTAAAGATAAGGAATGATGGCTAACATATTTAAGCTATTATAGGCATATCCGGAGTGGAAGGTCATGCTAGGGTTGGTGAGGTAAGTGATGAGGGATAGGATTCTAATATGATGCAGGATGATATGCAAGGGATGAACATGAAGAAAATCAGATTAAAGTAAGCAAATATTTTCAGATTTGTTTATGGTTTAATTCTTAAAACTAGACAAGACTAGGTTAGGGTTATCCTGTATCAATTAGCATCATACCCACATGCTAGATCAATCAAAGAGAAAAGAAAATTAGGATCCTAGGTCTAAGTAGGCCTATTAGGAGCATGTTCAACTTCAAGAAATCAAATAGAGAGAGTTGGGAATCGGGTTGAACTTACCAAGCAATGATGTCTTAATGTCACTTTTTTGTGGATCCATCGACTTTTTATCAGCTTCGTTCGGGGAAAAAGAAGACTTCATATGTAGGTTGCTTTTCTTGAGGGATCCTGTGAACATCTAAGGTTAGTCACATAGAAGAGGGAAAAAATCATAAATAGGAAGAAAAGATGAAGGTGTGGTGGAGGAGGGGTTGTAGGGGCTAGCGACCTTAGATGCAGCTTGGGCGTCTGGATCTGGAGAGGGTAGCCTGGAGTGGGAGATATGGAGGGCGGCTAGGGTTTAGAGAATGAAAACTAGCTAATGATAACTAGGGCATCACACCCCTCGATATTCCAAAGAATAAAGGCAAATGGGTCTCACAGCCACTCCACTTCGAGGAAACATAGCAATGTAGAAAAACTCTCAATTTCATTCACGAAAAATTTTTCATACAAGAGGGGAGGGGGTGGGTATTTATAGAGTTACCCATGGCCCTTTCCTTTTCAAAGTTGGAGTACAAGTTTGTATCAAAGTGGGAGTACAAAAGTGAATAAAATTAAAAAAACTGATGTCCTTGTAGAATTATGCTAGCTGACTCCTTGTTGGACTTGGAAGCTGTTACTTTTCTCCATGGGCTCATGCTGGTAAGAAACTCTTGCTGGGCTTGGATTGGGCTTAGACTGGTTGACACCTTGCCGGGCTGGGGTGACAACCACTTGGATAGGGTCAAGCCTTGGGCATCTTGGACTGGGTTAAAGCATGGGGCCCCAATTATGAATGGGCCTGGGAGGGGCGCTAATTGCTATAGGCCTTGAACTAGGGCACCAAGGCTAGGGATCTGGGGCACCACTTCTTCATGAGATCTTGTAGGCTTGAGGTGCCTAAGGCCTGGTATACTGAGGCGCCAATCCTTCAGAGGTCTAGACAGCATGAATGGAATCCAGATGCTTGGCTGGGTGACTTGAGTGGTGGTCCACTGGCTCTCCTCTTGAACATGACTTGAATGAGAGCAAAACAGGACTCAAAGGGCCTAATTGACAAGACTCAAAGTAGGCCGAATAAAATAAATGGACTTAATTGACTTAGTGAATCCAATTGAATCATTTTACTACATGACTCAAAAATTAGACTTCATTACAGGACTCAACAAAATTGATCAATACATGATTCAGAGATTGGAACCTTGAAATCTTAGTCTGCTCCTGATGTTCCTATATCAATTCTCCCGGGGTGGGAGGAACTCGACCCTGTCGAGTAAAAGTCGATATGACTTTGGTATTGCTCTGACGGGTCTAGGTTGAGGCATTGCGGATCTTCTCGAGTGATCCATGAATCCTTAAATCTTGGTTGACCTTGCCAATGAACCAAGTGACATGGTAGCCTTTGATCATGGTACTAGTTGCTTGGTCATCCAGGATATGCTCAATATTTCCTCTCATAGGCTAAATTGATGGGGGATACTCAGGGTTGGGTTCGCTCTCAAAGAAAGGGTCAGGCTCAAACTCACTGGATATCATTGTGGCTTCCTATACTCAACTAAGTCTGAGATAGTGAAGGTTGAGCTTAATGCCTAATTAGGTAACTCAGGCACTAGGTCCAACTTTCTTTATCACTTTGATGGATCTAGCTTACGGGTATGTAGCATAGTCATCAAAAGATTTTCCTTGCAAACTCTGAGACTCTTTTCGAGAATTAACCATGTTCTTATAAAAATCATTGCTCACATTAATCTTATGATTAAGTCATCATGCAAATCTCTAATCATGCAATGCAAATAACTCACAACACCTAATGCAGGCAAATGACTCATGCCAACACTTATTGATATGCAAATTTGACTAAACCCTAAACTACAACTGTGGGTTTGACCCTTGGTCAAGTGGGTGACATGCAGATGAGAACTTGGCATGCACTCCTAACAGATGCCATAGGATCCTCCAAAAGTCAGATGCAAACATGACATGATTAATGAATGAATGCAATGTGCAAACTTCTACAAAATGCAATGAATGGTTAGAAAAACATAAAAGGTTTCAAGAAAGGGTAGGAAGTAAGAACTGGGTTCAAGGTTAGTTTGGTAGGGTAGAAAGTATGAAGGGGGTTCGAGGTTGATTGGATAGAATAGGATACAGGAAGGGGTGTCAAGGATTAGTCCTAGACTAATGAGTTTAACCTTATGAGGCTGAGGTATATCTACAGGATTTGCATAATGGAAGAATGGATCACTAATCTCAGGGAAGAGATCGTCAATGGGAACTATAGAATGGGGTTCTTCTTGAGGGTATTGTTTTAAAGAGATCAGGTCTTTAATAAATTCCTCTTCCTTCAACTATACTTCCACTACAGGTTCAGTCTAGGTGTGGTCATGGTCAACTAACTTTGGGTTAACTTCTATCTAGGTATGGTTTGGGTCAACTAATTCTGGGTTGGCTTTAGTCTTGGTATCTACTGGGTCAACTAATTCTAGGTTGACTTTAGTTTGGGTATGGTCTGGGTCAGCTATGGATATCTCTTCTTCGGGTTCTCCTATATGCGTGTACCAGATTGGGCATTGGCTAGCATAGTGTCCCATCTTATGACATCGAAAATAGGTATTCGGGTTGGGACTTGGGTTCCTCTAGGCTTCAGTTGCCTTACCCTTGTCTTCCCTACAAGCTAGTGGGGTATTAGGGTTGGGTCAGGTTGTATTAGTGTTGGGTTGGCTTGGGTAGGCTTCGCTAGGTCCTGGTCTTGGGTTAGGAGCACTAGTTTTAATGGGCTTAGGTCGACTAAGGGAAACTGGGCTCTACCCAGAGGTACAAACCCTATCAGCTTTGGGTTGGCAAGGAAAACTGGCCTAGTACTAGACTCATATCTAGCAGTACTATTCCTATTGGATTCGGGTCGACTAAAGGGAACTTGATTGGCACTAGGTTGATAGCTAGGGGTACTAATCCTATTGGGCTCATAGGATGTGGGCTCAGATCTATAGGTTGTGGACCTCTTGGGCTCATAGGACTTGGGTTCAGTTCTATGGGTCATGGGTCTACTAGGCTCATGGGATATGGGCTCATAAGATCGCGGTTCATAGGATCTGGATTCATAGGTTCTGGGTTCATAGGTCCTGGGTAGGTACTTTTCTCTAAGTTTGCTTTTCATGGCTCTCCAGGTAGTTATGGGTGTTTCTTCTTTTAGTTTAGCCATTCTCTCAAACTTATCCCAGTCTAGGTTAGCCTGGTGAACTAACATAGCTTCAGCAAACTTGAACTAATCTCTTTCAGAATATAAATCCATATGTCTTTCAAAATACAGGTCCATATATCTTTCCTAATTAAAATAATCCTCAAACTCAGGATCACCACCAAATTTAGGTACTATTCCCTTAACGTTCCTAATGGGTCTCTCATCCTGGTCTGTGAAATCATGATTGGGTTTCCTTGCACTACGATCCCAAATTGGTTCAAGGTGTGGGGTTCTCCTAGAGTTAGGCTCCAAAATGGGTCAGGGTGCTAGGCTTTGCTAGGGTTGGGAGGTGTGGGCAAAGGTGACTCAAGTTTGGGTCTAGTATGGGTTCTACGATTTTCCTTTAGGGTTCCTAACAGGTCTCCTACTCGGTCAAACCTATGGGTCACTTGGTCAAACTTATGGTTCATTTGGTTCATCTGGTGGTCAATTGGGCAAACTAGGTTCATCTGGGTGGTCAATTGGGCAAACTAGTCATTCATGGCCTTCATGAAAGTCTCAAAATTAGGCTTCATTGTTGAACTGGGTTGGGGTTTAGATCGGTGGTACTGGACTCTTGACATAGTGGTCATGCACTTAATCAAACACGGGATTATGATGCAGTCAAGCACACAAGGGTTAACACGTTCTAGAGTTTGCTAGACTTAGAGCCAAAGTTGAATGGGTCAACTCAACTTGCACCCAACTCAACAACTAATCTTTCTATTGGCCAGGTAAGAGGTGGGGTGGTGGGAGGCTCTCCCTGTAAGTCATAGAGTCCTAATTAAAAACCACCAGTCCACTTAGGGGGTTTGCCTCTGGACCTCTAACTTTAGACACCAGTTTCCAGTAATAGTTGGAGGATTGAGTGCATTAGTGTATCCACAAAACATGGACCTGACCTGTTGGTTTACCTAAATCAATTAGTTTGCTAGTTGATTTTATTAGTCTTGGGCTTGAATGTAGGTTGGTTGTTTTGGGCCCAGGATAGGTGATAAAATCCTACCCTGATCTGACAGAGTAGAAGTGCCCTTAAGATTAGGTTAGATGAGGTGATGCACAATCAATGAACCCTAATGCAATCTAGTAACAAAACAGAGAATAAAATATTTTTTTTTGTCTTTTTATGAGATGGAAACTTAATTCAAAGTTGGTTAAGTGATCACTCAAATTTGGCTTGGGTTTGGTGGGGTTTGGTAGTTGATTAGGTTTAGTCAAGTCAAGTATGCAGGAATAGCAAAAATTGAAAATTTTGGTTCCGTTTTTGATGCAGAGGTTAGTATGGACTTCAGAGCAGAAAAAATTTCAAAAATTTGCAGACAAAAGGGTTATGAGTGAGGATGATTTCTACCAAATTTCATGCACTGAAAAAATAGTTTGATGATACAAATATCTAGTGTTTCCAACTAGATGCAGAAAACTTCAGGACAGCAGAAAATTCTGTGTTAGGTTTTTTTGGATGCAGAATCTAATAATTTTTTGACCTGTAAAAATTAACAAAAAATTCTGAGAAAACAAAGGGCTCAACAGAGAAGACGTGCAGCAAGTTTCAGAGAGAAACAATAAAGTTTTGATGGGGCAATAGACCAAGATTTGGACTCCTGATGCAGAATTCAGAGGTGCAAAAATTACAAAAATAGTTAAGGTTTGATTGACGGAATTTTTTTTATTGTTTTGTAAATCTGAAAATTCACCAAAAATCAAAGAAAATAAAATACTAAATAAAGGTCAATCACTGTAAGAATCAGAGAAAAACAAAATTTTTTTGATGGGTAAACAACCCTATGCTTATACTAGGTATGCAGGTTTCAGGATGCAGAAATCTAAACTATGATGCAAGAACTTGTCCTAATCCTGCTCTAATACCAAAATTGATGAGGGACATGATTCTAATTTGATGCAGGACAATATGCAAGGGATGAACATGAAGAAAATCAGATTAAAGCAAGCAAATATTTTTAGATTTATTTATGGTTTAATTCCCGAAACTAGACAAGACTAGGTTAGGGTTATCCTATATCAATTAGCATCCTGCCCACATGCTAGATCAATCAAAGAGAAAAGAAAATTAGGATCCCAGGTCTAAGAAGGCCTATTAGGAGCATGTTCAACTTCAAGAAATCAGATAGAGAGAGTTGGGAATCGGGTTGAACTTACCAGGCAATGATGTTTTGATGCCGTGATGAGATCGCTCCACTTAGATCTATGCCTGGATGATCTGGTCACTTTCTCATGGATCCGTTAGCTTTTTATCAGCTTCATTCGAGGACAAAAAAGACTTCATTTGATGGTCACTTCTCCTGAGGGATCCTGCGAACGTCTAAGGTTAGTCACATAGAAGAGGGGAAAATCAAAAATAGGAAGAAAAGATGAAGGCATGGCAGAAGAGGGGTTGCACGGGCTAGTGGCCTTGGATGTAGCTTGGGCGTCTGGATCTGGAGAGGGCGGCCTAGAGTGGAGAGATGTAGAGGGCGGCTAGGGTTTAGAGAATGAAAACTAGCTAATGATACTAGGGCCTCACACCCCTCGATGTTTCGAAGAACAAAGGCAAACAGGTCTCACACCCACTCCACTTAGAGGAAACAAAGCAATGTAGAAAAACTCTCAATTTCATTCATGAAAAAATTTTCATACAAGAGGGGAGGGGGTGGGTTTTTATAGAGTTACCTCAGGCCCTTTCCTTGTCAAAGTTGGAGTACAAGTTTGTATCAAAGTGGGAGTACAAAAGTGAATAAAATTAAAAAACTAATCTCCTTGTAGAATTGTGCTCGCTGACTCCTTGTTGGACTTGGAAGCTTTGACTTTTCTCCATGGGCTTGGGCCGATAAGAAATTCTTGCTGGGCTTGGACTGGTTGACTCCTTGCTGGGCTGGGATGACAACCACTTCGACTGGGTGAAGCCTTGGGCATGTTGGACTGGGTCAAAGCATGGAGCGCCAATTATGAATGGGCCTGGGAGGGGCGCCAACTACTATGGGCCTTGGGTTGGGGCACAAAGGCTAGGGATCTGGGGCGCCACTTCTTCCTGAGATCTGGTGGGCTTGAGGCACCTAAGGCCTGGTATGCTGGGGCTCCAATCCGTTAGGGGTCTGGACAGCATGAATGGAGTCCAGATGCTTGGCTAGGTGACTTGAGTGGTGGTCCACTGGCTCTCCTCTTGAACATGACTTGAATGAAAGCAAATACATGACTCAAAGGGCCTAACTGAAAGACCCAAAGTAGGCAGAATGAAATAAATGGACTCAATTGACTTAGTGAATCCAATTGACTCACTTTACTACATGACTCAAAAATTAGACTTCATTACAGGACTCAACAAAATTAACCAATACATGATTCAGAGATTGAAAACTTGAAATCCTGGTCTGCTCTTGATGTTCCTACATCAGTAAGGAGTGGTGACTAGCACAGCATGTCCCTGCAATGGGGTGTCCCTTGGATGGCAAACATTAATGACCACCACACCAGGAACATGCATGACTAGATGGGTTAGGCAGGCCTAGCTATGGTCGATGTTCATGTTGGAACTTGGTGAGTGCACATCCAGGTCACATGATGTAATGAGGTAGCCCCATCTCCTATGCTCGCTGACATGTGTTTAGAGTGAATCAGAGCCTAGGCACCATGTTGAGCCAACCTAACTTTGATGTGTCAGATGCCTCCCACTTCTTAACCTAAGTTACCTAGCTTATGGGGCTTTGGGTGAAGGAAGTAGAGACTCAGTTAGTTCAGTGGGGCATAGGAGCTCACCATACTAGGGTGAAGCTGGTAAGGCAGGCATCGTGCAAGGCTCGTGATGAGGTAGGTGAGGCAGCTCATGGAGAGATAAGTGATACTATGCTAGGTGAGGTAGCTCGTAGAGAGGTAGGCAAGGCTATGCTAGGCAAAGCAACTCATGGATAGACAAACGAGGCTATCTAGGTAAGCTAGCTAATGGAGAGGCAGGCAAGGCTACGTTAGGCATGGTAGCTCACGTAAAGGTAGGTAGGTTATGTTAGGTGAGGCAACTTGCAGAGAGGTAGGCAAAGTTGTGCTTATCAAGATCCATGTCATGATTGGGCATGGGCATCCCTTTGGGAGGTGATGTCATCTGAAGTGGTGGAAATTTTTCCATGATAATTTAAACTTTAGTGACATTACACCATGCCTCTTAGGAGAGCACTTTTGATAATGAATCATTATGAGATGCATCGATCGATAAGGCTGAAACTAGTACCCCCTCATTAAGGAGTGGATAGGTGATAATTATATTATATATAAGTATTAATTCAAGAATTAAGTTATCTTTATTTATTTTAAATTGATACTCCAATTCATCTTTTGCAGGATAGAGGATTGCCAATACTAAGAGCTCGATTTGTGAATTCAAATAAAAGGAATTTGAAGCAAATTGGACCTAAAATGAATCCACAATTGAGGTTTAAAGAGTTTGGGCCCACATGAATTTTAAAGCAAATGGTCCATGGTCGATTGGTTTCTTGGATTACAAGATAGCCATTGGTCTACAGCTGTCATTAACCATGGTCCTTGGCTAGGTGTCATGAACTGTGGATGATTTTGGCTAATTGCTAGCCAAGATGATGGCCGGTGACTATCCCACGAGGTATGGCAAAGCTCACAGCATGGTGAGCAGTAAGGCAGCACGTTGGAGGTCAATGGCTAGGCTGGTTCTAGTGATGAAGGTGAAGGAGGAGGTGGTGGAGGCACAAGTGAAGTGCAGTAATGGTGACGACATGCATAGGAGGCCGACAGCAATGTCGATGATGATAGATGTGGAAGCCTTTAATAATACCGTTGATGGTGGTAGAAGAAATAAAAGTGGAGGTGTTGCATGTACCAACCAAAGGAAATAGCTTTGGCAGTGTTAGCGGTAGTGTGTGTGGCTCCGACAAGGGTGACGTGTGGGTAGCTTCAACAAGGTCTATGGTTGTGGCGATCGGGCGATGGTGGCTACTGCTCAAAGAAGATGGGTGTTGTTCTGAAATGTGATCAACAATTGAGTGCAGATCTGGGCTGAATCCAATGGTGATGGGTCCAAGATTGTTTCTCCAATAGCTTCTTTGGATTCATTCAATAAACCTACAAGTTGGATTTACTTGTTAGGGTTTGCATCATGTGTGAAGAAAGATTTATGACTAGGAGTGGCTCTTGTTCCAGTGTGGGTAAGATCACTAATGAGGGAGCTATTGGTGTATCAGAGGGAGGGGACATCTGCCATATTTTATGGTCCATGGAGGAGTGGAAGTGGGTGGTTCTAATAGTGCATTCACTTCATCCATGTACCCTTCTATGTCAAAGCTGTCCAAATCAAAATGGGCTAAATAGTCTTGCAAAAGGTCTTACGAGGGCATGATAGGGGTGGTATCATTTACAAGTTCTTCTAGCGCATTTACTTCATCAAACCTATCACTTTGTGGTCTCAGATTTCATTAAATATATTCAACCTTAGCTTTTTATTTTTAAAGGACACATCCATGGCTCCTGTCCTACAGTTTATACAAGCATTGTCTATTGCAAGAAAAGGTCAGCCTAATATAATTAGGATTTGGCTAGGGTCACTTCTCGAGTCCATATCTCATACAATAAAGTCTACAAGGAAGTAGAATTCATCCACCTTGACTAACACATCTTCAATTATTTCTAGTGGCACTGATGCGGGATGACTCTAAGATTGCTAAACATGTAGGAAAAATAATAAAATAATTATTTATGATTTTTATAATTTAGTTTGTAAGCTAAATTTCTAAATAAAAGTAAGAACTAGCAAGAAGAAGAGCAATGCATAGAATCATCATATCGCAGGCAAACTCATGCAAAATAATAAATTACCAGGACCAGAGAATTGAGAAACTCCTGGATTAGGATAGCTATTCTTCATCAAATTAGAAATTAAATGAAGGGAAGGTTTCTTACCAGTCAGAGATTGAAAACTTTGCAGTGGAAAGGATCACTCACACTCTGATTGGAACCTGGATGAAGAAGCTTCAGTTCCTTGAATCTGAGGCAGATCTAGACCTGGTCTGAAGGCAAGAAAAGCCTTCTCTGGGGAGGCGAAACATCTTGGTGATCTTGCAAGCATCAAGGGTTAATCAAAACAGCAAGTAAGAAAATGAAAGTAAACTAGGTTTAGAAGGAATCAGGTTAAGGATTAAAAGCGGGGCAGCTTGAAGCTTGATGAAGATCTCCTTGCTTGGCGGCCTAGGGCACTCCTTCTTGGACGTGTGAAGGCTTGGATGGTGGTGAGATAGGGTGTGGAAGGATGCTATGGCAGCAAGGAAATACAAACACAAACCAAAGAACCAAAAAAACAAAGTAACACAAGCTCGTAAGCTCAAATAAATTTCACTAGGGTTTTGATATCATGAATAAAAGTTGTTTACAAGAGGGAGAGGGGTGGGGCATTTATAGAATTACCATGCCCTCACTAACCATGGTTATACTTGGGTTATAAGTCCTCTTCCAAATTAGAATACAAGTCCTTTCCTAGCTAGGTTAGAATTACAAAGTTTAAAAGGATTAGAAATCTCAACTAGGTTAGGAACAAACTTGGTCTTCTCCTTCTTCTTTTCAACTTGGACTTGGTCAAACCTCTTTGAACATGGTCAACACTTCAAGGATGCCTAGGGGGCATGTTGGGCTTCTAGGGGCAGCAAGGGGCTAGCCCAAAGGGGCTTGGGTGCATGGGTTTGGGCCAATGGAAGCTGGGGTAGCCTGATAGCCTGGTAGTAAGAATATTCCATGAAATCTTGCTTCTTTAGGGCTTGGACTTGGCACCTGGGCTAGATTTTCTTGAGATGGAATGTAGGTGGACCTCTAGATTCATGGATGCCTTGGTTTAGGAATATGCTCTGACATCTGGAAGGGAATTTGTGGATTGGAGGGCATTTAGAAGGAATCTGGATTTCTGGAAGCATCTTGGATCCTGGGTTGTCACACAAAATCCAATGGGCTGATGTAGTGCCCTTTGACTCCTAGATATGGCTTGGTGAAACTCTAAAATAGGGTGACCTCCTCTCTTGTACAAAAACTGGGCTGATATTGGACTCATAATTGATGTACAGGACTTAAAATACTGACTAGGTTGAGGGTTGAGACAAATCAACTAACCTCAACTTATTACAGGACTTGATCTTAATTGATTACAAAATTTTCAAAACTTTGACACTTGATTAATTAAACCATATAGGATCCAGTGATCTATGTCTGATCCTGGTGTCCCCACCAATTCTCCCAGGGCGGGAGGAACTCGACCCCATCGAGTATGGGTCAATTTGGCTCAAGGAGGGTCTGGGTTGAGGCGCTGCAGATCCGCACTAGCATTCCACAAGTCTTCATATTCTAGTTGACCTTGCCACCGTACCAAATACCACTGACAGTCTCTATCCAGGGTACCGATAGCTTGATCATCCAGAGCTCTTTCAATCTTTGCCTCACCATAAGGCTAAATTATATGTGGTCGCTTTGGGATGGGTTCTCTCTCAAAGAATGGGAGTGGCTCAAGGGGCTCGCTGGGTATCACAGCTGGCTCCCTAGACTTTATAAAGTTTGAGATGATAAAAATGGAGCTAATACCTAAATTAGATGATATCTCAAGAACATAGGCATCGGGTCCACTACTATTCATTATTTTAGATGGGCCAGCTTCGCGAGCATAAAATTCTTTAACAGTCACATATTCCTCTGCAAAAAATTCTTCATCTTTCTTTTGGGAATTAGCCAAGTTGTTATTTAGTTCATTAATTATGTTCAGCTCTTGACTAATTTCATGATTCATATGCTGTGCAGAGGCTAGTATAGGTGCAGGCATATAGATTGAGTCTATGGACTCATATTCAGATACAACTATTTCTTTTGGTTTTTCTTCAGGGATTTGATCCTGGGCTTCCTCTTTGAACAACTCTTGGAAATTATTAGTTTCACCCATAATGTTTGATCCTGGCTTAATTACTTTTTTAATTATTAAAGTTGGTTTAGGATAAATTCTCATGAATTCCTTAGTGGGTTCAGAAGGGTCAACATCTAATTCTTTAGCCTTAATTAGATTTACTCTTGGTTTTGCTCTAAGGCTACTAGAATTTCTTGGATTCCTAGGTTGAGTGGGGTAAATCACAAACTTCTTCCCATGATAATGAAAGGTACAGATGGTTGAAGATTCAACCAGATAGGACAGCATCATGATCATATAGCCATGGTCGACATAGAATGACATTACTAACCTTCATGGGAAGGACATCACACCAAATCTCTTCTTCATATGATTTCAATTTAATTAAGATTTGGCACCTAGACTTGATTGGCATAGAGGTGGAATCTACCCATGATACTTTATAGGGGTCGCGATGTGGAACTAGGGTCAAGCTTAAAGATTTAAGCTGTCTCAGTAGAAATGGCGTTGACACAATTACCACTGTCAATTATAATCTTACATACTTTATTCCCAAACTTAACAAATGTTTGTAGGATGCTAGTCCTACGCCAATCTTCCTCAGGTTGGGTTTGGGTTAAATTACATCTAACTACCCCTACTTGATCAAATTCCTCCTCATCTCCTTCATATTCCTCTATCAAGTCTGGTTTAGCCTCATAAAATTCTTCTTCTAGGTCATCGATATTGGGTTCAATCTCTTGTTCTTCAAGCTCCCCTATGTGTATTGACCTGGTGGGACACTGACTAGCATAGTGACCTACCTTATTACACCTAAAGCAAGCATTGGGGCTGGGGCTTGGGACTTTCTGAGACATGGGTGCCTTACCCTTGTCGATCCTAGCAGGTGCATAATTACTTGAACTAGATGGACTCGAACTCGAGTTAGGTCAAGATGGGTTAGGGTTGGGACGGTTTGGGTTGGGACTGAATTGGGTTGGTTTAGGGCTGGGTCGAACTGGGTTAGGGTTTGGCCTAATTGGGTTGGAGTTAAATTGACCTAGGTTAGGGTTAGGATTTGGTTTACCTTGGAATACCTGGTTTGGGTTTGATCTTGGGAATTGGGTATTGTTCCTAATAGGTTCAGATTTCTGATAGGTAGGTCCTCTTTGGAATTGTTCATAATGTCTAGCTATTTGATAGGTTTGTTCCGAATCATGGACCTCTCTCATGTATAGTTCCCTTTTAATGTCCTCATGAAATCCAATTCTAAACCTGGACAGGGTTTGGTCTAAGGACTCGGTTACACTACACCTAATAGCAAACTCATCAAATTCTGTAATATAATCTGACACTGATCTATTCTCTTGATGAATTTTGTTCCATTGGTCTAAGAGCTGCTGGTTGTAGGATTCCGATAGGTATTTCTCTTGGAGTTGTAATTTCATCTCTTGCCAAGTAGTTATAGGTGGAAGGGCTCATTGTCTCCTAGTATGCTCAAGATTAGCCCAATGTAATCTAGCTTGATGAATCAACTTTATCTTGGCAAATTTATATTTCATCCCATCACTCATTTCATAGCATTCAAAATAATAATCCATATCACCTACCCAATCTACAAAGACCTTTGGTTCAAGACTTCCATCAAAGGTTGGTGCTTCTATCCTAATATTTTTCATGGCCCTTTCATCTTGACCATGGACTTCATGTTGGGGCCTTCGATGGTTTGGGTCTTGGATAGGGTCAGCATTGGAGTCTTGGGTTTTCTCTATATTCTCTAGTCGATTCTCTACTTGGTTTAATCTAGTGGTTAATTGGTCGATCCTAGTGGTCTGATGCGGGATGACTCTAAGATTGCTAAACATGTAGGAAAAATAATAAAATATTTTTTTGTGATTTTTATAATTTAGTTTGTAAGCTAAATTTCCAAATAAAAGTAAGAACTAGTAAGAAGAAGAGCAATGCATAGAATCATCATATCACAGGCAAACTCATGCAAAATAATAAATTACCAAGATCCAAGAATTGAGAAACTCCTGGATTAGGATAGCTATTCTTCATCAAATTAGAAATTAAAAGAAGGTAAGGTTTCTTACCAGTCAGAGATTGAAAACTTTGCAGTGGAAAGGATCACTCACACTCTGATTGGAACCTAGAAGAAGAAGCTTCAGTTCCTTGAATCTGAGGCAGATCTAGACCCAGTCTGAAGGCAAGAAAAGCCTCCTCTGGGGAGGTGAAACACCTCAGGGATCTTGCAAGCATCAAGGGTCAATTAAAATAGCAAGTAAGAAAAAGAAAGTAAAATAGGTTTAGAAGGAATCAGGTTAAGGATTAAAAGCGGGGCGGCTTGAAGCTTGATGAAGATCTCCTTGCTTGGCGGCCTAGGGCACTCCTTCTTGGATGTGTGAAAGGTTGGATGGCAGTGATATAGGACGTGGTAGGATGCTAGGGTAGCAAGGAAACACAAACACAAACTAAAGAACCAAAAAAACAAAGTAACACAAGCTCGCAAGCTCAAATAAATTTCACCAGGGTTTTAATATTATGAATAAAAGTTGCTTACAAGAGGGGGAGGGGTGGGGTATTTATAGAGTTCCCATGCCCTCACTAACCATGGTTTCACTTGGGTTACAAGTCCTCATCCAAATAAGAATACAAGTCCTTTCCTAGCTAGGTTAGAATTACAAAGTTTAAACGGATTAGAAATCCCAACTTGGTTAGGAATAAACTTGGTCTTCTCCTTCTTCTCTTCAACTTGGACTTGGTTAAACCTCTTTGAATGTTGTCAACACTTCAAGGATGCCAAGGGGGCATGTTGGGCTTTTAGGGGCAACAAGTGGCTAGCCTAAAGGGGCTTGGGTGCATGGGTTTGGGCCTCTGGAAGCTGGGGTGGCCTGGTAGCCTGGTAGTAAAAATATTCCATGGAATCTTGTTTCTTTAGGGCTTGGGCTTGACACCCGGGCTAGATTTCCTTGAGCTGGGATGTAGGTGGACATCTGGATTCATGGATGCCTTGGTTTAGGAATATGCTCTGGCATCTAGAGGGCATTTGGAAGGAATCAGGGTTTTTGAAAGCATCTTGATCCTAGGTTGTCACACAAAATCCAATGAACTGATGTAGTGGCCTCTGACTCCTGGACATGGCCTGGTGCAACTCCAATATAAGGTGACCTCCTCTCTTGTACAAAAATTGGGCTGATAATGGACTCATAATTGATGTACAGGACTCAAAATACTGAATAGGTTGAGGGTTGAGATAAATCAACTAACCTCAACTTATTACAGGACTCGATCTTAATTGATTTCAAAATTTTCAAAACTTTGACAGATGACTAATTAAACTATATGTGATCTAGGGATCTGTGTCTGATCCTGGTATCCCCACCAGGCACCTTAAGAGATCTATCAGCTAGTTGTAGGGTTACTGATGTGGGCTTTAGTGCTTCAAGTCCAAAATGTTTATATACTAAATTTAGGAGGAGGTTGACACTTGCTCCTAAGTCCAGTAAGGCTTTCTTAATGGTTAGGCCCCCTATAACACCAAAAATGATTGGGGTACCAGGATCCTAGAGCTTGGATAGAGTTGTATTGAAAGACTAAGCTAACTTGCTCAATGAGGTGGACTTTCTTTGGAATGTGTGCCTGAGATCTAAGCTTGTGGGTGCACAAATCCTTCAAAAATTTAGCATAAGTTGGGACCTGCTTGATAGCATCTAAGAGTGGAAGATTGATATGGACTTGTTAGAATAATTCAAGCATTTCATTCATCTTGGCCCCCATCTTGTCTAAAGGTAGAGGTTTTTCTAGAGCACTTGGGTATGGAACTCTAATCGCAGGCTCTGAAAAAATTGGTTCATTCTTCTCCTTAGGATCTTCCTTTGCATCAGGTAAGTTAGGTTTGTTTTGGATTGACATATTGATCCTTAGTGGTTGCTACAAAATCTTTCCACTTCTCAGGGTCATTATTTATTTGGCATGCTCAGGACAAGGTTCAAGAACATCAGAGCTTTCAGCCTTAAATTGCCCCTTTGGATTGCTAATAGATTGGCTAGGCAAGTTCCCTTCCTCCCTCCTATAGATGGCTATTGCTAGTTGATTGATTTGGGACTCT
Source organism: Areca catechu (assembly GCA_021397845.1). Classification (NCBI taxonomy): domain Eukaryota; kingdom Viridiplantae; phylum Streptophyta; class Magnoliopsida; order Arecales; family Arecaceae; genus Areca; species Areca catechu. Next base: position 147,036,034 of record CM038053.1, on the reverse strand, counting down.
AGTTTAGCTATAGATTGTGTATGGGAGTTAAGGGTTTGAGAGTTGGTTTCTAGTCTTGCCAAAGCCTGTAAAACTTTCTCCTCAAAACTAGAGCTACAATGACTAGGAGAAGGTTGTGGGGCATCATGAAACTGTGGATATGGTGTATTATCACATTGGTGATTTGGTCTGTGAGAAGCTGGGTTGACAATGGGTTGATGTTTCCATGACAGATTCAGGTGATTCCTCCAGCTTGGATTAGACATATCCGAGTATGGGTCATTTCCTGGTCTAGGAACAGTATGGGTTTGGGCTGGGTGGGTTTGTTCCTATAAAAGCTCAGGAAACAAATGAGTTGGTGGGTAATCACCTATAACATGAGCAGGACTTGAGCATATACTACAAATATCTTGGGACTTTGCACATGGGGAAGAGGTATGACCGACTTGCAAGAATTGATCAAATTTCTGGGATAGTGCACCCATAGCCTGGGATAGTGTATCCACCTTGCTGTGGATGTCTACAGAGTGGCTTTCCTAATATATTTCACCTCTTTTAAGATTTAGCCTAGGAGTTTCTCTAGATGTGATAGACATGTAGTGCAAGGAATTTTTGCTTAGGCTCTCAAATAATTGCCATGCCTCATGCTCACCTGAGCCAGAATGTCCCACGACAGGATGCATCAATCATCTAGCTATGCTTTTCTGACAATCCATTATAAAAGTGGTGGACTAGTTGCCATTTGGGTATGGCATGATGTGGACACTTGCGAATAAGTTCCTTGAGCCTCTCCCAAGTTTCATGGAACATCTCCCCTTCAATTGGGAAAAACTAGTTATGGCTTTCCAGATCTGATTTATTTTTCTTATTAGAAAATATTTCTTGAGAAATTCCTTTTATAGTTGGTCACAGGTTGAAATGGTCATGAACTCTAATGAACATAGCCAATATTTGGCCTTGTCCTTAAGTGAGAAGGGAAATAATTTCAACCTAAGGATCTTATCAGATGATTTTGAAATCTAACAGTAGAGCCTATCTCAAAAAATTCACCCAGATGTTTGTATGGGTTCTCTTGACTAAGTCCATAGAAGGATGGTAGAATATGTATGACACTGGACTTAATCTCATACTAGGTTGACTTTATATGAGGTGCCTGAATACATGGAGAATATATGTATGATGAAGGAGTGAAATACTCCCTCAATTGGTATGGTGGGTTGGTTTCACTATGTGTATCCATGGTCTAACCCTAGTTTATGACTTTGATTTTTTTTTATTAGAGAGCAAAAAGGGGAGAGAAGAGAGAAGAAAGATTGAGAAAAGGTCTAAAGATGAGAACCTAAGAAGTCATAGAGCTAAGAGGGATAGAGAAGAAGTATTAATTAAAGTTCTATGCTAATTGCAAACAAGTTAGTAATCAATGGACTCTCTATCCTAGGGTTCCTAGTTCTAGATAGTTCCTAACTATTCCAAGATTGCCTTTAAGCCATCAAAGTCAAATACCAACTATCCACTGGCCAGGTAATGGTAAGGTCAGTGGGGGTCCCCCCGTTGTTTTCCTTAGACACTTAATCAATTGGCCAGGTCAGACAATGGAACCAATGAAAGAACCACCTTCCTTCAGGGCTACTTCATCCTTGAACCCCTTTCCTTAGTCACCAGTGACTAGTTAATTCTAAGCAAGTCTAACTCTCAGGGTCCCTTGTCCTAGTGAGCTCGAAAATCCTTAGGGGCCAACGTCTAATTGATTTTAATTAAAAACTTTGGTCTATGCAATATTTAGGATGGTGATTTGTGGGCCAAGGGTGATGGCATCCCCACCTTATGTTGTTTCAGGGGTTAGTGCCCTTAAGATAATTTATGTACATGCAATGTAGTGCAAACAGATGTCAAAACAAGTTAGTTTAAGTCTTTAGAAAAAGAAAACCCTAATAAATTTTGAATTTTTTTTTGTATTGTTTTATTTTATTATAGTTTTATATTGTTAACTGACTGTGCCAATGATCCTCGGCAACGACACCAAAATTTGATCACTGTCGTAGGCGATCAAATAATTCACCAACTCAACTCTATAGCTAGGGTGAGTTGGGATCGTATCCTCAGGGATCAGTTGGGATTATGTTTACTTTTATGATTATTTTTTTAGATATTATCAGGTTAGAGAGATAGAAGAGTAAGAATATGATTATACTAAGAACAAGAATTAAATTAAGCAAGAAATCAATATAAAAGATGTCTTGGATTTCGATTCGATATTTGATATTATATTAAGTATTTATTCAATATGTAATTAATAAATTTTGATCGATCCCTGAGCATAGCCTATCTTGCTGGATACAGATATTGATCCACTCTTATGTAGCCAAAGGCTATTCAAAGTCTCTAATTATATAAATAAATTTTTTTATAATCAGATTCCGAGCATAGCCTATCTCGCTGAGCACGAATCGTATTCTAGGATCACAACTCGTCTCTATGTAGTCATAGGCTATTCTAAAATCTAACTATAGTCTAGACATGCAGAATACTGCTTGAAGTAATGGAAAATATATTTATTCATGAAAAGCAAATATTACAATCAATTACTAATTACATAAAGAAAAATATAAAATATAAATACCAAAAACCTCATCTACTCCTCGAAGATATGAATACCTTAGTCACTCATGATCTTCCCTTCCTCTCCTTCTATGCTAAGGCTCTAGAGGGACTTCAAGGAGTTGCTTTTCTAGGTATAGGCATAGGAGCCTTTTTATAGGGTTTAACAGGGAAGAGATTTTCATGGTTTTCCAATGTGGGACTAAACTAAAAAACTAAACGAGTGGCTAGGATTCACTTTTATAGGACTCAATGGTTAGATATGAATATGCCTAGTCCTGGTAGTGTTTGGCTTCTATCTCTTGGTCTAACTGGTGGTTGATCGGTCAACTTCCTCCCAACTCTTGGATATGGATCTAAGGGTCCGAAAGTCTATTTTATTTTATTTTATTTGAGTCCTGTAATAAACTAAGACAATGAAGTCCAGTTGAGTCCACTTAGTCAGGTCCAGTCTTTTAGTCCAGTCAAGTCCAATCGAGCTATGTAGTTTTCATTCAAGAGGAGTGTCAATAGCCAGGAAATTCACCAGGCCCCCCCAACCAGAGCTAGCCTTCTTTCATCTGTGATGCCTTAACACATCCCACAACCACCGATGCCCACCGCTATTGCCGTGTCATAGATCCATCCGCCAACATGATCAACAGGGCTGCCGATCATCCCTTCCCTATCGATCGATGCCACCGACACCAATCAAAAGAGCCCTCATCACTTCCCCACCTGTCCGGAACCCTGCAGTTGCTTATCTCCAGGCTTGTCTGACTGTCGAACCCCTCTAAATGCCCCACCATCCTTCCATCCATGAAGCCTTGGAGAGCCGCTGGCCAAAGACAAGAACCCCCGATCATCTCTGTCGGATCCTCAATGCTTCCCATCGGCCACCCGTGCTCATCGCCAGTCATTATGACCTCCATGCCCTCCACTGGCTATCATGACCTCCGTGTCTACCATCGTTCAACCCCTTTGGTCCTTGGAGAAGGAACCTGCTATTGCACGAACGTGAAAGTGCACGCTCCTCAAAGCACATGCTCCTTAAACAACACGGATCTCAAAGCGATCCCAAAGATGGTGAAGCACGGATTCTAGAGCAACATGATTTTCAAAGTCACACAAATTTTAGAGCAGTACAAATTTCAGAGTGGCACAGTTCTCAGAGCCTATTTTTATTCCAATTTTATTTGGTTAAATTTGGGTTTATTTGATTGTGTCTATTTTATGAGTTTGTCTTTTGATGTGATCGGTTCCGATTCCATCAAACCCCCGCTCACCCAAACTCGACGGAGTCGAGTTCTCCCCACCGTAGGGGAATGATGGGGATCAAAAGTCTATTTTATTTTATTTTATTTGAGTCCTGTAATAAAGTGAGACAACTGAGCCTAGTTGAGTCCACTTAGTCAAGTCCAGTCTTTTAGTCCAGTCAAGTCCAATCGAGCTTATGTAGTTTTCATTCAAGAAGAGAGTCAGTAGCTAAGAGATTCGGTAGGCTCCCCAACCAGAGCTAGCCTTCTTGCACCTGGGCTCTTTCATGCCGCCAAGAATGCAAGAGAGAGCTCCAGTCCAAGATGAAGGCCCACTGTTGACCAGGTCCACTAGGATTTCTTGGTCCATAAGTCAGGGTTTCTAATATACCAAATTTTAATGATTTAGGGTTTCTATAAAATTAATTAAAAATTATAATAAATTAGAGGACAAGATAGAGAACAATGCATGCAAGTTTCATAAAAAAATAAAATTTCTAGGTGATCAAAATCAGATAAAAACAGACACCTAATGCAGTGGACAAGATGCAGAAAATTTAGAAATTAGGGTTTTGTGAATCTAATGCAAATAAAAACTATCCTAAACCTGCTTTGATACCAAACTAATATGGGATGACTCTAAGATTGCTAATGATGCAAGAAAAATAGTAAACTAATTTTTTTTATGATTTGTATAATTTTATTCATGATATCAAAACCCCGTTGAAATTTATTTGAGCTTGCAAGCTTTTGTTACTTTATTTTTTTTGGTTTTTTTGGTTCCTTGTTCTTGTGTTGGCTGACCATCCCTTGCAATCCTCCATACCCATAGAAGAGAATCAAGCTTCCAAGCATCAGCCACACTCTTAAGAAGCAGCCTTGAAGATGCCTTAGATCAACAGCTTCATTTGCTTCTTTGCCGCCCAGCTTCTAAACCCTAACCTAATTCCTCCTAAACCCTAGTTCTTTCCTTTATTTAATTGCTATTTTGATTGACCCTTGATGTTTTGCAGGATCCTCGAGGTGTTTCACCTCCCCAGAGGAGGCTTTCCTTGCATCCAGGATTGCCCAAATCAGTCATCTAATCAAGGGAACCAAGCTTCGTCTTCCAGGCATCAATCTGAGAGTTGTGTGACCCCTTCGATTGCAGATTCTTCAAATCACTGATTGGTAACATCATTCCCTTCTTTTAATTTCTAATTTGATGAAAATGAACTATCCTAATCTGGGAGTTTCTCAATTCTCGGGTTCTGGAATTTATTATTTTGCATGAGTTGGCCTGCGATACGATGATTCTTTGCACTGCTACTCTTTATGCTAGTTCTTATTTTATTTTAAAAATCTAGCCTACAAATAAAATTATAAAAATCACAAAAAAAAATTAGTTTACTAGTTTTCCTGCATGATTAGCAATCTTAGAGTTGTTCTGCATCAGTTTAGTATCAGAGTAGTACAAATTTCAAAGTCACACAGATTTTAGAGTAGTACAAATTTCAGAGTGGCATAGTTCTCAGAGCCCCTCTTTATTCCAAGTTTATTTGGGTATATTTGGGTTTACTTGATTGTGTCTATTTTATGAGTTTATCTTTTGATGTGATTGGTTCTAGTTCCATCAAACCCCCGCTCACCCAAACTCGATGGAGTCAAGTTCTCCCCACTGCAAGGGAATGATGGGGACCGAAAGTCTATTTTATTTTATTTTATTTGAGTCCTGTAATAAACTAAGATAGCTGAGTCCAGTTGAGTCCACTTAGTCAGGTCTAGGCTTTTAGTCCAGTCAAGTCCAATCGAGTCCATGTAGTTTTCATTCAAGAGGAGAGTCAATAGCCAGGAGATTCACCAGGCCCCCCAACCAGAGCTGGCCTTCTAGCATATGGGCCCTGTCATGCCACCAAGCCCGCATGAGAGAGCTCCAGTCCAAGACAAAGGCCCACTATTGACCAGGTCCACCAGGATTTCTTGGCCCATAAGTCAGGGTTTCTTAGCCCTCAAGTCATGAACCCTAGGGTGAATCTATAAATACCATCCCTCCCCTCTTGTATGAATCATCTTTTTTCTCATGAATACAAATTAAAATTGAAATTATTTTGTCTCAGTTTTTTCTCCAGATTTGAGTGGGTGTGACGCCCGTGTTCCCTATTCTTGAGTGCAAGCCCTAATCCCCTGGTGACTTCTATGCTTGCCAGTGATCCCCCGCTTCCCCGTCCTGCATCAATAGGTTGATCTAAGATCCATGCAGCTTCTTCCACTGATTGCTCTAAGATCCGTGCATGTCCCTTCATGGGTTTGGTCTGAGATCCATCATCCAGTGCCACCATCAATGCCCTGGGACCGTAGCTACCACCATTGAGAGCCATGCCGAAGTTGTTGCTGGATCTGCCCATGCATTGCTGAGATCAGCCACTGGAGTTCCCTCGCACCACTGTGAAGATGGTCAGTGAAGAACAGGAGGAACGATGCCATGGGGAGGAAGACTGGATGAAGGACTAGCTAGACTTTAATGACTTGGATCGAAGATGGGGCGGATGGCCGTTTCCCTATTGTTTCTTCGATGTGAGTAGCCGGGGCTAGTGTGGAAGGAGGATGAACCTTGGGAATCGGTAGTCGGTGGTGTCTTTGGGTGCTTCTCCAAGCAGAGGAGGCAGCACGGGCGGTCTTGGTTGCGACGGGAGGCATCTCCGGCAAGTTCTAGCATAAATGGAGCATCATGGTCCATGGCTCTATGCCATGGACCACTGGTCATGGCCGTTCATGGACTGTAGTGTGTTTCATAGACCAGGTAGCCGATCCATGGTTGACCGGTTGCTTCAATAACTATGAAATCCCTAGTTAAATCTTCAAAATTTGATTCTGGGCTCGTTTTAGATCCGATTCTTTTCAAACTTGTTTCATTTGAAACCAAAACTCGAGCTCTTTATGTTGGAACTCTTTTTTTCTATAAAAAATATATAAAAGTATCAATTCAAAATAAATAAAGATAATTTAAGTATTAAATTAATACTTTTATATAGGTATATAATATAGTTATCACAAGCTGGGAAACTCTTGAAGCCTTGCACTCTACCCATCGGACTTCCAATTTAGCAAAGCAAATCGAAAAACTATTGAAGCTCCACACTCTACCCAACGGACTCCCAGTCCAACGAAGCATGCAAGAAAACTCAAGAAGCCCAGCACTCTACTTGTCGAACTCCTAGTCCGATGAAGTAAGATGGGAAACTATAAAAGCCCCATGCTCTAACCGTCGGACTCCAAGTTCAATGAAGCAAGCCGGGAAACTCCTAAAGCTCTGCATTCTATCCATTAGACTCCAAGTTTGGTGAATCAAGATGGGAAACTCCTGAAGCCCCGTACTCTATCCGTTGGACTCCTAGTCTAGTGAACAAGCTAAAAAACTACTAAAGCATCGCACTCTATCTGTCAGACTTCCAGTCTAGCTAAACAAGGTAGAAAACTCGTAAAGTCCCATACTCCATCTGTTGACCTACCAGTCTGGTGAAGCAAGCCAAGAAACTCTTGAAGCCCTGTACTCTACTTGTTGGACTCCCAGTCCTATGAAGCAAGCCAAAAAACTTCAGAAGCCCCACACTCTATTCGTCGGACTCCTAGTCTAGTCAAGCAAGCCAGGAAACACTTGAATCTTTGCACTCTATCCATCGGACTCCCAATCCAACAAAGCAAGTTATGAAACTCTTGAATCCCTGCACTTTATGTTGGGAATTATGTCCCAAAGCCAATCATCTAGGCTGTAGACAGTTGTGCTATATTATAAATGTTTATGATTTTTTAATGAATAAAGTTATTCTTTTTAGATGTTCATCATATTTATATTTTCCCGTAATGAACTCTTGTATGATGGAGTTCTTAGACTATATTGTTTGATATACAGAGGTTATATTAAGTAGTTATTAAACTGGTTCACAACCAAATGATACATTGTTATAGGATGATAATGTATCAAGTATAGGTTGTTGTATGTCACATTTATTGGTTGTCCTCTTAACCAAGGAGTGTGGAGACACTGGTGTGACATGCAAGTAAAATGTAAGACATCTCACTGAACGTGACCATCTACGGAGCTCCCTTCTGCCAAAGGGTTGCTCATGAAGGGATATGGATATATGTGTCCCTCAGACCTGAGATGACCATGGCAACTTGCAAGCAACTCACTATACTTTGGTGCCGGACTACTTGGATTTCTAATCCAGTGATGGAAGGTTTCTGGGTGCAGTCAAGTAGTTGTGGAGCAGTGGTGGATCAAGATGGAATTGATCCCTCTAAATAGTTTGGAGTGAATGAATCACTGTGTCTCAATTTAGCAAATCCTTGGCCAGGGTAGTTCTTGTGATGAGTCACAAAACTTGTAAAGTTGAGACTTGATCTGGATAAACCAAATTAGAATTGGCAATCGAATCCTAGGTCATCCTGAACATTAGGAGGTCAAAGGGATGAATTATGTAGTAACCATATGCCAGAGGTTCTTGAGAGGTGCTCTGCATCTTCGACCTATCCGGACGTCATGTATCATTGCTAGATGAGGACTTTAACTAGTACTGAAAATGTTCCAGTGCTACCGGCTTAGTGTTCAAACCTATAGAGTCACATACCATAGGGGTTTCTATCTGATCTTAAGGCTGATCGATGATTTAGAATCGTTTGGCATCACCGGAGGTCAATATGATTGATCATGTTCCAAGTCTTGATACATGGATTTTTGTAAGTGTCGCACTTAGGGAAGTGTTGATACTTGGCATTTTGTAAGTGTCGACACTTGTTGTGATGAGCAGATTTATGGAAAGAATTTCTGGAATGTTTGACTTCGAATTTTGAATTTGAAATCTGAATTTTTTGGCATTTTTGGCTCCAAGCTTTCTTGGTATGATAATCATACTGACCTTCTTTGTCTTTGACCCATTTGGAATGGCCCTTGACTCTCTCCCCCAATCACTCCTCCTTCCTCTTTCTCCCTCTCATGGCTGCCCCTATAAATGAAGGTCATTGTAGAGGCTGCTAAGGGTTACAACAACAGCAAGAGAAAAAAGAAAAGAGAAGAAGAAGAAGGGCATGTGAGGACTAGGGATTAGGCGTGAGAAACCTAGTATTCAAGCTAGGTCTTGGGAAGGGTTCCACCACTCCTCCTTGTCTTCTTTAAAGAAGAAGATTGGCCCGAAGGATCCTGAAGAGCTAGCACTCTAAGGAAGTTGATCAGAGTCGAGCCCTGGTGTGGATCACCTATAGAGGCCAGACACTTGTGTGGCTCGTGCACCGTCATCCTTCCTCTCAACACTTTCAAAGATATTAAGGTATGGTACTTTGTATCTTTGTATATTTTTCTCTGTTGATATTTTGCTTGAATGCTAGATCGTTATGCTAGATCCTATTACGAGCAGATCGGTAGATCATTTTGATCTATCTATCGAGCCTTCCACTGTGCATGTTTTAAAATAGTTTTAAAATGCATATTTTTTGCCCTGCTTGCATGAATAGCTTCATCTTCAATGGTATTAGAGCAATAGGTTCTTTTTGTAGTACAATGATGCTAGCATCCTTTAAATCTCTTTTCTTAAATTACTTGGATTGAGTGCTTCACCATGGCCATCCGGTCATAGGAGAGAAGTAGGGCTGCAAGACCCTCTCTTTCCATTCCATGGGGCTTCCTATGGCATGTTGGGGTGCTAATTTGATTGACTCTTGAAAAGGAAAAGAAGAAAGAAAATGTAGATTAAAAATTATTTTAATCTAATGACAAGATCATAAGACAACTTTAGATAAGATCTAAGAGTTATGTTTTGATTGGCATTGTTGAAAGTTTGGAGAAACTTTGGATTTGAAATCATTATTTTTTCCCTGTCTTAGGTTGAAGTGTCGACACTTAACCAGGAAGTGTCGACACTTGGGCTTGTGAGTCGATACTTGGCCATGGAAGTGTCGACTCATGAGCATGTACAAAAAACATGTCATTCTATTTTAATCCTATCTCAGGCCTTATGTCAACACTTGCCCCTATGAGTCGACACTTGGCAGCAAAATATTGAAAAGCAGTGAATTCAAATTTTGATTTATTATAAAATTATTTTATATTTGTAAATTAAAATTATTTTAATTTATTTAAGGCTATTGAATTTAATTGAGAATTAAGAATGACTATGAACTCTAGGAATGTGATTCAAAAATTTTAAGTCATTTCAATAAGCCTTAAGGGTCATGGGTTAGCTTCTATTAGGTCCTTGATTGGGTTCGACCTAAGTTTAGATGCATTGGACTAATTAGAGAACTAATCTAATCAAATGTTGAGTTAGGATTTCTTCTCTTTAGATCTCTCTAATAGTTAGATTGATTAGTCCATAAATCTAAATAAACCTAATTTATGGCTCAATGGATAGCCCGAGTCTTTAGGCTAGTCTAATTGACTTTGATGAACTGATTGGTGTCTAGGTAAGTTTGGCATTTTGATCATGGTTCTTTAGGGCTACCTTTTACCTAGCCAACATAGTTGGTGTCGAAGGCAAGACGGTTAATGGCAGAACCCAACCCATGATCTCGCTTACCTGGTCAATATGGTCAATCAGGATTGATTGGATAGCTTATTGACTCGTGTTAACCCTTGTCACCCAAGGTTAATCAGTCTTCACTAATTTTAAGTGCCCATGGATCATTTGTTATGAGTAACCATCCTTGTTTGCTGATATGGTCAATGGGAGGTTGATCCATGTCTTCTCATCTCTTCATCTATCACATTGAAATTAAATCCTCTAAATTATTAGGTCCTTAAAAGGACAAAGTTATATGGATAACCAAGTTCTAGCCTCCCATTAAGTGGGATGGTAATGGGTCCAGTAGTTGGGTGTTCATCGGCAGATCCAAAGATCGGGTGTTCATCGGGATATTGGAATTGCTGTTCCTAATAGATGGCTCAGTGTGACTCTTTTAACGGTGATCAAGTGGGCCGGTCAAAGTCAGGCTTGACTATTTGTTAGTTAGAAGCATTGAATTTTGTCATGTTAATAGTTGGATCTAACTGGGACATTCAATATGATGCCTAAAGCCCGATTGAACTGCACCTTGGGGCAAAACCCTAATACTAGAGGTTACTTGGAGAAGTAATTGGTTGAAAAACCTACCTTTAGACATGCATGGATGGGCTAGCCAAAGTTGGGCTCATGTGTTGTCTATTGGACTCTGGTACCCACTAGGGAATTAAAGTTATTCCGTGGATTGGAGGTAGAGGCTACCAATCTGAGCAAAATAGTGAGAGGGACCTTTAGACTAAAGTCCATGTCTTTAGGTTAATAATTCATATATACTAATTAGCTTTGGTTTTCCTTTCAAATATCTTCCAACCCGTCGCTCCGGTCTCTTCTTGATAATGAAAAGCTCAATGGACCCAACTTTGATAGCTGGTATCGAAGGCTCAGGATTGTCCTGGAGTATGAACGGATCTTGTATGTGTTATTGGATTTGGCACCTGAAACCCCTACTGCCAATGCTCGGGGTTTGGTCAGAGACACTTATCAGAAGTGGCTCTCTGACAGGATCACTATCCAATGCATAATGTTGGCAATGATGAACGACGAGTTCAGTCACAAGTTCGAGAAAGCCCAGCCAAAGGAAATCCTTCAAAGGTTGAAGGAGTCTTTTGGGATAACAGATGATATTGAGAGGTATAGGGTCTCCTGTGTTATCTACAATTCATGGATGCATGATGGGACCTTAGTCACTGATCATGTATTGTATATGATTCAGATGATTGAGCACCTGGGCAAGCACGGATGTCCCTTGCATGAACATCTTGGGAAGGATGCGATTCTGAATTCCATTCCCTCTTCCTATCTAGATTTTCTCGATCATTATAGAATGAATAAGCCTGCAGTTAACTACCATGGTTTGTTGGGGTTGTTGTAGACTTATGAGAAAGACCACCAACTGAACAAAGAGGTGGTGAATCTAGTGGGAGGATCCTTAGGAGGGTGTCATTCCTTTAAGAAAGGGAAAAAGAAAAGTAAAGGGAAAAAGGTACTAAATGCTTCTAGGCCCAATCAGGCTAAGAGGGTGAAGGCTGTTCAAAGCCATGCGGAGTGCTTCTTTTGCAAGAAGCGGGATCACTGGAAGAGGAACTATCTTTTTTATATTGCATCCCTTGATCCGAACAGGTCTAAGAAGAGAAAGCAGCAAGACGGTCCTGGACAAGGTATTTATATGATTACACCTTGTAGTTTCTGTAGCTGCGATACTACTAACTGGGTATTGGATATAGGAAGTCCAATTTACATTTTCAATTCTTTGCAAGGACTTCAAGTTAGTAGATGATTCGAGGATGGCGAGAGATTCTTGAACGTGAGAAATGGAAGCCATCTTCCAATCCTGGCGTTGGGAGTCCTCAAACTTGTTTTCGAGACCTTTCCTATCATTTTGAACTAGTGTCATTTTTGTCCATCTTTTATTTTGAATGTCATTTCTATAGGCCAATTAGCCATGTATGGTTATGAACTATCAATAAAGAATGACGTTTGCAAAATCATTTGGAATGGTTCTGTAGTATTGATTGGACAAATGCATGATGGCATTTATGTACTATCACGACCTGTTAGTGTAATGTACATGTCTAGCAAATGTCCTAGGATAGATAATGTCAGCGAAGCATACCTGTGGCATTGTAGACTAGGTCATATAAATAGGAACAGGATAAATAGGTTGAAAAGCAAGGGTCTCCTTGATTTTGGTGAAGTTAGTTCACTTCCAACTTGTGAATCCTATCTTCTTGGAAAAATGACAAAGTCACCTTTTACTGGAAAAGGTAAATGAGCCAACGAGTTCTGAGTCTGGTACATATGGATGTATGCGGACCCATGAATGTTAGTGCCAGGGGTGGGTATGTTTATTTCATTACATTTATAGATGACCTTTCGAGGTATGGTTATGTCTTCCTAATGAGATATAAATCTGAATCGTTTGAAATGTTCAACTGGTATTGTAGTGAAGTAGAGAAACAAACTGGAAAGTATATCAAAACCCTCTGATCCGATCGAGGTGGTGAATACCTTTCGGGTGAGTTTTTGACATATATTAAGGAGAATGGGATTCTCTCTCAATGGACACCTCTAGGGACACCTCAATTAAATGGAGTGTCTGAGAGGAGGAATCGAACCCTATTAGACGTGGTTCGATCCATGATGGGCTTTGCTTCTCTGCTAGTATCCTTCTGGGGATATGCTCTAGAATCAACCTGTTATCTTCTAAACAGGGCTCCAAGTAAGTCCGTTAGTAAAACACCATATGAGATATGGATTGGATGTAAGCCGACACTATCACACCTTCAGGTCTCGGGGTGCCTGGCTTATATGAAATGTTTGGAAACGAACAAACTTGGACCTAGGTCTGATTGATGCCTATTTGTTAGGTATCCAAAAGAATCTATGGGATATTATTTCTACTTAGTTGAGGAATAAAAGTTGTTCATCAGTCTTAGGGCTATCTTTTTGGAAAAGAAGTTCCATGGTAAAGGGACTATAGCCACTAAGATTGAACTTAGTGAAGTTCAACAAGTAGAAGAACCCACATACTTAAGGGACAACATAGAACCGGCTATGATTAGATCACACCCAGAGCCCACACAGGAACCATTAAGGAGATCCAGTAGGGTACCAAGTCGACCGGACATATACTATGGTTTCTTGGTCTGGGATGGTGATCCCATTGAACTCGATGAGAATAATGAGGAATCACCCATATGAATGCAATGCAGAGATTCGACTCTGAGAAATGACTAGGAGACATGAAATTTGAAATATAGTCCATGGAGATCAATAATGTATGGACATTGGTTGATCCACCTGAAGGGATAAAATCCATTGGATGCAAATGGATTTTTAAAAGAAAAAGGGGCGCAGACGGGTAGGTAGAGACCTATAAAGCCCATTTGGTTGTCAAAGGATATCGTCAACATTATGGTATTGACTATGACAAGATGTTCTCTCCTATGGCAATGCTCAAGTCTATTTGGATCATGCTTGCTTTAGCAGCGCACTTTGACTAAGAAATTTTGCAAATGGATGTCTGAACAGCTTTCCTGAATGGTGAGCTGGAAGAGGAGGTGAATATGATACAACCTAAAGGGTTCATATCCATAGATGAGTCAAAGGTGTGCAGGCTTCAAAAGTCCATCTATGGACTAAAGCAAGCATCAAGGAGTTGGAACATGTGATTTGATAAGTGTATCAAGTTGTATGGCTTCGTTATGAATGGAGAAGAACCTTTCATTTACAAATGGGCTAATGGTTTTATGATTGTATTCCTTGTGCTGTATGTGGATGACATTCTCTTAATAAGGAATGACATCCCAGCACTGCAAGGAATAAAGGTCTGGTTGTCATCTTAGTTATTTATGAAGGACTTGGATGAAGCCTCTTACATACTAGGTATGAAGATATATAGAGATAGATCTAAGAGGCTTCCGGGACTGTCTTAGTCTACGTACAAAGACATCGTGCTGAAATGGTTCAGCATGAAAAATTCCAAGAAGGGCTATCTCCTGATAGGCACTGGAATTGATCTCTCCAAAAAGAATTGTGTGACAACTCCTAAAAAGAGACAGCATATAAGTAGAATCTTATATGCTTTGGTAGTAGGTTCTATCATGTATGCCATGACATATACTAGACAGACGTGGTATACTCACTAGGCATAGTGAGCAGATACCAGTCTGACCCAGATGAAGATCATTGGAAAGTGGTAGACGCCAACCTTAAGTATTTACGAAATACTAATGACTAATGGCTAATTTATGGAGAATCTGACTTGAAACATGTGGGGTATACTGATTCCAGTTTCTAGTTAGATAAGGATGATAGCAAGAGTGTGTCAAGATTTATTTTTATCTTAAACAGGAGAGCTATATGCTGGAAAAGTTCCAAGCAGCCTACTGTGAAGGACTCAGTATGCGAAGCAAAGTACTTTGTAGCATCAGATGCAACAAAGGAAGCTATGTGGTTATGAAAGTTTTTTGGCAAGATGAGAGTGGCACCTTCCCTGGATGGTCTTATTTCGATGTACAATGATAGCACTATAGCCATTGCTCAAGCCAAAGAGCCGAAGTCTCATCACCGCATAAAGCATATTCTGCAACGCTATCACCTTATACGAGAGATCATAGAACGAGATGACATTGACCTTCAGAAGGTCGATGGAAAGGAGAACCTAGCTGACCCTTCACTAAGGGCATTAGAATTCAATAGTTTGACTATTGTAAACAAAAAATGGGAATGAGATTCTGTACCAATTGGCTTTAGTATTAGTGGGAGTTGTTAGGAATTGTGTCCCAAAGCCAATCATCTAGGCTGTAAATGGTTGTGCTATATTGTAACTGTATATGATTTTTTAATGAATAAAAGTTATTCTTTTTGGCTGTTCATCATATTTATATTTTTCTAAAATGAACTCTTGTATGATGGAGTCCTTAGAACTACATGTTTGTTATAGAAAGGATATATCAAGTAGTTCTTAAACTGGTTCATAACCAAATGATATATTGTTATAGGACGACAAGTATCAAGTGTAGGTTGTTGTATGTCACATTTGTTGGTTGTCCTCTTAACCAAGGAGTGTGGAGACATTGGTGTGACATGCAAGTAAAATGTATGACATCTCACTGAACATGACCATCTGCGGAGCTCCCTTTTGCCAAAGGGTATCTCATGAAGGGATATGGGTATATGTGTCTCTCAGGCCTGAGATCACCATGGCAGCTTGAAAATAACTCACTATACTTTGGTACCAAACTACTTAGATTTCTAATCCAGTGATGGAAGGTTTCTAGGTGCAGTCAAGTACTTGTGAAGCGGTGGTATATCAAGATAGAATTGACCCCTCTAAATAGTTTGAAGTGAATGACTCATTGTGTCTCAATTTAGCAAATCCTTGGCCATGGTAGTTCTTGTGAGGAGTCACAGAACTTGTAAAGTTGAGACATGATCTGGATAAACCAAATTAGGGTTGGCAATCGAACCCTAGGTCATCTTGAGCATTATGAGGTCAAAGGGATGAATTATGCAATAACCATATGCTAGAGGTTTTTAAAAGGTGCTCTGCATATTCAACCTATCCGAACATTGGGAATCATTGCTAGATGAGGACTTTGATTGGTACTAAAAATGTTCCAGTGCTACCGGCTTAGTGTTCGAACCTATGGGGTTACATACCATAGGGGTTTCTATATGATCTTAAGGTTGATCGACGATTGAGAATCGTTTGCCATAACCGGAGGGTAATATGATTGACCAAGTTCCAAGTATCAACACTTGAATTTTTGTAAGTGTCGACACTTAGGAAAGTGTCGATACTTGGCATTTTGTAAGTGTCAACACTTGCTATGATGAGCAGATTTCTGGGAAGAATTTCTGGAATGTTTGACTTTAAATTTTGAATTCGAAATTTGAGTTATTAGGCATTTTTGGCTCCAAGCTTTCTTGGTATGATAGTCAAACTTACCTTCTTTGGCTTGGACCCATTTGGAATGGCCCTCGACTTTCTCCCCCAATCACTCCTCCTTCCTTTTTCTCCCGCTCATGGCTGCCCCTTCAAATGAAGGTCATTGTTGGTGCGGGCACCAGACTCAGAAGAAGACTTCGGGGCTCCATCTGGATCTCTGATTGACCTTGCCCGAAGAATTAGGGTTTTCTGGTTTTGTAATAAGGGTTGACTTGGTCAACTCAATTTTAGTCTTGAGTCTATAATTTAAATTTTGTTGAGTCATGTTGACTCAATACAAGTCCTAGTAGTGGCTTAGGTCTTCTCCAGGTTGGTGCCACCTTTTTCAAGTCAAGGTCCAGGGTGCCACATTTTTCTCCCAGGCTCAAGTAAGTGGGCGCCACACTCCCAGCCACACGCCAGAGTCCAGGGGGTGCCACATCTCCATCCCAGTGTCTTGGTCCCCACACCCAAGGGAGCAAGAATTTTTCTTGATGCCAAAATCAAGGAGGCGCCCCATATATACCTTAAAAGGCCAAGCTAAAGGAGGAAAGAGGCATTTCTTGGGGAGCACTTCAAGGGGGCGCCCAATCCATGCCTAAAAAGACCAAAGCAAAGTTGGGAAGAGCCATGACTTGGGTAGAAAGAAAAGGAGGTGTCCGAAAGAGTTGAGCCATGAAAGGAAGAAGCCAAAACTTGGGGAGCAAAACTAGGAGGCGCCCAAATACTTCCAAATAAAACCAAGCATGGAAGGAAAAATTTTTTTCTTGAAGAGCAAGGCTAGGAGGCGCCACCTACTTACCATTTGGAGCCGCCAATCAACACTTATGGAAGCTCTTGGCCGGCCATATGAGAAGGATTTGATTCTACAAGCCTAATTTGAAGATCCATCCTATTAGTCCCACATGGGAAGATGTAAAACCCTAACCTCTTGTAAAGGCCTATAAAATAAATCCCTCTTATAAGTTTTAAATGAATAATGATGAATGAAATTAATTTCTGTGTGAGCAACTTTGTGTTTCTCTCTTCCGCACTTGTATTCAGGTGTTGAGCTCCATGAGGGAGTAAATCCGGGTTCCCTAGGAACCTTGAGGAGGTGTGAGATCTCCAACCCCAAAACTCTAGCTTAGTCCACCCATCTCTACTCCACCACCACCAAACCCTAATTTTCCATCTACATCCCACGGCCCCTCTCTTCCACATAGAGGGCGGCCACCAGCATCCAGGTTCAGATCAACTGTTTCAACTACAGAGCAAGTTCAAAGAAGAGTCAGATCAGTATCAAGATCTCCGGAACTTCTACATCCAACAATCTTCATTAAGTCAGGTCAGTGTCTTTCTTTGAGTTTCTGGTTCTTTTTTTTGTTCTTCTTCTTCCAGATCCTGAGTTCGAGAAGAAGGCCAACCTTGCCATAGGACTACAATCCGAGGATCCATTACGAAGATACCTCATTTCCAAGGATCCTACAATCTGCTCGAGAGTGTCCTTCAATTGAAGCAACGAGAGATATCACAGTCAGGTATAAAACCTTCTCTTCTCTCTTCGTCTGTTTCTTGAAAGAGGAGTAAACCCTAGGTCTGGGGGTTTCTCAATCCCCAGCGATCCTACTTCTGAGTTACTCTGATAATCCACTCCTTTTAATTGTGCTTTCTGTCATTTCTTAGTTTCTTTCAACATTAGTTTATCTTTCCTTTGAGTCAAAGCCGACTTCTAAAAATAAATAAATAAAAAAAATATATTAATTTTAATTTACTTTCGCATCGCATCATCTTTTTTGTTCTGCATCATTTTTGGTATCAGAGCTTCCGTTCTGCATCATTTTTGGTATCAGAGCCCAGTCTAGGGTTTCTGTTTTGCTTGCTTGTTTTAAGTCTCTCTCCTTTTTACTTTGTCTGCTCGAAGTAGACTCCCCAGGACGTCCGGTCCTAGGAATGAAGTGAGGTGCAAACCTCCTCTTCCCATTCCATGGGGTGTTCCTAGGGCGTGTAGGGGATCCGTTGGGTTACAACTTCGTAGCAGGAATTGTAAACGGGGGAAGCACCCTGTTTTCAGTCCGTAACTACCCTGTTGCAGGAATTGTTTCTCAGTGCAAGTAACTCTAAATTGCATGATCTTTGTTTTTCTAGAACAAGTATAATTGAAGCTATTTTATATAATTTTCCTGTGATTTATTGGTTTCCGTGAAATTTCTGAGAGTTAAATTACTGCAACTCTGTCTTTGTGTTCTGCAATTCAATTATCTTGAGTGAACATCTCCTAACTCATCCTAAGGGCATTTGAGCATCTAAGATAAGGGGAGGAGTTGATAACCTCTCCTTAGCCCACAACCACCACCCCCTCATTCGATCCTAAGCCTAACTTTAAAATTTATTAGACTTAATTTGCCCTAGTGGGCTAGGGACATCAACAAGTCGGGTCAAGGCTAGTGTTGAGTCAGTTTGTCTAGTTACTCTGTGTGTGCTTTGTACTCAGTGTCTAGAATGGTGGTTCAGGGACTACGTCCCGAAGTGCTTGTGTGCTGGTCCGCCTACCTGGCCAATCACTGATTGGTGTCTAGGATTGGCAATTAGGGACCTAACACTCCCCTTACACCTGCCTGGCTGAGTCCCGAGTTACTACAGGCTAGCTTGCCACTCTGATTGGGCATCTAGTTTGGACTCTAGGTCTAGTGAGCCAGTAGTCGCTTTAGTCTAGTCACATTCTGTGTGTTTGCTTGCATCATCATGTATACCCGGAATGGAGTACCCTACCAACCTGGTCAAACCCAACCTGATTTAGAGGCCATGGTTAGAGCTCTTACTGAAAGTATGAACAAATTGAGTCAGGATATGACTGCTACTGTTACCCAGTGTAAAGAACAAGTCCATGAGAATTTTACCCAGCTTAGGGATCGAGTCCAAGTACTTGAGAAACGTAGACATCAAAATTGGACCCCTGATCCAAAATTTAATAGGCCCCAACCTCATCCATGCCAGGAGCCTAGGAGGACCTTATACCATGATCCCGAGCATAACCTTAGGAAGCCTAACCATGATATCTATAATGTGGATCGTGTCTATGAGAGGTCCTTACAATATTCTAGACCAGTCACTCAACAACCCAAGTCTTCTAGATCAAACCATTTAGATCCACACCCATGCCCAAGTAAGGTCTCTACTAGCTTGAAACCCAGTGTGACCCAGGTTCCTATATCGCAAGAATGTTTATTTTTTGGAGAAAGAGGCCATAAATCTAGTCAGTGCCCATGCATAGGCACTGACTTGTGCATAGCTAAGTGGTAAGAATCCTAAGGATGACATTAATGAGGGAGAACCCAAGCCTACCAATAAGGAAGAAAGGTTAGGTATGACAAGCCCAGAATCAGTTGACCCGATTACCACTGACCCGAAACCCATTAAAGATGGCATCGAGGAAGTATATGATGCTGGCTTGAGTCTAGTTGATGAATATGAGGGGGAAGAACTTGAAGAATGTGACATCGATACTATTGGTTCCTTACCTGAGGAGACCTTGGAGAGCAACCAAGTGGTAGGACCTAGTTCTGAAATTCAAGAGATTTGTGAGAATCAGGTTCCTTTAGTCAAATACCCCCAGGAAGAACTCATAGTGTTAGCCCGAGCTATCAGTCCGTACCCTCTAATGACAGTCATTTCCCAAGTACCAATTGAAGATCTTTGCACTGAACTGTTTAAGTTTGCCCACCCTATGGTAGATCCTCTCCTTAGGATGACTGAATCAAGCCTTTTACAATTGGACCTTGTCCCATGCCCAGCCACTAAGGTCTCTCCCTTAATCTCAGTTGAACATCCTTGTCTTGAGCGGATTGATTCACCCAGTCCTGTAGAAGTCCTCCTTATGACCTCAGACCCCTTCCTTCGCATGACTGACCTACCCTTCTATAGAGTATACCTTTCCTCACCCATAGGTCAATTTTCAAGTCTTGAGGTCATCATCCATAGACCCTCCCATGAATCATTCTCTAATCTAGTTCTTGAGAAAGTGGATCATTATTTTCTTAGAGAACAAACCTTAACTATTGCAATCACATGTCCTAGGCTACTTCCCGAACCATCTCTTGATCCATTCCTGGGAGTAGCAAACTTTTCCTTTCGTAAGGATGACCAGTTGACACTCTTAGATCACCATTCAATCCTTCAGGTCACCACCTTTAGTCAGCAGGTAATTCGAGACTCCACCTCATATTTCCTCCCTTTCTCTAGGACTTCCAATACTTCTTACACCATCCAAGTATACTTTGTCAAAGTCTTTAGAGTGAACCACGTGTCAGAATCTATTAGGTTTGCCACCTACTTCTGGAAGACCTTATGGAACCTACTAGGCACCCATGATAAGTTTTCATGCTCTGCATGCCATCCTCCGACCCAAGGTCAAACCTAGAGAGCCGTAGTTTGTTAGGTTTAAACCTAGGGTTCCTTTGGAATAAAGTCCATTCTTTAGTTATGCGTCGTCAGTCTAGTTTAGTTTTTCTTGACCCTTTACTAGGCTTTGGCTCAGATTTTGGTTTGATTGAGAGCACCAGGATTGGGATTTGTATTTTGTCTAGGGCTGAAATTGCATTCAATGACTCGGTCAATAGGTCTACAGGTAAGAGTCCATTTGAAATTGTGCATGGTTACCAACCTCACACACCTCTTGACCTAGCTCCTTTACCAGTCCACACACGAGTCTCAGAGTCTGCTGAATTTTTGCACAGCATATAAAATACTTGCATAAAGAAATTCATGCCAAAATAAATTTACGTAACGAAACTTATAAGAAGTTGGCTGATTCTCAAAGGCGAGTCAAAACTTTTATTGAGGGAAGCTATGTAATGATTAGGTTAAGGCCTGAACAGTTTCCTCCTGGAACCGTTAGAAAGTTACATGCTAGAGGAGCTGGACCATTTAGAATGGTGAAGAGAGTAGGGTCCAATGCCTATGTGCTCGAGTTGCCTTCAGAACTAGGCAATAGCTCCACTTTCAACATTACAGACCTAGTAGAGTATAGAGAGCCAGCTGTGATTCCCAGTGAGCCTTTTTGAGCCTAATCCTGCTCTTGAGAGTGAACCCAACCCTGTGTGTCCACCAACAAACTGGCCTGTGAGGAAAGAGCAGATTGAAAAGATCCTGGATGATCAGGTTATCTCTACTCGTAATCGAGGATACCAAAGATACCTGGTCCGCTGGCAAGGAAGGCTAGATTCTAATAACTCTTGGATCTCCCGAGAAGAATTACAAGAATTGGACCCAGACCTCTTGGAGAGATACCAGAGCCAACTTGATCCTTACTCGACAGGGTCGAGTTCCTCCCACCCCGGGAGAATTGGTGCGGGCACCAGACTCAGAAGAAGACTTCGGGGCTCCATCTGGATCTCTGATTGACCTTGCCCGAAGAATTAGGGTTTTCTGGTTTTGTAATAAGGGTTGACTTGGTCAACTCAATTTTAGTCTTGAGTCTATAATTTAAATTTTGTTGAGTCATGTTGACTTAGTACAAGTCCTAGTAGTGGCTTAGGTCTTCTCCAGGTTGGTGCCACCTTTTTCAAGTCAAGGTCCAGGGTGCCACATTTTTCTCCCAGGCTCAAGTAAGTGGGCGCCACACTCCCAGCCACATGCCAGAGTCCAGGGGGCGCCACATCTCCATCCCAGTGTCTTGGTCCCCACACCCAAGGGAGCAAGAATTTTCTTGAAGCCAAAATCAAGGAGGCACCCCATATATACCTTAAAAGGCCAAGCTAAAGGAGGAAAGAGGCATTTCTTGGGGAGCACTTCAAGGGGGTGCCCAATCCATGCCTAAAAAGACCAAAGAAAAGTTGGGAAGAGCCATGACTTGGGGAGAAAGAAAAGGAGGTGTCCGAAAGAGTTGAGCCATGAAAGGAAGAAGCCAAAACTTGGGGAGCAAAACTAGGAGGTGCCCAAATACTTCCAAATAAAACCAAGCATGGAAGGAAAAAAAATTTTCTTGAAGAGCAAGGCTAGGAGGCGCCACCTACTTACCATTTGGAGCCGCCAATCAACACTTATGGAAGCTCTTGGCCGGCCATATGAGAAGGATTTGATTCTACAAGCCTAATTTGAAGATCCATCCTATTAGTCCCACATGGGAAGATGTAAAACCCTGACCTCTTGTAAAGGCCTATAAAATAAATCCCTCTTGTAAGTTTTAAATGAATAATGATGAATGAAATTAATTTCTGTGTGAGCAACTTTGTGTTTCTCTCTTCCGCACTTGTATTCAGGTGTTCAGCTCCGTGAGGGAGTAAATCCGGGTTCCCTAGGAACCTTGAGGAGGTGTGAGATCTCGAACCCCAAAACTCTAGCTTAGTCCACCCATCTCTACTCCACCACCACCAAACCCTAATTTTCCATCTACATCCAATGGCCCCTCTCTTCCACATAGAGGCCAGCCACCAGCATCCAGGTTCAGATCAACTGTTTCAACTACAGAGCAAGTTCAAAGAAGAGTCAGATCAATATCAAGATCTCCAGAACTTCTACATCCAACAATCTTCATTAAGTCCTCAGGTCAGTGTCTTTCTTTGAGTTTCTGGTTCTTTTTTTTTGTTCTTCTTCTTCCAGATCCTGAGTTCGAGAAGAAGGCCAACCTTGCCATAGGACTACAATCCGAGGATCCATTACGAAGATATCTCGTCTCCAAGGATCCTACAATCTGCTCGAGAGTGTCCTTCAATTGAAGCAACGAGAGATATCACAGTCAGGTATAAAACCTTCTCTTCTCTCTTCGTCTGTTTCTTGAAAGAGGAGTAAACCCTAGGTCTGGGGGTTTCTCAATCCCCAGTGATCCTACTTCTGAGTTACTCTGATAATCCACTCCTTTTAATTGTGCTTTCTATCATTTCTTAGTTTCTTTCAACATTAGTTTATCTTTCCTTTGAGTCAAAGCCGACTTCTAAAAATAAATAAATAAAAAAAATACATTAATTTTAATTTACTTCCGCATCGCATCATCTTTTTTGTTCTGCATCATTTTTGGTATTAGAGCTTCCGTTCTGCATCAATTGTAGAGGCAACTAAGGGTTACAACAATTACAAGAGAGAAAAGAAAAGAGAAGAAGAAGAAGGGCTTAGTGAGGACTAGGGATTGGGTGTGAGAAACCTAGCATTCATGCTAGGTCTTGGGAATAGTGTTTCTTAGGAAGGGTTCCACCACTCCTTATCTTCCCAGAAGAAGAAGATCGGCCTGAAGGATCTCGAAGAGCTAGCACTCTGAGGGAGTTGATTAGAGTAGAGCCCTGGTGTGGATCACCTATAGAGGCCAGATACTTGTGTGGCTCATGCACCCTCATTCTTCTTCTCAGTGCTTTCAAAGATATTAAGGTATGGTACTTTGTATCTTTGTATGTTTTTCTCTGTTGATGTTTTGCTTGCATGCTAGATCGTTATGCTAGATCCTGTTGCGGGCAGATCGGTAGATCATTTTGATCTATCTACTGAGCCTTCCTTTATGCATGTTTTAAAATAGTTTTAAAATACATTTTTTCTGCCCTGCTTGCGTGAATAGCTTCACCTTCACTCTACCCATCAGACTGCTAGTCTGGTGAAGCAAGCTGAGAAACTATAGAAGCCCCGCACTCTTATTTGCATGATTCTAAGTCCAACAAGGAGGGTTGGAGAATGTCTGAGGCCCTAATGGTCATCTGCTAGAATTCAAACTTAGCGAAGATGGCCAGCACCTTGGGAACCTTACACTTAGCTACCATACAGTTCAACATCCCTGCCATGCAAAATAAAAAAAAGGGGAAAGAATGAAAGAAAAGAAGAAGAGAAAATAAGGAAGTGAACTCTGATACTAGGATTTTACCTGAGGAAACACTAGAAAAGGGTCTAATTGTAGAACCTTTTCCTAAATTCCATGGACTAGAAGACTTTATTGAGGATTTGGCTTACTTAACCCATTGCCCTCAGGATGAATCCCTTCCTGCCATTCCTATTAAAGATCTCTTCCCATAAATTATCGACTCATCCTTCCATAGCATGGACCTTTTCTCGCCCATAGATATACCGCAACCCAGTAAGGTTAGCCTCATTAGTCTAGGTTTAGTCCCCGACATGCCTTCTTATATCATACTTTATCCAACTAACCCGGAACCACTTTTCCTACCATACCAGACTAATTCTGAACCCACTTCCTATTTTCTGCCCTTTCCAGACATCTCCAGCATTTCTAGGATCATTAGATTGTATTTAGTTAAAATTAGCATATTGCATGCATTCATTATGCATGTTAGGTTTGCATTATACTTCTGGCATATCCTTTGGAATTTGCTAGGAGCCCATTGTATGTTTTCATGTGCATGTCAAGCTAGGATCAAACCTTGAGAACCTATAATCTCTTAGGTTTTGGTCTAAAAAGTTTAATAAATTTTTTTACTATAGGAATGCATAGTCGAGTCTTTTAGGTGTCAGTATGAGTCCTTTGCATCATTTGTTAGGAGTTTGCATGTGCCCAGCATGTTCACCGCCTGCACTAATTTTGAATCAAACTGGATAATTCCCATAAAAGAGCTAAGGAATTTGATGTAGTGGATTCTATCATGGTTAGGCTTAGGCCTAAAGAAGCTTCATGCTCACAGAGCCGGACTTTTAAAGTGATAGAGAAGGTTGGACCAAATGCCTAGGTGTTAGGTTTGCCTCCAGATTTGGGCATTAGTTCTACCTTCAATATCACAAACCTGGTTGAGTATAGGGAACCAGCAGTGATACCTAGTGAGGTCTTTGGACCTATTCCTTTTCATTATGAGTGACCCTAACCCAGAGTGTCCACTAATAAATTTGACCTGAGAGAGGAGAACGGATCGAGCGTATCCTGGACGATCAAGCCATAATGACCTGGGGCCATGGCTATCAACGCTACTTGGTTCAATGGCAAGGCTGGCCAGAGTCAGACAATTTATGGATTTCTTGAGAGGACTTGCAGCGCCTCAGCCCAGACCTCCTCGAGAGATATGTGAGCCAGCCTGATCTTCACTCGATAGGGTCGAGTTCCTCCCACCTCGGGAGAATTGGTGGGGATACCAGAGGCACCAAAATAAGACAGAGGCTTCTCAACCCTCTATGGATCACTTAATGACATTCGAGTCCATTGTAATAAAGCTTAGTTCAGCTATGTTATCTTTATTTGAGTCCTGTATTAGTTAGCTCATGTTGAGCTAGTCCAGTCCAGTGTTAGTCAGCTCTTGTCGAGCTAATTTTATTTTTTTGAGTCCTGTCCAAGCACACTGAAGACTCAAGACCACATCATACAAGTGAAGACCAAGTCTAATTAGATTGAAGACATGGAAGTTTAGCCAAAGTCCAACCTAGCTTGAAGATTTGGCGATCCTGGTAGAGAAATCAGAAACCCTGAATCCTTGGACCGAAGCAGGAAGCAAACCGGGCCAGCCAAGGCCTAGGAGAGGA
This sequence comes from Areca catechu, assembly GCA_021397845.1. Classification (NCBI taxonomy): domain Eukaryota; kingdom Viridiplantae; phylum Streptophyta; class Magnoliopsida; order Arecales; family Arecaceae; genus Areca; species Areca catechu. The sequence goes on along the minus strand of CM038053.1, from coordinate 147,010,340 downwards.
GCTAGGGTGCCAAGGCTTATGGTGACCACCCCTTGGTCAGCCACTTAGAGTCACCATCTTGGCCGACCAAGAGAAGGAGTAAGGGAGAGTTCTTAGAGAATTTTTCTACTTATTGTTTCCTAATTTTCTAGCTAGGATTTGAGAGGAATAAGAGTCCTATGTATTTACTTTTATGTCCTTACTTGGGGCCCAAGACTAAGGGTCAATTTAAAGGACCCTAGTCTCTTGTATGAGATTTAATTTTGATATATGAAATATACTTGAGTTCTCTACAATTGCTTTGTGCTACCCTGCTTTGTCCTTAAGGGGTTTATTGGTGTCTTCTTCTTCTCGGTGTTGCAACTGACTCCAACCTTCATCCAAGCTTCCTCTTCCCATGCCCTTGCTACCTTGTTTCTGAGATTTTCTTGTGTTTCCAACCTTGCTTTCTTACCCTTGATGGTTGTTTGCAGGCCCCCGAGTTCCTACGAATCCAACAACTCCAACCGGGCCGCAATCAGACCACCGAGAAGAAAGCCAGGAATCCACGGGTCTCTGGCTTGATTTTCCAGGCTGCATCCATCGAGGAATGAGTGATCTCTTCACTGCGATCTTCACCAGGTGCATCAAACATTGCCAGGTACAGCCCCTCTACCACCAGTAGTTTTATTGTAGGAGAACTAGCCCTAATCGAGGCTTCTCAGCCCCAGCGATCCCTCTTTACTACTTTCCTTGGTCCTGATATGCATGTATAGCTTTTAAAATTCATATAGAATTATCTACATTATATTTTGATCTGATATTCGAAATTTAACCACCTCATCCAACCCTAAAATACAAAAAAATAATCGCATGCATATTAGTTCTGCATTAGAGTTTGATCAGGAGCTTTGGAGGGTTGAATCCTTATTAGTTGGAGGTCCTAAAAGAGGTGGTTTCATGTCCATATCATATCTAGAACTTTCAGGGAACTATAAACAAATTAGGAGATTTTTGTATAAGAAGGCTGAATTCTTGCCAGGCTGATTGCTTCAATCCCCTGTTGCTGCTGCTCAAATATAATGTTCTGAGCTTGGTTGCTGGTAGAAGGTTGTCCACACTCTTGGGAACATCCTCCAACAAGTGCTATCAAAGCTCGAGTTGCATGGAGTTCATGGGAGATGCCAGGAGTTGCAGATCTTCAATTGCTAAAATTTTAGCAAGCACTTGTCAAGGTACTTCTCAACCTATGGTGTTTTTTTTATTATTGTATATTTGGCTATGATCCAGCCATGATTACCAGCATGAAGGTGGATTTTAAAATGTTTGATGGGAATGGAAACTTTTTCATGTGAAAAGTTTGGGTTGAAGATCTCCTTGTCCAGTTGGAACTAGATAATGCTTTGGTGGAAAAGCCTGACGAGGTGTTAGAGAAGCAATGGATGTCCATGGAAAGGAAGGCCTGTGTGATGATCAGAGGGTGCTTAGTGGATGTACCTCTCTATTCCATGATAGAGGAGAGGACTCCAAAAGGTCTCTGGTCAAAGTTACATATGCTCTCCATGGGGAAGAACATGTGCAACAAGTTGATGCTAAAGAAGCGACTCTACAACATTCGAATGCAGGAAGGCAGAAACATAGTAGATCACATTCAGAAGTTCGACTAGATGTGCAACAAGTTGCTAAATATAGGGATGAAGTTCAACGAGGAGGACAAGTCCTTGCTGTTGCTATGCTCACTGCCCCTTTCCTTTGATGCTTTGGTTACTATGCGCTGCATGGCAAGGAGACCCTGGAGTATGAAGACATGGTCTCGGTGCTGCATTCCAATGAGTAGAGAGAAAAGCTAACAAAAGAAGGATTTCCCCAGGAGGGCTTGGTCATTGGGGAATGGTCCGAAAGAGAAAAGGAGAGGTCCAAATAGAGAGGACGGTCAAAGTCCAGAAGGAAGAGCAAGAGTAGGAAAGATGCAAGGTGCTTTAAGTGCAATGAGACTGGGCACTTTCGACAGGTTTGTCCTCAGTGAAGAACAAGAAGTGAGACACAGGAGGATCAGATTCAATGAGTGCCATAGCTGATAAAGAGGTGGAGGATGACCTCTTGGTGGTATCAGATGATCATAGATTATACATAGATATATGGACCCTGGATTCAGCCTGTTATCATCATTATTCCCGAATCGGTCTTGGTTTTCGACCTATACCAAGATCGATGAGGGAAGTATGGTACTTGGAGATGATCAATCATGCAAGTTCGCTGGTATTGGGAGTGTATGAGTGAGGATATTTGATGGGATCATGAGGACACTGACCAATGTCAAGCATGTTCCTGAGCTGAAGAAAAATCTTGTGTCACTAGGCTACTTGGAGCCATGTGGTTACAACTTCAATAGTCGATCCAGGAGTGGAGTACTTAATATCTCCAATGGAGCCATGTTTGTGAAGAGAGGTAGGAAGATGGACAATAATCTTTATAGGATGGAGGGGTCAGTTGTGATGGGGCAATCTGATACAGCAGCGGCAGCACAAGACCCACAGGGAGAGTATACATTGTGGCACTACCACCTGGGCCACATAGGAGATCATGGGATGAATGAACTGAGCAAGCAGGGATCAATTCCAGATCTGGTCGGTGACGTTTCAAATATCTGTGAGCCATGCCAAATGGAGAAGCAAAGGAGGATCCACTACAACAGCAGTTCAGCCCACTATGTAGCTCCATTGGAGCTAGTTCACACTAATGTATGGGAACCATCTCCAGTTTTAGCCAAAAATGGAGTGAGGTACTTCTTGACCTTAATAGATGATTTTTCAAAAAAAGCGTGGGTCTACTTCATAAGAAAAAAATCAGAGGTCTTCTCAAAGTTCAAGATATGGAAAGCAGAAGTTGAGAAGGAGCAAGGTCACAGTATAAAGTGCTTGAGGTCCAACAACGGCAGTGAGTTCACCAGTATGGATTTTCAGTGCTATTGTGAGGAGTGTGGCATTGAAAGGTACTTCTTGATTAGAGGGACTCCTCAGCAAAATGGCATGGCCAAGAGAATCAACCAAATCCTTATGAAAAAGGCAAGATGCATGAGGCTGTAGGCAGGGCTTCCTAAGGCATTCTGGGTAGATACAGTTAACATAGCCTACTATTTGGTCAATCGATCACCATATACAAAGTTAGATGGTGGTATTCCAGAGGAGAGATGGTCTGCAAGGAGGATTAGGCTTTGCCATCTATAGGTTTTTGGATGCAAATGTATGTGCACATCGGTGCTGGTGAGCGTAGTAAGTTGGATGTTAAGTCAAAGAAGATGGTGTTCTTGGGATATCCATAAGGAGTCAAGGGGTACAGGATGTGGGATCCTTTGGAGAAGAAGGTATCATCAATAGGGATGTGACCTTTGATGAGAGGTCAATTCTCTAGAGGTCAGGTGGCACGGAGGAGCTGTAGGAGCAACAAGAGGTCTAGCAGGGTAGCACTGGATAGCTTATCTTGTTTTCTATTTTTTCACTTGCAGGTGCATCTGGAGGATTAGACATTCAGGTGGAGCACTCTCAGAGGGTGCCTCCACATATGGAGAGAGCTCAGATGGATGATCGAGGCTAGGAGGACCAACGAAAGTAGGTTGGACCTAGGAGGGATATCAGGGTTGCTATGCACAAGTCCAAGAGGACCATCAGGCTACCTGACCGATATGGCTTTGGAGAGATGGTGTCATATACCCTGGTGACAGCCAATGGAGACCCATATACCTATGAGGAGGCTATGGAGAGCCTAGACAGAGAGAGATGGGTCCAAGAAATGTCTGAAGAGATGTATGTTAGGGCAAATGGTCTCCAATACCAATTATCAAGGAGATTCCTCTTGCCCTACGGAATGCCCAAGGGTGTGTCTAACCCTCTGCTAGTGATCACAATCTCCGAGAGATGATATGATGCGGTAGGTGTTGGCATGCCGAGGTAGGGCTGATACATGCAATTTAAAAATAGTTATCTAAATAACATGATGTACCGGAAGAAGATAAAACATATTTATCAAAACATGTTAATCTAATTAACAGAGGCCCTACATAGATCTTTATGCATATAGAGTAATACATGTATGAAATCAGGCATGCAACGTATTTAACTCATAGAACCTTTCTTTGAATTACATGAAATGGTACTGAGAAATATTTCATCATACCCATAAGATAGGAATATAAGCCTTACCTGTGAGGTGATGATCACCAGGAAGAGAAGTACTCCAAGGAAGAAGACCATCTTACAAGCAGCACAAATGTCCTGCCTCTACATGTAGTTCACACCATGGTAAGAGGATTCTCCTCCTTTCTTTGAGGTGCTAGCCTCTCTAGAAACTATGTGGCAACGACGGACTCCTTCTTCAACACCTTGAAGAACCTGTTGTTGAACTGAGATGGAACAAAGCACCTAAGAACCTTTCCTAGAACACTCTGTCCCAGGCCTTCAACAGAAGGTATGCACACAGCAACCCTAAAACCCAAAACCTCACACTATCTTGTTAGAACCCTTTTGACAAAATGAGATCAGATCTTATAATCTCTCAAAGGTCAAGGCTTCTAACCAGGAGAAAAAGGCTAGAATTTTGACCTAGGTGAAGAATGAATCATTCTTTTCAGCCCACCCAAAATAGGCATTAAATAAAACCACAAAGGGAAGGTAATGAGAGATTAATTAGGGGTTTTGGAGTCTCCTAGGATTTAAGGGTGTTACAAACCCTTGGACTTCAGCAACTAATGTGATTAAAACCTTGAAATGTGACACATTAAGTGCCACAACAGTTACAGCCATTAATGAAGCATTCTCAGATTTTTCAGCAAAATCCGTCAGATGGGTCGACTCGCTATGGGTCGACTCGCCATGGGTTGACTTATTTGGCAGTTTTGACAACTTCTTGTCAAACGAGTCCTGAATGATTCCCAATCATTTCCAAGCCAACAAACCAAGAAGAAACCCCATGGTGTGTGATCTCATAGGTTCAAACACTAAACCGATAGCACAGGAACATTTCAAAAAAAGTGTGGGTCTACTTCATGGATAGGTCGAAGGTTGCAAAGCAATAAGAACCTGTCGAATATGGATAATGACTAAACTTATTCCTTTAACCTTCTAATGCTCTGGATGGCTTAGTATTAAACTGTGCAACCCTAATCAGTCCATCTCAATATGTCTTAAACAAAGAATCCCTGTAACTCCTTACAAGAATTGCCCTGGCCAAAGTCTTTCTCAATTAAAGCATATTAATCATTCAATCCAAACCATTTAGAGAGGTCAATTCTATCTTGATCCTACTACCACTACATAAGTACTTGACTGTACCCAATAACCCTCCATCATCAGATTAGAAATCTGGGTAGTTTGGCACCTAAGCATAGTGAGTTGCTTGCAAGCTGTCATAGTGATCTCAAGTCAGAGGAATAATTCATGTCCACATTCTAATGCAAAACTTCTCTTTGGCAGAAAGAGAATCTTGCATGAGAGTCACGGTCAGTGAAGTGTCGAGCACAACACCTGATGTCATACCAGCATCTCCATGCTACTTGATCAAGAGGACAACCAATAGATATGACATCAATGACCTACTCTTGATACACCATCATCCCGAAATAGCGTATCCTTTGGTCACGAACCAGTTTATGAACTACACGACATATCCTTTCTACATCGCATACAAAGTAACTTAAATGACATTATCACATAAGAGTTCAATTAGGAAGATGACATGGATGAACAACCAAAATAAACTTTTTATTTAATTGAATAATTCATATACATGTACATGAGTCGCACAACCGTCTACAACCTAGATGATTGGCTTTGGGACAGACATTTTCCAATAACTCCCACTTGGACTAAAGCTAGTCGAAACAAAATTTGATTTCTATCTTCCATTTACAGTCATCGAACTCTTGCACTCCAATGGCTTTAGTGAAGGGGTCGGCAAGGTTCCCTTACCATCGATCTTCAAAAGTTCAATGTTACCTCGTTCAATAATCTCTAGGAAAAGGTGATAACGATGCAGATAATGCTTGGTCCGCTGATGTGATTTCAGCTCTTTGGCTTGAGCTATAGCTCCAGTGTTGTCACAATACACCAGAATAGGACCATCCAAGGAAGGTGCCACTCCCAGCTTGCCCAAGAACTTCTACAACTACATAGCCTCCTTTGCTGCATCCGATGCTGTAATATACTCCACCTCACAAATAGAATCATCTACTATATGATGCTTGGAACTTTTTTAATAGACTGCACCATTAAGAGTAAACACAAAACTAGACACACTCTTACTATCATCACTATCTGACTGAAAACTAGAGTCAGTGTACCCCACTAGTTTTAAGTTAGAATCTCCATAAATAAGCCATTGGTCCTTAGTATTTCTCAAATGCTTAAGGATGTTTTTAATAACTCTCCAATGAGCTTCACCTAGGTCAGACTGGTATCTACTCACTACCCCTAGTGAGTAGCCACATCAGGTCTAGTATATAATATACATAATAGAACCCACTGTCGAAGCTTATGAAATCCTACTCATACGCTCTCTTTCCTCAGGAGTTGTTGCACAATCCTTCTTAGAAAGAGTAATTCTATGACCAATCAAAAGATAGCCCCTTTTGAAATTCTCCATACTGAATTACTTTAGCACAATGTCTATGTACATAGATTGGGACAGTCTCAGAAGCCTCTTAGATCTTTCTTTATAGATCTTCATACTTAGTATGTATGAGGCTTCACTCAAGTCTTTCATAAAGAATTGAGATGAAAGCTATACCTTTATTCCTTGTAATGCTGGAATGTCATTCCCGATTAGGAGAATGTCATCCATATACAAAACAAGAAATACAACTAGAGAACCTTTTTCCCATTTATATGTATGAGGTTCCTCTCCATTTCTAACAAAGCCATATGTCTTGATACACTTATCAAAATGCATGTTCCACTCTGAGAAGCCTATCTTAGTCCATAAATGGACCTTTGAAGCTTGCACACTTTAGACTCATTTGTGGATGTGAACCTTCAAGTTGCATCAAATACACCTCCTCTTCTAGCTTACCATTCAGGAAAGCTATTCGGACATCCATTTGCCAGATTTCATAATCTAAATGTGCTGCTATAGCAAGCATAATTCGAATGTACTTGGGCATTGCCACAGGAGAAAATGTCTCATCATGGTCAATACCATAACGTTGATGATATCCCTTGGCAACCAGATGGGCTTTATAGGTCTCCACCTGCCCATCTATGCCTTGCTTCCTCTTGAAGATCCACTTACACCCAATGGATTTTATCCCTTCAGGTGGATCAACCAATTCCATACATTATTAATTTCCATGGACTCCATTTTGGATTTCATAGCTCCCAGCCATGACTCAGAATCAGACCTTGACATTGCATCCATATAGGTGATCAGGTCCTCCTTGTCTTCATCAAGCTCAATAGATCACTATCTCGAACTAAGAAGCTATAGTATCTGTCTAGTTGACATGCTACTCTACCAGATCTTCTTAATGGTTGCACTATGGGCACTGGATCTAATATAATCAAATCCAGTTCTATAGTGGCCTTAGAGTGAGAAGGTTCTTCTATTTGTTGAACTTTTCCAAGTTCAATCTCAGTAGCTTGAGTACCTTCACCAAGGTTCTCCTTTTGTAAAAAGGTTGCCTTAAGACTGACGAACAACTTTTGTTCCTTAGGTAGATAGAAATAATACCCTTTGGATTCTTTGGGATACCCAACAAAAAGATGCTTATCATACTTAGGTCCTAGCTTATCCATCTCCAAACATCTGACATAAGCCAGACACCCCCAAACCCGAAGGTGACAGAGAGCTAGCTTGAAGAGTATTGCACTAAGCATGGCATTGATCACAACTTTTCAACTCCTAGAACACTACAGCAAAATGGTATTGTAAAGAGAAAAAACAGGACATTGGAAGAGATGGCCCAAACCATGTTGTGTGAAGCAATCTTCAAAGATACTTTTGGACAGAAGATGTGAACATTGCATGTTATATATTGAACTGTGTTTTGATCAGAACTATTCTAAAGAAAACCTCCTATGAACTTTGGAATGATAGAAAACCTAGTATTCATTATTTTCATATTTTTGCTTGCAAATGCTTTATGCTGAATAATGGAAAGGATAATATTGAAAATTTTGATGCTAAATCTGATAAAGCAATATTTCTTGGTTATTCTACTTCTAGCATAGCTTATAGAGTATTCAATAAAAGAACATTAACTGTTGAAGAGTCTGTCCATGTTATATTTGATGAAACTAATCTCTCACCTCTTAGAAAAGAAGAGTGCATTGATAATGATGTAGGTATAATTGACGAAGCAATGAAGGACATGAGCTTAAAAGCAAACAAGTTGAAGAAGGAGATAAAATGGTAAGCAAAGAGCATGCTGATTTACCTAAAGAATGGAGGTATGTAACATCACATCCTAAAGATTTAATTATAGGTGATCCCTCACAAGGAGTTAGGACTAGGTCATCACTTAGAGATGCACATGATTACATAGCATTTGTTTCACAAGTAGAACCTGATTGCATAGAAGAAGCCAAAAATGATCCAAAATTGGAAGATGGCTATGCATGAAGAACTTAATCAATTTGAAAGAAATAATGTATGGACCTTAGTAAGTAGACCATCTGATCATCCTGATATAGGCACTAAATGGGTTTATAAAAATAAATTAGATGAAAAAGGTAATGTAATTAGAAATAAAGCTAGAATAGAAGCCAAAGGATATAATCATGAAGAAGGAATAGATTTTGATGAAATCTATGCACCTATAGCAAGATTAGAAGCTATTAGATTATTACTTGCATTTGCTTGCTACATGGATTTTAAATTATTTTAAATGGATGTAAAAGTATATTTTTAAATGATTTCATTTTTAAAAAAGTTTTTTTAGAACAACCATCTATATTTGAAAACCATACTTTTCCTAATCATGTTTTCAAACTCAATAAAGCATTATATGGTTTAAAATAAGCACCTAGAGCATGGTATGATAGATTGAGTAAATTCTTACTTGAAAATAATTTTATTAGGGGCAATATAGATACCACTCTATTCATTAAAAGAAAAGAAAATGATATGTTAGTTATTCAAATTTATGTAGATGATATAATTTGTGGTGCAATTAATGAAGATTTGTGTAGAGAACTTGCTGAGCTTATGCAGGGCAAATTTGAAATGTGCTTAATGGGTGAGTTGACCTACTTCCTTGGACTCCAAATTAAGCAAACAAAGGAAGGAATATTTATCAACCAAGATAAGTACATCAAAAAGATAATTAAGAAGTTTGGTATGGAGTCAGTCAAAGAAATTGGCATATCCATGAGCCCTACCTGCAGACTTGACAATGATGAAGATGGAAATAATGTTGATTAAAAGCTTTATCGAGATATGATTGGATCATTGTTGTATTTAACAGCTAGTAGACTTGATATCTTGTTTAGTATATGTATATGTGCTAGATTTCAATCTAATCCAAACGAATCACATATACTTGCTCTTAAAAGAATCATAAGATATCTAAAAGGAACAAGTAATCTAGGTCTATGGTATTCTAAATAATCTTCATTAAATTTAATTTGTTTTTCTGATGTTGATTATAATGGATGTAAAATTGAAAGAAAAAGTACTGGTGGTACATGTGATGAACGACAGTTACGATGTGGTGTAGAATGATTCAATTTTAGCCTAGATGATTTAGAGAGCAATGATCATAGTAAAGCAACTAACATAATAGATTGAAGAGAGTAAAGAAGGCAATTAACCACTTACCCACAATCTGCTCTGTAAGTTATGAAGAATAAGGACCGTCGATGGCTAGGAAACCATCTAAGATCTTGCTATTCCATGCTTTATGATGCAGAACAAAAGAGGAGATGATGCGATGCGGAAGTAAATTAAGACTAATTCTTTTTTTTTGTTATTTTTTTTTAATATTTTCAGAAGTCGGCTTTGACTCAAAGGAAAGTTAAACTAAATTGAAAGAAACTAGGTAATAATTGAAAGCACAATTTAAAAGAGACTAGGTTATCAGAGTAGTTCAGAAGTAAAGGATCGCTAGGGTTGAGAAACTCCCAGACCTAGGGTTTCGCTCTGAACTTTCAACAGGACAGAAGTAAAGAGAAGAGAAGGGTTACAGACCAGGAAGTGATCTTCACAGAGTTAGTGGAAGGACTCTCTTGAGCAGATTGTTGGATCCCCGGATTCAGATATCTTCGTAATGGATCCTCCAATACTGATCCTTTGGCAGAGTTGGCTTCTCTTGAACTCAATATCTGGGAAAGAAGAAGAACAATTTATGGAACCAGATACTCAAGGAAGGATTTACCAGATTGAAGAACTTGAAAGCTGATGTTGCTAAAATTTGGATTCTCTTGGAGGCTGATCTGACTTCCTCTGGGATTTGCTTGGATCTGAAGTATCCGGACTGGACCTGGATGCTGGTGGTCGGCCTTGACTTGGAGAGGTGGCCGTGAGAGGTGGGATAGGCTAGGGTTTGGTGGAAAGAAGAGGATGATGGGCGGCTAGGGTTTGGAAGTGAAGTGGCTAACCTAGGGTTTGGGGTTGGAGATCTCACACCTCCTCAAGGTTCCTGGGGAACCCGGATGTACTCCCTCACGGAACTCAACACCTGGATGCAAGTGCGGAAGAGAGAAATACAAAGTTTGCTCACACATAAATTGGATTCACTCATTAGATTACTTTTAAATTTACAAGAGTGTTTTAATTTATAGGACTTTACAGGAGAGTAGGGTTTTACATCTTCCCATGTGGGACTAATGGAGGGGGATCTTCAAATTAGGTTTGTAGAATCAATTCCCACACATATGGCCGGCCAAGAGGTTCCAAAATTGTTGATTGGTGGCTCCAAAAGGTAAGTAGGTGGTGCCTCCTAGCCTTGTTCTTCAACAGAAAATTTCATTCCTTCCATGGCTCAACTCTTTTGGACACCTCCTTTTCTTTCTCCCTAAGTCATGGTTCTTCCCATCTTTGCTTTGGGCGTTTTTGGCATGGATTGGGTGCCCCCTTGAAGTGCTCCCCAAGAAGAGCTTCTTTCTTTACATAGCTTGGCTCTTATGGAATGTTTTGGGCCGCCCCCCTTGAATTGTGGATCCCAGATTATTTTCTCCTCAAGTGGCGCATAAGAGAAGGGACCTGCTATCTTGTGGTGTGGGGACCAGAGCTTACTAGATGGAGATGTGGTGCCCCCTGGACTTAGGCGTGTGGCTGGGAGTGTGGCTGGGAGTGTGGCGCCCACTTGCTTGGCCTTGGGAGAAAATGTGACACCCTGGAGAAGTCCTAGACCACTACTGAGTCAACATGACTCAACAAAATTAAATTGCAAGGAAATACAGACTCAAGCTAAAATTGAGTTGATCAAGTCAACCCTTATTACAAACCAGAAAACCCTAATTCTTCAGGCAAGGTCAATCAGAGATCCAGATGGAGCCTTGAAGTCTTCTTCTGAGTCTGGTGCCCGTACCAATTCTCCCGGGGTGGGAGGAACTCGACCCTGTCGAGTATGGATCAAGTTGGCTCTGGTATCTCTCCAAGAGGTCTGGGTCCAATTCTTGTAATTCTTCTCGGGAGATCCAAGAGTCATCAGAATCTGGCCTTCCTTGCTAGCGGACCAGGTATCTTTGGTATCCTCGATTACGAGTAGAGATAACCTGATCATCCAGGATCTTTTCAATCTGCTCTTTCCTCACAGGCCAGTTTGTTGGTGGACACACAGGGTTGGGTTCACTCTCAAGAGCAGGATTAGGCTCAAAAGGCTCACTGGGAATCACAGCTGGCTCTCTATACTCTACTAGGTCTGTAATGTTGAAAGTGGAGCTAATGCCTAGTTCTGGAGGCAACTCGAGCACATAGGCATTGGATCCTACTCTCTTCACCACTCTAAATGGTCCAGCTCCTCTAGCATGTAACTTTCTAACGATTCCAGGAGGAAACCGTTCAGGCCTTAACCTAATCATTACATAGTCTACCTCATCAAAAGTTTTGACTCGCCTTTGAGAATCAGCCAACTTCTTATAAGTTTTATTACTTAAGTTTATTTTGGCATGAATTTCTTTATGCAAGTCTTTTATATGCTATGCAAAAACTTCGGCAGACTCGGAGACTCGTGTGTGGACTGGTAAAGGAGCTAGGTCAAGAGGTGTGTGAGGTTTGTAACCATGCACAATTTCAAATGGACTCTTACCTGTAGACCTATTGACCGAGTCATTGTATACAAATTCAGCTCTAGGTAAGTACAAATCCCAGTTCCTAATGTTTTCACCAACAAGACACCTTAACGGATTGCCTAAACTACGGTTCACTACTTCGGTTTGGCCATCAGTTTGGGGATGATAGGCAGTTGAAAACTTAAGTTTTGTCCCTAACTTATGCCAAAGGGTTTTCCAGAAATAGCTGGTGAACCGGACATCCCTATCTGAAACAATTGTATTAGGTAGGCCATGGAGTCGAACTATCTCATTAAAGAACAGGGTGGCTACCTTAGACGCATCAAATGTTTGGGAACAAGGCAAGAAATGGGCCATCTTGGAAAATCGGTCGACTACAACACAGATAGAGTCATGCCTCCTCTAGGTCTTAGGCAAACCTAACACAAAGTCCATGCTCACATCTTGCCAAGGACGATCTGGGACAGGGAGTGGGGTATAGAGGCCGGTGTTCTGTTTTCGCTGTTTGGCAACAGCGCAGGTCCGACACCTAGCCACAATGTGTGCTACATCTCTTTTTAAGCTAGGCCAGAAAAAGTGATCTTCAATAGCCAGGGTGGTCTTGTCTTTTCCGAAATGGCTAGCTAGACCTCCAGCATGAATTTCCCAAATCAAAAATTCCCTAAGAGAAGTTCTAGGGATGCAAAGCCTATTCTTAAAGAACAGAAAGCCATCTAAAAGGGTATAATCCTTATGATCACAAGATGGTCCTTGAGTTAGATCCTGGTACACAATCTTAAAATCCGAACACGACTCATATTCTTCTTTGATCTGCTCAAACCCTATGACTTCAGCCTTAACAGAATTCAATAACAAAGATCGACGACTGAGGGCATCAGCTACCTTATTTTCAGACCCAGCCTTATGTTTCAAAACAAAAGTATAGGACTGGATATACTCTACCCACTTAGCATGCCTAGGGTTAAGCTTCTTCTGGGAATTCAAGAATCTAAGAGCCTCATGGTCCGAAAACAGCACAAATTCTTATGGTAGCAAATAATGTCTCCAGTAATGCAAAGCTTGCACTACCGCATAAAATTCCTTATCATAGGTAGAATATATAAGCTTAGCATCATTAAGTTTTTCACTAAAGAATAAGACGGGATGGTTCTCTTGGATTAGGACTCCATCTATACCTACTCCTGAAGCGTCACAGGCAACCTCAAATACTTTAGAAAAGTCGGGTAACCTCAAAATGGGTGCCTGGGTCATCCTATCCTTAAGATCTAGGAAGGCTTTATGGGCTGCTTTAGTCCACTGAAATTCTCCCTTCCTAATACAGTCTGTGATAGGAGCAACTACAGTACTAAACCCCTTGATGAATCGCCTATAGAAGGTAGCCAAGTCGTGGAAACTTCTGACTTCATGCACACTGGTCGGCTCTGGCCATTCTACTATGGACCTAATCTTTTCTGGATTGGCAGCCACGCCGTCAGGGGTTACTACAAAACCAAGGAAGATAACTCTATTGGTCAAGAATTCATACTTTTTGAGATTACCGTAGAGACTATCATTCCACAAAACTTGGCAGACTTGTCTAAGGTGGCCTAGGTGATCTGCGGGGCTCTTACTATAGATCAGGATGTCATCAAAATAGACCACTACAAACTTCCCTATAAAAGCTCTAAGTACCTGAGTCATAATCCTCATGAAAGTACTAGGGGCATTGGACAACCCATTCATAGAGACCATCCTTAGTTTTGAAAGCAGTTTTGCACTCATCCCCTGGTCTAATCCTAACATGATGATAGCCGCTCTTGAGATCAATTTTAGAGAAAACCATTGCACCGGCCATCATATCTATCATGTCATCTAGTCTAGGGATGGGGAACCTGTACTTGATTATGATTTTGTTGATGGCACGACTATCAACACACATCCTTCATGTGCCATCCTTCTTTGGGGTCAGAAGTGCAAGGACTGCACAAGGGCTAAGACTCTCTCTAATGATCCCCTTCCTCAACAATTCTCCAACCTGTTTTTGTAGTTCCTTATGCTCAGATGGATTCATCCTATAATGGGGCAAGTTGGGTAAAGTAGCTCCTGGGACTAAATCTATGGAATGCTGGATATCCCTAAGAGATGGAAGGTGGTCCGACAGATCCTCGGGAAAAACATCCCCAAATTCTTCTAACAAAGGTTGAACTTCCTGAGGAGGTTCTAAGGGTGCAGGAGTCCTAAGTTCCTTAGCCGTCAACATCCAAATAGGTGAACCACTATGAATTTTTTGTTCTAGATCCTTAGCACTAATTAGGTTCACTCCAGTCTTCATCTCTCTGACCTTATTGGGTCCTTTAGCTACCTTGTCCTTAGGAGGGACTGAATGGATTGTGATTTTCTTCCCATTAAAACTAAAGACACAGGTGTTGGATTTTCCTAAGAGGGTGGCATCATGATCATATAACCAAGGTCTTCCGAGAATTATACTGCTCACCCCCATGGGCAAGACGTCACACCAAATCTTCTCTTGATAGGATTGCATTTGGATTTGGACCTGACATCTAGACTGGATGGGTATAGAGGTAGAGTCTACCCAAGAAACCTTATAGGGGTTGGGGTGGGGGACTGGGGTTAAGCCTAACATTTTGACAGTGCTAGCATAAATGGCATTCACACAGCTCCCACTATCTATGATGATCTTACATACCTTATACCCTAGTTTAAGGAAAGTCTGTAGGATGTTAGTCATACACCAATCTTCCTGAACTCTATTCTGGGACAGGATGCATCTCACAACCCCTAATTGGTCAGACTCTATGGATTCCTCCTCTCCTTCATACTCATCGACCAAATTCATTCCGGCCTCATAAACTTCTTCTTCAAACTCTTCATTGGGCCCGGAATTCTCTTCTTCTCCTTCTTCTATGTAAAGGGATCTACGAGGGCACTGGCTAGAAACATGACCTACCTTATGGCACTTAAAACAAGCTATGGCTGTGCACTGGTTGGAGATGTGACCGGGCTTCTGGCACTTAAAATAGATGATACTAGGGGTTCTCTGGGTGTTAGGTGCCTTACCTTTGTCCATGGGCCTAGGGGTGGGAATACCTTGATTAGGCTTGCTAGGGGTAACTTGGCTAGGTCCATTTCTTGGGATTGGGGCACTAACCCTAGAAGGCATGGGTCCTCTTTGAAACTTCTCAGTGTTCAGTGCAATCTGATAGGCTTGGTCTAGGTCAGTAACCTCTCTCAGAAACAACTCCCTCTTTACCTAAGTCCAGCCCTAAACCTAGACAAAGTGACCTCATGGGCTTCACTCACATCACATCTCATCAGGTATTCATCAAAGGAGGTTATGTAGTCTGATACTGATCGGTTCCCTTGCTTCAATGTCTGCCATTGGTCTAACAGATTCTGCTGGTATGAAATGGGTAGGTACTTATCTCTAAGTTTCTCTTTCATACCCTGCCAAGTGGTTATGGGCTTTACATTTCGTCTTCTAGTGGTTAGCTCAATGTTCCCCCAGTATAACCTAGCTTGACGTACTAACTTCATCTTGGCAAACTTGAACTTCCTTTCCTCAGACATGGCATACCACTCAAAGTACTGGTCCATCTCACCCTCCCAATCAGAATACACCTTAGGGTTTAAGCTACCATCAAAAGTGGGTGCATCTAATTTGATGTTTCGAATGAACCTATCATCTCTATCTTCAGGTTCTGGGTCAGGCCTCCTATGATTAGGTTCAGGATCTCTGTATAAAGGTCTTCTAGGCTCTTGGTGTGGGTGAGGTTGAGGCACATTAAAATCTGGGTCAGGAGTCCAATTCTGATGCCTAGGTTCCTCAAGTACTTGGACTCGATCCCTAAGCTGGGGAAAATTCTCATGGAACTGTTCTTTAAACTGGGCAATAGTAGCAGTCACATCCTGACTCAATTTGTTCATACTCTCAATAAGAGCTCTAACCATGGCCTCTAAATTAGGTTGGGTTTGACCAGGTTGGTAGGGTACTCCATTCCGGGTAGACATGATGATGCAAGCAAACACACCAAATTAGACTCGACTGAAACGACTACGAGCTAACTAGACCTAGAGCCCAAACTAGATGCCCAATCAGAGTGGCAAGCTAGCCTGTAGTAACTCGGGACTCAGCCAGGCAGGTGTAAGGGGAGTGTTAGGTCCCTAAATGCCAATCCTAGACACCAATCAGTGATTGGTCAGGTAGGCGGACTAGCACACAAGCCCTTCGGGATAGAATCCCTGAACCACCATTCTAGACACTGAGCACAAAGCACACACAGAGTAACTAGACAAACTAACTCAACACTAGCCTTGACCCGACTTGTTGATGTCCCTAGCCCACTAGGGCAAATCAAGTCTAATAAATTTTAAAATTAGGCTTAGGATCGGATGAATGGATGGTGGTTTTGGGCTAAGGAGAGGTTATCAACTCCTCCCCTTATCTTAGATGCTCAATTGCCCTAAAGATGAATTAGGAGATGATCACTCAAAATAATTGAATTGCAGAAACACAGAAATAGAGTTGCTGTAATTTAACTCTCAGAAATTTCAAAAAAACCAATAAATCACAACAAAATTATGTAAAATAGGTTCAATTATACTGGTTCCAGAAAAATAAAAATCACATAATTTGGAGTTACTTGCAATGAGAAACAATTCCTGCAATAGGACAGTTACAGACTAAAAATAGAATGCTTCCCCGTTTACAATACCTGCTACGAAGTTGTAACCCAGCGGATCCCCTACACGCCCTAGGAACACCCCATGGAATGGGAAGAGGAGGTTTGCACCTCGCTTTGTTCCTAGGACCGGACGTCCTGGGGAGTCTACTTCGAGCAGACAAAGTAAAAAGAGAGAGACTCAAAATAAGCAAGCCAGACAGAAACCCTAGACAGGGCTCTGATACCAAAATTGATGCAGAACAAAAGAGGAGATGATGCGATGCGGAAGTAAATTAAGACTAATTCTTTTTTTTATTGTTTTTTTATAAATATTTTCAGATGTCGGCTTTGACTCAAAGGAAAGTTAAACTAAATTGAAAGAAACTAGGTAATAATTGAAAGCACAAGTTAAAAGAGACTAGGTTATCAGAGTAGTTCAGAAGTAAAGGATCGCTGGGGTTGAGAAACTCCCAGACCTAGGGTTTCGCTCTGAACTTTCAACAGGACAGAAGTAAAGAGAAGAGAAGGGTTACAGACCAGGCAGTGATCTTCACAGAGTTAGTGGAAGGACTCTCTTGAGCAGATTGTTGGATCCCCGGATTCAGATATCTTCGCAATGGATCCTCCAATACTGATCCTTTGGCAGAGTTGGCTTCTCCTGAACTCAAGATCTGGGAAAGAAGAAGAACAATTTACGGAACCATATACTCAAGGAAGGATTTACCAGATTGAAGAACTTGAAAGCTGATATTGCTGAAATCCGGATTCTCCTGGAGGCTGATCTGACTTCCTCTGGGATTTGCTCTGGATCTGAAGTATCCGGACTGGACCTGGATGCTGGTGGTCGGCCTTGACTTGGAGAGAGTGGCCGTGAGAGGTCGGATAGGCTAGCGTTTGGTGGAAAGAAGAGGATGATGGGCGGCTAGGGTTTGGAAGTGAAGTAGCTAACCTAGGGTTTGGGGTTGGAGATCTCACACCTCCTCAAGGTTCCTGGGGAACCTGGATTTACTCCCTCACGGAGCTCAACACCTGGATGCAAGTGCGGAACAGAGAAACATAAAGTTTGCTCACACATAAATTGGATTCATTCATTAGATTACTTTAAAATTTACAAGAGGGTTTTAATTTATAGGACTTTACAAGAGAGTAGGGTTTTACATCTTTCCATGTGGGACTAATGGGGGGGATCTTCAAATTAGGTTTGTAGAATCAATTCCCACACATATGGCAGGCCAAGAGGTTCCAAAATTGTTGATTGGTGGCTCTAAAAGGTAAGTAGGTGGCGGCTCCTAGCCTTGTTCTTCAAGAGAAAATTTCTTTCCTTCCATGGCTCAACTCTTTTGGACACCTCCTTTTCTTTCTCCCTACGTCATGGTTCTTCCCATCTTTGCTTTGGGCATTTTGGCATGGATTGGGCACCCCCTTGAAGTGCTCCCCAAGTAGAGCTTCTTTCTTTACATAGCTTGGCTCTTATGGAATGTTTTGGGCCGCCCCCCTTGAATTGTGGATCCCAGATTATTTTCTCCTCAAGTGGCGCATGAGATAAGGGACCTGCTATCTTGTGGTGTGGGGACCAGAGCTTACTGGATGGAGATGTGGCACCCCCTGGACTCAGGCGTGTGGCTGGGAGTGTGGCTGGGAGTGTGGCGCCCACTTGCTTGGCCTTGGGAGAAAATGTGACACCCTGGAGAAGTCCTAGACCACTACTATGTCAACATGACTCAACAAAATTAAATTGCAGGGAAATACAGACTCAAGCTAAAATTGAGTTGATCAAGTCAACCCTTATTACAAACCAGAAAACCCTAATTCTTCGGGCAAGGTAAATCAGAGATCCAGATGGAGCTCTGAAATCTTCTTCTGAGTATGGTGCCCGCACCACTTTAATTACCAAATCTAATGAG
This sequence comes from Areca catechu, assembly GCA_021397845.1. NCBI lineage: Eukaryota > Viridiplantae > Streptophyta > Magnoliopsida > Arecales > Arecaceae > Areca > Areca catechu. The sequence goes on along the minus strand of CM038053.1, from coordinate 146,991,596 downwards.
AAAAGAATTGGTTACTTACCGCAATGGAGATTCTCTTCGACTCGAGATGGTTCTGCTACTTGGTCGCTCAGATTTCGCAATAGGATGAAGATCGGGACTCCAGATTTCAAATCTACCGTTAGATCTTGGTTCAGAAGCAAAGGATTCATCCTTTAAAGTCCTTGAACACCTAGGATTGCAGAAAAGGCAGAAAATAAGATTTTAAGAATAAAGTAAGTAGGCTCCAAAATGAAAAAAAAGAAATGTTGGATGTGTAGGGCTTGTAGAAGATCGGTAGTAGCTTAATAAATATGGTAGAACCTCCACTCAAGGACCTCACCGCCTTGAGCTCTCAAGGACCTCGTCGCCTTGAGCTCTTAAGGACCTCCCTATCCTTAGAAAAAACCATCAAGCCTACCCAGCTTTGTGTATGAAGAAAGACATCATTTCATTTCATAAATCAATAATCATCTTACAAGGGATATGGGGTCCTATTTATAGGGTTCTTCACACATGAAGATATCATAGGACTCCTATAAATTCAAAGTACATTTAAATTTAAACTCAAACACTCCTTGTCATCTTCCTTGAAATTTGAATTGGCTTGGCTTGGTGACAACTTGAATGGCTTTCATTGAATTGGACGACTAAAGAGAGGGAGAGAGGAGAAGTCCTCTCTTACTCCTCTTAAAAAGTGATGATGAGATTTTTTCCTTCTCCCTTCTTGGCATGAATCTGATTTTTGATCTCTTGATCAGCAACAAGGGATAAGAAATAGCTTCAAAAGTTTGAATCCTTCATTTGAATTTAAATTTGGATAAGGATACTTTTCCCTTTGAATTTAAAAATAGATAGAAGATAACTCCTTTGAATTTGGATGATCCTCCATTTGTCTTGGACTCTTCCTCTCATTTAAATTTGAATGAATGGGCATCTTCTTGGAGTAGGCAAGAAGATAAAATGAGGGGGCGCCAGATAAGAAGCAGAGTCTTTCTGCTTTACTCCTCTCAATTGGCCTCCTTGAAATGGACGATGAAAATGGATGGACACCTCTCTTGGATAAGGATGAATTTAAAGTTGTCCAAATATCCAATTGTTCGGTTGTCCCAATGTCAGGATGTTCCAATGTCCGAATGTCTTGTAAAAAATTTGGACAACCCCTTTTTGGCTTAGAACTGATCCACCAAGGTGATGATGACTTGGGTCTTAGATAATTATGACTCCCCTTGACTTATTCAAGCACTAATTACAGGACTCAAATTGGACATTTCACCAAACAAAGCAAATTAATGCTATTTACAAGACTCTTAAACCAATTGATGGACTCAACGGACTCAATTGGTAACTCAACAACCCTAGTTGACAAAATTACACTCAATTTGATCAAATTACAACTCAATTTGACCTAATTACAAACTCAAAACAACTGGGACTCCAGTGTTCTTTGTGAAGAACACATGGACTTCCTCATTGGTGATCCAAATTGAATTGAAAAAGGTTTGCTTCCTCTTCCTGGCTCTTGTGTCCTCACCAAGACCAGTTTGCCTATTTAAGACAAGAGTTTAGAATGATAATTGTAAGAAAATCAAAGTTAGGAAAGGAGAGTTTAGAAGTCCAACCCCAAGATAAAGAGAGTCCAAGTTTAAGTTAAGAGTTGGTTTGATCAGGTCAGGTCAAATAGAGTTCTATAAATTAAAACTCGTTAACAAGATTTTTGGAAGGAGTTTTATTCTTGGAATGATTTTTGTGTGGATCACCTCCAGAGGGCATAAACTTGTGTTCTTATAGAAATACTAGGATATAGCATTATATGTATTCCTCTAAGTCTTTTATATATTATCTCAATTAATTATTATAGTCAAGGGATCTAGGGTCTAGGGTTCTGGATGACTAGTGTTTCAATAATGAAAAAAATTTGAAATACATTCTATTATGCAACTATAACCATACAGTGATATTAAAGCAACCTTGATTGATTCAATTAATGGTTTATTTATTGTTTAAAATATGTCTATTATGTTATAGATCTTGTTGGGTTTTGGCAAACACACCGAAAGCACTGGTGTTTAAAAATTTTATTCAAAACGCTCTTGCTCTCCAAAACCCTAATGCATAAGATACACGTTGATAATATAATCAAAGTGCAAAATATAATAAGAGGGTATTAAGATCTACATGTCTTGCTAAATTTTTCATAGACATACAAATGCCTATCTTCTAATGGTGACCTATATAGGAACTACACCAAGGACATCACTTCTCCACAAATCTTTCTTCAAGAGGCCTAGCCCTTAAAAGTTTCATAGCATCACACTTAGAAGTCAATGCCTCAATCTAATCATCCTGACCATGAGCACACATTCTAAATCATCAGAACACTTCATAGGCTTCCTAATTTCCTCCTCTAAGACCTCCATTAGCCTTGATTTAATAGGATTAGCCCTTGTGCTAAAATGACTAGGCTATGTCCTAATACCTAGGCTAGATAGGAAGTTGGATAGGACTTCATCCCAAAAGGAAATCAACACAAGAACCTATCTTCCATACCATATGATGCAGGACCTAGGATACATGCAAGTGATTTTCTTTTGTTGTTTTATGTTTTAATGGATTGATGGATTCCTGAAATCAAGCTAAGAATGGATCTAGAGATTCGCATAAGGACAAGAAACACTTAGCATGCAGACATAGCCCCTAAACAGTGATAAAGAAAGGATCCCAAAATTGAGAAATCCCGATAGGACTTAGCTCTAAATCAATACCCTACTTAGGAGACTAGGGAGTGCAAACCTCTTAAAGCTCTAAAGTGCCCGATGCTGAGTTCGCTCACAGTCATGGATGAGGCTTGGAAGATCAAGCCCTCGACCTTGTGGATTCGCTGGCTTTCTGTCAGATGGACCTGAAGGTAAGGAAGGCCAATTCCTTTGTCCGTGGTACCTGAAGGACCTGCAAGCAACCTAGAGATGAGTTAGAAAATAGCAAGAAGGAAGGGGAAGGCAATGAAATAAGGGAGGGTGAAGAGAAGGTGGCGATCAAGGAAGGCTCTTCTTGTTGGGCGTCCAAGAGGATCTTCCAGGGGGCATCCAAGCTTGAGAAGAAAGGTTGGTGGCTTGCATAGGAAGAAGGTAACCAGGGCCTCTCACCCCTCAATATCTTGAAGGACAAAGGCACACTCTCTCACAGAGTCCCAAGTCTCAAGACAAGGGCTAGGAAGAAAATTTCATATTCTTTTTTTTCATTCATCAAAATTAAAATTTATAAGAGAGTTAGGGCCCTTTTTATATGCTCCAAGTTCTCATTTGAACATTTGAATTCAAATTTGAAACAAGGAGTTACAAGCTTGTTTTAGGGAGTAGAAAGGGGCTGGTTGTCTTCATGAATCAAGGGGCACCTATTTTGAATTTTGAATATCCTCTTCATGAAGCTTGGCTGACCATGAATGCTAGGCTTGATCCTTGGTGATATGGGTTGATATGTGGAGTGGAGTGAGGAGGGTTGTTTGCTTCAATCAAGGGGGTGCCCACTTTGAATTTGAATTTCTTCATGGAGTTTGAATTTGAATTTTTTCATGAAACTTGGAGTGTTGAATTTCTTCATGGAGTTTGAATTTGAATTTCTTTATGGAGTTTGAATTTGAATTTCTTCATGAAACCTGGAGTGTTGAATTTCTTCATGGAGTTTGAATTTGGTAAAGTGGCGCCTGCCATCTCATGTGGCATTGATGATGTGGCATTCCATGAGTTGGCACTCCTAATTTGGCATGGAGGAGGGGTGGCTTGACTCATCTTCAATTGGGCTTGACTTGATTGCCCACTTGTGGACCCATATTCAAATTGACTTGTGCTTGTGAACTAGCTTGGCTAATTACAGGATCAATTGACCTTAACTTGACCAAATTGGCCAAATTACAAGACTAAACCAAAATTGAAACCAACTAGATATTAATTACACTACTCAAATGCAAATTACTCAGGTTTAAGTATCTTAAGCCTTATTATAGGACCCAAAAAGACTAAGAACCCTAATCAGAAATCCATAGAGGATTGAGGAGCCTCTATCTAATCTTGAGACCCACACTAATTCTCCTGGGATTGGAGGAACTTGACCCGATCGAGTAAGGGTTGGTTTGGCTCTAGTATCTCTCAAGAAGGTCAGGGTCGAGGTGTTACAAGTCCTCTCGGGTAATTATGAATCATCGGACTCCAGTCGGCCTTGCCAACGGACCACGTAACGTTGATAGCCTTTGCTCCGTGTTGCAATAGCTTGATCATCCAGGATATGCTCTATACATTCTCCTCTCTCAGAAAAAATTGGAGGTGGACACTCAGGATTGGGTTCACTCTCAAAGGATAGGTCAGGTCCAAATGGCTCATTGGGTATCGTTGTCGGCTCCCTATACTCGACTAAGTCTGAGATATTGAAAGTCGAGATAATGCCATAATCCTGGGGTAGCTCAAGAACATAAGCATTAGGGCCAACTCTTCTTATCACTTTAAAGGGGCCAGCTCCATGAGCATGTAGTTTCTTAACCGTCCTTGGTCAGAACCATTCAGGTCTAAGCCTAATCATTACAGAATCCCCTATTTCAAATTCTTTGGCTCGCTTTCGGGAATCAGCCAATTTCTTGTATGTATTATTACTTAGATTGATTTTTGGCTAATCTCCTTATGCATGTTGTGCGAATGACTCTACGGACTCAGAGACTCATATTGAAACCTAACAAAATACATACTCAACTATGCATTCCTATTGAGAGGAATTTTATTGGACTCTTTGGGTCTAAACCTAACAGACTATAGACTCTCTAGGTTTGACCCTGGTTTGGTATGCACATGAAAATTTATTATGGATTCCTAGCAAATTCCATAAGGTATACCAGAAGTAAGATACAAATCTAACATGCACAATGAATGTATGCATTATGCTTACTTCAAAGATACAAATCTAACATGTACAATGAATGTATGCATTATGCTTACTTCTTCAAAATGCAATTTACTAGTCAGAGAAGCATAATAAGTTTTAGAAAAGGGTAGAAAGTAAGAGGTGGATTCATGGTTAGTCTGGTTGGATAGAAAATAAGAAAAGGATTCAGGATTGATTGGAAAGAACAAGATACAAGAAGGGGTTTCAGGGATTAGTCCTAGACTAATGAGGTTGACCTTATGGGGTTGAGGTATATCTAAAGGGTTTGCATAATGGAAAAATGGGTCAATAATTTCTGGGAAGAGATCTTGAACTGGAATTGAAGGGGTGAGCTCCTCCTAAGGTTACTAAATTAAAGAGACCATATCCTCAATAATTTCCTTTTGGATTTTTGGACTAGGCACGATAATTGGATTCTCTTCTAGTGTCTCCTCAGGTAAAGCCATTGTAGTATCAGTGTCATGGCTTTCTCCCTCTAACTGCTCTTCTTATTCATCCACTAAGTGTACTTTAGCTTCATACACTTTTACTTCAGGCTCACAGTGGGTTCAAGATCTTCTTTTAAGGGTCCTTCCAATATAGCTTTAGTTTGGATGTTTTCTGGGTCAACCAATTCCAAGTCTGCAATATATTTCTCCTTTTTAATGTCATCCTGGTGAATACATAGGGTAGCAGGGGTAGGTCGACTCAGGTTAAGGTTGGGTTTGGGTTCAGAGGTACTAATCCTGCTATGCTCAACTCGATAGTTCATGGGTTCCCTCTAACTTGACTCGAATTCCATAGCAAGTCGATAGGCATCATCCAAGTCATAAAATCTCCATTGGAAGAGTTCCCACTAGATATCGCTACGTAGGACATCTCGAAATCTAGCTATGACTTTAGACTCAGGTTCAACTGTGTTACATCTCCCAATAAACTCATTAAATTCCTTAATATACTCAGACACAGTTTTAATACCCTGTCTCAATTTGTATCATTGATCTAAAAATTTGTGCTCATAAAATCTACCTAGGTAGTTTTCTCTTAGTCTACTTCTCATGGATTTCCAAGTAGGTATTTCATCTCCTCTTCGATAACATTCATGCTCAATAACTTTCCAATGCCACTTAGCATGTCGGGTTAACTTAAATTTGGCCAACCTAACTTTTCCTAACTTCGATATCTTAGTGCACTCAAAATACTGATCCATTGTCTCCTCCCAATCAATATACACCTCAGGATCTAGGCTTCCATCAAAAGTGGGTGCATAGGGTTAGGTGCTCCTAATGGGTCTTTCCTCTGAGTCAACAAAGTATGGGTATGGGATTCTAAGGCTATACTTAAGAGTGAGTTCATGATGATGGGCTCTTGGGTTAAAGGGATTGGGCCTAGGGGATTTGAATTTTGCATGGACCCTGCGGGCTTCTACTCATGTCTCCGCTTGGGTTATCTTTTGGTTCAACTAGGTAATCTACTCAGTGAGGATCCTAATTTAATTTTTGAGGTTATCCATGGGTTCACCTAATTGAGAGTGATGTGGGTGATACTGGACTCCTGACCTAATTGACATGCAACACACAAATGAAGGTACTACGATTTTTTGCTAGACCTATGAGTTCAAACAAAATGGGTTAACTTAGATTACACATAGCAGAACAACTAACCCTTTCACTGGCGAGGTAAGAGGTGGGAGTGTGGGAGGTCCCCCTGCTATTTGTAGGGACCCAATTAAGGAACCAAAACACCACTTAGGTTGTTTGACACTAGCCCTCTTGCCTTAGACACCAGCTTCCCAATGCTAATTGAAGGGTTGTATGCACTAGTTTTCCACAATGGTTAAACCAGACTCATTGATGTCCCTAAGCTATTAGGTTACTAATAGATTTTAAGTTAGGCTTAGGTTCGAAATGCAAAGGTGGTTATTTTCGGGCGAAGAAAAAATAATGACCTCCTTCCCTTATCTTATGATATTGTCATCCTTAATGTAAGTTATGCATATGATGGCATACACATGAAACCTAATGCAGTGCACTTAAGATTTTTTTTGGCATTTTGATGTGTATTGGCAAAAATACTGGTTGCTAGAAATGAGATGATATGAACCTAAAGTGCAGAAATTAAACTATGTAGAAATCAAGTAATTTACTCCTAAGTATGCAGAAATGAAAGTATGCTGAAATTAGACTTGCTGAAATTTTAGGGCAGAATTGTTCTCCGGTAGTAATCAAGTGGGTAGAAGTTCTACAGACTGAAACAAATTCTGAGAAAACTCTGAAAACTACAATCAATTACAAGGAATCTAAAAAAATAAGAATCAATAATTTTTAAGTTTTGTACATGCAGAAATAATTAAAATAACAGACTATGTACTGGTTGGATATGATGCAAAATTTAATGATGCAGAAATCTAATGATGCAAAATTTAATTATGAAGAAATTTTCTTTAGGACCTAAGATAACTATCTCCTTGTTTTTTTCTTCAAGGGTCAATCATATCGGCACCCCTACATGCCATAGAAAATCTCCTTTGAATGGGATGTGAGGGTCTTGCAGCCCTACTTTTTTCTATTACTGGACAGCCATGGTGAAGCACCCGATCCAAGTACTTAAATACAAACTAAGTCCTAACCATGCTCTGATACCAAACATGATGTGAGATCTAAGATGCATGCAAGTGATTTTCTTTTGTTGTTTTATGTTTTAACGGATTGATCGATTCCTGAAATCAAGCTAAGAATGGATCTAAAGATTCGCATAAGGACAAGTAACTCTTAGCATGCAGATATAGCCCCTAAACAGTGATAAATAAAGGACCACGGGATTGAGAAACCCCGGTAGGACTTAGCTCTAAATTAATACCCTACTTAGGAGACTAAGGAGTGCAAACCTTCCAAAGCTCTGAAGCGTCCGATGCCGAGTTCGGTCACACTCAAGTATGTGGCCTGGAAGATCAAGTCCTTAACCCTGTGGATTCGCTGGCTTTCCGTCAGATGGTCTTGAATGCAAGGAAGGCCGACTCCTTTATTTTTGGTACCGAAGGACTTGCGAGCAACCTAGAGATGAGTTAGAAAATAGCAAGAAGAAAGGGGAAGGCAATGAAATAAGGGAGGGTGAAGAGAAGGTGGCGATCAAGGAACGCTCTTCTTGTTGGGCATCCAAGAGGATCTTCCACAGGGTGTCCAAGCTTGGGAAGAAAGGTTGGTGGCTTGTGTAGGAGAAGGTAACCAGGGCCTCTTACCCCTCGATGTCCCGAAGGACAAAGGCACACTCTCTCACAGAGTTCCAAGTCTCAAGACAAGGGCTAGGAAGAAAATCTCAAATTCTTTTTTTTCATTCATCAAAATTAAAATTTACAAGAGGGTTAGGACCCTTTTTATAAGATCCAAGTCCTCATTTGAACATTTGAATTCAAATTTGAAAAAAGGAGTTACAAGCTTGTTTTAGGGAGAAGAAAGGGGTTGGTTGTCTTCATGAATCAAGGGGTGCCTATTTTGAATTTTGAATCTCTTCTTCATGAAGCTCTGTCGACCATGAATGCTAGGCTTAATCCTTGGTGATATGGATTGATATGTGGAGTGGAGTGAGGAGGGTTGTTTGCTTGAATCAAGGGGATGCCACTTTGAATTTAAATTTCTTCATGGAGTTTGAATTTGAATTTCTTCATGGAACTTGGAGTGTTGAATTTCTTCATGGAGTTTGAATTTGAATTTTTTCATGGAGTTTGAATTTGAATTTCTTCATGAAACTTGGAGTGTTGAGTTTCTTCATGGAGTTTGAATTTGAATTTCTTCATGAAACTTGGTGATGGGGACCGAAAGTCTATTTTATTTTGTTTTATTTGAGTCCATTAGTCCTGTGTCACTTGAGTCAAAGTGAGCTAATTGGGTCCTATAATAAAGTGAGACAACTAAGTCAATTGAGTCCACTTAGTCAGGTCCAGTCATTTTAGTTCAGTCAAGTCCGATCGAGTCCATTCAGGTCATGTACAAGAGGATAGTTCACAGCCAAGAGATTCACCAGGCCCCCTCAACCAGAGCTGGCCTTCATGTACTTGGGCCCTTTTGTACCGCCAAGCCAGCAAGAGAGGGCTCCAGCCCAAGACAAAGGCCCATTGTTGACCAGGTCCACCAAGGTTTCTTGGCCCACAAGTTAAGATTTCTTAGCCATCAGGTCATGTACCCTGGGATGAATCTATAAATACCACCCCTCCCTTCTTGTATGAAGTATCTTTTTCTTATAAATACAAACTAAAAAATATTTTGATCTGAGTTTTGAGTTTTTCTTTAGATTGGAGTGGGTGTGATGCCCTGGTTCCTATTATTGAGTGCAAGCCCTAATCCCCTGGTGACTTATACGCTCACCAGCGATCTCCCGCTTCTCTGTCCTGCATCAACTTGGTATCATAGCCTAGCAGATTAGGGTTTTCTCTTCCTCCCTGGCTTCCCATCATTCCTCCCATTCAGATTTTCCTGTGCAAGACTTCTTCTCAAACCTCAGTCAGCCACTGAGGTTCATTAACACCCTGCATCCACCTCCTTCTTATGACCCTCAATGCCCCATCCTCCAATCAATGCCGTAGCCTATTCAATCTCACCGTTCAATGCCTCACCACTGCCCATCCGGCTCCCAATTGCCATGATGCCTGACACCGTCGGATTGGAGCCTGTGCCGCTCGCGTCGCCTTGCCTCCACCCTACCCCAGTTCATCTTCACCGTAGTGCTCTGACCTTCCACCACCACTAATTGAACACCGAAGATCATCATCGACACCCTCTTCCTGCTCCCCGAAGATCATCAAGTCTATCTAAAAGAAAGAGCTATCAAATTTTATACGTCTCTTAGCAGAACGACTCTTTATTAGGTAGATACAGCTCTTCAAGCTTCTCCCCATGCGAGTGCAAAGAGAGGGTCTTTCCAAAATTTTTCATAAATCTAAAAAATCTGAAAAAAATGCCACATGGAATCTACATTCAAAAATGATATAGATAGGGCAAGGAATCTAACTAGAAGATGCTTCCTTATTTAAATTTAAAAAAAAAATCATGACCCTTTGCTTATCCGGAGATTACTTCATGCACTCATCCATGAAGAGGTATTTATTTAGGTTCTCCAATAATTATTAGATCCTTGCCATATTTGACACACTAAATCAACACTGATTACTGATTCAAATATGGGAAGAATCCTAATTTTATAAGGCATCCTTCTAGTTAAAATTAAGGGAAAGCTTGGCATCCCTTCATGAGACCATAGAGACCCTCATGCATGTTGATGGGGGACGAAAATAAAATGATGAATGGAGAGTTTTAGCAAAATAACTAGCAACAAACTTGTGCAATTAATTATCAAATAAATGGGCTAATTTAATCCAAGAAAAGAACTTTCATAAGGAGACTAGTTGATCTAATTTTTAAGACCCGCAATGCAGATCTTATTCAAAATAAGGATTAAGATCTTCATGGCATAGAAATCATCACTACTAGGATAAGTTAACCTTCAAATGATCAGATCTAATAAAGCTTAGGAAGAGTTTTCCTACCAATAATGATGGCTAATTATTTTGTAGAAGAAGGAGCTCTAATCATTCAAGGATTGAGGCCTAGAAGTCAAGATTGGCACTCTCTACTTTGAGACTCACCTTGGCCTTGATCCATGGCATAGAGACCTGCATCCTTGATCTAGGAACCTGGAGAACCTGCAAAGAAATTTGGGATTAGACATGGAAGAAGAATTGGAGTTGGAATGGAAACAAAGAGAAAAAAAAGGAAGAAGAAGAAAGTGGCAAGCGGCTTGGGACTTGGAGCTTGATCGTAGATCAATCAATGGGCATCCCATCCTTTGCTCTTTGCAAAAGCACTCTTCACTCTCAAACTCAAACTTAGAAAACTCTCATTCTCTCCTTGGATAAGGATCTACACACTCAAACTAGCTAGAAAATATTCACTCCAAACAAGAACTCAAGAAAACTAGAACACAAGGAAACAATCCATTCATTAATTCAAATCATAGCATAGAATGAGTACAATGAGAGACTAGGGGCCCTATTTATAGGCTCCAATGCTAGGAATTTCATCTAAGGGTAGAGAGGAGGGGACTAGGATGGCTTAGTTGGCTCCAACAATTTTTAGGTAAGTGGTTTTAAATAAAAATAAATTATTGGTAGAAAGTTACAACTACTTTGACATGTGGCATCTAAAGATCCTAATGTGGCTTCCAAATGTTGATGTGGAGGCTTAGGTGTCATAAGTTGTGGCATCCCACATGTCAAATATTATTGGAGTAGTGAAAGGAATCTTTTTGTTCCCCATAAAACTCTTATTGTAGTGTAATTCCTTCTCCCCCAAGGTTGTTTGATGAGTTGTTCCCCAATGTGCTTCAAATCTTGGCATGAATTGTGCTTGGGCTTGGTCTTGAAGAGGCTTGAAAGGTTGTTCTTGGACTTGAATAGGACGCCCTCTATCATGCTTTGGGCTTGAGCCGAATAGGCTTCTTCCATGTGTTGGCTTATGAGCCAAATCATGCTTCAAGAAAACTTGGTTTATGAACATGCTTTAAAAAAATTAATGAGCTTCTTCCATGTGTTGGTTTATGAGCCAAATCATGCTTCAAGAAAATTTGGCTTATGAACATGTTTCAAGAAAATTTGTAACTTGCTTCAAAAACTTTATGACTATAGCTGCGAAAACAAAGTGAGTTAATCAAAGTATATATTCTTATTATGGATATCCCAATCAGTTCTCCCGGGATGGAAAGAGATCGACTCCATCAAGTAGGAATTCATCTGGCTTTGGTAGTACTCTAGGAGGTCAGGATCAATTTTTTTATAAGTCCTCTCGAGTGAACCATGAGTCTTCTGAATCATGACGTCCTTGCCAGTGAACCAAGTAGCACTGATAGTCTTTGTTTTGAGTAGTGATAATCATGTCATCTAAGATTCGCTCAATCCTATCTCGTCGCTTTGGTAATATGGCTAGGACACTCAAGGGTTGGTTCACTCTCAAAGGTGAAATCAGGCCTGAATAGCTCACTGGGTATCATTATTGGTTCATTATGCTTTACTAGATCTGAAATGTTGATAGTGGTCTGATACCAAAGTCGGATGGTATATCTAGCCCATATTAGGTCCAATTTTCCTTATTATTTTGAAAAGGACCTACACCATGGGCATATAATCGTTTTGAGTTTAATCAAGACATAGTCTCCTTCCTAAAATTTTTTGGCTTTTTTTTTACAAAATTTAGCCATATGCTTATTAATTTCATTGCTCGCTATGCATATGACTCTCGTAATCATGGATACTTATGCATGGGATACCAAATGACAAGAGACAAATGCAAATGATACTAAATGGTAAAAGACAAACAAAAACAAAACAAGCTAAAATGGACTTTATTATCAATGGACTAAACTTTATTTGTTGGGTTAGGAAACAAGGTTCCTAATTTCCAATATTCCCTAAATAGCTTTGAAGACTCTAGCACAAAACTTCGGTAGGTGGCAGTGAATCTTAATTTGGCACCCAACATATGCCAAAGAGTCTTAATAAAGAAACTGTTGAATATTACTGGGACCAGATCAATGGTATGGTAGATGTCCCAGCCGGATGGGATAGAAGAGTGAATGAAACATAATGGTGGATCGGGATGGTGGATGTTCAGAAATGGAGAATCAGGGATTGAAAAATTGTTAGGAAAAATATTTTGCAGGGTTTTCAAAGGCTCTACAGCTTCTTGGGGCCGATCCATAGGGTTTTATTCTTTGATAGTCAATACCCCAATATGTGATCCTTCATCGATCTTTAGATCTAAACCTTCAACATCAATTAATTCTGGATCTTCTATGATATCCTTAGATTGATCTCCATGATTTTGTCCTTGGATTTTATTTTGATCATCCCCGTTGTTGATTTCTTTAGGCTGGGTAATTATTTTATCTTCAAGTAATTGTTCTTGATCATATTCATCTATAAGGTTATACCCAGCTTCATAAACTTCTTCTTTAAGTTCTTCAACGAGTTCAGGATTTTCTCTTTCTAGCTCTTCATTTGGACAAGATTTTGATTCTATTTCATCTATTAACTCTTCAATCGGTTCAGGAGATCTTTTCTCTAAATTCTTAGTGGGTTCAGTCTCTTCCTCATCTCCCTTATACTTATTGAATTTAGCAATATATTTAAATGCAGTTTCATCATCTTGTCTCAATTTATACTATTGGGTTGGAAGACTTTACTTATAAGATTTGCCTAGGTACTTTTCCCTCAACTTACTCTTCATATCTTTCTAAGTAATTATTTTATCCCCACTATAATAATTTTTATGCTCAACATGTCCATAATATGACTTAGCATGTCAGATTAGCTTTAATTTGGTAAATTGTCACTTCCTTTCTTCCAACATTTTATCAAACTCAAAGTATCGATCCATTTTCTTCTCCCAATCGATATACACCTCAGGGTATCCATCAAAAGTGGGTGCATAGGGTCGATTGCTCCTAAAGACTCTCTCCTCCTGATCTACAAAGCCTTGACAGGGGTATCTAAGTTTATACTCGGCGGTGAGATCATGATAATGGACTCTTGGATCAATGGGAGGTGATTTAGGATTAGTACGGGTCAAGTGATCTTTTTCAAGGCTCCTAATTTGATTATTCACTTGCCCTAACTCTTTATTCACTTGTCCTAATTGTTTAGTTAGGTTATCAAATTTTTCAGTCAGGATCCTCATAAAGAATTCAAGATTGGGGTCCATGGGTAAACCAAACTGAGTGTAGAACTGTTGGTATAAGGCTTCAAATCAATTGGGCCAACAATACAAACCTAACTTCTAGAGCTCTTAGACCTAGAAGTTCAAATACAGGACTTAACTAGATACTACTTAAGAATGTAATTACCTTGTCCACTAGCCAGGTAAGAGGTGGGGTTGTGGGAGGCTCCCTTTCCTTTCGCGAGGTCCTAATTAAAAATGCAAGTCTGCTTAAGACGTTTGCCAATGGACCTCTAGCCTTAGACACCAATTTCAAGGAATAAGTAAAAACTCAAATAATACTTTTGTCTTATCTTGCACTTGAACCCGACTTGTGGGTGTCCCTAGTTTTACGTTCCTACTCGATTTCAATTATGGCTTAGGTTAATGCAAATGTGGGTGATTGTTTCGGGCCAAGGAAAGGTAATGACCTCCTTCCCTTATGTTATAATTGAATGCCCTTAATTAGATTTAGAAATGGATGCATAAACAATCAACTTGCTAACAAGATATGTAGACTAGCACAAACATATGAGTCAAACCCGAATTTCAAAGTTTCAAAAACTAAAAAATTAAATTAAAAATTATAGATCTAAAAATCTTGATTTCAAAACTCAAATTTTTAAATTTTAAGTTTCGAAATTTAGTTTGAAAATTCATTTTTTGAAGCACAAGTTGTTGTAAGAAAAATTTCAGCCACTAACAACTTCTAACTAGCTAGTTTTAAAAATTTAAAATTTCAAAAAAAAATAAAATTTAAATTTTAATTGTTATATCTTAGAGTTAAGGCTTCAGATTTCGAAATTTGAGTTTTAATTCTCAAATTTTGATTAGGAAATTCAAATTTTAAAGCTTGTTGCAGAAGTGGTTACAAGAAGCTTCTAGCCAACAAACCCTTAACCATCAAACATCCAAAATTCGAAATTAAATTCAAAAAATTTCAAAATTAGAATTTTAATGATTTGATATCTCAGATCCAAATCTAAAATTCAGAGGTAATTTTTTTTTGAATTTTTCTAAAATTTAATGGAACAACTAAATAGAGGAAAACTAGAATTGAAACAAAGGCATCAGCTTAAAGTGACAAAAATTAAACTAAGAATTTGAAGAAAATATATTTTTTAAATTTTATATCTCAGATCCTAACATAATAAAGTGCAGAAAAAAAAAATTTGAATTTTTTTTTCCTTTAATAAAAATATCAAAATTCATGAAAAACTCGGGTTAGTGCTAGTACAAAAATTTCAGCAATCAGCAAATCTTCAATTGACTAGATTCAAAAATTGAAATTTAAATTTTAAAATCTCAAAAGCTTAAAATTTAAATTGGGACTTTTAGATCTTAGAGTTAATATTCTAGATCTCAAATTTTAAAATTTAAATCTTGAATTTTTTTGGCTTTGAATTTCGGACTTGAAGGCAAGCAACACACAAAGGGAACAAAATTTCAACAACTTGACCTAGTAAAACCTTAAGCTCTGATACCAAAAAATTGATGAGGGATGAAAATAAAATGATGAATGGAGAGTTTTAGCAAGCTAACCAGCAAGTAAACTTGAGCAATTAATTATCAAATAAATGGGCTAAATTAATCCAGGAAAAGAACTTTCATAAGGAGACTAGTTGATCTAATTTTTAAGACCCGCAATGTAGATCTAGTTCAAAATAAGGATTAGGATCTTCATGGAAAAGAAACCATCGATACTAGGATAAGTTAACCTTCAAATGATCAGATCTAATGAAGCTTAGGAAGAGTTCTCCTACCAACAATGATGGATAATTATTTGGTAGAAGAAAAAGCTCTCATCCCTCAAGGATTGAGGCCTAGAAGTCAAGATTGGCACTCTCTACTTTGAGACTCACCTTGGCCTTGATCCATGGTGTGGAGACCTTCATCCTTGACCTAGGAACCTGAGAGAACCTGCAAACAAATTTGGGATTAGACATGGAAGAAGAATTGGAGTTGCAATTGAAACAAAGAAAAAAAAAGGAAGAAGAAGAAAGTGGCCGGCGGCTTGGGACTTAGAGCTTGATCATAGATCCATCAATGGGCATCGCATCCTTTACTCTTTACAAAAGCACTCTTCACTCTCAAACTCAAACTTAGAAAACTCTCATTCTCTTTTAGATAAGGATCTACACACTCAAACTAACTTGAAAACTTTCACTCCAAACAAGAACTCAAGAAAACTAGAATACAAGTAAACAATCCTTTCATTAATTCAAATCATAGCATAGAATGAATACAATAAGAGCCTAGGTTCCCTATTTATAGGTTCCAATTCTAGGAATTTTGTCCAAGGGTGGAGAGGAGGGGATAAGGATGGCTTAGTTGGCTCCAACAATTTTTAGGTAAGTGGTTTTAACTAAAAACAAACTATTGGTAGAAAGTTACAACCACTTTGACATGTGGCATCTAAAAGATCCTAATGTGGCTTCCAAATGTTGATGTGGTGGCTTAGGTGTCATAAGTTGTGGCATCCCACATATCAAATATTGTTGGGGTAGTGGAAGGAATCTTTTTGTTCCCCATAAAACTCTTGATATAGTGTAATTCCTTCTCCCCCAAGGTTGTTTGGTGAGTTGTTCCCCCATGTGCTTCAAATCTTGGCATGAATTGGGCTTGGGCTTGGTCTTGAAGAGTCTTGAATGGTTGGTCTTGGACATGAAGAGGATGCCTTCCATCATGCTTTGGGCTTGAGCCGAATGGGCTTCTTCTATGTGTTGGCTTATGAGCCAAATCATACTTCAAGAAAATTTAGCTTATGAACATGCTTCAAGAAAATTAATGGGCTTCTTCCATGTGTTGGTTTATGAGCCAAATCATGCTTCAAGAGAATTTGCCTTATGAACATGTTTCAAGAAAATTTATAACTTGCTTCGAAAACTTTATTGACTATAGCTGCAAAAACAAAGTGAGTTAATCAAAGTATATATTCTTATTATTGATGTCCCCATCACATGTAGCCTAGTGAGAGGAGGATTTTTAGGCATTAAAGTTTGATCAAAAAATTCTAAAAAAATTCCACGTTGAATCTCTTTTAAAAGGATTCAAAAGAAAATTTCTTGATCAAATAATGAACTTCCTTTTACTTAAAGTAGGACTCTCACACTTTCTCATGCATGACTAGAAATCCCTACACATGCCAACTCCTTTCCTAGCATTCCATGCCCAAAATAAAAGCCAATAAATACCTCAAAAATCATGCTGATGTAGATGAAGAGCCTCTCTCGATGCCACATAGATCTGAAACCCATCAAAGAAGTATTCAATATCCATTCTCATGCCAAAAGTGCATCACGTACCCTCCGACAATTTAGGCACATAGAGTCCTATCAAGTTGGGACTCTTGATTTAGGCATGTGAATAGGAATTGGCTGCCCCTTAAGGGCTAGCTCACATCCAAACCCTAATAAACCAATAGGTCAATTAGGTTTTATAAATATAAAGACTCAAACCCAAATTGAAACTGATTCAAGAAACTAGGATTTCCACATGTGCTAGCATGCTTATTGGTCACCCTATTTGGATCCAAATTTCTACTCAACCATATCAAATGGATCCTAGGACAATTTCTTAATGTGTAAGACCCTTTGGATTCCTATATAAATAGCAATAGGCCCAAATGCATGTTGACCTAATTCAGTTAAACCACTTGTAATCGATTAAGATCCAAACTATGCCAACCGGTGTTGTCAAATTAGAATCCTTTCTAATTGTCTCATGAACTAATCACTCCATGAAAACCTACAAAGCAAGATTAATGTCTAGAAATGTATCATACCTACCTAAAAGATGAAGAATTAGTTGAAATACCAAATATACCCTTTAGTAATGAGTAACCATGCAATTAAATCCTTCGATTATCTTACATCCCGAATATGTCTGAGTATGGAAACATGTCAAACTCACTAACATATTTCTTTCAATTATCCTCAGTGATGACTCAATGATGAAATATTAGAAACCTTTCTAATATTTATCCTACTCTGGCTAGAGATTTTTAAAGTCATCTAGATTTGAAATATATAGGATAACATCTCCTCTTACTAGGAGTGATCGATTCCTTGTTGACCTACTCATAACTTTCATACACATTCCTCCATATTCAAAACACCCTATTCATGACTCAACTATCATGAATGAGTATGAAACAAAATATGGATTCTTGTGCATAAGGTTCTATGGTGATCTTAAGTCTAGGAACATTTGCATAACTCCCACTTAAAGAACCATTTTTTGATATGTAAATAAGGCTCCATAAGATGCTCTCAGTGGATCAATTCAGTGAACTCATTCCCTAATGAGCACTGACATCTATATCTCAGTGAACTCATTTATCCTTTTATCTTTTCCATATCTTATATGGAGTGCTAGTAATAAACCTTGAAGGCATCCTATTTATTATCAAAGTAGCAATTTCTAGGGCAAATCCCCAAAATAATATTGAAAGACTGGTGAAGCATATTATGGACTGCACCTTATCCAATAGAGTGCAATCTTCTTTTCTAATACACAAATAATCTATGTATATTATGAGGTGTCCATATAGAGAGAAAAACTAATGATCAAGAAATTCACTAGATAAGTATTGATCGCCTCAAGTAAATCAAAGAACTTTTATACTATTTCTAGTTTATTTTTGACCATGTAATGATACTCCAATTTATCAAAAGGCTTTGGATTTATGTTTCATCAAATATGTAAAATCCAAACCTAGATAAATCATCTATAATGATGATGAACTAGGAGTATCCTCTTGTGGCTCGAGTTGTCATAGACCCACATACATTTGAATGTACGAGGGCTAACAACTAAATTGCCATTTCTCCATATCTAGAGAATGAAGTTTAGTTCATCTTTCCTATGATATAAGATTCACAAGTTTCATTTGATTCAAAATCATAAGGGACAAAGAATTCATCTTTATATTACTTATTCTTGACTCACTAAAATAATCTAAGCGATAATACAAGAGAAATATGATATTCACATCTTCTCTCTTATATTTCATGCTTAAATTAGTATAACATGCTATAATGAAAATAGGTAAAATCCAAAAGGGACATTTTATACCTTCTTCCTCTTGAAGAGGCTTCCCTTAAAGTTCAACCTCTTTGAACCCTACCTACCTCTCTTCTTGTCCACAAGGAGTAGATCCTTATAACTCTTGATATGCCTTGCTGCTACTATCATCATGTTAAACCCTATTTAATTATAGAGATATGTTTTGATGTGTTTCTTTATGATTATGAATGCTAGGATGTACGTGTTTGTAGCTTTAGCAGGATACCATCCACTTTATTCATATGATAGATAATCACAAACTTAGACTAGGGATGTGAGAGAGACTGAAAGATGTGATCCTGACTGAGCACTTCATTCAACTTCCCAAGGAGTATGGAAATTGGATTCATCTCTTCATGTTGCCTCTGCAACTTATTGTATATCAAGGCCAACATTATTCAAATATGATTATATAGAAATAAAAGGTCTGACTTAACTAAGACATTATAGTTTGTTGTATAATATAAGGCTATAAGTGTCTTAGAGGTAAGAGATAAAGTTGAGAGTTGCAAGGGATGTGATTGGAAAGGATATTCCAATCGTTGAACTCATAGAGGTTTGTTGTGTAACACAAGGCTTCTATGAGGGATTAGGGTCTCAACCCCATTAAGGAACCAAAGAAGTGACTTCCCATTTATCATAGGTGAGGGCTATTGTATTCGATAAAAATAGTGGAAGAAATAGCTAGATTGAAGACCTCATCTAGTTATGAATATCTTCATGAGTGGTTTACTAATATAATTATTCTTTAATTTAATTTTTTATCCTCACTTTTACTACATTGCATTACTAACACATTTATATTGACTGATCCAAACTATGTGGACTGGTTGAGAAATTTGTATATAATATTTGCATAAAAAATAGTCTTCTACATTCTCGATACTCATGATCGTGATTAAATTAGGAAAGGTGATTTAGAGGAAATTTGCATAAAAAAATGTGGTAGAAATGATTTTGACTTAGTATGAAGGCATTAGTAGTGTAATATCATTGATCATTTTTAATTCAAGATTTAAATCAATCAAATTGGCCAGGTAAGTGGGAGAGAGGTGGGAGGCGCTCCATGCTTGCCTTAGATATCAAAAAATTGGCTAGGTAAGTAATGGACCTAATTAAAAATCATGTTCTATTTACCTTCCCAGAACCACTTTCCTGGACATTAATTGATTAATCATATCATAAATAGATTTGCATTTGATTTCTGACACTATGACTTAATATGATTTTTAGGAGAGTTTTAATAGTCTCAAGCACATCCTAATTTAACTAACAACTCAAAAACAAATACATGCTAGTATTTATAATCATAAAAAAACACATCTAAACATCTCTCTATGATTAATTAGGGTTTAAACATTTAAAAAAATTCAACACTTGGTCTAAATTGAACCAAATTGAAAACCCTAGTGAAAACATCAATTAAAACTACATGCAATCCTTTAATTGTATTGATCAAGGGTGGCTTTAATACCACTATTGGTTTTGGCAAGCATAGCAGAAGCACTAGTGTTTAAAAATTTTATTCAAAACTACATGCAATCTTTTAATTGTATTGATCAAGGATGGCTTTAATACCACTATTGGATTTTGGCAAGCACAGCATAAGCACTGGTGTTTAAAAATTTTATTCAAAACACCCTCGCACACTGAAATCCTAATGCCCAAGATACACCTTGATAATACAATCAAAGTATAAAATGTAATAAAAGGGTATTGAGACTTACTTGTCTTGCTAAATTTTTCATAGATGCACAAATATCTATCCTCCGACAGTGATCCATATAGAAACTGCACCAAGGACATCACTCCTCCACAAATCTTGCTTCAAGAGTCCTAGCCCCTAAAACTTACATTGCCTCACACTTGGAAGTCGATGCCTCTATCTGATCATCTTGACCATCAGCACACATATTGAACCATCAAAACACTTCATAAGCTTCTTGATTTCCTCCTCTAAGACCTCCATTAGCCTTGATTTAATAGGATTAGCACTTGTCCTAAAATGACTAGGTTATATCCTAATACCTTTGCTAGAAATGAAGTTGGACAGCACTTTGTCCTGAAAGGAAATCCACATAAGAACCTATCTATTGTACCATATTTATAGAGTTAAAAGGGTGCCAATGTAACATCACAATCCCTCTTCAAGTCTACCTAAAAGAGAGTTATCAGATTTGATAAGTCTCTTAGTAGTAGGAGTCCTTATTAGGTAGATATGGCTCTTCAAGCTTCTCCCCACACATGCACAAAGAGAGGGCATTTCTAGCATTTTTCATTGATAAAAAAAATCTGAAAAAATACCACATGGAATCTCCATTCGAACATAATCTAGAAAGGGCAAGGAATCTTATTAGAAGATTCCTCCTTCTATTTAAAATAAAAGAAAAATTTGTGACCCTTCACACATCCTGAGATTACTTCATGCATGCATCCATGAAGAGTATTTATTTAGGCATCCAATCAATTTCAGATCCTTCCCATATTTGACACACTTAATCATAATTGATTACTGACTCAAATAAGTGAAAATTCCTAATTTCACAAGGCATCCTTCTATTTAAAACTGAAGGAAAAGTTGGCAACCCTTCATGCAACCATAGAGACTCTCTTGTGTGCAGCCTGGTGAGAGGAGTATTTTTTGGCATTTAAAGTTGATTAGAAAATTTTCAAAAAACCCCACTTGGAATCTTTTTCAAAGAGAATGCATAATAGGAAAAATTCATAATCAAATAATGCACCTCCTTCAGTGTGAAGTAGGACTCTCATACCTATTCATGCATGACCAGAAACTGTGTGCCCCAACTCCTTTCTTGGCATTCCACTCCCATAATAGAAGCCAATAAATGCCTCAAAAATAATAATAATGTAGGTGAAGATCTCCTCTAGTGCCACGTAGATCTGAAACACATTAGAGAAGGATTCCTTATCCATTATCATGCCAAAAATGCATTGTGCACCCTCCTACAATTTAGGCACCTAGAGTCTCATCAAGTTAGGACTCTTGATTTAGGCATGTGGCTAGGAATTTAGCTACCATATTTCGCTGCCCCCTAGAGGCTAACTCACATCCAAACCTCAATAAACCAATAGGTCAATTAGATCTTATAAATTTGCAAGATTTAAATCTAAATCAAAATTGATTCAAGGAGCTAGGGATTTCACATGTACTAGCTTGCTTATTGGTCACCCTAATTGGATCCAAATTTCTAATCAACCATTTCAAATGGGTCCTTGGCCAATTCCTTAATATGTGTAACCCTTTGGATTCCTATCTAGCCAGTAGTAAGTCTAGGTCCATGTTCACCTAACTGATTATACCACTTGTAATCGATTAAGATCTAATCTATGCTAATCAGTGTTGTCAAATTAGAACCCTTTCTAATTAACTCATGAATTAATCACTTCATGAAAACCTATAAGGCAAAATTGATGTCCAGCAATGTATCATGCCTACCTGAAAGATAAAAAATTTGATAAAAAAATTAAATATACCCTTTAGTGACAAGTTACCATGCAATTCAATCCTTTGATCATCCTGCATCATGAATATGTCTAAGTATGGAAACATGTCAAACTCACTAATATATTCCTTTTAATTATCCGTCAATCAGTGTGACTCATTGATTAAACATTAGCAACCTTTCTTATATTATCCTACTTTAGCTAGAGATTTTTAGAGTCATCTAGAAATGATAATATATAGGATTGCATCTCCTCTTTCTAGGAGTGATCGATTTCTTGTTAACCTCTCACAACCTCCATATACATTCCTCCATATCCAGAGGACCCCATTCATAACTTAATTATCATGAATGAGTATGAACCTAAATATAGATTTTTATGCACAAGGTTTTATGATGATCTCATCTCAAAGGATCACATGCACAACTCCTACTTAGAGAACCATTTTTTAACATATAGATAAGGCTCCATAAGATGTTCTCCCTCAGTGGATCAATTCAGTGAACTCATTTCTTAATAAGCACCTACATCTTTATATTAGTATCCTATACAAGTAGCTTGTAAGATCAGCCACCCACTCTTTCGAGCATACATAGGATGTATTAGTCTATCTAGAATATTGACCCCCACTTAATGCTCCTATGACCAGGAATATTTTAGATTAGGATTTTAAGATTTTAGATCTCACAGGAATGAACTCCTTTCATATCCTCTAAAACCATTGCCCAAATCTATGGGTTCATCATAGTCTTAATTAAATATAGTAAGATGTAGCTATAATGATAAATCATAATGCCTTAATTAATAAAAACATGAATATTTTTATAATATGAGTTGAAAGATTACTTAAAAAAGTTCCATCACATTACTCATGCAATTGGCTTATATGATACTATTCTTTTAGATCTAGAATAATAGTTATAACATATATTGCTTTGTGAATGCCACTGATTAGGTATTTCACTTAAATCCTGATCGACATAAAGATATGTATAGATTATTTAGCCATCATTCTTGGTGTAGACACTAGAGGCACTAGAATAAGACAGAGGCTTCTAAACCCTCTATGGATTACTTAGTAGTGTTTGAGTCTATTTGTAATAAGGGCTTAGCCTAATTGAGTTATCATTTTCATTATTTGAGTCATGTACCAGTCAACTCATGTTTAGCTAGTTTTCTATCTGAGTCTTGTATATGTTAGTCCAAGTCCAGTGAAGACCAATACAGTACAAGTAAAGATCAACCTAGCTTGAAGTTATGAAGACTATGGAGGGCCCAGTAGAAGATATCGGAAGCCCTGGAGTCCTGGACCACAACTTGAAGCAAACTGGGCCAACCAAGGCCCAAGTGAGGAGTCATATGGTGCCATCCACCCTATGGTCACCACCCCCTTGGTCGGACACTTAGGGTCACCTCCCTTGGCCGACCAAGGCAAGAGAGAGAGGGAGCATTTGAGGGAAATCAATTCTTGGACCTACCATGTATTCTAGTTAGGGTTTGGGTGTGATTCAAATTCCTAGGAAAAGTCTCTTGCATCCTTACTTGGGGGGCAAGTTTGTGAGTCTATTTAAGAGACTCTCTTCTCTTGTATGAAGACACTTTTTGAATGAATATAATTGAGTTTTCCATCTACTATGTGCTATTTGTTGTGTGCTAATGGGATTTTGTGTGAGCCCCTCCTTCCTCCTTATCTCCTACGCCCAGTCACCAACATCCAACAAACCCTAGAAGCATCATCTCCAAGCCTTGGCCACCCACATCAAACCCCTTCTTTCCCTTGCTATTTTTTTAGTTATTCCTTCATCCATTCTTCAATTTCTAACCCTTGAAAGACTGTTTACAGGTCCCTCGAAGTCTACGAATCCAATGACTCCAGCTGGAAGTGATCTGATCACCGGGTTGAAAGCCAAGAATCCGCGGGTCTTCAACTTGATCATCTAGGCTGCATCTAGGAGCGAGAGCGATCCCTTCATATATGATCTTCATCGGATGCTTCAACCATTGTCAGGTACACCCCCTCTGCTTGCTAGTAGCATTATTGATGGGGAACTAGTCCAACCGAGAATTCTTAGCCTCGGCGGTCCTCTTTTCTATTACATTTTAGGTTCTATTTTGCATGCTGCTGCTTTCATTTTGCACATAACTCTCTTCTTAGATTCATGGCCTGATCTTTGGGATTTAAATACATAACTTAACCTATAAAAATACAAAAATAATCATGCATGTATTTTAGTCCCGAATCATTTGGTATCAGAGCCTGTTTGGGCTTAGTTCTCTTTGAATATTCGGATCGGGTGCTTCACCATGGCCATCCTATCATAGGAGACAAGTAGGGCTGCAAGACCCTCTCTTCCAAATCTACGGGATCTCCTATGGCGTGTAGGGGTGCCGTTGTTATTTGACCCCTGAAGAAGAAAAAAAAGAGTTCATTAGGATCATTTTGCATCTTGGCCTTCTCAGTATATAGCCTACTTTTTTAATTGTTTATACCAGCAAAGAACTCAAAAAACTCTAAAGTTTATTTTTGTGAATTCCTTATAATTGAAATTAATTTTCAAAATTTTCTTAAGAATTATTCAATATGTGGATTTTCTGCCAGTCGGAATACTGCCTGAGAATAGTTCTGCCCTATTTTGACAATAAAGCTAATTTCAGCAAGTTTAAGGTTCTTTTGGTATAATTTTTGCGTATCTTAAATTTTTGGCATGCTTCCTGCATATTAGGTCATTATCTACAAATTATTGTTCTATTTAAAAAATACCAAAATAATAAAAAAAATTACATATACTCATAAAACACCAAAATACTTAAAATCCTAATTTGAATTTTCATCCGCCTGCCATCATGAGCATAAATTACTTTAAGGGAAATTTTACTATGTTAGATGGGGGGAGAATTTGATCACCTCTACTTAGCCCAAAACCACAATCTATGCATCTGAACCCAACCCTAATTAAAATCAAGTAGTCCTTATTTGCCCTAGAGGGCTAGGGACATCAACAGGTCAGGTTCAACCATCGTGGGATGACTAGTGCACCTAATTCATCTCCTATTACTGGACGTTGGTATCTAGGCTAGAGATATAGTGTCAAACGACCTAAGCGAATCGATGGTTCCTTAATTGGGTCCTTGCGATAGTAGGGGGCCTCCCACCATCCCACCTCTTACCTGGCCAGTTGAAGGACTAGGAGTTAAGTTGTGTGTAAGTTGAGTCAACCCATTCTGATTGGTATCTAGGTCTAGGTACCCGTAGTCGAGTTAGTGTTGAGTCTCGCATGTGCACTAGATCAGGAGTCCCATTTCATCCACCCCCCCCAACTGGCGGAACCCATGGATAATCTTAAAGCCCATATTAAAGACCTTACTAAGCAGGTAGCCTAATCTTTCACCCAAGTGAATCATTGATTTGACTAAGTAGATGTTTGGATAGGAACACTAGAGAAAACCTGTAGGACCCAGACTAAATCCAAGCCTGAGCCACCTTTACCCACACTACCCAAATTATGTGAACCAAGAACCTATATACCCAATACCCATGAACATAGATCCTATGCACCCACTACCTAAAAGCCTATTAGACCCATGACCTATAGATTCGAACCCATAGGCCATCGACCAGAACCCCATAAGGCTAGTATCCCTAGATATGAGCCCAGTAGTAATCCGCTACTCCTTAGTCAATCTGAACCCACTAGGAGTAGTGTACCTAATCAGAAACTAGGATCGAGCCAATCTTCTCTTGGTCGACTCTTACTACCATCCCACTGATTCATAAGAGTGATAATAAAGTGGAAGTGTATGTAGCTGATGTGAGCTTAGTGGATGAATATGAGGGAGAAGAGGAGACACCTCTAGAAGACCTAGAATTAGTTGACCCTCCCAGGTAGAAGCCAATCTAGAGTTAGTTGACCCTAACTATACCCTGCCCAAAGCTATAGTGGAAGACCAATTAGAGGAAGAGAACCTAGATACTGCTACTAGAACCTTACCTAAGGAAACCATAGAGGAGAGCCAAATTATAGAGTCTAGTCCTAAAATACAAAAAATAGAAGAATTTATTAAGGACCTAATCTCTTTGAATCAGTACTCTCAGGATGAGCCCCCTCCTATAGTTCCAATTTAGGACCTCTTCCCTGAGATTTGTAACCCATCCTTCCATTACGCAAACCTTGTAGATATATCTCAACCTCGTAAGGTTAGCCTCATTAGTCTAGGATTAGTCCCTGACACACCTTCTTATATCTTACTTTATCCAACTAACCCTGAACCTTTTTCCCTACCCTACCGGACTAATCTTGAACCCACCTCTTATTTTTTGCCCTTTCCAGAAACCTTCTGAATTTCTAGGATCATTAGATTGTATTTTGTTGACCCTATAAGTGATTTTGATGATAACCAAACATTGAAGCATGCACATATTTTACTAACAACTCTTCATGTGATTTACAAGTTTTTGTAGGATGAATTCTTTGTTCAAACTTCAACTCCTACATTTATACATCTTGTTTTGAGTTGTGCTGTAATCGAATTTTGTATAGAAGAACCCAAAGAAAATAATTAAGAAAGATCATAAAGATATGGGTTACTTCTAAGTGTGTTGTGCTTTAAATTTAGTTTGAGTTGGTTTGTATCAAAAGTTTGAGAGTGTTGGTGAGAGTGCTCTTAAGTTCAATTGTAAAAATTTTGAAGAAGTCACTCGAGCCAACCTTGCTAGAAAAAGAGCCGACTCCATCCCTTGGCATGCACTAAAAATTCTGGCACGCAGCAAGTCGAGCCGACTCAAGTAGAACTGAGCCAACTCGTTTAGAGCCATTCCTATTATTTTCTGAGAACAACCAAGCGAGTCGACCCCATAAGAATGAGCCGACTCTACCAGAACAAATTTTGAAGACCTAAGAAAGCAAGCCGACCTGATCTGCAATGAGTCGACTCCTTCAGAGTAAAGATTTCTAATTCTGAGATGAAGAGTCGACCCAAGTAGAAGCGAGCCGACTCCTCGAGTTCAATGATTTCAATAATGGAAGTTCGAACCGACTTGAATTGTCAAGAGCCTACTCGTCCAGAGTGATGTTTTTGCATCCTGAGACAAAGAGTCGATCCTGCTGAAGAAATGGTGACTTGACCTATTGACTCGAAGGATCCGATCCGACTCGAAGAATCCGAGCCGACTCGAGTATCATTTCTAGGTACATAATGGCTAGTTCCAGAATTCTTTTTTGAATGCAAAAAGGTGCTCCAATGGTCAAATATCACATCTCAATGGTCTACAATGACTACAACTACCTTGGGATGATGAAAGGCCATATATTTGAGGGATTTGAACTTCTTTGAAGAGAGAGATAGAAAAGTTCCTAAAAGTTAGAAGGCTTTATTGAAGATCTAACCTACCAACAAGAAAGAGAGCATAAGTGAGCATTCAAAACCGACTTCACTCTTCACCAACTCTCATCCAAGATTGAAGCATTCATTGAAGAAATAAAAGAAGCCTTTCAAGTGCATTAAAGAGAAGTTAAAGAAGGCTTCATCAGTGCTACAGTGGCAACTATCCGACAACAAGAGTTTGTCATTTATTGTTGCATTTATTTTCAATTCATTTATGAATTGTTGGATTATTGGTGAGCCCGATTAAAAAACCAAATAGGTTCTTGGTAAGCCTTAGATAAAAAACCAAGTGTTGGGTTCTTGGTGATCCTGTTAAAACCAAGTTGGGTTTCTTTGGTGATCTGTTTAAAATCAAAGGGTGTTGGGTTTTCTTTGGTGATCCAGATAAAACCAAAGTGTAGAGATTTTGAATTGTGAGCATGTAAAATAATCCTACTATATTCAGGTGTAAATATAGCGAAAATCTCAAGTGATATCTTGGGTAGTGAACGTAGGAGCTGGGTTGCTCCGAACCACTATAATCTGTGGTGTTTGCATTGCTGCTCTTGTCTTTCTTTTTAACTTGTGCTTTACATTCATAACCATAGCACCTTTCACTAAGATAAGTTAATTTCTAGAAGCACATATCTGTAGTAGTAATTTTTGAAATCCCAATTCACCCCCCTCTTAGATAGCCACCTGGGCAACAACTAGTATTAGAGCTGTGTCTCTGAATACATTAGAGTAAAGATTGATGGCACATCCAATGAGTACGTCTTTGGCTAAAGGCCAATCAACTAAAAGAGCTCCACTCTTCACTGGCAGCAATTATGCATACTAGAAAGCTAGGATAAAAATTTATATTCAAGCTGTTGATTTTTAGTCATGGAAGGTCATTCTGAAGGGTCCATATATCCCCATGGTTAAAATTGATGGAGTGGATGTTCCAAAACCTAAAGAGGATTGAGACGAACATGATATAAAAATGGGCGAGTTAAATGCCAAAGCAATGAACTTGCTATATTATGCTTTGGATAGTAACGAGTTTAATCAAATTTTCATTTGCTCTTCTGCAAAGAAAATTTGGGATAAACTTGAGGTGACCCACGAATGAACTTCCCAAGTGAAGTCCTCAAAAATTAATCTTCTTGCGCATAGTTACAAATTATTTAAAATGGAACCTAATGAAATAATCTATTCCATGTTTTCATGCTTCACTGATATTATTAACAACTTAAAAAGTCATGGTAGGGTATATTGCAATGCTGACCTTGTATAAAAGATTTTAAGATCTCTTTTGGACAAGTGGGATCCAAAATTGACCACCATCCAGGAAGCGAAAGATTTGAATACCTTACTGCTAGATGAACTGCTAGGATCTCTCATCACTCACGAATTGACCATGTAGCACAGAACTGAGGATGATCAAAAGAAGAAAAAATCTATTGCCTTCAAAGCTACTATGGATTCAAGAAAGGATGTTGATGAATCGAAAGAAGATTGTTCCTCTACTGAAAGTGACATGGAAGATGAAGATATTGCTATGGTTGTTAGGAGGTTCAAAAGGTTCTGGGGAAGACAGAAAGGAAGAAACTATAGAAAATTCCACAAGAATAAAGAATACAGCAAAGAAAAGGAAAAGGAAAAAGAAGTGCCTGTCTACTATGAATGCAAAAAACTATAGCACATCTGATCAGACTGTCCTTTGTTGAAAAAGTGTATTAAAAAAAACAAAAAGAAAGCTATGTTAGTGACGTGGAGCGACAGCGAAGCATCCACATCTACTGAAGAAGAAGTGATCACAAAATCTGTGAACTTATGTTTAATGGATCTTGAGAATGAGGTATAATCTCCTGAGCTTCAAACTAAATTTATGTATGATGAATTGAATTCTTCCTTTCATGATCTACTTGTTGAATTCAAGAAAGCTGGGATGAAAATCAAATCCTTAAAGAAACAAAATGATTTTTTACTAAAAGACAAGGATGAAATTTTAGAAAAGAGTAACATTTTGCAAAATAAATTGAATATCTTTTCTGATAATGTTATTGCTTTGGAAACTGAAAGGAATGTTTTAATTGAGACAAACAAAGCTTTAGTTGCTGAGAATAATGATTTGAAAAAGGAGGTTGAAAAGCTTAAGCCTCTTGTAGAAAAACTTACTTTGAGTTCTAATAAGCTTGAGCTAATTTTAAAAGAAAAAAGAGATTCAAAAAGCAAAGCTGGAATTGGATTTAATGCTTTAAATACCAAAGGAATTTCAGCAACAAAAGTTGTATCTTTAAAAGCTTCAGCCTCAAATACTAAATCTCAAAAAGCTTTTCCATCAAACTCTATTTTAAAAGGCTTAAAGTACATTCATAAGATTTCTGTTCAAAAATCTTTCAAACCAAATATATCCATTTCTGCATCCCTTAAAGCTTCAAAGCATGCATTGTTCAAATATGATAAAATTGTTTGCTATGCATGTCATAGATTTGGGCACAAATTACATCAATGCAATTCTTTGAAAAATTCCAAGATCGGTGCATTGAAATATAGAACTGTTTGGATTCTAAAAGGAACCAATTTTGCTAACTCGAAAGGACCCAAGTTAGCTTGGGTACCTAAAACCACTCCTTGATTGTTTTGCAGGATTGTCTTGCAGCGCTGAATACTACGAAATGATGGTATCTAGACAGCGGCTGTTCAAGGCATATGACAGGAGATAAAGAGCAGTTTATCACAATACAAATGAAAGGAGGAACGATGACTTTCGATGATAATGGCAAAGGAAAAATAATCGGAATTGGTAAGATCAAAATAACTCCCTATACTTTTATTGAAGATGTGCTACTAGTAGATAAATTGAAGCATAATTTATTAAGTAATAGTCAACTTTGTGATAAAGGCTTCAAGGTTATCTTTGAATCATCTATGTGTATAGTAACTAACTCTCTTGACTCTAGCAACAAATTCATTGGTCATAGACCTGGAAACATCTATGTGGTGAATCTAAATGATCTAGCCATGACTAATAGTTATAGTCTAGTAGCAATGAATGCTAAGATCAAGGAGTCTTGTTTACTTTGGCATAGACGATTAGGTCACGCTAGCATGCATACAATTGCTAAATTAATTTCAAAGAATCTAGTTAGAGGTTTGCCACATTTTAAAGAAGATTCTGATTATGTATGTGATGCTTGTCAATTAGGCAAACAAACTAGGGAGAGTTTTAAATAGAAAAATGTTATTTCAACTACTAGACGCCTTGAGCTACTTCACATGGACTTATTTGGATCAACTAGGATCACAAGCCTAGATGATATGAAATATGGCCTTGTAATTGTAGATGACTTTTCTAGATTCACATGGATATTATTTATTACACATAAAGATGAAACCTTTGATGTATTTCAAAAATTTCACAAAAAGGCTTCAAATGAGAAAAATCTTTCTGTTCTTTCTATAAGAAGTGATCAGGGATTGAATTTCAAAATCAATTTTTTGATGAATATTGCACTAAGCACGGCGTTGATCATAACTTCTCCGCTCCTAGAACACCACAACAAAATGGTGTTGTAGAGAGAAAGAATAGGACTTTGAAAGAAATGGCCTGAACCATGTTGTGTGAAGGCATCTTCCAAGGTACTTTTGGGCAAAAGCAGTGAACACTGCCTGTTACATATTGAACCATGTTTTAATATGCCCAACTTCAAAGAAAACTGCCTATGAGGTTTGGAATGGAAGAAAATCGAATATTAACTATTCTCATATTTTTGGGTATATATGCTTTGTGTTGAATAATTATAAATATAACATAGAAAAACTTGATGCAAAATCTGATGAATCTATATTCCTTGGTTATTCACTGCACAGCAAAGCATATAAAGTATTTAATAAGAGGACTCTTACTGTTGAAGAGTAAATTCATGTTATTTTTGATGAAGCTAACCCCTCACTATCTAGAAAAGATGAGTGTATAAACAATGATGCAAGTACATTACAAAATGAGATGGAAGATCTAAGCATACAAGACATGCCAACACAAGATGAAAATGAAGTGATAAGTAAGGATCATACTGAATTACCAAAGAATATGGAGGTACGTAACTTCACATCCTAAAGATCTAATTATTGGTGATCCCTCTCATGGTGTTAGGACTAGGTTTGCACATAGAGATGAACATGACTACCTAGCCTTCGTTTTACAAATTGAACCACATAATTTAGAAGAAACTGAAACTGATCTAAACTAGATGATGGCCATGCATGAAGAATTAAACCAGTTTGAAAGGAATAATGTTTGGACACTTGTTAGTAGACCTCTAGACCATCTCATCATAGGAACCAAATGGGTCTATAGGAACAAATTAGATGAGAATGGTAAGGTTATGAGAAATAAAGCAAGGTTGGTAGCTAAAGGGTACAATCAAGAAGAGGGCATTGATTTTGATGAAACCTATGCTCCTGTAGCAAGACTTGAGGCCATTAGATTATTTCTTGCATTTGCTTGCTACATGAATTTTAAACTTTTTCAAATGGATGTAAAAAATGCTTTTCTAAATGAATTTATTTCTGAACAAGATTTTGTAGAACAGCCACCAGGTTTTGAAATCCATGCTTTTCTAAATCTTGTGTTTAATTTAAATAAAGCTTTGTATGGTTTAAAATAAGCACCTAGGACCTAGTATGATAGACTTAGCAAATTTTTGCTTGAAAATGATTTCAAAAGAGGAAATGTTGACAAAACTCTTTTCATTAAGAAAAAAGGTAATGATATGTTAGTTGTACAAATTTGCATTGATGATATCATATTTGGTGCAACTAATGAAAATCTTTGTGGAGAATTTGCTGAGTTGATACAGGGCGAGTTTGAAATGAGCCTTATGGGTGAACTCAACTACTTTCTTGGACTACAAGTAAAACAAACAAAGGAAGGAATCTTTATAAACCAAGCCAAGTATGTCAACGAAATAATCAAGAAGTTTGACATGGAAACAAGCAAAAAAGCTAGCACACCCATGAGCCCTACCTACAGACTAGACAAAGATAAAGATGGTTATAACATCGATCAAAAGCTCTATCGAGGTATGATTGGATCGTTGTTATATCTTACTGCCAGTAGACCTGATATATTGTATAGTGTATGTGTGTGTGCTCGTTTTCAGTCAAATCCTATGGAATCACACATGCTTGCTGTTAAAAGAATTATCAAATATCTAAATGGTACAAGTAATTTAGGTCTTTGGTATTCTAAAGAATCTTCTTTAAATCTAATTAGTTTTTCGAATGCTGATTATGCTGGTTGTAAAATTGATAGAAAGAACACTAGCAGCACATGCTAATTTCTAGGGTTGAATTTAATCACATGGCACTATAAGAAATAAAACTCCGTAGCATTATCCACTGCTGAGGCAAAGTATGTTGCTGCTGATAGTTGTTGTGCACAAGTGTTATGGATTAAACAACAACTAGAAAACTTTGGTGTTACACAATTTAAAATTCTAATCAAACGTGATTGTTGCCCAGAAATGGAGCCCAAGAGGGGGGGTGAATTGGGTCTTTAAAAAAATATTTAAGACAATAATGAGAGGGACTAGTGGTGCTTGTGAACAATGATGAATTCAATGCAAGATGTTAGCAATAATTAAAGAGCAAGAGAGGAAGAGAGTAATCACACACAAACACAAGGTTTATAGTGGTTCGGTGCAAACCTAGCACCTACATCACTCCCCAAGCCATCCTTGGGAATTTCACTATAATCCAAACTAGATTACAGTTGACTTGTTTTCCACAAGGCTCACAAGTCAAAACCTAAGTTGGTTTTATCACTTAGGCTTACCAACAAACCTTAACACTTGTTTTGTCTTCGGGCTCACAAGTTAACCCTAGTTGGTTTTATCCCTTTGGCTCACAAACCAACCACAATATCCTTCTTTCAAGACACCCTTGAAAGCAAGGTCAAAACATAATAAAATAGATATACAATTTAAAACTAAAACAAACTCTCTTCAAGAGTAGATTGGAATCTTTGAAGATCAAGTAGATGCTTTGTCTTCACTCTTCCTTGGAATCTCCTTCAAAGTGCCTCTTTTGGAATGAAATAAGGATGAGCATGTAGGCTTTTCAAGTAATCAAACTATAAGAAGCTTTTGATGTGAATTATTTGAGAGAATATTGGCTTTTTGGCTTTTGAGTAGACTTGAATGCACTTCAATACACTTGCATATCTTTTAAATGAGGTTGGTGGAGGTTAAATATACCAAGAACCTTCCAAAAAATGGTTTGTGACCGTTGGTACCTCGGAAATAGTCATTTGGAGCTTTAAAAGTAAGTTCTGCAAGCTAGAAAAATAGATCCGTTAGAGCTGTCAGGCTGCAAGTGTCGACACTTGGCTGTCAGGTGTCGACACTTGGCTGTCAAGTGTCGACACTTGATCTCTGGGTGTCGACACTTGAACATTCAAGTGTCGACACTTGATGCACAGGTGTCGACACTTGACACAAAAATTCTCAAATTACAAAGTTCTGTATTTTCAAAATTCTCAGGTCTTGAGTCGACACTTGGAACCTAAGTGTCGACACTTGGTGTCGACACATGGATATAGGTGTCGACACTTGGTGTGCCAAGGATTTTTATTTGTGCCAAATGCTGAACTGTCAACACTTGACTGTCCAGGTGTCGACACTTGAGACTGAAAAATCTCAGATTCAAGTGTAATGCCTCGAAAACATAAATATAATTCTAGAAAACATAAACACATAATATTTAAATATTTTGATGCCCTTTTTCAATGAAGAGGATGCCCAGATTTGTGAGAATTGCTCCATGACATTACGTGCCATAAACCATAAGTTTTTGAGATTTTGAGATGCTTTCTTCCTGAAAATTCATAACTTGAAATCCTCATTAGAATACAATATGTACTCAATGTTTTATTATTCATCAAAATCACTGGGTAGAGCCAATAGTGATAATACAAGTGCTATAAATTTAACTAAGAATCTTGTTCGGCATTCTATAACTAAGTACATTGAAATTAGGCACCATTTTATAAGAGATAACGTATTGAATAATGATATTATACTTGAATTCGTGCCAACTGAAAACCTACTTGCTGATATTTTTACCAAACATTTAAATTATGATAGATTTGCAATGATTAGATATGAACTAGGATTCTGTGACCCTCTTTAGAAACCTCAACCTAAGTTCCTACAAAATTAAGAAAACATTATCTAGATAACCTCCACATCCCAATTTTTTGTGTAAAGAGTTTTGAGTAAAGGCTTTAATTCATTTTTGTGCTCCCTTTACTCGAGCCGACTCGAGCAGATGACTTGTTAGTTGAGCCAGCTCGGATGTCAAGCCGACTCTCTCTTAAGTCAAGCCGTAGGGTTATTTCTCTTTAATTCATTCTTCGACTCTTCATTCTTTCCCTCCAAAACACCTTTCCAAAAAATCCTTCCCTTCCTAATCCTTTGGATCACTGTATTTTGCGGGAATGGCTCCAAGAAAGATAGTTGGAAAAAGACCTCGTCAAGAAGTTGAGCAAGCTCTGTAGGAGAGGTGTTCAAAATTCCTAAAAGAAAGCTCCTCATGGGTTCTGGCTCAATTAGTTGAAGAACCAAGCCTACCTTCTCCTTGTCAGTAGATTTCTTTGGCTATGCGACCCGTCACAATAGGTAGACGGATCCTATTTCAATTTCTTAAGGAGATAGGGTTAATTATTGGAGACCTAATTGAAAATCAAGGTTGGGATTTTATGTGCTTCTTGAATATTCTTACTTATCCTAACCTAGTTAGAATGTTTTATGATAATTTAAGACTTGGAGAAAATCACATTGAATTAGTTGTAAAAGGGAAAAGAATCATCATTTCTGAAGAAAGTCTGGGCAGTGTGTTAGAAATGCCTTTTAAAGGAATAGAACACTTAGTTCTAAAGGATAGAACAAGAGCAATTCAAACTATTTTGGAACAAGAAGATGTAAATGAGATTGGTATTCTGAAAGCTAGCTCCCTGTCTATGGAAATGAGACTCCGTCATAGCTTTATTAGTCAAATCTTCCAGCCTAGAACAGGTAATTTCGATTGGGTTATTGAAAGAGATTTGTGTTTTATGAAGCTAGTAATACATGGAGACAAGATTAACCTTCCAGCAATAATGTTATCCCAAATGAAGGAAGCTATTAGAAAAGTGAAAGCATGTTTTTCTTATGGAATGATTTTGACTTTATTCTTCCAAGCTGCACATGTGGACTTAACTGATGAAGATAGCATACCTCTTCTACACACGGATACATACACAGCCAAAACATTACAAAGAATGGGTTATCTATTTTCTGAAGGTATCTGGACGAAGAAGTCTGATACTTCTGCTAACATTGAAGAACATGAAGAAGGAGGTGAGATGGAAGGTGGTGAAGACATTTCTATGCCTATTCCTGAGCCACAGCCATAGCCAGGCTCACCTTATCTGTCAGGTTTTGATGTTCCTGTACTTGATGCTTCAGTACCTGACTTAACTCCTACTACACATGCTTATGTTCAGACAGTTACTGATATTCTTTTACCTAGCATTGCTGCTCCTGCACCTACTATTGATACCACATCTTTGTAGGACTTCATTTCACAACAATTGGATACACTAACTGAATCACTCTCTTGCATAATGACTATAATGTTTGGCGAGTTTTGCCAATCTATTGAAACTAGACTAGATCAGTTTGGAAGATAAATTAATAATCTGCACAGCAGAGTAAATGTTCTTGAAGCCTCCAATAGTGCAACCTGTGCAACTGAGCCAAACCTTTAACCTATTCTTCAACTGATCTCATCCAGTTCTGAAACTCTTAAAAATTCTGTCCATCAAACACTTGAAGCATACAGAATTGAAATGGATAATCAAAGAATTAGAATGGGTTCAGTAGAAGAAGGAAGAATGATGGAAGAGGATTATACCAAGGGGATTAAAATATTAAGAGCTGAATTTGGAAGATTGAGGGGTTATGCTGAAGCATTTGCTAATGAACAAGCATCTGAATTTGTCCAATTGCACAAAGATCTAAAAAAACTAGATGAAGAAGTGGACAGTGTACAATTCAAGATAGATCAGCTATAGAGCCGAGTCATTGCCACATTTGTTGTTCCTCAATCTAGACTTAGGCCATAACCTTCATCCTTTGCTGGTCAGTCTGCCCATCCCAGACAGCCAGCTCCATACATTAGGCCTCAGGGATCCCATTCTACTCCTTCACCATCTAATATATTAGATCCATACCCCATAGCCTATATGCCTCCTGGCATTTAAATTCTTGGTCATTCAACCAACACTATAGTAGATATAGATAGTGATTGAATGTACTCTCTTTTATATTTTGTACTTTGTATTTAAAATCTTTAAATGAAATGAAAGTTTTCTTTTATCATCAATTCTTCTTGTGCTTATGCAATGTCATAAATGTAGTTGTAATGAATTTTAATTAGAATATCCAATTGAATTTGAGAAAGTGAAATTATCTAAAACAAATATTAACATCTTTCTCAATCTATTTCAAAAGATAAGTTTTTCTGACTTCACCTTTTTGATTTATGACAAAAAGGGGGAGAGATTTATGTACTTGCATGAAAAGGATAAGTTTTTGCTCTGATACATAAAGCTTGAAAAGGATAAAATCTATTTGCTTATGCTTTGATACATGAAACATAATATGCCTTGATGCATAAAGATCTTCTTAAGCTCTGAAACATAAAGTTTTAAGCTTTGATACATAAAGTTATCTTGGAAACCTTGATACATGGGCTCTGAACAACGAAATTTTCCTGAACTGCTTAAGAAAAATATTGACTTGCATGGAAAGTTTGTTAAAACATGGAGTATCTTATTGAGGGGGCGTTTACCTCTCACTACTCTAATTCTCCTTCCATGGTTTGACATTAATGATAAGTTGAGCATGTCATAAAAATATATTGTTCAAAACTAGAATCAATTCTTTCTACTTGTTTATACATTCTTGCAAATAAAATTATTCAAGTAATTGTAAAGTTTTGTCTTACTTTTTCATGCCCGGTGTTTTGTCATCATCAAAAAGCGGGAGATTGTTGACCCCATTAGTGACTTTGATGATAACCAAACATTGGAGCATGCACATATTTTACTAACAACTCTTCAAGTGGTTTACAAGCTTTTGTAGGATGAATTCTTTGTTCAAACTTCAACTCCTACATTTAGACTTCTTATTTTGAGTTGTGTTGTAATCGAATTTTGTATAGAAGAACCCAAAGAAAAAAAATAAGAAAGATCATAAAGATATGGGTTACTTCTATGTGTGTTGTGCTTTAAATTTAGTTTGAGTTGGTTTGTATCAAAAGTTTGAGAGTGTTGGTGAGAGTGCTCTTAAGTTTAATTGTATAAATCTCGAAGAAATCACTCGAGCTGTCCCAGCTAGAAAAAGAGCTGACTCCATCCCATGTCATGCACTAAGGATTCTGGCACACAGCAATCCGAGCCGACTTAAGTAGAACCAAGCTGACTATTCCAGAGCCCATTCCTATTATTTTCTAAGAATAGTCAAGCATGTCGACCCCAACAAGAATGAGCCGACTTTACCAGAATAAATTTTGAAGACCTGAGAAAGTGAGCCGACCCGATCTGCAACGAGCTGACTCCTCTAGAGTAAAGATTTTTGATTCTGAGATGAAAAGGCACCATAATAAGACAGAGGCTTCTAAACCCTCTATGGATTACTTAGTAGTATTTGAGTCCATTTGTAATAAGGGATTAGCCTAATTGAGTTGTCATTTTCATTATTTGAGTCATGTACTAATCAGCTTATGTTGAGCTAGTTTTCTATCTAAGTCCTGTATATGTTAGTCCAAGTTCAGTGAAGATTTAGTACATGTGAAGACCAAGCCAGTACAAGTAAAGATCAACCTAGATTGAAGTTATGAAGACTATGGAAGGCCCAATAGAAGAAATCAGAAGCCCTTGAGCCCTAGACCGTAGCCTAAAGCAAACTGGGCCAGCCAAGGCCAAGGTGAGGAGTCATATGGTGCCATCCACCCTATGGTCACCACCCCCTTGGTCGGCCACTTAGGGTCACCTCCCTTGGCCGACCAAGGCAAAAGAGAGAGGGAGGACTTGAGGGAAATCAAATTTTGGACCTACCATGTATTCTAGCTAGGGTTTGGGTGGGATTCAAATTCCTAGGAAAAGTCTCTTGTATCCTTATTTGGGGTCAAGTTTATGAGTGTTTTTAAGAGACTCTCTTCTCTTGTATGAAGACACTTTTTAAATGAATATAATTAAGTTTTCCATCTGCTGTGTGCTATTTGCTGTGTGCTAAGGGGATTCTGTGTGAGCCCCTCCTTCCTCCTTGTCTCTTGTGCCCAGTCTCCAGCCACCAACAAACCCTAAAAGCATCATCTCCAAGCCTTGGCCATCCACATCAAACCCCTTCTTCTGCTTGCTATTTTTTCAATTATTCCTTCATCCCTTCTTCAATTTCTAACCTTTGAAAAGCTGTTTGCAGGTCCCTCGAAGTCTACAAATCCAACGACTCCAACCGGGCAGCGATCGGATCACTGGGTTGAAAGCCGAGAATCCATAGGTCTTTGGCTTGATCATCCAGGCCGCATCCAGGAGCGAGAGTGATCCCTTCATATACGATCTTCATCAGGCCCTTCAACCATTGTCAAGTATACCCGCTCTACTTGCCAGTAGCATTATTGAAGGGGAACTAGCCCAACCGAGACTTTTCAGCCTTGGCGGCTCTCTTTTTTATTGCTTTTTAGGTTCTATTTTGTATGTTGTTGCTTCTATTTTGCATAGAACTCTCTACTTAGATTCGTGGCCTGATCTTCGGGATTTAAATACATAACTTAACCTATAAAAATACAAAAATAATCATGCATGCATTTTAATTCCGCATCAATTCTGAAATAAAGTTATCTTAATATATCAATGGGCATCTGCTATATTGTTAGGTTATCCTAGAATAATGACACACCTGGCATATATCATGTTGAAATGTTATATGCCTGTTAGTTAGTTTGTAGTATTAGGACGTGTTGGAGACCATGAAAGCCCTCTTAAAATTTATATTTAGTCGTAGTGTTAGAAATCAAGTTATAGATCCATTCAAGGTATGATTGATCAATTGGTGTTTATGCAAGTGGTTCTAAAAAGGCTTTAACATAGTTTTTAATTGGGTCTATGGGTCTATTGCTTACCAAACTAATGTTTTGGTATCTAAGGCAAGTGAGGGGGCCTCCCACCTCTCTCCCACTTACCTGGTCAATTCGATTGAATTCAATCTTGAATTGAAAATGCTAAATAATTAGAACACTACTAATGCCTTCCTTTATGCTAAGCCAAATTCACATAAAGAACTATATTAGGTTCGTTGTGCAACATAAGGCCTACTCTAGGGATTGATGTGGAATTATCTTAGTGCATCTAATGCTTTATAGCATGTTTGATAATGTTGAAAAATTGTATAACACAAGGGCGATATTATTTAAACAAGACTATATGGAAATAAAGGGTCAGACTAAACAAAGACATTATAGTTTTTTATGTAATACAAGGCTATAAATATCTTAGAGATAGTAGTTATATTAAGAATTGCATGGATTACAATTGAAAAAGGGATTTCCTATCCTTGAACTCATGAATATTTGTTATGTAACATAAGGCATTTTTGAGGAATTAGGATCTCAACCCCACTAATAAAACTTTGGTAGGGTTTCTCACTTACCATAGATGAGGGCTATGGTATTCATAATAAAATAGTCAGAGACAAAATTAGATCTACAAGTCCTTATATAGTTATGTATGTCATCTGGAGTGGTCTGCTTATATGTTGTTCTTTATTTTTATATAGATTTATTTAATGGCTTTTACTTTATCATTGCAGGATATTTTAGATGCCAATGAATTGACCAATCCCAATTATATGGATTTGTTAAAAAACTTTAGGATTATCTTAACACAGGAGAAAGTCTCGTATATCCTCAACCTTCTGATCCTAAACCAATTAAAGAGGATGCTACAGAAGAGGAAAAGGCCATATATAAAATGTGGGAGAATGATTATCTAACTATCAAATGGATCATGTTGCCTCCATGAGCAATGAACTGCAGAGGCAACATGAAGATTTGGAACCTCGATTCACACTGCTCAATCTCAAGGAGCTGTATAGAGAGCAAAGTAGGATTGCTCGATACAAAATATCGAAGTAGTTGTTTTGAGTAAGAATGTGTGAGGGCTTATCCATACAAGCCCATGTGTTAAAAATGATTGACTTAATCACTTGGTTAGGTCAATTAGGGTTTGTTATGGATGGAGAGCTTAGTTAGGACTTGGTTTTGCAATCACTCCCAAATAACTTCTCTTACTTTGTCATTTATTATCATATGAACAAACTAAACATTTCATTGCTCGAGTTGCTTAACATGCTTAAGATAGTTGAGAGTTATTTTAAAGGGGATAAGGCTCATCTTCTTCTAATTAATGGAAAGAAGAAAATGGCAATAAAAAAGGGTTTAAAGAGAAAGTGGAACCCTTAAAAAAGTATCCAGAAGAGGAAGAAAGTAAAGAAGCCCTCTATTGATGGATTTTGTTTTCACTGTTGGAAGCAAAGATACTAGAAGAAGTATTGCAACGTTATCTTGCAAGTTTGAAGCTTAAAACTGGTGGACCATCAAAAGATTTATACATGATACAAACTAACTTATCATTTAGTACTTCAACTTTTAATTCAAGGATATTGGATCCTACAAGTAGGTCTTATATATGCAAGTCATTGTAAGGACTTCAGAGAATTAGAAGCTTGAAGAAGGGTGTCTTTGAATTTTATGTCATGGATGGTGAGGCCATTCAAGTAAAAGATGTGGGCACCTATCTGTTGTTATTGTCTTCAGACAAGATTTTAAAATTGGACTATTATTATATTTTTAATGTCATTAGAAATATTATTTCTATATTCTTGTTATTATAACAAGATTTTGAAATTAATGAAAGAGCAATGAGTACTCCATTTATTATTCTAATGAATTATTTGGAAATAGTTTATTCCATAATGGTCATTTAGTTTTTTCACTCAGTGATGAAATATTACTTGTTGAAAATAAGAAGAGAAAGATAGAAGATTTAATGTTACTTTTCTCTAGCATTGCTGAATTGGTTATATTAGTGACTCTAGGATAAACAAGTTATATAAAGATAATTTTTTTGATATGTATCATTAGAAACTTACGAGTCCTATCGTATGTGAAACATAACTAAATCTCCATTTATTGGGCATGAAGAAAAGGTAACTAAGTTATTAGGTCTTATATATATAGATGTATATAGACCTATGTTAACTCAAGCTAGAGGAGGATACTCTTATTTCATCACCATCACTGATGACTTATCAAGGTTTGGATATCTGTATCATATGAAACATAAATTAAAGCCTTTGATAAATTTTAAGATTATCAAAGTATGGTTAGAAAACAAATTAAAAAAGTATTAAAATTCTTCGATCTGATTGAGGAGGAGAATACTTATCTAGTAAATTTCTCAATCATCTTAAGAATAACAATATTCTCTCTGAACGGATGCCTCCTTATACAATATAATTAAATAGCATGGTTGAAAGGAGGAATCGCACCTTGTTAGATATTGTGTGCTATATGATGAGCTTCACAGATCTTCTTATATTCTTCGAAGATTATGCTTAGAGACTACTGCTTATATCCTAAACAAGGTTCCATCAAAATTAGTAACTAGCACTCCAAATAAATTATGAAAAGGAAAAAGGACAAGTCTCAAATATTTTAAGATTTGGGGTTGTCCTGCTTATATCAAAAATATTTTTTAGAATAAGTTAAGTGCTAGGGCTGATAAATGTAGGTTCATAGGTTATCCTTAAGAGGGTATTGGATATTTCTTTTATAATTTTACTGAAGAAAAGGTCTTTATCAATAGGCATGCCATATTCTTGGAGATGGAATTCATCCCAGAAGGAGGTAGTGTGTGGATAGTTGAACTTGGAAAAGTTCAGGACCTACAACCACTCATTAAGATCCTATTGATATTCCATAAAAAATTTCTCAACCATAAGTATCTATTAATTAGGTACAACCACAACAAATACCTTATCTCCATAGATCAGAGAGTGTGTGGGGTGCATCTCTTAGATATAGCTTTATCAGTGAAATGACAATGAAGATAGTATTGATGCGGGACTAATTATGCATGCCAATTATTTTGTGTATTAGGCATTAATTTAGGAGTTTGGATCTCGAATTTAATGCCAAGTTATTAAGTAGGGAATTCTATAGAATTTTTGGAAGCACAGGCATGTTGAACTAAATCTTAAAAGTGAAGAAATAGGACCGCCAAGGCTAAGAAGCCCTGGTTAGGACAAGCTCTTCTAAAATACTGCTACCAGAGGAGTCTAGGGGGTGTACCTGGTAGAGATTTGGAGATCGATCCATGAAGAGTTCACTCAACACTCTCGGATGCAGCCTGGAAAAACAAGCCAGCGACCTTAAAG
Source organism: Areca catechu (assembly GCA_021397845.1). Lineage (NCBI taxonomy): Eukaryota > Viridiplantae > Streptophyta > Magnoliopsida > Arecales > Arecaceae > Areca > Areca catechu. Next base: position 146,948,551 of record CM038053.1, on the reverse strand, counting down.
ATTCGTGGCTTTCAATCAAGTGGCCCAAAAGCTTACCGATTGGAATCTAGGATTCATGAACTTTGAGGGACCTGCAAATTAACTAACAAGGGTTAGAAATCAGAGAAGAAACAAGTTTGAAGGCTAAAGAAAGTAAAGGAAAGGAAGGCTTAGAAGTGGGCGGCCAAGAGATGAAGAGGCAGGCGGCTTGGAGGCAGGGCACAGGGATCACACAGTTTCCCTGAAGGATCAAATAGATACCCTGAATCACATAGAAATTCACTCAAAATTCATACCAAAGTTGAGAAGAACTCATGAAATTTTTCATATTCATTAACATACAATATACATGAGAGGGGGGCCTTTAAATAGGCTTTCAAACTTGGGCTCCAAGTAAGGGCATACAAGAGAATTCCCTCTAATCATTTTCCTACTCAAATACATAGAGATCTCCTCTTCCAAATAGGTTCAAACTCCCTCTTCTCACTAGGATTACTCCTCTCCTTCTCTTTGACTTGATCCAAGGGAGGTGACCATAAGTGGGATGCCAACATGAGAGGTGACCATAAGGAGGGTGCTGAATTTAAGGATGGGCCAAGGCTTTGGGCGGCCCATTTCAGTGCTGAGCAGGCTCTAAGGTTCTCCTGGTGTCCATCTCCTCCTGGTGGGCCGATCTACTTGTCGTCCAGGACTTCAATGATAGCTCCAAGACTCCTTCAATGCTTTCCAAGTGGCATAATTATGTGGATGATTGGATTCCTTGCATTGGTTGGAGTATTATGCTGACTGGCTTCATAAGTGACTTGAGTCTTCTTATAAAATTTGACTGGACTCAATATAAGACTTATAAAATTGGATTGGACTCATAAAACTCAAAACTTACAGGACTCATAAAGCTCACTAAGCATCCAAAACTTGACTCAATCTCTAATTACAAGACTCAAATGTAAAAAGGCCCAAAATGAGAATTAGAGGCCAAGTTACAGACTCAAGTGTAACAAAGCCTATAAAACAAAATTCATGGCCCAAATAGAGGACTCAAACAGCTAACACAGCTAGGTTATTGGATTCAAAGGCAAAATTGGACTAATGGCTAAAGGAGTCAAAACTTAGGGATCCATAGTAAACTAGGGTTGACCTGATGTCCCCATCAATTCTCCTGAGGTGGGAGGAACTCGACCCTGTCGAGTATAAGATAATCTGGTGCTGGCAGTAAGTCTGGGTGGAAGCGCTATGCATCCTCTCGAGTAATCCATGAATCACCGGATTCTAGTCAACCTTGCCATCGAACCAAGTAGAGTTGATAGCCACAGCCCCGGGTCATGATAGCTTGATCATCTAGGATATGCTAGATCCGTATTCTTCTCTCAAGCAAATTTAGTGGACACTCAGGTTAGTTTTCTCTCTCAAAGGATGGGTGAGGTCCAAAAATCTCAGTAGGAATCACTGCCGGTTCCCTATACTCAACCAAGTCCGCAATATTGAAGGTAGAGCTAATGCCTAAATCCAAGGGCAGATCAAGCACATAGGCACCGGTTTGTCTTTCTTTATCACTCTAAATGTTTAACTCTACAAGCATGAAGCTTCTAAACTATAACAAAATTTTCTACATTAAATTTCTTGGCTTTCTTTTGGGAATTAGCTAGTTTTTATAGATTTCATTACATAAATTAATCTGTTGGCTAATGTCATGATGCAACTGCTGTGCAGAGGTTAGTGTAGGTGTAGACAAATGAATTAGTTTTGGAGACTTATTGGACTCAAAACCAATACTTAATAGGCATTCCTATCGTAGAAAATTTATTGGACTCTTTGGATCTAAACCTAACAGAATTTAGGCTCTTTAGGTTTGACATTGGTGTGGCATGCACATGAAAATTTACAATAAACTTCTAGTAAATGCCATAAAGTAGACTAGAAATACGATGCAAACCTAACATGCACAAGGAATGTATGAAACATTCTTACTTCGATAAAATACAGTCTAGTGGTTAGATAAACATAGAAGCTTCAGAAAAAAGCAAAAAAAAAGAGGTAGATTCAGGATTAGTTTGGCAGGGTGGGAAGTAAGAAAAGGGATCGGGGTTGATCAAATAGAAAAGGAAGTAGGAAGGGTTATCGGGGATTAATCCTGGACTAATAAGGTTGACCTTTTAGGGTTGATTTCTATCTACAGAGTCTATCTTATGGAAGAATGGGTCACTAATATCAGGGAAGAGATTAATTGGAGTCAAAGTGGTGGGGACACCGGAGGCACCAGAATAAGACGGAGGCTTTTCAACCCTCTACTAATGGATCAATAATTTATGAGTCCATCTATAAAAATAGATTAGCCCATCTGAGTCCATTTTAGTTGTTATTTGAGTCTTTTGAGTTGTTATTTCAGTTCTGTACTAGTTAGCTCATGTTGAGCTAGTTCAGTCCAATGCTAGTCAGCTCATGTTGAGCTAATTTTATTTTTTTGAATCCTGTCCAAGCATACTGAAGACTCAAGACTATATCATACAAGAGAAGACCAAGTCCAACTTGATTGAAGACATGGAAGTATAGCCCAAGTCCAACCCAGCTTGAAGATTTGAAGACCCCGGGAGGAAAAATTCAGAAAACCCTGATTCCTTGCAGATGCCCTTCAGATGCCCAGATTCCCTTCCAGATGCCAAAGTATATTCATAGATAAGGGCATCCATGATTCCAAAGGTCCATCTGCATCCTAGCCCAAAGAAATCAAGCCCAGGCACCAAGCCCAAGCCCCTAAGAAGCAAGATACAAGGGAATATTCCTGCTACCTGGCTACCAGGCCACCCCAGCTTCCAGAGGCCCAAACCCATGTGCCCGAGCCCCTATGGACCAGCCCCTTGCTGCTCTTAGAAGCCCAACATGCCCCCTGGTGCGGGCACCAGACTCAGAAGAAGACTTCAGAGCTCCATTTGGATCTCTGATTGACATTGCCCGAGAAATTAGGGTTTGTAATAAAGGTTGACCCGGTCAACCAGTTTATTTATTTTATTTATTTCTTGAGTCACCATTTAAATTTTGTTGAGTCATGTTGACTCGGTGCAAGTCCCAATGTGGTTTCAATTTGGTCCAAAATGGTGCCACATTTCTCTTCCAATCAACTCAAGGTTCAAGCAAGTGGAGGCCACACTCCAAGCCACACGCCCAGCCACACTCCGAGCACACGCCAGAGTCCAGGAGGCGCCATAGAGGCATCCCAGTGTCATGGTCCCCACATCCAAAGAAGAAAAAATCAAATTGGAGGCTAAATTAAAGGAGGCGCCCACACCTGCCTAATTTACCTAAGCAAAGAAGGAAGAAAACTTCTCTTGGAGAAGAAATCAAAGAAGGACATCCAACCTACTCCTAATTGAAGTTCAAATCAAAATCAAAGAGCTTAACTTGGAGTGGAAGAAAAGAAGAAATACCATAAGAAGAAGAGGACTCCAAATCCAAATCCAACTCCAAAGGAGGTGCCATAAAAGTTCCAAAACAATTCCTTTATGGCCGTCCCAATTTTTTTTGGACTCTTGGTCGGCCAAGGGAGAGGATTTTCTACCTAATCTAGGGGTTGGAAGAGTTTAGTCCCACATGGGAATTTGTACAAGCTAGGAGAAAATTTTAGGTCTATATAATAGACCTCTCTTTGTAACTTTAAAAAAATCAATGAAGAAAAATTATTTTTTCTATTCTCTTGTGTTGAGCAACCTAGGTTTCTCTTCTTCCGCACTATTCTAAGTGTTGAGCTCCGTGAGGGGGTAATCCGGGTTCCATTGGAGCCTTGAGGAGGTGAGAGATCTCCATCTTTATCCAAAACCCTAGGTTAGCCACTTGAAATTCCAAAACCCTAGCCACCTTTCATTATTTTCCATCCACCAAACCCTAGATCCATCCATCTCGCATGGCCTCTCTCTCTCTACAAGTCCAAGCCGTCCACCTTCATCCAGATCCAGTCCGGCTACTTCAGATCCAGAACAAGTTCCAAGGAAAATCACATCAGCATCCAGGAGAATCCAGTTTTCAGCAATTTCGATCTTCAAGTTCATCAACCTGGTAAATCTTTTCCTTGACTCTCTGATTCCATCAATTGTTTTTCTTCTCTTCCAGATCTTGAGTTCAGGAGAAGCCAACCCGCCAAAGGACCAGTATTGGAGGATCCATTACGAAGATGTCCAACCCCGAGGATCCAACAATCTGCTCGGGAGAGTTCTTCCACCAAAATCTGTGAAGATCATTGTCTAGTTAGATAAACCTTCCCTTCTCTTTATTTCTGTTTTGTTGAAAGCTCGGAGTGAAACCCTAGGTCTGGGAGTTTCTCAACCCCCAGCGATCCGTTGCTTCTAAACTACTCTGATAATTTAGTTTCCTTAAAATTGTGCTTTCAATTATCATATTAGTATCTTTCAATGTTAGGTTAACTTTTCTTTGATTTGAAGCCAACTTCTACAAACCTATAAAAACAACAAAAAAATTAGTTAATCTTAATTTACTTCCGCATCGCATCCCTTTATTTGTTCTGCATCATTTTTGGTATCAGAGCCCAGTCTAGGGTTTCTGATTTGCTTGCTTGATTGTTTTGATTGTTCTCTTTTTATTTTGTCTGCTCGAAGTAGACTCCCCAGGACGTCCGGTCCTAGGAACTAAGTGAGGCGCAAGCCTCCTCCTCCCATTCCACGGGGTGTTCCTAGGGCGTGTAGGGGATCCATTGGGTTATAACTTCGTAGCAGGGATTATAAACGGGGAAGACAATCTAGTTGCAGCCCGTAATTGCCCTGTTATCTGAATTATTTCTCCCTGCATAAAACTCTAAATTGCATGATTTTTGCTTCGTTGAAACCAGTATAATTGAACCTATTTTCAATAATTTTTCTGCGATTTATTGGTCTCGGTAAAAACTCTGAGAATTAAAATACAGCAACTCTGTTTTTTATGTTCTGCAATTCAATTCTTTTTTGGAGTGATCATCTCATAATTTACTTAAGGGCAATTGAGCATCTAAGATAAGGGGAGGAGTTGATTACCTCTCCTTAGCCCAAAACCACCATCCAATCATTCGAACCTAGACCTAATTTAAAATCAGTTAGACCTAATTTGCCCTAGTGGGCTAGGGACACCAATTGGTCGGGTCTAGGCTAGTGTTGAGTCAGTTTGCTGAGTTATTCTGTGTGTGCTTAGCACTCAGTGTCTAGAACGGTGGTTCAGGGACTACATCCCGAAGGGCTTGTGTGCTGGTCCGCCTACCTGGCCAATCACTGATTGGTGTCTAGGATTGGCGATCAGGGACCTAACACTCCCCTTACACCTGCCTGGCTGAGTCCTGAGTTACTACAGGCTAGCTTGCCACTCTGATTGGGCATCTAGTTTGGACTCTAGGTCTAGTGATCCAGTAGTCGATTTAGTCTAGTCTCATTTTGTGTGCTTGCTTGAATCATCATGTCTACCAGAAACGGAGTGCCATATCAACCTGGTCAAACCCAACCTGATTTAGAGGCCATGATCAGAACTCTTACTGAAAGTATGGCTAAAATGAATCAGGATATGACAAACACTGTGGCCCAGTTTAGCGCACAAATTCATGAGGATCTTACCCAACTTAGGGACCGAGTCCAAGTACTTGAAGAACCTAGACATCGGAATTGGACTCCTGACCCCGATTTTAATGTGCCTCAACCTCACCCACATCAAGAGCCTAGAAGGCCTTTATATAGAGATCCCGAACCTAATCATAGGAGGCCTGACCCAGAGCCTGAAGATAGAGATGATAGGTTCATCAGGAACATCAAATTAGATGCACCCACTTTTGATGGTAGTCTGAACCCTAAGGTGTATTCTGATTGGGAGGGTGAGATGGATCAATACTTTGAGTGGTATGCTATGTCTGAGGAGAGGAAATACAAGTTTGCCAAGATGAAATTAGTGCGTCAAGCTAGGTTATACTGGGGGAACATTGAGCTAACCACTAGGAGACGGAATGTTGAGCCCATAACCACTTGGCAGGGTATGAAAGAAAAATTGAGAGATAAATACCTACCCATTTCATACCAGCAAAACCTGTTAGACCAATGGCAAAACCTGAAACAAGGAAACCGATCTGTCTCAGACTACATAACTACTTTTGATGAATACCTAATGAGATGTGATGTGAGTGAAGCCCACGAAGTCACTTTGTCTAGATTTAGGGCTGGACTGAGGGAAGATATCAAGAGAGAATTATTTCTGAGAGAGGTTACTGATCTAGACCAAGCCTACCAGATTGCACTGAACACTGAGAAATTTCAGAGAGGACCTATACCTTCTAGGGTTAGTGCCCCAATCCCAAGGAATGGACCTAGCCAAGTTATCCCTAGTAAACCTTTTCAGGGTACTTCTACCCCTAGGCCCATGGACAAAGGTAAGGCACCTGACACCCAGAGAACCCCTAGTTCAAATATCACCTGTTTTAAGTGTCAGAAACCAGGTCACATTTCCAGTCAGTGTACTGCCATAGCCTGTTTCAAGTGTCATAAGGTAGGTCATGTTGCTAGCCAGTGCCCACGGAGATCCCTTTACATAGAAGAGGGAGAGAATGATAATTCCGAGCCCAGTGAGGAATTTGAAGAAGAAGTTTATGAGGCCGGAATGAATTTGGTTGAGGAGTATGAAGGAGAGGAGGAACCCAATGAATCTGACCAATTAGGAGTTGTAAGATGCATCCTATCCCAGAATCTAGTTCAAGAGGATTGGCGTAGGACTAACATCCTACAAACTTTTCTTAAATTAGGGGATAAGGTATGTAAGATCATCATAGATAGTGGGAGCTGTGTAAATGCCATCTCTACTAGCACTGTCAAGATGTTAGGCTTAATCCCAGTTCCCCATCCCAACCCCTATAAGGTTTCTTGGGTAGATTCTACCTCCATACCCATCCAATCTAGATGTCAAGTCCAAATCCAAATGCAATCTTATCACGAAAAGATTTGGTGCGATGTTTTACCCATGGGGGTGAGCAGTATAATTCTCGGAAGACCTTGGTTGTATGATCATGATGCCACCCTCTTAGGAAAATCCAATACCTGTGTCTTTAGTTTCAATGGGAAGAAGATTACGATCCATTCCGTTCCCCCTAAGGACAAGGTAACTAAAGGAGCCGGTAAGGTTAAGGAGATGAAAACTGGAGTGAACCTAATCAGTGCTAAGGATCTAGAACAAGAAATTCATAGTGGTTCACCCATCTGGATGTTGACTGCTAAGGAACTTAGAACTTCGGAACCCTCAGAGCCTCCTCAAGAAGTTAAACCTGTGTTAAAAGAATTTGAGGATGTCTTTCCCGAGGATTTGCCAGACCACCTTCCACCTCTTAGGGATATCCAGCATGCCATAGATCTAATCCCAGGAGCGACTTTGCCCAACTTGCCCCATTACAGGATGAATCCATCTGAGCATGAAGAACTGCAAAAGCAGGTTGGAGAATTATTGAGGAAGGGGTTTATTAGAGAAAGTCTTAGCCCTTGTGCAGTCCCAGCCTTACTGACCCCAAAGAAAGATGGCACGTGGAGGATGTGTGTTGACAGTCGTGCCATCAATAAAATTACAATCAAATATAGGTTTCCCATCCCTAGACTAGATGACATGCTTGATATGATGGCTGGTGCAATGGTTTTTTCTAAGATTGATCTCAAAAGCGGCTATCATCAGGTTAGGATTAGACCCGGGGATGAATGGAAAACTGCTTTCAAAACTAAGGATGGTCTTTATGAATGGGTTGTTATGCCTTTTGGGTTGTCCAATGCCCCTAGTACTTTCATGAGAATTATGACCCAGGTACTTAGAGCTTTCATAGGAAAATTTGTGGTGGTCTATTTTGATGACATCCTGATCTATAGTAAGACCCCAACAGATCACCTAGACCACCTTAGAGCAGTCTGCCAAGTTTTGAGGAATGAGAGACTCTACGGTAATCTTAAGAAGTGTGAATTCATGACTAGTCGAGTTATCTTTCTTGGTTTTGTAGTAACCCCTGACGGCGTGGCGGCCGATCCTGAGAAGATTAAGTCCATAGTAGACTGGCCAGAGCCAACCAATGTGCATGAAGTTAGAAGTTTCCATGGCTTGGCTACCTTCTATAGGCGATTCATCAAGGGGTTTAGTACTTTAGCTGCTCCAATCACTGATTGTATTAGGAAGGGAGAATTTCATTGGACTAAGTCAGCCCATAAAGCCTTCCTAGATCTTAAGGATAAAATGACCCAGGCACCCATTCTGAGATTACCCGATTTTTCTAAAGTATTTGAGGTTGCCTGTGATGCTTCAGGTGTAGGAATAGGTGGAGTCCTAAGCCAAGAGAATCATCCCATAGCATTCTTTAGTGAAAAACTTAATGATGCTAAGCTTAGGTATTCTACCTATGATAAGGAATTTTATGCGGTGGTGCAAGCTTTGCGTTACTGGAGACATTATTTGCTACCGCAGGAATTTGTACTATTTTCGGACCATGAGGCTCTTAGATTTCTGAACTCCCAAAAGAAGCTTAACCCTAGGCATGCTAAGTGGGTAGAATATATCCAGTCCTACACTTTTGTCCTGAAACATAAGGCTGGAGTTGAGAATAAGGTAGCTGATGCCCTTAGTCGCCGATCTCTGTTATTAACTTCTGTTAGAACTGAGGTCATAGGGTTTGAGCAAATCAAAGAGGAATATGAGTCTTGTCCGGATTTCACAACTGTGTATCAGGATCTAGTTCAAGGACCATCTAGTAATCACCAGGATTATACCCTTGTAGATGGTTTTTTGTTCTTCAAAAATAGGCTTTGCATCCCTAGAACTTCTCTTAGGGAATTTTTGATTTGGGAAATCCATGCTGGAGGTTTAGCTGGCCATTTTGGAAAAGACAAGACCATTCTAGCTATTGAAGACCACTTTTTCTGGCCTAGCTTAAAAAGGGATGTAGCTAATATTGTAGCTAGATGTCGAACCTGCGCTGTTGCCAAACAGCGAAAACAAAACACTGGCCTTTATACCCCACTCCCTGTCCCAGATCGTCCTTGGCAAGATGTGAGTATGGATTTTGTGTTAGGTTTACCTAAGACCCAGAGGAGACATGATTCTATCTGTGTCGTAGTCGACCGATTCTCTAAAATGGCCCACTTCTTGCCTTGTTCCCAAACTTTTGATGCGTCTAAGGTAGCCACACTTTTCTTCAATGAGATAGTTAGACTCCATGGCCTACCTAAGACAATAGTTTCAGATAGGGATGTCCGGTTCACCAGTTACTTTTGGAAGACCCTTTGGCATAAGTTAGGGACAAAACTTAAGTTTTCAACTGCCTATCATCCCCAAACTGATGGCCAAACTGAAGTAGTGAACCGTAGCCTAGGAAATCTGCTGAGATGTCTTGTTGGTGAAAATACCAGAAATTGGGATTTATACCTACCAAGGGCAGAATTTGCGTACAACGACTCGGTCAATAGGTCTACGGGTAAGAGTCCATTTGAAATTGTACATGGGTACAAACCTCACACACCTCTTGACCTAGTCCCTTTACCTGTCCACACTCGAGTCTCCGAATCTGCTGAGAATTTTGCACAGCATATAAAAGACTTGCATAAAGAAATTCATGCCAAAATAAATTTAAGTAATGAAACTTATAAGAAGTTGGCTGATACTCAAAGGCGAGTCAAATCTTTTGTTGAGGGAGACTATGTGATGATTAGGTTAAGGCCTGAACGGTTTCCTCCTGGAACCGTTAGAAAGTTACATGCTAGGGGAGCTGGACCATTTAGAGTGGTAAAGAGAGTAGGATCCAATGCCAATGTGCTCGAGTTGCCTCCAGAACTAGGCATTAGCTCTACTTTCAACATTACAGACTTAGTAGAGTACAGGGAGCCAGCTGTGATTCCTAGTGAGCCTTTTGAGCCTAACCCTATCATTGAGAGTGATCCCGACCCTGTGTGTCCACCAACAAACTGGCCTGTGAGGAAAGAGCAGATTGAAAAGATCCTGGATGATCAGGTTATCTCTACTCGTAATCGAGGATACCAAAGGTACCTGGTCCGCTGGCAAGGAAGGCCAGATTCTGATGACTCTTGGATCTCCCGAGAAGAATTACAAGAATTGGACCCAGACCTCTTGGAGAGATACCAGAGCCAACTTGAGCCTTACTCGACAGGGTCGAGTTCCTCCCACCCTGGGAGAATTGGTGCGGGCACCAGACTCAGAAGAAGACTTCAGAGCTCCATTTGGATCTCTGATTGACATTGCCCGAGAAATTAGGGTTTGTAATAAAGGTTGACCCGGTCAACCAGTTTATTTATTTTATTTATTTCTTGAGTCACCATTTAAATTTTGTTGAGTCATGTTGACTCGGTGCAAGTCCCAATGTGGTTTCAATTTGGTCCAAAATGGTGCCACATTTCTCTTCCAATCAACTCAAGGTTCAAGCAAGTGGAGGCCACACTCCAAGCCACATGCCCAGCCACACTCCGAGCACACGCCAGAGTCCAGGAGGTGCCATAGAGGCATCCCAGTGTCATGGTCCCCACATCCAAAGAAGAAATAATCAAATTGGAGGCTAAATTAAAGGAGGCGCCCACACCTGCCTAATTTACCTAAGCAAAGAAGGAAGAAAACTTCTCTTGGAGAAGAAATCAAAGAAGGACATCCAACCTACTCCTAATTGAAGTTCAAATCAAAATCAAAGAGCTTAACTTGGAGTGGAAGAAAAGAAGAAATACCATAAGAAGAAGAGGACTCCAAATCCAAATCCAACTCCAAAGGAGGTGCCATAAAAGTTCCAAAACAATTCCTTTATGGCCGTCCCAATTTTTTTTGGACTCTTGGTCGGCCAAGGGAGAGGATTTTCTTCCTAATCTAGGGGTTGGAAGAGTTTAGTCCCACATGGGAATTTGTACAAGCTAGGAGAAAATTTTAGGTCTATATAATAGACCTCTCTTTGTAACTTTAAAAAAATCAATGAAGAAAAATTATTTTTGCTATTCTCTTGTGTTGAGCAACCTAGGTTTCTCTTCTTCCGCACTATTCTAAGTGTTGAGCTCCGTGAGGGGGTAATCCGGGTTCCATTGGAGCCTTGAGGAGGTGAGAGATCTCCATCTTTATCCAAAACCCTAGGTTAGCCACTTGAAATTCCAAAACCCTAGCCACCTTTCATTATTTTCCATCCACCAAACCCTAGATCCATCCATCTCCCATGGCCTCTCTCTCTCTACAAGTCCAGGCCGTCCACCTTCATCCAGATCCAGTCCGGCTACTTCAGATCCAGAACAAGTTCCAAGGAAAATCACATCAGCATCCAGGAGAATCCAGTTTTCAGCAATTTCGATCTTCAAGTTCATCAACCTGGTAAATCTTTTCCTTGACTCTCTGATTCCATCAATTGTTTTTCTTCTCTTCCAGATCTTGAGTTCAGGAGAAGCCAACCTGCCAAAGGACCAGTATTGGAGGATCCATTACGAAGATGTCCAACCCCGAGGATCCAACAATCTGCTCGGGAGAGTTCTTCCACCAAAATCTGTGAAGATCATTGTCTGGTTAGATAAACCTTCCCTTCTCTTTATTTCTGTTTTGTTGAAAGCTCGGAGTGAAACCCTAGGTCTGGGAGTTTCTCAACCCCCAGCGATCCGTTGCTTCTAAACTACTCTGATAATTTAGTTTCCTTAAAATTGTGCTTTCAATTATCATATTAGTATCTTTCAATGTTAGGTTAACTTTTCTTTGATTTGAAGCCAACTTCTACAAACCTATAAAAACAACAAAAAAATTAGTTAATCTTAATTTACTTCCGCATCGCATCCCTTTATTTGTTCTGCATCACCCCCCTAGGAGTCCTTGGAGTGTTGGCCAAGTCAAGAGAATTTTTAGGAATTTTTTCTACCTAATGTTTCCTTATTTTCTAGCTAGGGTTTGAGAGGGAAAAGGATTCTTATGTAAAGACTTATGTGCCCTTACTTGGAGCCCAAGGATAACGGTCTATTTAAAGGACCCTAACCTCTTTTATGAAGGAACTTTTGATATGAATTAAAACCTTGAGTTCTTCTATTGAGTTGTGTGATACCCTGCTGTGTGCATAAAGGGGTTTGTGAGAGTTTTTCTTCCCAGTGCTGCAATCATCTTCCTGCTTCCAACAAGCATCTCAGATCCCTGGACGCCCACTCCTAAAGAAGCCTTCCCTTGCTGTTTTTCCTTTGTTTTCTTGTTCCTTTGTGTGTTTTCTAACCCTTGACAGGTCATTTATAGGTCCCCGAGTTCCTACGAATCCAACGACTCCAGCCAAGCCTCAATCGGATCACCGAGCAGAAAGCCGGGTATCCGCTGGTCCTTTGCTCAGTTTTCCAGGCCGCATCCATCGAGGAACGAGAGACCCCTTTGCTGCGATCTTCACAGACATTGTCAGGTACACCCCTCTACCTCCAGTAATTTTATTGTAGGAGAACTTGCCCTAACTGTGGCTTCTCAGCCTCGGTGGTCCTTCTTTGCTACTTTTCTAGGTCCTAATCTGCATGCTAATCTTTAAAAATTCATACAAAATTCCTTACAAATAATTTTGATCTAAAATTTGGGAATTAATCACCTATCTCAACATGTAAAACATACAAAAAAAATTGCATGCATATTAGTCCCCCATCATTTGGTATCTGAGCTTAGATTAGGGCTTGTTTTCTATAATTTTTTAGTCCGTATATACTTTATTATTTTAATTATTTCTCCCTGATAAAAACTATAAAAATTCTAAAATTTATTTTCTGGATTTATCATAATTCACAGTAATTTTAAAAATTTTTGCAGATTTTATTATGGCCTGTGAATTTTCTGCAAGCCGAAATACAGCCTACAAATTTTTGGCTCTATTTTTTTTAGCAAGACAAGTTGGAAGTTTTACGGTTTTGTTTAGCATTTTTGCATATCTTTTAATTTTAGTATATTTCTTGCATATTAGGCCATAATTTTCAAATTTTCTTCTATTTAAGAAAATACCAAAAAAAAAATTACATATTCTCCAAAATACCAAAAAAAAAAAACATCTAAACCCTAATTTGCATCATCATCTGCCTGCCATCATTGCATAATCTACTTTTAAGGGCACTCTTGCTATATCAGATGGGGGAAGGATTTGATCACCTCACCTTAACCTAAAACAACACCCCTTGCATTCAGTCCCAAGCCTTAACCTAAAATTAACTAGACTTAATTTGCCCTAGTGGGCTAGGGACACCAACTGGTCGGGTCCGGACTATGTGTCAGATCATTGTGTCAAGCTAACCCGTGTGTGCTTTGTGCTCAGTGTCTAGAACGGTGGTTTACGGATTCAATCCTGAAGGGCTTGTATGCTGGTCCGCCTACCTAGCCAATCTCTGATTGGTGTCTAGGAATGGCAATCAAGGACCTAACACTCCCCTTACACCTGCCTAGCTGAGTACAGGGTTACTATAGGCTAGTTTGCCACCATGATTGAGCATCCAGTTTTGGACTCTAGGTCTAGTTAGCTATAGTTGGTTTGATCGAGTCTTGCTTGAGCACTTGATCAGGAGTTTCATATCACCCACCGCCTTCACAAATGTCTGAACTCATGGAAAATTTGCAAGCCCAAATGAAAGCCCTAGCTGATCAAATGGCCCAGATGGCTACCCAGATGACCCAGTTAACTCAGTATCGTATTCAAACCAATGATAGAATTGACCATCTTGTCAATAGGTTTGATCAGTTAAAATTCCGGGTAGGGACCCCAAGAAAAACCCATGGGTCACAGTCTGAGCCAGATCCTGATTCCCCTCAACCTAGGAGGACCCCAAACCCTGATCTATACCATGAGGTCGAACCTAGGAGAGCCCCTTATCCTGACCCGTACTACAATCCTCAACCTAGGAGGACCCCAAACCCTGATCCATACCTTGAGGCTGAACCTAGGAGAGCCCATCATCATGACCCAATCCCTAAGGTTAGTCCTACAAGACCCAATCAGGATTTTATAGACCAGGAAGATAGATCCTATTTACCCTCTTCCTATAAGCCTAGTATACCCACAACCTATAGATCTTATGACTCCAAATCCTATGAACCTAGAACCTATGAATCCATAACCTAAGAACCTAGATCCTATGACTCTAGATCCCATGATCATAGATCCTATGCACCCACACCCTATAAGCCTAGTAGACCCAACACCCAATATTCTGACCCATATAGGGAGTCCAACCCTAGGAGAACCCAATATTCTGACCCATATAGGGAGTCCAACCCTAGGAGAACCCAGTATTCTGACCCATATAGGGAGTCCAACCCTAGGAGGACCCAATATCCTGACCCATATAAGAGCCCAACATTAGGAGAACCCCATACCATGATCCATCTTTAGAACCTGACCATAGAGCTGACCCAAAATCCTATGACCCCAGATCCTATAATCCCATGACCCATAGATCTGCACCCTTGTCCTATGAGTCCAGAGAACCCATAACCCCTAAGTATAAATCTAGTACTAGACAGGTTTCTCCTAGTCAACTTGAACCCCATAGGATTAGTATCCCTAAATATAAACCCAGTAGTGAGCCACTACCCCTTATACAACCTGAACCTACTAAGAGTAGTACCCATAATCAGAGACCAGAACCTAACTAATTTCCCACTAGCCGACCTTCTCCAACCATTCCTGAGATTGACAAGGCTTACATTAACGCAGAAGTGTATGAAGTTGATGCAAACTTAGTGGATGAGTATGAGGGAGAAGAGGAGACACCTTTAGATGACCTAGAATTAGCTGACCTAATAGATACCCAGGTAGAAGCCAACCTAGAGGTAGTTGACCTTGACCACATCCAACCTAAAGCTATAGTGGAAGAACAAATAGAGGAAGAGAACGTAGGTACTGCTACTAGAGCCTTACCAGAGGAAACCATAGAGGATAGCTAAATTATAGAGTCTAGTCCTAAAATACAAGAACCAGAAGAATTTATTAAGGACTTGATCTCTTTGAATCAGTACCCTCAGGATGAGCCTCCTCCTATTGTTCCCATTAAGGACCTCTTCCCTGAGATTAGTAACCCATCCTTCCATTATGCAAACCCCATAGATATACCGCAACCTCGTAAGGTTAGCCTCATTAGTCTAGGATTAGTCCCTGACATGCCTTCTTATATCAAACTTTATCCAACTAACCTTGAACCTTTTTCCCTACCCTACCAAACTAATTCTGAACCCACTTCCTATTTTCTGCCCTTTCCTGACACCTCCAGCATTTCTAGGATTATTAGATTGTATTTAACTGAGATTAGCGTACTGCATGCATTCATTACGCATGTTAGGTTTGCATTATACTTCTGGCATACCCTTTGGCATTTTCTTGGAGTCCATTGTAAATACTCTTGTGCACACCACACTAGGGTCAGACCTAGAGAGTCTATAGTCTCTTAGGTTTAGGCCCATAAAAGTTTAATAAATTTCTTTTGATAGGAATGCAAAGTCGAGTCTATTAGGTGTTAGTTTGAGTCCTTTGCATCATCTTGTTAGGAGTCTGCATGTGCCTAGCATGTTCACCACTCGCACTAATGTTAAACAAACTGGCTAATTCCCGAAGATGGATCAAAGAATTTGATGTAGTGGATTCTATCTTGGTTAGGCTTAGGCCTAAAAGAAGCTTCATGCTCGCAGAGTCGGACCTTTTAAAGTGATAGAGAAGGATTGGATCAAATGCCTATGTGTTAGACATGCCTTCGAATTTGGGTATTAGTTCTACCTTCAATATTATAGACCAGGTTGAGTATAGGGAACCGGAACAAATTGGCCTGAGAGAGGAGAATGGATCGAGCGTATCCTGGATGATCAAGCCATCATGACCCGGGGTAGTGACTACCAACGCTTCCTGGTCCGATGGCAAGGCTGGCCAGAGTCGGACCATTCATAGATTTCTCGAGAGGACTTGCAATGCCTCAACCCAGACCTTCTCGAGAGAAATGTGAGCCAGTTGATCTTCACTTGACAGGGTCGAGTTCCTCCCATCCTGGGAGAATTGGTGGGGACACCGAAGGCACTAGAATAAGACGGAGGCTTTTCAACCCTTTATGAATTGATCAATAATTTATGAGTCCATCTATAAAAAGGGATTAGCCCATCTGAGTCCATCTTAGTTGTTATTTGAGTCTTTTGAGTTGTTATTTCAGTTCTGTACTAGT
The DNA here is from genome assembly GCA_021397845.1 of Areca catechu. Classification (NCBI taxonomy): domain Eukaryota; kingdom Viridiplantae; phylum Streptophyta; class Magnoliopsida; order Arecales; family Arecaceae; genus Areca; species Areca catechu. The sequence continues at coordinate 146,932,421 of CM038053.1, read as the reverse complement.
CAGCTCATGTTGAGCTAGTTCAGTCCAATGCTAGTCAGCTCATGTTGAGCTAATTTTATTTTTTTGAGTCATGTCCAAGCATACTGAAGACTCAAGACTATATCATACAAGTGAAGACCAAGTCCAACTAGATTGAAGAGATGGAAGTATAGACCAAGTCCAACCCAGCTTGAAGATTTGAAGACCCCAGGAGGAAAAATTCAGAAAACCCTAATTCCTTGCAGATGCCCTCCAGATGCCCAGATTCCCTTCCAGATGCCAAAGTATATTCATAGATAAGGGCATCCATGATTCCAGAGGTCCATCTGCATCCTAGCCCAAAGAAATCAAGCCCAGGCGCCAAGCCCAAGCCCCTAAGAAGCAAGATACAGGGAATATTCCTGCTACCTGGCTACCAGGCCACCCCAGCTTCCAGAGGCCCAAACCCATGCACCCGAGCCCCTTTGGGCCGGCCCCTTGCTGCTCTTAGAAGCCCAACACGCCCCCCTAGGAGTCCTTGGAGTGTTGGCCAAGTCAAGAGAATTTTTAGGGATTTTTTCTACCTAATGTTTTTTTATTTTCTAGCTAGGGCTTGAGAGGGAAAAGGATTCTTATGTAAAGACTTATGTGCCCTTACTTGGAGCCCAAGGTTAAGGGTCTATTTAAAGGACCCTAGCCTCTTGTATGAAGGAACTTTTGATATGAATTAAAACCTTGAGTTCTTCTATTGAGTTGTGTGATACCCTGCTATGTGCATAAAGGGGTTTGTGAGAGTTTTTCTTCCCAGTGCTGCAATCATCTTCCTACTGCTAACAAGCATCTCAGATCCCTGGACACCCACTCCAAAAGAAGCTTTCCCTTGCTATTTTTCCTTTGTTTTCTTGTTCCTTTGTGTGTTTTCTAACCCTTGACAGGTTGTTTACAGGTCCCCGAGTTCCTATGAATCCAACGACTCCAGCCAAGCCTCAATCGGATCACCGAGCAGAAAGTCGGGTATCCGCAGGTCTTTGGTTCGGTTTTCCAGGCCGCATCCGTTGAGGAATGAGAGACCCCTTCGCTGCGATCTTCACAGACATTATCAAGTACACCCCTCTACCTCTAGTAATTTTATTGTAGGAGAACTTGCCCTAACCGAGGCTTCTCAGCCCCGGCGGTCCTTCTTTGCTACTTTTCTGGGTCCTAATCTGCATGCTGATCTTCAAAAATTCATACAAAATTCCCTACAAATAATTTTGATATGAAATTTGAGAATTAATCACCAAACTCAACATGTAAAACATACAAAAAAATTGCATGCATATTAGTCCCCCATCACAAAGAAGGGACCTTATCCTGAGGGTACTGATTTAAAGAGATCAAGTCCTTAATAAATTCTTCTGGTTTTTAGATGTCAGGACTGAGCTCTGTAATTGAGCTTTCTTCTAGTGGTTCCTCAGGTAAGAGTCTAATAGTAGGGTTGGGTTCCTCATCCTCTAACTACTCTTCTACTATAGGTTCAGTCTAGGTTTGGTCAGGGTCAACTAACTTTGGGTTGGCTTCTATCTAGGTATCCACTTAGTCAACTAATTCTAGGTTGGTTTCTACTTGGGTATGGTCAGGGTCAACTAATTCTATATCATCTGTAGGTATCTCTACTGGACTCAACTCCTTAATGTCATCTTTAGACTCATTAATGGGCTAAGGAGTTTCTTTTTCTAAATCTTCAATAGGCTCAACATCTTCATAGTCCTCTACCAGACTTGGATCGGCCTCATATACTTCTACATTGGGTTCAACAATGGGTTCAGACTCATCTTTATCTAGCTCACCTAGGTATAGGGTGCTGAATGGACACTGGCTAACAAAATGGCCTAGTTTATGACATATAAAACACACTCTTGTGGGATTGGAACTAGACTTGCCTCTACATTTTCTAAGGGCCATAGTGGAACTAGGCTAAGGTTGGCTCAGGTTGGGCTGGTTAGGATCTGGTCCTAGGCTAGGGGAACTAGTCCTAAAGGGTTTGGGTTGACTAAAGGGAAGTAAATTAATAGCAGGCTAATATCTAGGGGTACCAATCCTATGGGATTCAGGTTGACTCGGGAAAACTGGCCTAGTACTAGACTCATAGGATGTAGGTTTGGATCTATGGGTTATGGACCCACTAGACTCATAGGACATGGGTACATAGGATCTGAGTCAGAGGATCTAGGTGCATAAGTTCTAGAGTCATAGGATATAGAGTTATAGGATTTGGGCTCAGATCTATAGGTTGTGGATCTCCTAGATTCAAGGTATGGGGCTCTCCAAGGGTTAGGCTTTAAGTACGGGTCAGGGTATTAGGCTTTCCTAGGGTTGGACTCAGGTTTAGGTCTGGGATGGGTTTTAGGGGTTTTCTTGAAACCTCCGAATTGGTTCTCTACTTGATCAGAACTATTGGTTAATTAGTCAAGCCTATTTGTTGCTTGGGCATTTGATTGGGTTATTTGGTTTATCTGGGTGGTCAACTGGGCAAACTAGTTTTGGGATTGGGTATTGGACTGGTTAATCTAGGTGGTTGTTGGGCAATGGATTGGGAATTTAGTTGGTTCATCTGGTCAAATCGTTCAGTCAAGGCTTTCATGAAGTCTCAAAATTGGAGTCCATAGCTGAGCTAGGTTGGGGTTTAGAATGTTGATATTTGGTTCCTAACCTAGTAGTCATGCAATCAATTAAACAAGTTAGTGTGATGCAGTCAAGCACACAAAATGGAAATGGACTACAGTTTGCTAGATCTAGAGCCAAAATTGAATGGGTGTACTTAACTTACACTTAACTCAACAGCTAATCCTTCCACTGGCCAAGTAAGAGGTGAGGTGGTGGGAGGCTCCCCCTGCCTATGACAAGGTCCTAATTAAATAACCACAAGTCCACTTTGGGGTTTGTCTCTGGACCTCTAGCCTTAGACACTAGTTTTCAATAGTAACTGGGGAATTAGGTGCACTAGTTGGCCCACACAATTCGGACCTGACCTGTTGGTGTCCCTAAGCTGTCTAGAGTAATTAGGTTACTAATTGATTTTAATTAAGGCTTGGGTTCTGATGCTGGGTGATTGTTTTGGGCCCAGGACAGGTGATGAAATCCTGCCCTGATCTGAGAGAGGAAATTGCCCTTAAAATTGATTTAATGAGATGATGAACACACTATGAGCCCTAATGAAACTAATAATAATCAGTGAAATAAAAATATTTTTTTACCTTTTTATGAGGTGGCAAATCAGGTTTAAGTTGGTTAAGTTAGCAAACAAATTTTGGGCTTGAGTGAGGTAGGGTTTGGAAGTGATTAGGTTTGGTTTGATAAATTATGCAGAACAGAAATTAGGGTTTGATTCGATAAAGAATTTGGTTTAGTTTTCGATGCAGAAAAATTTCAAAAAAACTTAGGATAGAAAATGAAAAGTGAGGATGATCTCTACCAATTTTCATGCAAAAGAATGATTAGATGATGATGCAAAACCTAGGGTTTTTTAGACTGCATGCAGAAATCTCAGGATTCAGGTTAGGGTTCCTAATATGCAGATTATTATAATTCTTATGTTTCTATAAAAATAATTAAGAATTATGAAAAGGATCAGGACTGAACAGAGGATACACCATCCAAATTTCAATGAATAATAAAATACTTAAGGTGATGAAATAGACCAAAATCTAGACACCTAATGCAGAGATAGGATACAAAAATTTCTAAAGCAAAAGAAAATAGGCATGAAAAAATTGTACAGATTGAAATAAATAATGAAAAAATTATGAAACATACTATACATTATGGAGAATCCAGAAAAAACAAAAATAAAATATTTTTGGCCTACCTGTATGCAAAAACAATTAAAGTAACAGACTATATATAAAAATTATGGGATGCTGAAACTAGCCCTAAAACATGCTCTAATACCAAATGATGCAGGACTATTCAAGCTTGCCAATTATTTTTTAAGAATTAGGCATTAAGTTATGAGTTTTGATCCCAAATTTTAAGCGAAGTTAGTAATTAGGGAATTCTATAGAATTTTCGGAAGCACAGTCATGCAGAACTAATCCCTAAAAGTGAAGAAACAAGATCGCCAAGGCTAAGAAGCCCTAGTTAGGACTAGCTCTTTTGCAATACCACTACCAGAGGAGTTTAGGAGATGTACCTTGTAGAGATTTGGAGATCGATCCAGGAAGAGTTCACTCTACGCTCTCGAATGCGGCCTAAAAATATAAACCAGAGACCCTGCGAATTCGTGGCTTTCAAACTAGTGGCCCGAAAGCTTGCTAATTGGAATCATGGATTTATGAACTCTGAGGGACCTGCAAATCACCTAACAAGGGTTAGAAATCAAAGAAAAAATAAGTTTTAAGGCTAAAGATAGCAAAGGGAAGGAAGGCTTAGAAGTGGGCGACCAAGACATGAAGCGGTAGGCGGCTTGGAGGCAAGGCACAGGGATCACAAAGATACCTTGAGGGATCACACAGATACCCTTAATCATACAGAAATTCACTCAAAATTCACACCAAAGTTGAGAAGAACTCAAGAAATCTTTCAAATTCATTAGCATCTGTAGGCGTAGAACCTTTCTTGACCTGACAGAGCTGCTGGATCGCCGATTCGCTCCCCTGTTCACCTGCAAAATCGGTCCTTGACCAGATTTTCTTTGATGGGGGACAATTCGATGCCTAAGTTAGGGGCAAGTTCCAACAATAGAACGGAGATCGGTTCTGAAGAGAAAAATGGTGGCTAGGGAAGAAAGAGTTGTTCTTTTTCCAGGATTTTTTCTCCTTACCTCGAGTGTCCCCTCTTACTTGTATTTATGGCATTTGGGCCAGTCTGTCATTCAGTATTTCCATCCTATGATTAAGATGGAGACTAATCAATTTCAACCCGCCCATAACCGTAGGTGGTTACCAAAAGATACTGGCCAGGCTGGAGGCATTGAAATTGGAGGTATCGGCCACGTGTCCATTACGAAGCAGTTATGATTTGGAGGTAGTGGTCGAGTGATCGATTGTAACTACTGTATCGACTTTCATCATTATGGAGTCGATCAAAGATCAGTTTCTTGGCCTCCTCTTTATGGGGGGGCTATTGTCGTGTCACCAAAATGTCTTCCCCTACCTTGTCAGGGAAGTCCGAAGATATTTTGGCTGTTTGCCTGATGTTGTCTTCAGTTTGGTCTTCTTTAGGTCTGCCTCATTCAACATTGCATAGGAGATCGATCCTTAGGATCAAGGTCTTCGGATAAGGTCGAAGACTGGGCCTACGATATGATGGGGGCTGAGCTGTCACTTCATCCATTCTTGTGGCTCTCTCTAGATGCTTCGATTTAAATGTATGGTTCGAAAAAGATTTGGTGGGCGGTCTAACTGGTGATTGTTTGGTGCTTGAACCGGCGTATCCCAATAGTTGCCCCCTACTCCTAGTTTTCGAAGCAAAGATTAGCCTCGAAAAGTGAGAGTACTGCTGGGTTGTCGTTTCCTTCTGAGAAAAGTGCAGCTAATGGTGGAGAGACCTTCTGTTTGGTTGCTTGCCATAACTGCTATCTGATTTAGAGATCAAATTGAGGATAGTTATTGCTTCCTTATTGGAGTATAGAAAAGGAAAAGGTCATTCGATGGGTCGCTTCCCCTTTTCCTCTACTGCGATGGTTCGACCGATCTTTTCATTGGAATTTGGGTGGAGGACATGGCCCCTTCTCGTCCCTTGGAGAAGGTGTAGGCTTCATCTCTGCCATTGGGTGAGGTCACGCGGATTATGTGATGGGGACATCTCAAGCACGGATCTTGGAGCAAGCATAATTCTTGGAGTGGCACAGATCTTGAAGCATTTTTGGAATAAAATTATTTAGGATTTATCTTTTGTTTAAAAATTGAATTATGATTTGGTTGGTTAGGATTGATATATGGATAGGCTTATCTTATCCTATCTTATATTTGAATTTGATTCGTTCTTATCTTTTTATCTTGTATTCAAATTCAAATGAGGGTTGGAAAATCTATAAATACCATCCTCAGCCTTTTGTAAGAAGGGAGGATGGATGAATAAAATTTCTATTGTTCTGTGTGAAGGATCTGTGTGATCCTAGGATATCCGTATGATCCCTTCTCCATCTTCCCAGGGATTCTGTGTGATCTCTGATTTTGGGCATCTGTGTGAGCCCAGGGCATCTATGCGAGTCCCTTTGCCATGTGCTTGTTCTTCTAGGGCATATGTGTGAGCCCCTTTGCTATGTGCTTGTTCTTCTTAGGGAATCTATGTGAACCCCAGTATTTTTCTTAACCCTGCACCCTCTTCTTTCCTCCTTCTTTGCAAATCCTAATCTCTGGTGACTTTCATGCTCGCCAGCGATCCAGTCCAATCCCTGTCCCGCATCAAATGGTATCAGAGCTAAAAAATATGGATTTTTCTGGTTCATCACCGGCCCACTGTTCTCTTTCTTCCCTGTTTCAAATCTCGTCCATGGATCCTTCCCCAACATCGACGTCGGACCACCCTCCCCCCAGCCGGTCACCCACCACCATTCCTCCCTCCCAGCCCTCACCCCTGTTTTCTGCTTTGTCCATGCCAAGCTCTCTAAGAACTGCCGACAGCCCCCATGCCCATGACTGGGCCAACTGGAAGCTGGTCTCCCTCCTCGGTGACATCGCCCGCTGCTGTGCCACCCCCAAACCCTGCTCCTAGTCGATCAACGCCCAGCAACCGATGGAACCCCGCGTCGCAGATCAAGCTGCCCAGGGCCCCCCACCAGGAAGATCCCCCTCTGTCTCGCTCACCTCTAGCCGCCACGGCCGCCTGCAGCCATCAAGGCCACCGTCTCCCAGTTCACTCTCTGTCACGCTCACCTCTAGCCACCGTGGCCGCCTGCAGCCATCAAGGCCACCGTCTCCCAGTTCATTGCCGACCAGCACCTCACCAAGCGACCCCATGTCTCAGCCCTCGTCCGCGTTGCCCATGGCTGCACGCACCTCCAAAGCCACCGACCGCGTGCCCGATCCCTCCAGCATGCCCGATCCCTGTGCCACCAACTTCCCCGCTTATTGGCATCGTCGACTAATTCCTAAAGCTTTTGCAGACCGGGAGGAGATATGGATTCGATTTGGCTATCTCTGTTTCTGCCTGACGGTGGAGGCTTCTCTCACGTCCTCATCTAACCCACCAGTTCTGCTTCTTTCTAAGCCTTCAACCAGACCACGTCGACCGCGTTCACCATTGCCCTCGCCGCCTCCACCCTCCCCTGCCTCGTCACGATCCGTGGTCACCGCATCGAGTCTGTCCCCGAGCTCCCTCCTCGTCGACGCCGTGCACTACTGCACCATCCTCAACCCCGGCTCCCAGCCACTCCGTGAAAGACTCTGGTCCGCTGACCTCACCGGAGAGATCACCTCCGAGCCCACCGGCGGTCGTCTTCTTCTGTCCGTCAACGACATCTCCCCTGTCTACAGCCGGCAACCCCCAACACCTGATTCATCATCACCCTCAAGCTTCAGATCGAATGCTCCATCGGATCACCTCAGTGCTCTCTGTTGGCTAGCCGCGTTCCTCCGCCATGGCCGCCACCATCATTCTGGTACCATAGCCGGTGAACTCTCCTTCCGGGCTGCCCTCCATTGCACCCAGCACTCGGTCCATGGAGAAGAAGACACTAAGATGATTGCACTAACGTGAAGGCAAATGCCCCTCACTATTGCCGACTTCAGTGCTGCACGCTTCCTAGAACTGCATGAATTTCATAGCTACACATATCTCAAAGCAGCCAATAAAAAAATCAGTGAAAAAAAAAAGTTGACAAAAAAATAAAAAGGGGTGAACCCAGCATCAGAGTCCTTTTTGATTGGTTTCAGTTCCATCAACCTCGCTCAGCCTGATTTGACGGAGTCGAGTTCACCCCACCGTAAGAGAATGATGGGGACATCTCAAGCATGGATCTTGGAGCAAGTATAATTCTTGGAGTGGCATAGATATTGAAGCATTTTTGGAATAAATTTTTTTAGGATTTATCTTTTGTTTAAAATTTGAATTAGGATTTGGTTGGTTAGGATTGATATATGGATAGGCTTATCTTATCCTATCTTATATTTGAATTTGATTTGTTCTTATCTTTTTATATTGTATTCAAATTCAAATGAGGGTTGGAAAATCTATAAATACCACCCTCAGCCTTTTGTAAGAATGGAGGATGGATGAATAAAATTTCTATTGTTCTGTGTGAAGGATCTTTGTGATCCTAGGGTATCTGTATGATCCCTTTTCCATCTTCCCAGGGTTCTTGCGATCCCTGATTTTGGGCATCTGTGTGAGCCCAGGGCATCTATATGAGCCCCTTTGCTATGTGCTTGTTCTTCTAGGGCATCTGTGTGAGCCCCTTTACTATGTGCTTGTTCTTCTTGGGGAATCTATGTGAACCCTAGTATTTTTCTTAACCCTGCACCCTCTTCTTTCCTCCTTCTTTGCAAATCCTAATCTCTGGTGACTTTCATTCTCGCCAGCGATCCAGTCCAATCCCTGTCTCACATCATTATGACTTTTGGTTCTTCTTGCCTCGAATCATCTTGGCATCACTATGAACTTTGTGCCCGTCTTCGGCATCCTATGTACATGGTGGACTCAAAGAGGGGATCTCTTCCTTCGAGGGGGCATCCTAGGATGCTCCTCTCCCTTTATTCTTGAAAGGAAGGACCGATCGAGAAAGCTTCTCTATCTTTGTTTATTTTTGCCTTTTGCTCAGGCTTTCTCGCTTCTAGTCTCCAGTCTTTTCCCACATGTAGGGTTCTTTTATTTTTCCTTTATATTTTTTTCCTACCATGGTTGGGTCTTCTGGTACTGGTGATGAAGTCAGACCGAAGCTGGTCCCTAGTTCTGTCTCACTTCAAATGATAGCCCTCCTTCAGGAGCGTTATCGCCTACCTGAAGGGTTCCTCCTGACACTTTTGAAGCTTGAAGAGTGGGTAAATGGCCTCCCGATGGGTATGTTAACATATACGAAGATCATTTGAAGGCTGGTCTCCGTTTTTCATTGCATCCCTTCTTCATCAAAATTTTTCACATGTACCAGGTCGTGCTTGCACAGATGACTCTGAATAGTATTCGAAACATTTGCAGGTTCTTGGTTCAGTGTCACATAGCTAATATGAGGCCTGGGACCAATCTATTTACTTCCCTTTTTATCTTGAGAGGGAATTCCATGGCCATGGGTGGTTGGTTATCGGTCCTCGTCCTAGCCATAAAATAATGAGGATATGCCCTGTGCCATCCATGGGTGGAAACCCAATTTTGTTTTTGTTTCCTTCACTCAACCATGGGGTTTTAATAGTGATGGGGAGAGCCTCGTTTGGATGCTAATGCTGGCAAGAAGGTTTTGACGACAAACCAACCTAACTATACCTTGTTATCTGGTTCGGAGGTCATTTCTATTCGAGAGTTATTAAAGGAGAAGAATCTTCACTTCACCGGGGTCAGCGAGTTCCCCGTGTTAGGTACAAGCGGTTGAAGACTTGGCTTCTTCCCTTTTTTTACGATTTTATCACCAAGCTAATCACAAAAATTGTTTTTATCTGCAAGTGGCTAGATGAGGCCCTATTTGGGCTTGCTTCATGAATCCACCAAGAGGAAGATGGCCCAGGTATCCTCTTTGGGAACAGAGGTCTGAAAGAAGGCCTAGAGAGAAGGTCTCAATAGAAGTGCTTCATCCTCTAAGGGGATGTCTAGAGGAAATGAAGTACCGGCGGCAGAGCTTTCGGCAAAGCCTTCACCGGCTGAACCTTTGTCGAGGGCTAACTCCCTGATCTAGATCTGGGAGAGTCCGTCTCTGATAGCTGACATACCACTACCTTGCCCCCCTACTGTCGATAGTGGGGAGGCACCAAAAGTTGAGGAGTCTGCGAGGCAGACTCCTCTAGGCTGGACTCCTTTGCTACTGGATTATCCTATGGACCCCTCATAGTTCTCTAACATGGGGGGTCTCACCATCCTTGATGTGGCCAGGTAGGTGCTGAAGGGGATCTTACTGCCCCATGATTTGGCCGTTATCCGGGGTCGAAGCATTTCTAAAGTGTCTGATTCCTCCTTTTCTTCTTTTCTGTAGGTAGAGCAATCGTTGTTTCTTTTGTTTTCAACAGGCCATCCAGGCTATAACCGATTTTATGTTTTCTTATGCTTCATTATATTGGTTCAACTACTCTATGATGTCACCTTCTTAGAAGAAGGGCTGGGGAATGTCGATAGCATCCTTCATGGTTTGAAGGAGGAGCTTCAGGTGGCCAAGGTCGAAAGGGAGGTAGCCAAAGAACTGAAACTATCTACGGAGGAGCAGCTCACCCATTGGGATGCCAAAGTTTAGGATCTGAAGGGTGAGCTGAAGAAGGCTCAACTGAGGATCTCTAAGTAGGAGGTGAAGTTGAGGAAGAAGAAGAAGCAGGTTCACTCCTTGGAGTATTATGTCAAAGAAAACCAAGAGAAGGTTGAAGACTTGGCTAAGACAACCGAGGAGGTGATCAGGAGGGCCGATGAGGTGACTCTGAAGGTCGATGCGGCTATGAAGTAGTCTGAAGCCTTAAGAGAGAAGGTAGCTAAGGCAGTCGAAGACTTTAAAAAGTCTTCATAGTTCATGAAGGAAGTAACCGAAGCTAGCCTGTTCAGCTATCAATATGGCTTCAATGACGGACTTGGTAGGGTCAGTGAAGTCTTTCCTAATCTCGACCTTTCTAGCACCCCAGCATTTGAGATTAAGGATGAGGAAGAGGAAGGGATCGCAGCCCCCACTGAGTCTGAAAAGGCACCAGACCCAAATAAAGAAGTCCCGGTCGTGGTCGAAGAGTTGATCATGGATGATCCAACAATTTCGGTCCAAGCTGAAGAGGCTCAGGATAAAGAGACCTTGGCCTTGGCCTAGATCAAGGAGGTCCTTCTAGCTCAAATTGAGGAGATCCTCTATTCCAATGACATGGGGGTTTCTTCAGCTGGTTCGTAGGGTCCGATAGGCTTCGGGTCTTGTACTTCTTGCTTTCTTTTCTATTGACATGTACTTGGCAGCTTTTCTTGGATGAATGAAAGACTTCCTTTTCTTCCAATGAATGATAATATCCAAACTGGAATATTAAAATTTTTTCTAAGTGTAGAGTCCTCGGACTTGGCTTTGACAAGGTCGTTGAGTCAGGTGATGTGATTCTTTTCCAAGTCAATTCTTTCTAGACATAGATTTTGTTCCTTAATTTTTAGGATTCATAGCCAGGAAATTTCATTTCTAGGGGTGACTCTTGGTTCATCAGAGTTTGCCAATAATCATGATGTTACCAGGGAGGGAATCATCGTTCAGGCCGCGTTAAACCAATGCGATCGAAATCATAAAGGCTGTGCTCGTAAAGAACCAGAATGGATGTAGCTTTTTAACTTCCATTGGTCCCCCAAGCACTTAGATTGGGGCCCTTGTTAATTAGGGCAAGTGTGCATGGCATGCCCAGAGGTTTATTAGAAATCAGAGCATTTGACCTGAGCTTTCGATAGTCTTGATATAACGAAAAGGGGTCTCCCTGGTCGAATTTTATCTACTCCTGGCAAAGTCGCTCTCAGTGCCATTTTTGTCTCCTTTCTCCCTTGTTACTTGAGGAGCTTGTCGTGGTATGATGTCATACATAGCATAGCTCAAGCGGGCGGCAAGGAGGAGGCCGATGAGGGGCCTTTCGATGAAGAGATCAGATCGGTGGTGGAGATATGTGTTGGCATTGCCGCACGTTCAGGTTGGGAGTAGCACCCCAATTGAGATAGGCTCTTCCTCAAGGGAGGAACAAGCCTCTCCTGGGAGAGCCGTGCTGATTAGGCCGTCTGGGGTGTTAGGCCCACCACACACTGGCGGGATTCCCTCGTGTGTCGAAGATGTCAAGCCCACGGTTCTAACCGTGGAGGGGAGGAGTCCTGTGGGGTGTGATGCTGCCACTGGGATTGAGAGGCGGGAGTTTGAGGACACTTTCTCTGCCATCCTTCCTGGAATAAAATAGGTAGATTTTGCTATGTTCATTGTATGCCTATGTGTGTCGGCCAGGCTGACCTTGCATGTGCTCTTCTTTGGCAGGTTTGTCGTGACCATTCCTTGCTGGAGAAAAGCATTCGCGAGTCTATCTGCTTCGGCGAAGACCTTCGAAGTTAGGTGGCTTCAGCCATAATTGAAAAAGATGCCACCGAAGGGCTTCGGATTCCTAGAGAAGAGGAGTTGGGTAAGGCCATTGCCTCCAACGATGTCTTAACAAGACAACTGAGGATGCTCCAAGCACAAGCGGCGGATATGGTGATTGTTCTGCATAAGAAGAGAGAAAAGGTGATCTCTCTCAAGCTGCTGTTGGGGGAATGTCTTCAAGACGTTGATGGATTGAAGATTCAATGGGTCAAGCTGGAAACGAAGATTAGTGGGATGGAGACGGATTTTTCAGCAACCAATCTGAGGGTGGCACAAGCCGAGGAGAGATGTTATGAGGCCATCGAAACCTACAAGGGCTCACAGGCTTTTAAAGATGAGGAGCATGGGGCCGTAGCGGAAAGTTATCTCCTTGGCTACACCGATTGCCTAGGCAATGTTAGGAAGCATTATCCCAGCCTGGACTTCTCTTCGGCTGTCATTCCGGGGGATGTGGCCGAGGTAGTACGGGCTCCAGCCGAAGGGACATTGGTTCATCCTACTAAGGGGGATGGCATGGCCACTAATGAAGTCTTGACTTCTGCTTCGGCCACTGAAGGGGTTGACGAAGGATAAAATTGTTATTTTTTTCTCCTTTTTTTGCCAACCAGTTGTATTGTCTCCTTTTGAAGTGAGGGTTTTTCCTCTTTCGAATAAGTGACTGATTTTCTTTGAGTTAGTCTCTTTTGGGTTGATCATCTTCTGGTAGGTATGCAGAAGATTGACTTGTCGTTCGATAGTAGGCATCTAGGGTAAGGAATTCAAAGTCGATGGCTTCGATCTGAGCTAAAGACTAACCTTGAAGTGAAACTATAGTGCTGTTGGATCATCACCGATTCTTTTAGTGCAGTCGACCAGTCCGGAAAGGACCTGACCAACTTTTTGGATCGGGATCGGTCTCAGTTGGACCAGTGTTGATCATCCATAATGGTTGTTTCCTTTGAATGGATGGTCGTTTGGTGGACAGATGTCATCCTATCATTGGTGGTTGGTTGGAGGACATCGAGCATATTCTCTGTTGTCATTGTCGAACGCATTGGTATTTGAGTGGCTGCACTTCCATGCATCTTGGGAGCTGCCAAGCGTTCCTTTCTGAAGATGGCCATTGGTGTCGTATCTATACGAAAAGGGCCACTCCAGATTCGAAGCATCATCGACTTGTTTCTCAAGGATGGTTATTAATGAGTGTATCATCTTTGGAAAGGCCATCCAGGTCTTGATGCATCGCTTTGACATGTGGCATCTTCTGGTTGGTTTAGAGAAGGAAGTGGGGTATGCCCTCTACGAGCATTAGTGGGCACGCATTGTCATTAAGTAGGACCCATCTTCTTGCTTCTTGAATAGCAGAGAAGCAAATTCTTGCTCTAAAAGTCACTTTCTTCATTCCCCTTAGTACTGCGAACATGAAGTTCAGCTTGGCGAAACTCCAAGGGATGGCATGGAAGAGGGCCGCCAGCTCCAAAACAGAAGGCGAGCCCAATGGGAAGCCTCATCAGGGTGATGACGGCGAGGACCTCCAGTCTGGGGATATGATCCTCCTGGAGAAAAGGGTACGAGTGCTGGAGGCCCAGTTGGAGGAGGCAAGGGCTCAGGTCATGAAGGCAGTCGTGGAGGTGGAGGAGGCCAAGAAGGAGGCGACGGGGCCATCGCCAAATTCTTGGCATCGTCGACCTTCAAAGAGGAGGTCACTGAGGTGGTCCTGACACCTACCCTAGGTTTCTGAGAACATCGGGACAAGGCCTTCCGCTATTATGACTTGAAGGGCCTAGAAAATATCAGGCCTTCCGTCCCCTTCCCTGGGCACGAAGACATTCCTAACTTCGGAGAGGAGTCAAGGTATGATGCGGAGGGGAAGTCCAGAGCCTCCTCGAGCACCTCCCGAGGGCCTGGTACTATTTTCCACCATGGGAAGGGGCCGGTGGCTGGTTTTTGAGCCGTCCCTTTGGTGGGAATGTTTTTTGATAGTATTTGCAGAGGTTTTGTACATTCCACGGTCGAGGTAGCATGACGCCGTTCAAGGTCTCGTGTCGATATGTTCCCGGGTGTATGACCTCTTTGATCTGGTAGGGTCCTTCCCAATTGAAGGATAGCTTGGCTTGTTCCATTAGCCTGGACACTTCGGCCCTCTGCATGACCAAGTCTTCGGGTCAAAAGGTTTGCTCTTTCACTCTAGAGTTGTAATACTTAGCGACTCTTTACTAGTATGCCACCATCTTCATGTGAGCCTGAAGTCTGGTGCCTTGTAGTAGATCCAAATCCACTCTTCTGCGTTCTAAATTTTTGGGTTCCTCATACCTATCGATCATCAAGGATTGGAAGAAAACTTCAGTGGGGAGGACTACTTCGGTACCGTATGCCATATTGATTGGAGATTCACCCATGGCCATTCTGGAGGTCATCCAATATGCCCAAAGAATGGAGTTCAATTCGTAGGTCCAAAGTCCCTTGGCATTATTCAGTTGGGTCTTCAGACCATGGAGAATAGTCTGATTTGTTACTTCAGCCACTCTGTTGCACTATGGGTGACCGACTGACATTAACTTGTGAAGCACATGGTACCGAGCACAGAAGTCTCTGAACTTGGGATTGTTGAATTGTCTCCCATTGTCAATGATTATGGTGTGAGGAATCCTAAACCGAAATATGATAAAGTTCTTGACAAAACTTTCAACCTTTCCTTCTGTGATGTGAGCCAGGGGTTCAGCCTCAACCCACTTGGTAAAGTAGTCGATGGCAACAATTAGAAATTTCCTTTGTCCAGATGCTGGTGGGAACGGACCAAGAATGTCCATGCCCCACTGAGTGAAGGGCCAGGGAGCTGTCAATTGGGTGAGCTAGCTTGTTGGCTATCTTTGGACATTGGCATACCTTTGGCACAGTCACATCTTCGAACAAAGTCAGTTGAGTCATTTTGGATCGTGGGCTAGTAGTAACCTTGGTATATTATTTTATATGCCAAGGATCTACCCCCAAGTGATCTCTGCATATGCCTTAGTGGACTTTTCTCAGGGCATAGTTGGCATCCGATGGCCTTAGGCATTTCAGCAGAGGTTGGGTGAATGATCTCTTGTACAAGGTCCCATCTAAGATAATGTACTGAGATGCCATCCAATGGACCTTCTTGGCCTCTACTTTATCTTCTAACAATGTGCCCTCATTCAGGAATTTGAAGATGGGATCCATCTAACTGGGTTCGATATCGATGTGCTGCACCTTTGAGGCTTCTTCTGCTATGCTTGGAACTTCAAGATGTTTAATGAAGGTAAGACCAAGGGATTCTGGAGTGATGGTGGTGAGCCTAGACAATGCATCTGCCCGTGAGTTCTCCTATCATGGCACATGGGTGATTTCAAAGAACTCCAACCGGGAAGACAAGGCTTGCACCTTCTCTAAATACTGGATCGTTGTAGGATCTCTAGCTTTGAAGTCACCTTTGACTTGGTTCACCACCAACTGGGAGTCCGAGAAGATCTGGATCTTTCGAACCCCTAAGTTCTCAGCGACTTGGAGCCCTACAAGTAGGGCTTCATATTTGGCTTGATTATTTGAAGTATGGAAGGAGAACCAGAGTGCATACTTCACTATATGTCCATCTGGTTCAGCTAGTATGAGGCCTACTCCACACCTCATAGAGTTGGGGGCTCCATCCATGTGGAGGACCCAGATGGATTCCGTATCTTTCAGATCAGCTCGTTCCCCTTCGACTGATCGAACTTCGTCTTCCACCTTCCATGTGCACTTAGCTAAGAAATCGGATAACACCTGTGCTTTCATGGTCGATCGAGGTTGAAAGTTGATATCAAACTCACTTAACTTGACAGCTCATTTAGCTATTCTTCATGAGGTATTAGGACAACGGAGAATAGCTTTGAGGGGTTGGTCAGTTAGAACCATAATGGTGTGGGCATGGAAATAAGGCCATAGTTGCTTTGTCGTAATTATCAATGAGTAGATCAGCTTCTGCATTCTCGAATACCTTACCTCAACATCGTGTAATACTTTGCTGATATAGAAGATCATTCTATGGAGGTCGTCCGCCTTTTCTCAGATGAGAACTAAACTGACTACTTCATCCATAGCGGAGAAGTATAGGTACAGGTCTCTCCATCCTGAGGTTTGAAAAGTAAGGGTGGCGTCTCCAAATACTTCTTCAATTCCTTAAAGGCAAGGCAGCAGTCCTCGGTCCATTCGAATCCCCGGGACTGTCGGAATACCTTGAAAAAAGGGAGACACTTCTTAGCCGACCAGAAAATGAATCTTCTTAAAAAGGTGACTCTTTCCATCAGTTGTTGTACTTCCTTCTTGCAAGAAGGGTGTCTCATATTTCGAAGGGCCTGGATCTTTTCGGGGTTTGCTTCGATTCCTCACTTGGTAATGCGGAATCCCAAGAATTTGCCTGTGGTTACCCAGAAAGCACACTTTGTTGGGTTCAACTTCATCTGATGGCACCGTAAGGCATCGAATGACTCTTCCGGGTCTTTGATATGATCTTTAAGCAGGCTCTTCATGATCATGTCATTGACGTAAGCCTCCATGTTCCTTCCTAGCTGTTCTTTAAATATTTTGTTGATCAGCCTCTGGAATGTCGTCCCGGCGTTCTTCAATCTGAATGGCATCATTTTGTAGCAGTATAGGGCTTTTTCAATGATGAAGGCAATCTTTTCTTCTTCCCGAGGGTCCATCTGGATCTAGTTGTACTTAGAAAAGGCATCCATGAAGCTTAATAACTGATGGCCTGCGGTGGCATCGACCAATTGGTCAATCTTTGGTAAGGAAAAATAATATTTTGGGCAGGCTTTGTTGAGGTCTGTGTAATCGATGCAGATCCTACATTTACCGCTAGCTTTCTTTACCATTACCATGTTAGCCAGCCATTTGGGGTAGTGGGCCTCCCAAATGAATCCTGCTTTAAGGAGCTTGTTTACTTCTTCATCTATCGCCCGCTACCTCTCTAAGGTGAAATTCTTTTTCTTTTGCCAGATCGACTTGTATTCAGGGATGACTTCCAGCAGTTGAGTAATCACTTCAGCTGGAATCCTAGGCATGTTTGAAGCTGACCAGGCAAAGATATCAGCATTGTTCTTGAAAAAATAGATCAGCCTTGCCTTTGTTTCCTCATTGAGCAGGCCTCTGATTTGCACAACCATGGTGGGGTCCTCCTTAGTCAGCTGTATTGGAATGATCTTTTCGATGGGTTCACCACAGTCTATGGTTGGGTCCCTCGAGTCCAACCGATCCAAAGTTATGGGATCGTTAGATTGTTTGTCTTGTATCATCAGGCATTGCCATGTAGTTCTTTGGTCTCTTTTTACTTCCTAAACTCCATTCCTGGTGGGAAAACATAGTAGGAGGTGGTAAGTTGACACTATGGCCCAAAATTTGTTCAAGGCGGGCCACCCTAAAATCACGTTGTAGGTCGAAGGGGTCCGGACTTTCATGAAATTAACTGGTAGCATCTTCTATCGGGGTTCGATGTTGAAGGTTACGGGTAGTATTATTTTACCCTCTACATCAACTTGATTGCCCTTGAAGCCGGTGAGCGGTACAAGAGACCTTTGTAGCTTATTTCTAGGTAAACATATTTGGGAGAATGCATCGTAGAGTAAGACATCTGCGGAGCTTCCATTATCAATTATAATATGCCTTACATCGTAGCTGGCCACAATGGCCGATATTACAACTGGATCATCTTGTGGGAGTTGGACCCCCATAAGGTCATTATCGGAGAAGAGTATGGAGTTGTTGTCCTTGAGTCACTTTGGGGCATCATCTTCGACTCTTTTCTAGTTGGTTGGCTGATGTAGCATTCCCATGTTGCCGCTGGTGGGTCTTTGGTTCGGTAGCTCAGCTTCTTTAGGGGCCCTCTGGAGGGCCGTGGCCTCAGGCCTAGGTACTGGGTGAACGACGTATCGCCCTAAGTAGCCTCTCTTGATGAGATCTTTAATGGCATCCATAAGTTGGATGCATTCCTCGGTGTTATGGATGTGGTCGAAATCTGCAATATTTGCTTCGATTCCTCATAGAAGAGGATGACTTCATGGGACATAGCCGTTGGAGATAATTCTCTTTTTCTATCTCCATCAGAATTCTCTCCATGGAGAGATTGAGGGGGGTGTAAGAGTCGAATCTCCCACCCAATGCTTTGGGCTTGGGACTTCGTCACCGATTGGAGCTACCATTGTTGTTGTTGAAGGGTACAGGGGGATCCAGCCCCCTATTATTCTTCTTCTTCGAAATGGGTTTTCCTTCAGCTAGTCATCGATTTGCCACCTGCTCTTCAGCATCAGCATATTTTTGAGCCCTTGATAGGAGCTCAGCATAGCTTGTGGGAAACTTCTTATCCAGGAAAAAAGTAAGCCTAGATGATCGTAGCCCCTTCTTCAATGTGGACATGGCTACATGCTCGTTGAGATTAGGGATCTCGAGGGTAGCCGCGTTGAACCTAGAGATGTAATCTCGCAGGCTTTCTCCTTCATTCTGGTGAAGGAGGAATAGGGTGTCCATATTCCGGGGCATCTTGCGACAGGTCCTGAAATGCAAGACGAATAACTTTTCAAGGTCAGAAAAAGAGTAGATGGTACCTGGACGTATGCTTGAATACCATATTTAAGCTACCTTCTTCAGAGTGGCGGGAAAGGCAAGGTAGTATAGTGCATCCGAGGCCCCTTGAATCATCATATGGGCTTTAAAACTGTCGAGATGATCGAGTGGATCAGTGGTACCATCGTAAGGTTCCATCTGAAGAACCATGAAGTGTCGAGGAACAATTTCAGCATGATGCAAGGGGTGAATGGATGGTGTGACTGGTAAGCCACGAGGCTACCATCTTTCCTCTAATCCTGAAGTTTTGCAACCTCTAATTCGAAGGCCTTAAGCTTTTCCTCATAGTCGGGGCGGGCTTCCTTCGGTAGATCCTCTTAAGGAGTGGAATCTTCAGAGGAAACGGAGGGGATCACCTAGATCTCTTTCCCCTCTATAGGAGATCAGTGGACTTCGGATTTCGAGAGCTGTGGCCCTCGGGAGAGGGGTTGTCTCGAATGAAGTGATGGGTAGACCCAGGTTAGTGACCTTCTCTCCTCTGGGATTGATGACTATGTCTGGATACAGTCGACGGTGTCCCACCTGGAGAGCTCTGTCCAAGAAATTCTGAACCATGGCCATAAGAGAGTTGACCTAGTTCAGAAGGGTCTCAAATTATTGCTATCCCACGATAAGCGTGGGAGGTAGGATGTTATTCTTTACCGGCGGGTCATTCCTTTGAGAGGGAGGATGATCCCTGCTTGTCAAAAAGTTTTGAGTTCTTCCTGTCACAATCGGGACTTCTTTTTACTCTCCTTTTTTGAAAGGGGGGAGTTAGTAGTGGATGCCTAGATTCTTCCCCGTTCCTATTATGCCAATCTATTTCCATAGAACATTCCTTGATTGGACGGAGCTGCTGGATCGCCGGTTCAGTCCCCTTTTCACCTGCAAAACAGGTCCCTGACCAGATTTTCTCTGGTGGGGGACACTCCAATGCCTAAGTTAGGGGCAGGTTCTAGCAACAGAATGGAGAGCAGTTCTGAAGAGAAAAATGGTGGCTAGGGAAGAAAGAGTTGTTCTTTTTCCAGGATTTTTGTTCCTTACCTCGAGTATCCCCTCTCACCAATATTTATAGTGGTTGGGCCAGTCTATCATTTGATATTTACATCCTCTGATTAAGATAGAGACTGATCAATTTTGCCCCGCCCATAACCGTAGGTGGTTACCAAAAGATACTGGCTAGGCAAGAGGCATTGGAGTTGGAGCTAGCGACTACGTGGCCATTTCGAAGCAGTTATGATTTGGAGGTAGTGGTCAGGTGATCGATTGTAACTATTGTATCCGCTTTCATCATTATGGAGTCGATCAGAGATCCGCTTCTTGGCCTCATCTTTATGGGGGGGCTATTGTCGTGTCACTGAAATGTCTTCCCCTGCCTTGCCGGGGAAGTCAAGGTATTTCGGCTATTTGCCATGAAGCTTTTCCCTCCATAGTGGATCGTAGGGTGGAGCTGGCATCATCTTCAATCTCATAGGAGATCGATCTTCAGGATCAAGGTCTTTGGATAAGGCCGAAGACTGGGCCTACGACGTGATAGGGGCCGAGCTGTCGCTTCATCCATTCTCATGGCTCTCTCTGGGTGCTTCGGTTTAAATGTGCGGTTCGAAAAAGATTTGGTGGGTGGTCGAACCGGTGATTGTTTGGTGCTTGAACTAGCATATCCCAATAACATCGAACATACATGAAAGGGGTGGCCTTTAAATAGGCTTACAAACTTGGGCTTCAAGTAAGGGCATACAAGCGAATTCCCACTAATCCTTTTCCTACTCAAATACATAGAGATCTCCTCTTCCAAATAGGTTCAAACTCCCTCTTCTCACTAGGATTACTATTCTCCTTCTCTTTGACTTGGTCCAAGGAAGGTGACCATAAGTGGGGTGCCAACATGAGAGGTGACCATAAGGAGGGTGCTGAATTTAAGGATGGGCCAGGGCTTTAGGTGGCCCATTTCAGTGCTGGGCAGGCTCTAGGGTTCTCCTGGTATCCATCTCCTCCTGGTCGGCTGATGTACTTATCGTCTAGGTCTTCAATGATAGCTCCAAGACTCCTTCCATGCTTTCCAAGTGGCATAATTATGTGGATGATTGGATTCCTTGCAGTGGTTGGAGTATTATGCTGACTGGCTTCATAAGTGACTTTAGTCTTCTTACAAAATTGGACTGGACTCAATATAAGACTTACAAGATTGGTTTGGACTCATAAAGCTTAAAACTTATAGGACTCATAAGGCTTACTAAGCATCCAAAACTTGATTCAATACTCTAATTATAGGACTCAAATGTAAAAAGGCCTAAAATGAGATTCAGAGGCCAAGGTACAGACTCAAGTTTAATAAAGCCTATAAAACAAAACTCATGGCCCAAATACAAGACTTAAATGGCTAACACAGCCAGATTATTGGACTCAAAGATAAAATTGGAATCATGGCTAAAGGACTCAAAACTCAGGGACCCATAGTAAACTAGGGTTCACCTGATGTCCCCATCAAGTATCATTCAAGATGATGATCTTGTGACCTTTATGGAAGCTGTCAAGGATAAAGACTAACAAATAGCTTGAAGCCATGAACTCTGTAATGGACTCCATGTACTCCAACCAAGTTTGAACCTTGGTTGATCAACCAAAAAAAGTAAACCCAATACAGTTGGTTGGGACACCAGGATCAAACATAGATCCCTGGATCCCATATGGTTTAATTAGTCATGTGTCAAAGTTTTGAAAATTTTGTAATCAATTAAGATTGAGTCCTGTAATAAGTTGAGGTTAGTTGATTTTTTTCAACCCTTAACCTAGTCAGTATTTTGAGTTTTGTACATCGGTTATGAGTCTAGAATGAGCCAATTTTTATACAAGAGAGGAGGTTACCTAATTTTGGAGTTCCACCAGCCCACATCTAGGAGTCAGAGGCCACTAAATCGGCCCATTAGATTTTGTGTGACAACCCAGGATCCAAGATGCTTCCAGAAATCCTGATTCTTTCTAGATGTCCTCTAGATGCCCAGATTCCTCCCCAGATGCTTGAGCATATTCCTAAACCAGGGTATTTATGATTCCAGAGGTCCACCTACATCCCAGCCCAAAGAAATCAAGCCCAAGCCCTAAAGAAGCAAGATTTCATGGCCTATTCCTACTACTAGGCTACCAGGCCACCCCAGCTTCCACGAGGCCCAAGCCCATGCAACAAGCCCCTTTGGGCCAGTCCCTTGCTGCCCCTAGAAGTCCAACACGCCCTCCTAGGCATCCTTGAAGTGTTGAACAAGTCCAAGAGGTGTCTTTGAGTGGAATAGTCAAAGCATGAAGGGTGAAGGAGAAGACTAGGTCAAGTCCTAACCTAGTTAGGATTTATGCTCCTAATTGTTTTAAGATTTATTTTTCTAACCTAGCTAGGAGAGGACTTGTAACCCAAGTGTGTAACCCTAGTTAGAGGACATGGGAACTCTATAAATACCCTACCCCTTCCCCTCTTGTAATCAATTTTTATTCATGATATCAAAATCCTGGTAAATTTATTTGAGCTTGCGAGCTTGTGTGTTACTTTATTTTTTTTTTTGGTTACTATTGTTCTTGGCTGAATTCCTTGCTGCCCTAGCATCCTTCCATGCCCTAACTCACTGCCATCCAAGCCTTCATGTGTCTAAGAAGGAGTGCCCTAGGTTGCCAAGCAAGGAGATCTTCATCAAGCTTTATGCCGCCCCGCTTCTAAACCCTAACCTAATTCCTTCTAAACCTAGTTCCCTTTTTTTTTCTTACTTGCTATTTTGATTGACCCTTGATGTTTTGCAGGATCCCAAAGGTGTTTCACCTACCCAGAGGAGGCTTTCCTTGCCTCCAAGATCGCCCAAATCAGCCATCTAATCAAGGAAACCAAGTTTCATCTTCCAAGCATCAATCAGAGTGCTGTGTGATCTCTTCATTGGAAGTTCTTCAAATCACTGATTGGTAACATCCTTCCCTTCTTTAAATTTTTGATTTGATGAAGATAAGTTATTCTAATCCGGGAGATTCTCAATTCTAAGGTCCTAAAATTTATTATTTTGCACAAGTTTTCCTGCGATACGATGATTCTTTGCATTGCTAGTTTTTCTGCTAGTTATTTACTTAACATTAGAATTTAGCCCACAAACCTAAATTATAAAAATCATAAAAAAATTAGTTTACTATTTTTCCTACATGATTAGCAATCTTAGAGTCATCCCACATAAAAAGTGCAAATAGGTTTTCAAGAAGAAGATGGAGCATATGGCCTACAAGACTAGGCTAGTGGTAAAAGGTTTTAAACAAAGACATGGAATTTACTATAATATCTTTTTTTGCATGTAGCTATGCTCAAGTCTATTAAGATTCTGCTTGCTATACCTACATTTTATAATTATAAAATCTGGTAAATAAATGTAAATACTGCCTTACTTAATAGGTATCTTGAGAAAAAGTTCATATATCACAGCCAAAGGGGTTTGTATCAAGTGGGAGACCAAACCAAGTATGAAAGCTTAAGAAAGCTATTTATGGATTAAAATAAGCTTCAAGAAATTGGAATATCTTCTTTGATAAAATAATCAAGAAATTTTATTTCATCAAAATGTGGATGAACCATATATATTTAAGAAGATAAGTGAGAGTGCCATTATTTTCTTAATCTTCTATATTGATGACATACATATCATTAGGTGTGATATCCCAATATTACAATTGATCAAAGCTTGGCTACCTAAAAGATTTTTCATGAAGGATTTGGGAGAAGCATCCTATATATTGGGTATAAAGATCTATAGAGATAGATCTAAGAGGATGCTCAGCTTATCCCAATCCTGATATATTGACATAGTATTGAAAAGATTCAACATGGAAGGAAGTAAAAGGAGTTATTTGCCCATGAGTCAAGGCATACATCTCTCTAAGAAAATATCTCCTAACATACCTAAAGAGAGACAAAACATGAGTAAGATTCCTTAAGTTTCAGCTGTATGATCAATCATATATACCATGTTATATACTAGGCCTAATGTTTCTTATGCCTTAGGCATAGCAAGTAGGTTTCAAACTGACCAAGTGGAGGACCATTATAAAGCTGTGAAAAATATTCTTAAGTACCTGAAAAGGACTAAATATATTTTTCTTATATATAGAGGATTAAATTTTAAAGTGAAAGGCTATACTAACTCTAGTTTTCAATTAAATCCAGATGATAGTAAAATTATATTATGATATATATTTACTATATATGGTGGTGTAGTGGTTGGAAAAAGTAATATGCAGCAAACTATAGTTGACTTGATGGGGGACGGGATTAGGGGAGGATCGTCGGTGAGCTGAGAAGTCATCGAAGATTAGGGTACCGCTAATTTTTTTTTATTTTTTTGTAAGGAGGTGGTGAAGGAACAATGGAGATGGAAGATAGGAAACTGGACTCTCATGGACTTTGGGACTCATACTCATGAAGAGACCTCTCACCTTTAGGGCATCTCACCCACCTCACTAATGAAGCCATTGGGGTGAATCTCAAAGTTCAAGAGGATGGTAAAGAATGTGGAATCAAATGGTAGGGGGATAACTAGACATGACCTTGGATCATGTCCTAGGGTTGCACCTCTCTTGCTCTCCTTACGGAGTGAAAGTTGGGCCTCTCACCCTCTCCATGTAGAGCGAAAATGAAAAATCACTCTTCTCTAAAAAATCTATTTTCACCAAACTTATTTTTTACAAAGGATTGAGGGTGGTATTTATAGACCTTTCATAACCCTCGTTTGAATTTGAATACAAGATAAACATATATGGGTTTAAACTCAAATACAAAACAAGGATAAGGGGTTTAAACAAAAGATAAGGTCTATCATATCTCAATCCTAACCAAACTAATCCTAAATCAAACTTGAAACAATAGATAAAGATAAATCCTAAGATAACTTATTCTGGTACTCGATGTGTATCGAAATTCATGCTGCATCAGGGTTTGTGTAGGTCGATGTCCCCATCATTCTTCTGAGGTGGGGAGAACTTGACTCCGTAGAGTCAAGGTCAGTGGGGACTTTGGTGGGACCGAATCCATTCAAAAAGAAGCTCTGTTCTAAGATCTATGTAACTATAAAATCCATGCAACTTTGAAATCTGTGCAGCTTTGAGATCTATGCAGACTTGAAATCGGCAACAGGGGTAGGAGATGCTTTCATGTTCGTGCATGTCTTCCTCTTCTTCTTCTTGGACTGAACCATGGGAGCAGGGGAGGCTCGCAGAGGGGTGTCTCACCGGCGGGCTCTTCGGCGATGGTGCTAGGGAGGAAGACGGCGACATGGGGAGAAGATGACCGACATGAATGAGGTTTCGGTGGCAAGTGGTAGATTGAGGAACTCCAAGTGGGTAGCATGAATGTCGTGCGGATCTATGGCATAGTGGGGGGGTTCCAATAGGCATTGGTGGTGCAAGGTAGTGGTCATCGGCCAGATTTTGGATGTCTCCGGTTAGGAGGAAGGTGCTAGAGGGTTCAAGCGATTGTGGGATGTCGATTTGCCAGTATCAGGTGAAGAGACAAATGATTGGAGTCTTTCATGGGTGGTGGACAGCGATGTTATGGGCGATGGGGGTTGATCGATCGGTGACGAGGAAGATTGAGGCGGTCTTCTGATGGTGGCAGTGGATCATTGATGATCGCACAAAAGGAGGTGGTGAAGGTGGTTTGGCAGCTGCTAGCAGCAATTGGGTGAGTCCGGTGGATGGCTCTGGCAGCGGTGGGCAATGACGGTGGAGCGATGGCAGCAGAGGCGTCGGTAGGGTGCTGGCAGCAGGGTGTTGGTGGGGCTTCAAGATGTGAGGTTGGGTGCTCGATGGGGCTGATGGAGCGGGAGATCCTAGTGATGGCGGAGGCTTCAATCTGAGGCCTAAGGTTGATGGTGAATCAGGCAGCGCTGTCAATCTCTGGCTGCACAATGTTGGTGGAGTGGAGGATATGGGGTGATTCAAAAAGAGAAGCATACCCTAACCCTCAAGCTTTGATACCAAAATTGGTATCTAAGCAAGAATGATGCAGGATGATCATGAGGATATAAAATAAAGAAATTAAGTAAATGAACTAATTAAAGCTTCTAAGCATATGATCAAATTTCAGTCATTGGGGAGTCATTGAATTGCATTAAAGAAAACTTATGTAGAAGGCTTTGGTATCCCATAGTGCAACTCTGATTTAAATAAGAAAGAAAGGACCTTCATGGCTAAAAAGACCATTTGACTAGGACATTACTCTATTCATAATTTCAGACCAAAAGAGGGTAGGAGTGGATTTGTGTACCAATAATGAGCTTCCAATAACCTTGCAATAGGATCACTTCTTCAACCCTCAAGATTGGTGACTGGTTGAGCTAGCTTTACCACCCCTGGAAATAGAAATTTCACACCATTGATTTGAAGGCAAGGAAGGACTCACCCTAGACTAGATACTCCTTAGGATCCTGCAAGTAGAACCATTAGTGGTGTGGGAAAGATGAAAACAAGCATAAGGAAATAATAATGGAGAGGAAGAATGGAAAAGGAAGGCTTGTTGGAGATTATAGGATGGAGGGGGTCAGCTCCCTTTGATTGTTGGAGTTGGCATCCTTGGATGAAGAGCTTTGGTTGAATAAAAGCTACTTGGGAATTGGTTGAGCCTCACACTCACTCCCTCACGGAGGTCATTTGCTAATGCAAATGGAGATGAAAAGAAACTCTAATCTTTTTTCATTCAATAAAGCATTCATACATAGGGCATGGTGAAGGGTTTTTATAGGCCTTCAAGCCCAACAACTCCCCTGACAAAATGAGAGATTACATGCCCAAAGAGAGGAGAGAAAAGTGGGCTAAATTGAATTTGAAATCCTTCCTTCATGGGCACAAATTTTGAATGGCTTTGTTGGAGAGGAAATAGAGCATCCCATTTGAATTTGAAATCCTCCAAGCTAGGTGGCATGGTGGATGATGTGGCATGCTTGGTTGGCATGGAGATGAGGTGGCAATGGGGTCCTTCATTCTTGGATGAGGCACCTTGATGATGTAGCTTGATCTTGATTTTCTACTCCATCCAATGGACCTTATCCATTGCTCCCTTGATTAGAAGGAGATTGGACTTGACACATGCTCTTAAAGAAGACTCAATCTTGAACTTGACTTTGCATCAAGACTCAACAAGACTTATGACTTGATTCTACGACTTGGAGCTGAAATTAACAAGACTCATGACTATTTACAGGACTCATAACTTGGAGCTAGAATTAACAAGACTCACAAGACTCATGATAGGACTTGGAGATGAAATTAACAAGGCTGAAGTTCAATTTGCAATCCATAAGGAGCTGGTGTTGACCTGGTTTGATTGAAGTCTCTTTCTAATCCTGGTATCCACATCACTCTCCTAGGGTGGGAAGAACTCGACCTTGTCGAGTATGGGTCTACTTTACTCTGGTAATATTATAATAAGTTTGGGTTGATTCTTTGCTGATCCTCTTGAGTGATCCAAGAGTCTTCGGATTCTGGTTGACCTTGCCAATGAACCAAATAGCATTGATAACCTTTATTCTGGGTGGTGATAGCTTGGTCATCTAGAATATGCTCAATCTTATCTCACTGTTCTGGTAAAATTATTGGTGGACACTCAGGGGTAGGCTCACTCTCAATAATAGGCTCAGGCCCAAAAGGCTTACTAGGTATGATTATTGGCTCCTTATACCCTACTAGAACTAAAACATTGAAAGCCGAGTTGATATCTAAATCAGATGGTAATTCTAGCACATATGCAAAAGGTCCTATTTTCTTTATAATTTTAAATGGACCTGCACTACGGGCATGCAACATTTTCATGGTTCCTGGTGGGAACTATTCAGGTCTAAGCCTTATTATAACATAGTCTCCTTTGATGAACTCTTTGATCCTCTTATGTGAATTTGCCATATGCCTATAAGTTTCATTGCTCAATTGGATTTTTTTACTAATTTCTTTATGTATATCCCTAATATGCTGTGCAGATGACTCAGTAGACTCAGAAACTCATGCATGTGTGGGTAAAGGAATAAGGTCGATGGGCTTCCTAGGTTTGTAACCATGGACCACTTCAAACAGACTCTTCCTAATAGACCTATTGACTAAGCTGTTATAAGCGAATTCTGCACGAGGTAATAAGAGATCCCAATTTTCCATGCTATCACCGACTAGGCATCTCAACATGTTTCCTAGACTTCGATTGACAACTTCAGTTTGGCCATCAGTTTGAGGATGGTAGGTAGTAGAGAATTTGAGTTTGGTTCCTAGTAGATGCCAAAGGGTTTTTCAAAATTAACTAGTGAACCTAACGTCTCTATCTAACACAATGGTTTTGGGTAAACCATGCAGCCTAACCATTTCATTTAAAAAAAGTTTAGCTACTCTCAAAGCATCATAATTCTGGGAACAAGGAATGAAATGTACCATCATAGAAAATTGATTAACCACAACATAGATGGAGTCATGTTTCCTCATGGTCTTTGGTAATCTTAATACAAAGTCCATACTAAGATCTTGTCATGGACAGTCTGGTACTGGTAAGGTGTGTACAGACAAGTGTTTTGTCTTTGCTATTTGGCAACATCACAGGTTCAATATTGGGCTACATCTCGGGCAATGTTTCTCTTGAGGCTCGGCCAAAAGAATTGGTCTTCGATGGCTAAAATAGTTTTATTCCTATCATAATGGCCAACTAAGCCTACAGCATAGATTTCCTAAATCAAGAATTCTCTAAGAGAGGTTTGAGGAATGCATAATCTATCTCATTTGAAAAGGAATTCATCATGAAGGGTGTAGTCTTTGTACAAGCTACATGGTCCTTGACGTATAGATTAGAAAATTTCACTAAAGTCGGGATAATTCTCATATTCTTCCTTCAGTCTCTCAAATCCTATGACTTCAGTGCTCATAGAGGTCAGAAGCATGGACTAACGGCTAAGAGCATCAGCAACTCAATTTTTGATGCCTGCATGATATTTCAACACAAAGGTGTATGCCGAAGATACTCTATCTATTTTCCGTGCCTAGGGTTTAACTTCTTTTAAGAATTAAGGAATTGGAGTGCTTCATGATCAGAATAAAGTATTAACTCCTGCGGTAAAAGATAATGTCTCCAATACCTCAAGGCCTGAATTATCGTGTATAACTCCTTATCTTAAGTTGAATACCTAAGTTTGGCCTCATTCAACTTTTCACTAAAAAATGCCACTAGGTGATTTTCTTGACTTAAGACTCCTTTATTTCCTACTCCAGAGGCATCACAAGCAACCTCAAATACTTTTGAAAAGTTCGATAATCTCAAAATGGGTACTTGGTCATTTTTTCATTGATTTCTAGGAAGGCTCTATTAGTGACTTTGGTCCATTCA
The DNA here is from genome assembly GCA_021397845.1 of Areca catechu. Classification (NCBI taxonomy): domain Eukaryota; kingdom Viridiplantae; phylum Streptophyta; class Magnoliopsida; order Arecales; family Arecaceae; genus Areca; species Areca catechu. The sequence goes on along the minus strand of CM038053.1, from coordinate 146,903,340 downwards.
AAAGTTTCCTTCCTAATGCAATCGGTAATGGGTGCGACGATCATGCTAAATCCTTGAATGAATCTCCCATAAAAGGTGGCAAGGCCATGAAAACTATGGACATCGTGTATGCTTTTAGTGATGGGCCACTCAACTATGGATTTAACCTTCTCTAGGTCAGCAAACACTCCTTCTGGGTAATGACAAAACCTAGGAAAATGACTTGATTGGTCAAGAAACAACATTTCTTCATGTTGGCGAAAAGGCTTTCTTTCCTAAGTGCTTGGCCTACTTGGAGGAGATGGTCTAAATGGTCTTCCTTAGTCCTACTGTATATCAAGATATCTTCAAAGTACACTACAACAAACTTCCCCATGAATGATCGTAGGACTTGGGTCATGATTCTCATGAAGGTGCTAGGGGCATTGGAAAGACCGAAAGGCATCACTAACCATTCATACAAGCCATCCTTAGTTTTGAAAGCCATTTTCCATTCATCCCCAGGTCTAATCCTAACTTGGTGATAGCCGCCCTTAAGGTCAATCTTTGAGAAAATAGTAGCTCTGGCTAACATGTCTAACATGTCATCCAAATGGGGAATTGGAAAACAATACTTGACCGTTATCTTATTAATGGCTCAATTATCTACACACATTCTCCATGTGCTATATTTTTTGGGGGTCAAAAGGGCAGGTACTATACATGGGCTTAGACTTTTCTTAATGAATCCCTTTTTAAGAAGTTCTCCAACTTGTCTTTGCAACTCAGCATGCTCAGTGGGATTCAACCTATAATGGGAAAGGTTGGGTAAGGTGGCTCCTGGGACTGAGTCTATGGCATGTTGGATGTTCCTTAATGGTGGAAGGTGATCAGGAAGGTCCTCAAGAAACACATATTGAAATTTTCTCAAAAATTTTACTACTTCCTGAGGGTGTTCTTTTTGGGGTGGGTCTTGGGTTTCTTTAGTAGTCAAGATCCACATGAGTGAACCTTCGTTAAATTCATGTTCTAATTCTTTAGCACTGATCAAGTTCATTCCTCGCTTCTTGTCCTTCAGGTTACTTGACCCTCTCTTAATGTTGTCCTTAGGTAGTGAAGGGTTGATCATAATTTTCTTTCTATTATGGGTGAATGAACAAGAATTAGAATGACCATATAATGTAGCATCATGATCATACAACCATAGTCGGCCTAAGATGATACTACTAACCCCCATTGGAAGAACATCACACCAAACCTTCTCCTGGTAAGATGGTCACTTGGCATATAAACTTGATGGGAATTGAGATCGAATCTATCCAAGACACCGTATAAGGATTGGGGTGGGGAACAGTGGGTAGACCTAAGTTCTTGGCAGCATTGGTTGAAATGGCATTGACATAGCTCCCGCTATCTATGATGATCTTGCAGACTTTTTTTCCTATCTTAACAAAAGTTTGTAGGATGTTGGTCCTATGCCAATCCTCTTGCTCCTTTGTCTAGGTCAGGATGCATCTAACAACTCCCAAAAATTTAGATGAATTAATGATTTCTTCATCTCCCTCATACTCATCAACTAAGTTTGTTCCAACTTCATAGACTTCTCCTCATAATCTTTTATAGGTTCAGGGTCTTCTTCCTCAACTTCTCCTATATGTAGGGCTTTAGAAGGGCACTGGCTAGCATAATGACCAGCCTGCCTTATGACACCTAAAATAATGAATGTCATTGTTATGGCTCCTCTAAATTTCATGACCCTTACCTCTATCATCTTTGTGAGCTAACGGGTTAGAAGAGGTGGATTGATTTGAAGGGGGTTAACTAGAACTTGGCCTAGGTCCAGGGGTACCAATTCTATTGGGTTCAGGTCATCGAATTATGGTTCCCCTCTGAAATCTCTTGAAATCCCTAGCAATTTGGTAGGCCTGTTCTAGGTCATGGACTTCTCTCAGAAATAGTTCCCTCTGAATCTCTTCTCGAAGGCCAGCTTGAACTAGACAGGGTCATGGCCTCAAACTCCATTATGTTACCTTGCATGACAAATTCATCAAACCTGGTGATGTACTCAGACACAGTTCTATTCCCTTGGCTCAACCTTTGTCATTGGTCCAACAGTCTTTGCTCATAGGACATGGATAGGTATTTTTCTCTAAACTTAATCTTCATGACTCTACATGTGACTATGGTCATATCTCTTCTTTGTTGACACAATCGTTCAACATTACCCCCAATACAACCTAGCTTGTTGGATTAACTTCAATTTTGCAAACTTGAGTTTTCTCTCTTCCGACATCTCGTATCACTCAAAATACTGGTCCATGTCACTCTCCCAGTCTATATACACCTTAGGATCTTGGTTTCCATCAATGGTGGGTGCATCGAGTCGAATGTTCCTAAGGGCTCTTTCTTCTAATTCAGCGAAGTCATGGTGTGGTCGTTTATGATTAGGTTCTGGAGTGCGTTCATTGTGATGGGTCCTAGTACCAATGAGTGTTGGTCTAGGTGATGGTGGTTCAGTAGGGGTCATACGGGTTTCCTCGAGGGCACATATCCTTTCCTCCATTTGATCAAACCTAGTGTTTAATTGCTAGAACTGCTCAGTCAGTCTTAAGTAAAATTTTCAAATTTATGTCCATGTTGATGCTGGGTTGCATTTGGAGGTGTTGATATGGGGTCCCTGATCTAGTAGACATGCAAACAATATACTCTTTCTAGGGTTTGCTAGACCTAGAAGTTCAATGTAGTATGAATCAACTAAGTATGGATCAAGACTACAATTACTCTTTCAACTGGCCAGGTAAGAGGTAAGGTTGTGGGAGGCTTCCCCTACTCTTGCAAGGTCCTAATTGAAAACCACAAGCCTGATTAAGGTGTTTGCTATTTGACCTCTAGCCTTAGACACCAATATACGAAAGTAAGTGAAGAACTGATTCACACTAGCCTAAAAACATTACTTGAGCTTGACTTGTTGTGTCCCTAGTTCTAATTAAGTTTCTACTCAATTTTATTTAAGGTTTGGGTTTGATGCAAGATGAGGTGGGTTGTTTTTGGGCCAAGGAAAGGTGATAAAATCCTTCCCTTATCTTATGATAGCATTATCCTTAAGTAGCTTTAATATGAATGCACAAACAATGTTCTTAACTAATCAACAATCAAAGAGTTAACTTCTAACTAGCCAAGGTAATCATGCAATTCAAAATTTAAATTTATAATTTCAAATTTCAAATTTCAAATTTAAAATCCAAAATTTGAAATTTTGAATTTCAAATTCGAAATTCTTGGTGGGAGAATCCAAATATGAAAATGTGCCAAGAAAGGGAAAAGAAAACTATGTTGTACTAATAAAAGATTCACACAATCCCCCATCATGACTCAGTCACTGATGTAGAGTATATTACTGCTAATGAAGCAATAAGAAGCTATCTAGATAAAGAAGTTTATCAAGGACTTGGGTATAGTTCCTGTGATACAATAATCTATGCTACTTGATTCTAATAACACAGGAGTTATTGCACAAGCTAAGGAACTAAGGTCTCATTAAAAGTCCAAGCACATCCTAAGGTGCTTCCATCTCATTCATGAAATCATTGAAAGATAAGACAGGGTCATAGAATGAGTAGATATATAAAACAACATAGCAAATCCATTTACTAAGGCCCTTCCCCAAAGTAGTTTGACCACCATTTAGATTCTATGGGAATTAAATACAAAAGCAATTGACTTTAGTTCAAGTAGGAGACACTATAAGAAAGTAGGGCATTAGTGATTGAAATTTATAAAAGAAAAAAATTGTCATTAATTATGATAGATTTGTGATGAAAGGAAAAAAAAAATTTTGAACCTTCAGTTATGGATTTGTGATGGATATTTCTATCACAAATAAATCCATCACAAACTTGTGATAGATTTATGATGGAAAAGAGGCAATTTTTTTGTTACTTTTCATGATAGATTTGGGATAGATATCTTTGTCACAAAGCCATTAAAAATTTGTAATGGATTTTTGATAGAAAAAAGATATAAGTTTTTGAATGCTTTCCATGATGGATTTCTAACAGATTCACCCATCACAAAAAACTTATCACAAATCTGTTACAAGTTTATGATGGATTTGAAATAGAATAAAGATATAGATTTTTTAATATTTTCAATGATGGATTTGTGATGGACGTATCCATCACAAGCGCTTCATCAAAAATCTGTCACAATTTAGTAATCGATTTGTATCAAAATTAAGATATAGATTTTTTAATGTTTCAATAATAGCTTTGTGATGGATGTATCCATTATAAAGAATCTGTCACAAACCTATCATAAAATTATAATAGATTTGTGATAAAAAAGGTATAGATTTTTTAATACTTTTAGTGATGGAGCTATTCCAAGGTCAAACATAGCTAAGGTTGCATATGGGTTGGGTTGACAGCGGATTGAATTTAGGTCAGGAATCCAAAACCCAAACCTGCCTCGCCAAAAAAATTCCTGCCCTATACCCGCCCTGTACCCATCACGAGTCAGGTCGGGTTGGGTATTAAAAAAGGCATGACTAGGTCAGGTCAAGTCAGGTATACCCAGTCAAGATCAGAGGTATCAAAATAATCATAAACCCTAACCCTGAATTGAGGAAGGAAAATGATAGATGAAAAGAAAAACCCTAATCCTAAATTGAGGAGGGAAAAATCTCACTATGATGCATCGATGGAAGAGCAGAAGCTTACACAAGGAGGGATGGCCGAGTGCAGCATTGAATGGAAGGAAGGTGAGGGACCGATTGAGCAAAGAGGGAAGGGATCTGAAAGGATCAAAGGGACCTCAACTTCTCATGGCATCACTGCGTCAGATGAATGGAAGATGGGGAAGCATGGAGAGGAAAGCTCAAGCTAATCGGAGAGGATCTAGTTGGTGACATACCAGTGGAGAAGAAAATCTAGTTGGTGGTGTACCAGCAATCAACTACAAGGAGGGGGTAAGAAAGCTCGAGCCAGTTGCAAGGGCTGTGATCATTAAAGGAGTAGGAAGAGATGGTGCAGAGCTTGTAGAGGCCATTAAGGTCATTGCCAATCTAGAGGAGCACTCGATGAGGATGGAGAGGGGTTAGAGTAGTGAATGGTGGGGTCAAGAAGGTTGGAGTGGGTGGTGTAGTCACCGCCAGGGAAGGCACAGTTGGTGGGGCCAAGGTGATAGTGGCCCTTGGGGGAAGAATGTCCTCGAAGAGATGAAGAGGCATCTCTCTTGAAGTGGTCAGGGAAGGGTCCAAAGGAAATAAGGACTTGGGAATTTAGCATTTGGGAAGTTATTTATATAACCAAGTCAAGTTCGGGGCGAGGTATAGCATTATGCATGCTCGACCCAGACCCATCTCGGGCTTTATAAGTAATATCCAACCAAGTTAGGTTAAGCACCGTAATTATGAATAATTAGACATGCATCCCTATTGAAATAAAATTTATATTTGACATCGAGCCATGCCTGTCAATGTTATTAACATAGGATTATTATTTACCATTTATATTTTATATTTTAAAATTTTAGTTATTAATATTTTAAAATTTAATATTTCTTATCTTATATTTTACCATTTATATTTTACCACTTATATTTTATCTATTTTATCTTTTTTTTATTATTTTAAAATTATTATTTGCCATTACTCCATTCAATGCAGTCTCCCACTGTAACAACCTTGGACTTGTTTTGCCCATCGTAACCCCCTCTAGCACCCACTCATTATGCTCGTAGCCCCTTCTAGTGCCCAATACCCTATTGTAACTCCCTTTGGATTCCATCTCTCCCATCATCACCTTCGACACTCTCGTCGACATGTATGGAGCAGGCCAATCCATCACCTTCAAGACTTCTCCCCCCCCTCCGAGTCGAGCTCTTTCACCTATAACCGTGCTTGTGTCCAACTCTCCGGTGTTGACCTGTTCCCCTTGCAACTATGTCAGCGCCCACCTTTCTTGCACCAGCTTGCCACCTGCAACCAGCGGTGCCAGCTCTCCATCAGTCCCTATTCTTGTTTAACCTATTAGTTTCATTTAATTTGACTTGACCCATTTAATAAATGGATTATATAGATTAGGTTGGTTTACCTATTTATTAATAGACCAATTCTATTTTTCCAAATCACATTTAGATTTATTGATTATTGATCCAATTTAACCCAACCTAATCTAAAGAGAATTTTGAATTGATTTGGATCTTAACATAAAATGGATAGGATTGGACTAGATTATAAGTGATCCCAATCTAACCTAGATTTTTTATCAGGTTCTATTATTAGACCCAAATCGAAATAAATAGAAGATTGGATCAGTTTGGATTTGGTTCATGGCCAAAATTTTCAGCAAATTATTTGGATTGGATTGGATTGGATCTATATATAATTAAGACACAATCTAAAAAATTTAAGTCTGAATCAAATATATCCAAATTAAATATAGGAAACTATATTTTAATTATCACATAGTTAACTACTATTAATCAAACAAAATATAAAAAAATACTCTCAAAATAGATTAAAATATAAAAATAATTATAATTTTTTTTTATGTTAAAAATATAATCTATACAAGTCTTAAATAATAACTTAGAGGTCTAAATAAGTTTGGATCATAATGATATTATCAAGTTTAGATTGGGTCGGGTCGGATCGGATATAAATTCAATAAACCTAGACCTAATCCAAAAAAACAATGGGTCCAATTTTAGGACCTGACCCGGATCCATGGATCCTTGAAAACTGATTGGATCAGGTTTAAGTGAGTTGGGTTGGGTTGGGTCACGGGTCAACTAAACTGATTTGTAAACATATTCAATTATTTAAATTCCCATGTATTATGCTTTTAATGTTAGTATATCATCTTAGGAATCAAGAAAGTCAAAATATAAAGATAAATTATTTACTTGGTTCAATGTTATAAGATGATCTAATAGCTTGATTCAATGCATTGTAAAATCCAAAAAGCAATTTGTTTATTGTATTATAGTTGGACAGCTTTTAAATGTATTAGTTTATGGCAGTCATGTTTCAAATCTGGATATCACTAATTTTGTCATGTGAGTCCCATCTTGTTTTATTAGAGGATAAAAAATTATTATAGATGTTCTTATTTTAATGTTTGCTTAATTTTGGTCACCAATATTTTGCTTTGTTCAGTCTATCTGAGATGAGTTTGATTGATAGTTTGCCATACCTGACTTGTTTTTTGAAATAGCATCTTTTACCCAATACCTAGCTTTAGGTTTTCAAGTTTAGCCCTAAAATTGGACTTCTTTGGTTCAAACTCTAGTCAAACTAAATACATTTTGAAGTCTTGTTTTTAATGTAGGGATAGCAAGATTGAGTTTTGGTGTTAATTGGCTTCAAAAATGATTAAAAAATAATACACTGTGAATCACTTTTTAGTAGACATGAGATTTCTTTAATTAAATTTTGATATCAATTGTTATTTGAGCAAGAATAATATTTGGATAGCAATAATACTAATTGTAATATGTTAATGTAGATTGGTATCAGTACAAAGTTCATGTCTCCTAATCATTGTAGGATGTATCATCGACTTAACAAGAATGGATATGTCAGTAATGAATTTAAAGTTGGGGTGAAATAGTTTCTTGATTTTGCATTTTCTCAATTCAAGTTTGCCTTTAGAGACAAAATTAGATGTCCATGCTTAAGATGTTCAAATTTATTTTTCAATAATTAGGATAATATTACAATCCATCTATATAGAAAAGGGTTTATAGGGGAATACATCATATGGGATGCCTATGGAGAACCTTATACAAGACAATCATCAAGTGGAAATTACAATATATCTCCAATAGACAACGTAAATTCACATAGAAGTATGGTGATGGATGTATTAGGTCCTAAGTTCAATTGGCATGCTAGTAGGTTTGATGAAATGAGCTTTAAATATGAATAGCTAAATGAAGAGGTTGCAAAATTCTATGATTTGCTAAATGATGCTAATGAGCCATTGTGGGTTGTAAGAAACATACAAAACTATCAGCAATTGCAAATCAGAGTTTTACATGAATGAGAGTTGCTATGATCATATATTTTCTATAGTGAAGAGTATGTTACTAGAAGATGAGGAATTAGTAAGCAACTTTTATAGGACGAAGAAGATGGTCGTAAAGCTTGGACTTGGTTATAAGAAGATTGATGTTTGTGTTAACAATTGTATGTTATACTATAAAGAAAATGAAGAGAAATTATCATGTTCTATGTGTGGACACCCTCGGTATAAACCAAGAACATCAAGTTTTTATTGATAGAATGATAAATATTATAAGGTACTTGTTGCCCAGACGGCTTACCCAAAGGGAGGGGTGAATTGGATATTTAAAAATTTTCTTCAACTATATGCTCTTTTGAAACAAGAGTGTGGTGAGTGAAGTGATTAAATGAGTAAGCAATAGAAGTAAAAGCACAATATAGAAATCACAACACAAACACCAAGAGATTTATAGTGGTTCAGAGCAACCCAGCTCCTACGTCCACAATCCAAGATACCACTTAGGATTTTTACTATATTCACCCATGAAATACAGCTGGATTGTTTTCACGGGTTCACAATCCAAAACCTAAACTTGGTTTTATCCTGGGCTCACCAAAAACCCAAACTTCGTTTTGTTCGAGCACACCAAAAACCCACTACAAAGTTTTAACATGAGATCATTAACAACCTAGACTGGTTTTCAACAGGCTCACCAAGAACCTAAACTCCAAGTCACAGCCCCTACTGTAATTGTGATAACTCAAATAATGAGAAGAAATAAAGCAGAGCAACTAAATGACAAACTAATTGTTGTCGGATGGTTGCAGTTGCATCTCTAGAGAAGCCTTCTTGAATGTGCTTTGAATGCTCTTCAAGGCTTCAACCTTTCTTCAATAAATGCCTCAAGAAGATAGATGGAAGTTTGGTGTAGTCTTGAGTGCTCTCTTGAATGCTCTTCAAAAATATTTTCTCTCTTTTTCTCTTTTTTCTTATGTCTCTTTTTGTGCCTCTCTACAAAAATTAGTTCAAATCTCTTTTAAATAGTTCCTTTAACAGATTTCAAGTGGATCTAGCCATTGTAGACCATTGGGATTCGAAATATGACCATTGTAGAGCATTTTGAATTCAAAAAGAAAGTTCTGGAGCTAGCCATTATGAACCTGGAACTGGGCTTCGAGTCGACTTGGATGCTTCAAGTCAGCTCAGATTCTTAGACAGGTTAAAACATAACTCTGGTTGAGTCAGCTCGCCTGGCTGGTTCTTTAGAATTGAGAAAATGTACACTCTGGAAGAGTCAGCTCTTCAAAACTTGAGTCATCTCAAATGTTAGTCTGAGAAATCATTACTCTGGACGAGTCGGCTCAACATCCCTCGAGTCGGCTCGAATCCCCGGGACTATTTTTGCTCACTCTGGAAGAGTTAGCTTGCTGGTACAAGAGTCGGCTTGGTTGACTAGCTTCACAAAATAGCACATTGCACGAGTCAGCTCGGATGTTAGTCCTAAGAAAACTGAACACTGGACGAGTCAGCTCGAATTCTTTGGGTTGGCACGGATGTCTGCATATCAAAATTCTTACGCAATTCCAGAACACAGAGTCGGCTCGAGTTGCTTGAGTCTGCTCGAGTGACTTAGCTTTAAATGAGTCCAAACTCCATTCAAATCTTCCAAAGATTCCCAAACTTCATCCAGCGCAAATCTAGGAGGGTTAAACTTGAGAAAATACATAGACTTGCCCTCATCTACATGAGTGTACACTTAAAATCTTTTGGGCTTTTCAAATATGACTGTATTTTCAAGAAATCCCTGATTTTTTATACACACTACTGAGTTGTGATTAGAATGAATGTTCTTTAACATTCCCAACAAAAACTTCTTAAACAATTGGATATATTAGTAACAAATGCATGCTCCAATATTTTGTATCATCAAAATCATTCCAGGGTTCAACAATCTCATCCTTTTTGATGCTGACAAAACACTGGGCATGGAAAGAATCTTTACAATGGAGTGTGTATGAATATTTGAAGTGACAAGAATCAAAGTGTATCATTATGCATTAAAATTTTCTTTATCAGATATACTATTTGTTAGAGCACATGTATTAGAGCTATAGATTTAAAGAGATATGTATCAGAGCTTTTAAGGATCTAAGTAACATGATGATTAAGATTCCATATCATGAAATCATATCTAAAATAAAATAAAAAATCAAAAGAGGAAATCGATCAACTTACCTTGAATGCTATTCCTCCCTTCAACCATGATTGGATCGACGAATCTTCGAGGTTGCTATTAAAGTTGTGCAAGCACTCGGCCTCTACTGGTATCTATACAAGGATTATGTTAATCGACACTTAAAGGCTTCTAAAGAGTTAGCTCCTTGAAGGCTTCTCCTCCAACTTGGATTTGGAACTTCTTTCAACACAATCTCGAAGAAACAAGGCTATAGCCCTTGTAGCCTTCTCATGAACCCTTCGTGAAATAGATCTAGATTTTTTTCCAACACTAGGGGAGGAGAAGACTCTTTCTTCTCCTCTTTTTCTTTCTCTTTACTCTTTGATTGTAAAGACTTTGGAATGGAATAAAGAAGAAAAAGGAAGAAATGTTGATGGGGACATCGCCAGCACAGATCCCGAAGCAAGCACGAATCCTAGAGTTGCATGAATCTCGGAGCATATCCAGAATGAATTAGTTTGGGATTTATCTTTATCGGTTGTTTAAAATTTGAGTCAGGATTTGGTTGGTTAGGATTGAGATATGGATAGGCCTTATCTTATCCTATCTTGTATTTGAATTTGAACCATCCTTATCTTTTTATCTTGTATTCAAATTCAAATGACGGTTGGACAGGTCTATAAATACCACCCTCAGTCCTTTGTAAAAAAATAGTTTGGTGAATAAATATGAGTTTTTAGGAGAGTGATTCTTCATCTTGCCTTCGCCTTCGAGCATCGAGGGGCGTGAGGCCCTAGTTATCCCCCTTTCATTTGATTCCATTTTCTTTATCCCCTCATGTCCTTTGAGATTCATCCTAACGCCTCCAAGTATCGAGGTGGGTAGAATTTTCAAGAGGTGAGAGGTCTCTTCATTAGTGTGAGTCCTAAAGTCCATGAGATCCAGATCCCTGTCTTTCATCACCATTATTTCCTTCACCACTCCTTTACAAAAACAAAAATCCAAGAAAAAGTAGTACCCTAATCTTGGTGACTTCTGGGCTCACCAACGATCCTCCCCTATCCCCCATCAATTTTTGGTATCAGAGCCCAAATTGATTAGGGTATAATTTTTTACTTCCCCAAACATCCCAGATTCATCTGCTAGATGCTGAGTGCTTCCACCACCGCATAGATCTCCAATTCCACCATCATTCTTCTTCCTTCCGTCACCGCTTCTTCCCTAAATTTTTTATAAATTCTCAGCTCTAGACTTCATCGTGTTCAAATCAACTCCCCGAGCAATAAGCTCCTCCCTCTTGCAGTGCTGCCTTCCCTCTGTTGGAATTTTTGCCCCAACCCTAATTCTAAACCCCTAAACCCCCTGTTACCTCTCTCCATCGGCCAATATGATGTCCGATGAGCCCTTCGCCCACCACCTCACCTTCATCTCCTCCACTGCCAGTGCTCCCACCTTTCCCACCTTTACCTTCACCGCCGCCATAGCTACCATCGACAGCCAGAGCCCCAACCCCAACCCCCTCTGACCCTCTCCATCCTCCTCCTCCGCCACCCCCATGAATCACCTCCACTCCTCTCCCTCCTTCACCCACAATGCCTGTGTTGCCCTCGCCCTCACCCCTGCCACCGCATTCCTCCTCGACCTCGGTGGCATCCCCGTCCTCTCTGTCCTCGCCGCCGTCCTCCTTCTCACCTACCTCTTCGACTCCCTCAGTTTGTAGTTCGCTGCCTTCTTCACCATCTAGTTCTCCCTCATTGCTGCCCAGCTTGCCTTCTTCATCTCCATCTCCCTCCACTCCGCGATCTCCTCCTCCACCCGATCTTCATCGACGTGTCCACCGCCTGCAACCAAACATAATAGCCACTGGCCGAGCCACCATCTCTGCCCCAGCACCGCCACCGGTGAACCACCCTTTGAAGCCTCCCCTGTTCCTCCATTCATCCATCTATGGAAGAGAAAGAAGCTCGCACGATCATGAAGGCAACTTCCGCCCCTGTTGCCGACTTCATAATTTGCATGATTCTCAAAGTTGCATGATTTTTGAAGTTACACAGATCTCAAAGCCTGCACATTCTCAAAGCTACATAACATTCAAAGCTGCATAGATTTTAAAGTAGAGGAAAATTTAAAAAAAACATGGCTAGCTAAAGCTGGAGTCTGTTGCCCAGAAATGGAGCCCAAGAGGGGGGGTGAATTGGGTCTTTTAGAAAATTTAAAACAATAATGAGAGGGACTAGTGGTGCTAGTGAAAAATGATAAATTCAATGCAAGAGATTTAAAGGAGTAGCAATAATCAAAGAGCAAGACAGGAAGAGAGCAATCACACACAAACACAAGGTTTATAGTGGTTCGGTGTAAACCTAGAACCTACATCTACTCCCCAAGCCACCCTTGGGAATTTCACTATAATCCAAATAAGATTACAGCTGACTTGTTTTTCACAAGGCTCACAAGTCAAAACCAAAGTTGGTTTTGACACTTAGGCTTACCAACAAACCTTAATACTTGTTTTGTCTTCGGGCTCACAAGTTAACCCTAGTTGGTTTTATCCCTTTGGCTCACCAACAAACCACAATAACCGTCTATCAAGACACCCTTGAAAGCAAGGTCAAATCACAATGTAAAAATAGATATAAAATTTTAAAACTAAAACAAACTCTCTTCAAGAGTAGAATGGAATCTTTGAAGCTCAAGTTGATGCTTTGTCTTGACTCTTCCTTGGAATATCCTTCAAAGTGCCTCTTTTGGAATGATGTAAGGATGAGCTTGTAGGCTTTTCAAGGAATCAAACTATAAAAGGCTTTTGATGTGAAGTATTTGAGAGAATATAGGCTTTTTGGCTTTCGAATAGACTTGAATACACTTCAATGCACTTCCATACTTTTAGAAAGAGGTTGGTGAAGGTTAAATACACCAAGAACCTTCCAAAAAATGGTTTGTGATCATTGGAACCTCGGATATAGCCGTTTAGAGCTTGAAAAGTAAGTTCTGCAAGTCAGAAAAATAGATCCGTTAGAGCTGTCAGGCTGCAAGTGTCGACACTTGGCTGTCAGGTGTCGACACTTGGCTGTCAGGTGTCGACACTTAATCTCTAGGTGTCGACACTTGAACTTTCAAGTATCGACACTTGATGCACAGGTGTCGACACTTGACACAAAAATTCTCAAATGACAAAGTTCTGTATTTTCAAAATTCTCAGGCCTTGAGTCGACACTTGGAAACCTAAGTGTCGACACTTGGTATCGACACTGAGTTCTAGGTGTCGACACTTGGCGTGCCAAGGATTTTTGTTCGTGCCAAATGCTGAAGTATCGACACTTGACTTTCCAGGTGTCGACACTTGAGACTGAAAAGCTCAGATTCAAGTGTAAATAACCTCAAAAACATACATATAGATCTTGAAACTTAAATGAATCATAAACACATAATATTTAAACATGTAGATGCCCTTTTTCCATGAAGAGGATGTCCAGATTTGTGAGAAATGCTCCGTGCCATGATGTGCCATTAAACATAAGTTTTTTTGAGATTTAGAGGTGCTTTCTTCCTGAAAACTCATAACTTGAAATCCACATTAGTATACAATATGCACTCAATGTTTTGTTATTCATCAAAATCACTAGGTGGAGCCAACAGAGTCTGACCATGACTTGATGGAGTCGAGTTTTTTCCACCTTAGGGGAATGATGGGGACATCGCTAGCACCGATCCCAAAGCAAGCATGAATCCTAGAGCTGCATGAATCTCGAAGCATATCTAGAATAAATTAGTTTGGGATTTATCTTTATCGATTGTTTGAAGTTTGAGTTAGGATTTAGTTGGTTAGGATTGAGATTTGGATAGGCCTTATCTTATCTTATCTTGTATTTGAATTTGAACCATCCTTATCTTTTTATCTTGTATTTAAATTCAAATGAGGGTGGATAGGTCTATAAATACTACCCTCATTCCTTTGTAAAAAATAGTTTGGTGAATAAATATGAGTTTTTAGAAGAGTGATTCTTCATCTTGCATTCGCCTTCGGGCATCGAGGGGCGTGAGGCCCTAGTTATCCCCCTTTCCTTTGATTCCATTTTCTTTATCTCCTCATGTCCTTTGAGATTCATCCTAATGCCTCCAAGTATCGAGGTGGGTAGAATGCCATAGAGGCGACAGGTCTCTTCGTTAGTGTGAGTCCCAAAATCCATGAGATCCAGATCCCTGTCTTTCATCCCCATTATTTCCTTCACCACTTGTTTTTAAAAAAAAAATTCAAAAAAAAGTAGTACCCTAAGCCAGGTGACATCTAGGCTCACCAACGATCCTACCCCTATCCCCCATCAATTTTGTGTAACACAAGAGAAGGCTATAGCTAAGAGAAAAGAAGCTGCACTACTTAATTTTTATTCCCTTCATATAATTGTCGCACCCCTCTCAAGATCTCATGCATGCCAAATGAACAAGGCCTCAACCAAATAACGCTTCATGCCCAAAAAGTTAGGAACTAATCCTACTCAATATAGAATTCAAATTAGGGAAGGTAATGCATTGGGAATGAAAAGCTTGTGATGAAAAAAGGATTAGCATTCGGCCATTGTTTTCTCATCAATTTTTGTCACACATAACAAGAGAAATCCATGCCCTATCCTCCACACTGACCTTCTACTTTTAGGCTCTATCTGATAAGATCTTATCTAAATTAGAAAGGAGTTCAAATTGAAATCAAAGTGATGTAAAAGATAGAAGTGAATAAGAATGGAATTTGAGATAGGAAAACATGTGCGCTATTCTTCCTATCCTTCTTTTGTCGCACAAAAGAAAACTCCGTGCCTCATGAGAGAGATTAAGATCCTAATCTAATTATGCTAAGGTATCCTATTTAATTGGATTAAGCTTTGGTTTAAGTTAAATTGAATTTGAAAAGGCTATCAACCATATTCGAAATAGGATTAAAATCCAAGTCCAACTTGGATTCTTAAATCCAATTAAGTCAAACCCAACTAAATTAAATTTCATTGAAATTAGTAATTAATTGATCCAAAACTAATTAAGTCCATTAATATTGCAACTCTTATAATTAAGTCCTTGTTGCTAAAATTAGCAGGTTCCAAAAATATTAGGTACCAGAATTAGTAGGTACTAAATTTAATCCAAGCCTTGATCAGGTCAAGTCCCTATTGTCTATGACTTCTTCGGTTTCATTTTGTCTGGTAGTGAAACATACTATGATCTCTATCATAGTATCATCGAAATTCTTTTAATGGATAAGAATAATTCTAGCTTAACCTTAACATAGTTTATTGATCTGAAAACAATCCAAGTGGGTTCCTACAATCTACTAGTGATACCTAGTAGTATGTAGTAGCAGCTTAACATTATAGAAGGCTAAACCCCTAGGTGTAGTTACCATGTGTCAAGTTCCTCTATCAAAAATCCTGATAGGATGTAGGTCATAGATCCTTGTCAAATCCCAAGTATCAGTCATAAGCTAGACTTAATCAGCTTGAGCCCAATCATGATTTTCATAGAAACTCCTTTCTGTTAGCATGCTGTTGTGGCCATGAACTCATGGACTCAGCATCTTAGATCTTATAGAACTATTCCTCAATTATTTAAGTTGATAGATTTCCTATAACTGCACCCTCAACTTCTATAGCTAACCTACTACAACTAATATACACTGTAAAGCCCCATATGGCTAGGGACCATGTTTATATGCTTATCAAACTATAGCAACCCCATTGCGAGTAATTGAGGCATCACGGGACAAGGAACAACTCACACAACTATAACTTGAGAAGTCATTGATGAGTGCATAGACATCCATATGACTTCTCGTTCTTTGGTCATGCTCAGTACCATTGTTCTCTAACAAGCACTTGTACTCTCACTCTAGCATCCCCATATTATAGACTCAAGACTTATCTTTCTAAAAAGAAAGCGATCCATCCATTGATCTTGATGGATCGATCACCATCCCTATGATGATCCAATGAGCAAGAGCATTTAGGAGTTAACCTATAATGACACGTCTTAAATTCTAAACTCTTGAGATTATGTATCATTGTCCATTAACTCTATAGACAATTCACAAACACTCAAATATATGAATAAAAAATATATAATTTTACTGATAAAAAATTTATTAAGTATAATTAACATTCTTGGAAAATTATAATGTGTTGGCCAAATTGGCTTTTAGGGCATACACATCTAATGCTAATTTTGGCACCCATTAATTTTAGCACTAAGAAATTAATTACAAGATTTGCAATATTAATGGGTTTAATTAATTTTTGTATCAAGTCCCAATTAATTTAAATAAGATTTAATTTAATTAGGTTTAATATAATTAGGTTTAGAATCCAAGTTGGACTTGAATTTCAATCTTATTTGGAATAGGATTGATAGTTTTTTTGAATTTGATTTGAATTGGACTCGAATTTGATTTGATTTAAATCAAATTAAAACCAAATGAAATTGAACACCCTAACCTAATCGCATTAGGCCTAGAATCTCTCTCTGATGGGCATGGACTCTTCTTTTTGTGCGACAATTTGTGAAAGAAATCAAAGTAGCGCCAAAACCTTTTTCCATTAGAAATTTTCTTCTCATCCCAACTTCTATTATCGCCCAACTTATTTTCATTTGAATTTGAGATAAGAAGGATTCTTATCTAGATTAGGATGAATCCTAATCTAATATAGGCATCAAGGAGTGGGGAACTCATTTTTGTGCGACATTAATTTTGATATGTTTTGGCCAGTGATTTGGTTTCTCATTGCATCCTTATTTTCATGCCACTTATCCCATGTGCTCTTTGATTTTGAATGATATTCAAAATAAGGATGAGATCCTATTTGAAGTTGGTGTTTATTTGGTGTGCATGATGGGATGGTAAAAATTATGGTGTGCAACAATCATAAAAGAAGGTGAAGAGATGTCGAGTGCTACTTTTGTGTGGGGGTTCTCTATACCATAAGCCTTTTGCTTTCTACCACCAATCCATTCCTCTTCTAATCTCCTCCAAAAACCCTTCAGAGATGAGAGTTCATAGGAAGAACATGGGAGGAAAAAGAGTTTGGTCATCCCTTAGGTTTCCAAGAAAAAATCAATCACATTATGAGAAGGGTTCATGTGAAAGCTGCTAGGACTACAGCCTTGTTTCTTTGAGATTGTCTTGAAAGGATGTCTAGATTCAAGCCAAAAGAGATGCCTACAAGGAGCTAACACTCCGAGAGCCTTTGGGAGTTAATCTACATCATCTCCATGTAGATACCAGTAGAGGCTAGATGCTTGCATGGCTCTGAAAGAAACCCTGAATATTCGTAGATCCGATCCAATCAAATCTATGTTCAAGGAAAGCAATTTAAGGTAAGCCTAATCTTGTTCCTCTGAATATTATGTTTTAGATCCAACTTTATATGTTAAGACACTAATCAACATGTTAGTTAGATCCTATGGTGCTATTTTTAAATAATTTTGCATGCCCTTTTATGAAAAAGTTTCATAATTCACTTCTATTAGGGTATTAGAAACCCTTATTTTCAGCATGCCTATACTTGCACTGCTATCATTTGATCATCTACATCGCCGTCTATCAAACGAACACATGTGGGCTGTGGTTGGCCCATTAGCACCATGCCGGGCACCCATTTCTGGGTGTATCAGATCAAATGCAAAGTATTCTAGAGATAAAGTGGATTACTATGACAATGTTGATCTTGATCTAATGAGTTACTTTGAACTCAAAAGCATGTGCATTGATCTAGGGTGTCCATCCACTAGTAATATGTACTTCTTAGTAACCAATGGTAATCTTGAATATAGATTAAGATTATTAGAGTTTGATGATGACGTAATGTATATGATGGAGTTACATTCGCAGTGGGAAGTGTTTTCCATTGTGATCTATGTGGATACCAGTATGGTGCCTTTGAATATGAGAAGGGGCTCCATAGCTATCCAAGAGAATGTGTTCAAGACCTAAGAGATCAAGGATGAAGTTGTAGGTATGTAGGTCACTATGGATTTTGTGGATTTAGTTGATGATGCAATTAACACTACAACAGATCATGACAGGGATGATGAAGCAATTGATGATGAAGTAGATGATAGACATGAACAACAAGTTAGGCCTAACACTGAGAGTGGTGATGGCATGGACGGTTGGGTTGATAATAATATAGCAGATGCATGGGCAACAAATGAAGATGAAGAGGACTTGAGTTAGGAAAATGAGGGTTTT
Organism: Areca catechu; assembly: GCA_021397845.1. NCBI lineage: Eukaryota > Viridiplantae > Streptophyta > Magnoliopsida > Arecales > Arecaceae > Areca > Areca catechu. Next base: position 146,884,970 of record CM038053.1, on the reverse strand, counting down.
GAAGGTCCTAAAAATGATGACATCCTCAATACTAGGACTTTTGGTCCTTCTCATGAAGATAATTCAGCTATACCCCCTTCGATGCTATAGGGCCATCTTTAGAAGGGAAACACATCTCCTTAGATGATTTTGCAAAGGACCCTCTATAATGAAGAGTTGAGAAGTGTGCATGGGTCTTCTAAATTTGAAAGGGAGCATGATCTAGAATTAAATAAAGTAGACATGACAAACCCGGATTTACAGCTAGGGGTTAAATTTACAAATACTATAGTCTTTAGAGCTATGTTAAGGGAGCACGTAGTAAGGAGATCTATTGTCATGAAGTTTATGTTAAATAAATATTATAAAATATCCGCTATATACAAGAATGAATGTAAGTGGCCAATTTATGCTTCAAAGATTTTGAATGAACTTACATTTTAGATTAAGACATTCCACCATACTTGTGTTTGTAGTAGAACCATTTTCAACTACTAAGTAAAATCTTGTTACATGGTTGAGAAATACCTGGATGAGTTTAGGACAAATACAAATTTGGATGTTTTGGTTGTAAATGCTCATGTTAGAAAGGATATTTCTATGGATGTCAATAGGAGCCAAGTGCAAGAGATACATTGAGAGGTGCTAGAGGTTCTACAAAAGGCACATTAAGAAGTGGAGGTTTTTTAGGTTCTTCTACAAGAGGCACACTAGGAAGAGGTCTTGGAGGTTCTTTTACAAGAGGCACATCAACCAGAAGTTCATCAAGCAAAGGCTTTTTAGGAAAGGGTTCTATTGAAATTGGACCTGGCACTTGTCCATGGAGAGGTTTGGGTAGAGGAGCTTTTGGAAGAGAAAGAGGTTTGGGCACTGAAGCTTCTGGATATAGTTTTGGAAGATCTTCAACTACCAAGTCAGCAAGTGCAATAGGTAGACCACCAAAGTTCATACAAATTGGTGCGAAAGGGAAGAAAACATTGTGAATTAGGTTGTTTTGTTGAATGCAATGTCCTTCAAAACATGGAAAGGATATTCACTATCACTACATGTCATCATGAGTTTTTTGCTTATACTTTATTTTTTATACAGATTAAGACTACATTATGGTATCTTCACTATCACTACATGGCATACTATTTGCCAATAAGTATTCTTACCTAGGAGAAAGTCTCCTATATCCTAAATATCTTTGATCTAGGTATGATCAGGAAGGATGCTATCGAGGAGCAAGACACATATAGATTGTGGCGAAATGACAATATGACTATCAAATATATCATGTTAGTCTTAATAAGCAATGAGTTGTAGAGGCAACATAAAGAAATAAATCCTCGGTTCAAAGTTTTCAATTTAAAGGAGTTGTATGGTGAGCATATTAAAACTGTAAGATATGAGATATCTAAGCAGTTATTCCATATAAGAATGAGTGAAGGCGCATCCATGCAAGCCCATGTGCTTAAACTTACTGACTTTATCATTGGTATTATGTTAGCCAAGTTCTACCAAATGCTAAAACCAGGTATACTTGGTTGGAAAAACTCATATTTGTTCTCATAATATTAGCCAGAAATCTTTGACCATGTTTTCAAGCTCATACAGTTGCGATACTCATGGACCAACCCCTCTGAATGATATTGCACCGGCCTGACATCTTGGGTAGAATGGCTAAACAAGCTCTCGAACTCTTGAAGTTTGATTTTGTATTCCACCCGAGACCCTTTGTTAAGGCCCATGTACCAACAGATTTCATCACCTAATGCACCATCTCTAAAAAAGAACCCAAAGAAGGAGGCCCAATGCTAAAAGATCCTAAGAACCAATGGATGATGTATGTAGATAGAGCCTCCATGCTAATGGCTTTAGAGTAGAGCTCATACTCATTAGCCTGGAGGGGGTAGGACATCCAGTATGCCCTCTGGTTCATATTCTCTTCTACCAACAATGAAGCCAAGTATGAGGCTTTAATTGCTGGCCTCACCATCGCCAAGGAGATGGGAGTGCGGCATCTAAAATTCTATAGTGACTCTTGGCTTGTGATGAACCATGTCCTAAATGAGTACGAGGCCTAAGAGGAGTGTTGGGAATTCCTAGTGTGGTATGTAATAATGGATTTCAAAACTTTGATAATTTTGAAACCCAAAGACACCAAAATCCCTAATCTAGGATCTCCTTTATGCATTTCAAAAGTAAATCAACCAAATAAATATAAATAAGTGATCATATGACATACCTACATCATTGAAATCAAGAAATTCCACCAGGCATACAAATGTATGCCCTCCAAAGATGATCCATATGAGAATCTATCCAAAGAAGTACTTCTTGATTGCTTGATTCTTCCTGGTAGCCTTTTCTTCAAGTGTAGACTTTTTATCTTTATTTGGAACTTTCCCTTCTCTCTTAAAGAGCACTCCAAATGCTCTCTAATGATGCCCTCATTTCTTGCAGAACCTTTCTGTCACTCTATTTGTAGCCTTGTCTTAAAGTTGAGGACTTGTCCTAATGGGTAGACCTTGTCCTGATAAGGAAATAGAGAGATAGGAAGGCCTCGGCTTTTTCCAGATGCCAGAACCCATGACGCCCCCCCTTTAAATAGAGAAGGAGGGGGCATGAGTTTTGGGGTATCAAATGGAGAGAGGAGGTGCCATCAAGGGGTGCACAATCATCATGGGGCATGACGAGATGGGGGGTGCAAGGAAGTGAGAAGAGATGTGATGGATCTCCGAAGATATGCTATCTTGCACCTCTTCTTTCTTTCTACCTTAAGATTATGGCTTCGATCCAAAACCCCATCGTATTTATTCAATTAATTATTGATTTATGAGGCTTTTAAGAGTTGATATGTGGTGCCTCCTCATGAGGAGAAACCTCTTTTTCTTTCATGCACAGAAGCAGAATCTTCTACACCATCTACTTCTACCCCATCCGAAAAGGTGGCAAATGACCCAAAGGTCATGGGTTCAAGTGATAACAAGCCCATAAATAAATAAATAAATAAATTTTTTGATGAGTTTAAATGAGATAAATAAATTAAACTCATTTAAATTTGGAATAAAATGATCTAATAGAGACTGCAAGCCCGGGTCAACCTGAACATGCCAAATCAGGTTGAATTTGAATCCAATTCAAATTTGAACACTTAGAAAAATTTGAAAAAATTCTATAAAATCAGAATTAATTTTAGATAAGGTACCTAACATGTGGCTAATCTTAAATTAATTAGCCTAACCAGCAAGCAACCTGACCTAAACCGATTAGGTCAGGAGTTTCGGTTAGCATGAATATGCTAGTATGTGAACCTAGCTAACCAATTTAGGATCTAAAAATCTTAATAAATTAAAATTAACTTATTCAGTGAATTTTTTAATGTGTGTGACCCTCTAGGTTTTTTATCTAGCCAGCAGTAGGTTTAAGTTTAGCCCTAATTGATTTAATTAGGCAATAGACTAACCAAATTGAGTTAATTAAGCTAACCCAAACTGTTAATTTGAACCAACATTCAAATTGATTCATGGAAAAACCTACAAGATAAGATTGATGTCTAGCAACATATCATGCCTACCAGAAGATGAAGAATTCGAAAAAAATTATCAAAATAACCTTCAGTGGCAAGTTATCATGTAATTCAATCCTTTGATCTTCCTTTATCCTGATTAAGTGATATGCAAGGATAAATGTTAAACAATTACACTTAATCTATTCAAAATAATCACTAATGAAAACTCAATCGATGATAAATTAAAAAATCATTTCTAATTTTATCATGCTTTGATCAAAGATTTTCTGAATCATCGTCCGATGAGATCACACGGGATAACTTTTTCCATACTAGGAGTGATCGATTCCTTGTTGACCTACTCATTACCATCATACACACTCCATCATATCTAGAAGCACCCCATACATGATTCAATTACCATGAATGAGTATGCACCAAAACATGAGTTCATGTACATAAAATACCATGGTGATCTCAGGTCAAAGTATCACATGCAAACTCCCACTGAGAGAACATTCTTTTTGACAAGTAAGACTTCCATTAGATATTCTCTTGTCAGATCAACTCATTGAACTCATAACCTAATGAGCATCCATGTCCTTGTATAAGTGTCACTACACAAGTGGTTGTGAGACCAACCATCCTCTCCATCGAGCATACATAAGATGTGTTAGTCTGTCCGAATTTATCAATCCCTGAATCGATGATCATATGTCTAGGAATATTCTAGATTAAGGTTTATAGGCTTTAGGTCTCACCATTATCCCCATAACCCTAAAACCATTGCCCTAACAATGCAGGACTATTCATGCATGCCAATTATTTTTCATGTATTAAGCATTAAATTAGGAGTTTATATCCTAGATTTCAAGCCAAGATTCAAAGTAGGGAATTCTATAAAAATTCTAGAAACAGATGCATGCAGAAATAGATTCTACAAGCAAAGAAATAGGGCCTCCAAAGCTAAGAAGCCCTGGTTAGGACTAGCTCTTCTGCAATACTGCTACCTGATAAGTCTAGGGGATGTACCTGGTAGAGATTTGAAGATTGATCTGTAAAGAGTTTGCTCTATGCTCGATGGATGCGGCCTGGAAAACAAAACTATCGACCCTGCAGATTCGCGGCTTTCAATTCGATGACCTGAAAGTTTGTCGATTGAAATCCTGGATTTGTGAACTCTGAGGGACTTATAAATTTTCATTAAAGGGTTGGAAAAAAAAGAGGGAAAAAGGTTAAATCGCTGAAAGAAGAAGGGAAGGAAGGGAAGGAAGAGGGGCAGCTAGGAAGATGAAGAGGCGGTCGGCTTGGAGGCGAGGTGCAGGGATCACACATATACCCTAAGGGATCACATAGATACCCTAAATCACATAAAAAATGTCACACATAAGTTTGAGGAACTCAAGAATAATTTATTCATCAATAATCAGCAATAATATATGAGGGGGGGAAGGGGCCTTTATATAGGCATACAAGTTAGGGCATACAAGAGATTTTACATGGTTTTCCTTTTCCTTTACAAACTCTTCCACAAGTCCTCTACTAAATAGGGTCAAATTTCTTCTCCTAACTGGGATTACTCCTCTCCTCCTCTTTGACTTGGTCTTCTCCTTTTCTTTGACTTGGTCCAAGGGGGGTAATCATAAGGGGGCGCCATATGGAGGGTGACCATAAGGTGGGGCGCCTTATGAAGAACTTTGGGCTTTTGGGCTTTGGGCAGCCCACTTAAGTGCTAGGCAGGTCTTTTAAGGTTTCTTCCAGTTGTCCATCTCCTCATGGTGGGTTGATGTACTTGTCATCCAGGTCTTCAATGATAGCTCCAAGAATCCTTCCATGCTTCCCAAGTGGCATAATTATGTGGATGACTAGATTCCATGCAGTGGTTGTTTTATTATGCTGGCTGGCTTCATAAGTGACTTGAGTCTTCTTACAAAATTGGACTGGACTCAATATAAGACTTACAAAATTGGACTGAATGCATAAAACTCAAAACTTACAGGACTCATAAGACTCACTAAGAATCCAAAACTTGAGTAAATATTCTAATTACAGGACTCAACTATAAAAAGGCCATAAATAGGACTCAGGGGCCAAAATACAGACTTAAGCCTAACAAGGCCTGAAATACAAACTTAAGGCCTAAATACAAAACTCAAATGGCTAACATAGGCAAATTATTGGACTTAAAAACAAAATTTGCATCATGGCTAGGGACTCAAAACTCAGGGATCCATAGTAAACTAGGGTTGACCTGATGTCCCCATCAATTCTCTCAGGATGGGAGGAACTCGACTCCATCGAGTAATGGTTGCTCTAGCTCGGTATCACTCAAGGAGGTCTGGGTTGAGGCACTGCAAGTCCTCTCAAGTAATCAATGAATCATCGGATTCTAGTCGATCATGCCAACATACTAGGTAGCATTGATAACTATGGCCCCAGGTCATGATAGCTTGATCATCCAAGATATGCTCAATCCGTTCACCTCTCTCAGGCCAATTTATAAGTGGACATTCTGGGTTAGGTTTGCTCTAAAAGGATTAGTAGGTTCAAAACCTCACTAGAAATCACTACCGGTTCCCTATACTCAACCAAGTTAGCAATATTGAAGGTAGAGTTAAAGTCAAAATTCGAGGGCTGATGTAGCATATAAGCATTGGATCCTACCTTCTCTATCACTCGAAAGGGTCTAGCTCTGCGAGCATGAAGCTTCTTAACCATAACAGAATCTCCTACATTAAATCTCTTGGCTCTCTTTTCAGGAATTAGCCAGTTGATTCAAAATTAATGCTTAATGCGAATGATGCACATGACTTGTACTGACACCTAATAAAATGCAGACTCGACAATGCATTCCTATTGAGAGGGACTTTATTGGACTCTTCTGGGCCTAAACCTAATAGACTATAGGTTCTATAGGTTTGACCCTAGTTTGACATGCACATAAAAACTTACAATGAACTTCTAGTAAATGCCAGAGGGTATGCAAAAACTAAGATGCAAACCTAACATGTACAATAAATGTATAGAATAATAAGAAAATTAGGAGTAGTTTCAAAAAAAGGTAGAAAATAAGAAGTGGGTTTAGGGTTGGTCTGGTAAGGTAGAAAGTAAGAAAAGGATTCAGGGTTGATTGGATAGAATAGGATGTAAGAAGGGATGTCAGAGATTAGTCCTAGACTAATAAGGTTGACCTTATGGGGTTGATGTACATCTACTAGGTTTGTACAATGGAAGGATGGGTCACTAATTTTAGGGAAGAGATCTTCAATTGGGGTTATGGAGTGACTTCATCCTGAAGTTGTTGATTTAAAGAGATCAGGTCTTTAATGAATTATTCTGGTTCTTGAATCAAAGGACTAGACTCTATAATTGGGCTTTCTTCTAGTGGCTCCTCAGGTAAGATCCTAATAGTAATATCTGGGTTCTCTTCCTCTAATTGGTCTTCCATTACAAGTTCAATTTGGGTGGGGTCAGGGTCAACTAACTTTGGATTGGCTTTTATCTGGGATCTATTGGGTCAACAAATTCTAGGTTGGCTTCTACCTGGATATATACCTGGTCAACTAATTCTAGGTCTTTTATAGGTAACTCCTCTTCTTCTTCTTCATACTGTTCCACTAAGCTCATGTCGGCTTCATATACTTCAATGTCAGCTTTGTGAACCAATGGGATGTAGGAGGGGGTTGGCTAAAGAAATATTGACTAATGACTGGGGTGGGGGTGGGTTGACCAAGGGGTTCCTGACTAATACTAGGCTCAACAATAGGTTCAAACTCATCTTTATCTAACTCACCTAGGAGTAGGGTGCTAACTGGACATTAGCTAACAAAATGGCATGGTTTGCGACATCTAAAACACACTCTCAGGAGATTGGAACTCCTCTGAACCTCTATAGACTTGCCTCTATCCCCTCTACGGGCCATAGTGGTACTGGGTTGGTTAGGATCTAATCCTGGGCTAGGGGCACTAGTCCTAAAGGGTTTAGGTTGACAAAAGGGAAGTGGACTATTCTTGGACTAGTCCTAAAATGCAGAATAAAATCAGATAAAAACAGTAACTCTAAGATGGGAAACTCGGCCTAATCTTGGACTCCTAATGCAGAATAAAATGCAAAGATTTTCTAAGGCAAAAAAAAAAAATAAGCATGAAAAAACTTTTACTGATAGAAATAAATTATGAAAAAATTTCTAAAAATACTAACAATTATGATGGATCTAACAAAAGAAAAATAAAAATTTTTTGATTTACCTACATATAGAAACAGGAAAAATAATAGACCATGTATGGGAATGATAGGATGCAAAAACTAGCCCTAAACATGCTATGATACCAAATTGATGTGGGACTATCATGCATGTCAATTATTTTTCATGTATTAAGCATTAGATTTGGTATTTATATCCCAAATTTCAAGCCATGATTCAAAGTAGGGAATTCTATAGAAATTCTAGAAGCAGATGCATATAGAAATAGATCCTATAAGTGAAGAAACAGGATTGCCAAGGCTAAGAAGCCTTGGTTAGGACTAGCTCTTCTGCAATAATGCTACCTGATGAGTCTAGGGGGTGTACCTAATAGAGATTTGAAGATTGATCCATGAAAAGTTCACTCTATGCTCGATGGATGCGGCCTGAAAAATAAAGCTATCGACCCTATGGATTCACGGCTTTCAATTCGGTGACCTGAAAGCTTGTCGATTGGAATCTTGGATTCGTGAACTCTGAGGGACCTATAAATTACCATTAAAGGGTTAGAAAATAAAAAAGAAAAAAGGTTAAATCATTGAAAGAAGAAGGGAAGGAAGGGACGGAAGAGGGGTAGCTAGGAAGATGAAGAGGCTGTCGACTTGGAGGCAGGGCGCAGGGATCACACAGATACCTTAAGGGATCACATAGATACCCTAAATCACATAGAAAACTTCACACACAATTTTGAGGAACTCAAGAATAATTCATTCATCAATAATTAGCAATAATACATGAGGGGGGGAAGGGGCCTTTATATTGGCATACAAGTTAGGGCATACAAGAGATTTTACATGGTCTTCCTTTTCCTTTACAAACTCTTCCACAAGTCCTCTCCCAAATAGGTTCAAATTTCTTCTCCCAACTAGGATTACTCCTCTCCTCTTCTTTTACTTGGTCTTCTCCTTCTCTTTGACTTGGTCCAAAGGGGGTAATCATAAGGTGGTGCCATATGGAGGGTGACCATAAGGTGGGGTTCCATATGAAGAACTTTGGGCTTTTGGGCTTTGGGCGGCCCACTTCAGTGCTGGGCTAGGTCTTTTAGGGTTTCTTCCGGTTGTCCATCTCCTCATGGTGGGCTGATGTACTTGTCATCTAGGTCTTCAATGATAGCTCCAAGAATCCTTCTATGCTTCCCAAGTGGCACAATTATGTGGATGACTGGATTCCATGCAGTGGTTGTATTATGCTGACTGGCTTCATAAGTGACTTGAGTCTTCTTACAAAATTGGACTTGACTCAACATAAGACTTACAAAATTAGACTTAATTCATAAAACTCAAAACTTATAGAACACATAAGACTCACTAGGCATCCAAAACTTGACTCAATACTCTAATTACAAGACTCAACTATAGAAAGGCCCTAAATAGGACTCAGGGAACAAAATACAGACTCAAGTGTAACAAGGCCTGAGAAACAAACACAAAGCCCAAATACAAAACTCAAATGGCTAACATAAGCAAATTATTGGACAAAATTTGCTTCATGGCTAGGGACTCAAAACTAAGGGACCCATAGTAAACTAGGGTTGTCCTAATGTCCCCATCACCTAATCTATGGGGTTCATCATAATGTTATAACTAAAACACAAGACACATCAATTGATGAATCAAAAATTGCCATTATTAATATCAATCTTAAGTTGAGAGAATACAAAAATGCCACTGATACAATAACTGTGATTGGCTTTCAGGACATAATTCTTTCAAGGAGAACATGAAGTGGTATCTCCAAAAGGCTAAGACCCTAATTTCAGCCTTTTATAGTTTTGATATTTAACAAATTCCCAGAGAAGAAAGTGTTTGAGCCGATCTCAATCCAAGCTTGCTACATCTATGCCTAAAGACTTGTATACACAAGTCTTTTCTAAAGTTTTGGAGGAGCCCAGTATTAACAAACCAACACCAGTGCTCCAAATAGATACCGAACCTTGTTGGATGGATCCACTCATCCAATATATCTATGATGAGAACCTCCTTACAGATAGGGAAGAAGCTCGAAAGATGTGAAATCGAGCCTCTAGGTTCATCCTCCATGAAGGAAAGCTCTACAAGAGGGGGTTCTTCCAATCCTTGCTAAAGTGCCTATGCCCCTCCAAAGTAAGTGCACCCTCCAAGAAGTTTATGAAGGAATTTGTAGCAACTACTTGGGGACAGGTCCTTGTCCCTCAAAATCCTAAGACAAGGATATTATTGGCCCACCATGGATTAAGATGCAAAGGATATAGTCTAGAAATGTGACCAGTGCCAATACCAGTCCAATATACAGTTAATACTAGCTGCTCTGCTCACTCCCTTAAGTGCTGGCCTTTTACTCAATAGGGCATGGAATATTGGGACTTTTACATTAGTCACCAAAGGGATGAAAGTTTTTGCTTATGGCAATTGATTATTTCACCAACTGGATAAAAGCCAAACCACTTGCCAAAATTACTGAAGCTAAAGTACAGGACTTCATCTAGAAATCCATCATCTATTGCTTCAAACTATCTCAAACCATTATCACCAATAACGGTCAATAGTTTAGTAGTTTTAAACTTGATTAATCTTGCTAGGGCTTGGGCTTGACCCAATGTTTCACTTCTGTTAGCCATCCCCAAGCTAATGGGGAGGCCAAATTCACTAATCAAATTCTTTTGCAGGGGTTGAAGATGTACCTAGATCGAGAAAAAGGATGGTGGGTGGATGAGATGTATCATGTCCTTTGGACCTACTAAACTACATTGAGGACTCCAATAGGCAAAATTGTTTTCAATCTTACCTTTGAGACTGAAGCCATCCTCCCCTTGGAAATTGAAATCCCATCACCAAGGATGGAAAATTTCGATTAAGGTAGTAACTTTGAATGACTTCGAGAAAACCTGGACTTGCTAGAGAAAGTCTGGGAGCATGCTGCCATAAGAATGGCCCTTATCGATGGAGAGTCACTTGCTATCACAATGGTCACATTTGGGATAAGTTTTTCAAAGTCAGGGACCTAGTTTTAAGGAGAGCTGAAGTATCCTAGCCAACTCATCAAGGTTTTTTGAACTAGGAGGGACTGTACCAAGTGAAGTCATTCGGTCTAGCACCTATCGCCTGACATAGCTGGATGGCACCCCTTACCTCAACCTTGGAATTTGAAAAAAACTTTGAATATATTGTCAATAGTGTACCTATCTCTTTTTGAAAGCTATATGAAATTCACATGCTCTGGTTAACACGGTAGCCAAACCAAAGATCTTGGAAAAAGGAGGAAGCTCTCACTAGAGTTCATAGAACCATGATGTGAGCTATTAGTGAAAATGTGGGCAACTATAAGCCTCGAGATATGACAAATAGCAAGCATAAAATATCATGCATGAGAAATATATCAAATAACCTTTCCTCCTCAAAAGTTCTGATATATATATATATATTATAGTTTTGATCAAATTACATGTTTGCTGAAGATATTCTACGAAATATAGGTAGGACATAGAAAACTATCAAGAAAGTCATAGTAGTGAGGTACAACATGCAGGCAAGTGGGGCTAGTGGATAGCAAATCTAGGCCCTCTTGTATAGTGTTAAGGAAACGAAAAGGCCCCCTCGGGTTCGTCAACAAGTGAAGAAGAGGGAGCTCATGTGGACCAAAGGCCCTCTCCTATTATAAGAAGGAAAGGGAGAAGAACATCCTAATGGTTCCCGGTCACCTACTACTCATGGCAAAAGCTGCAAGAGGATATCCTCTACCTCTCCCTCCACCCTAATGGTCGCTGACACTAGGTGGTGAGGGGAAACTAGGAGAGTAGGTTCACCATGAGAATCCTCTCCTAGTTTCACACCCTCATTAGCAAGGGTAGCTGCAATGCCATCGAATTATCAATTATTTTTAATACCTCCTATTCCAAGTTAAATCTTCCTTCACCATGCCATTAGTCTAATCTACATACCTTTTTCTGAAAATACTCACATATCTGAAAAAAAATTACACATTTACAACACTAGTACCCATGGCCAAGAGCGCTGCTGAAAGAAACTGGTTGATTTCTCTATTTATAGGAGAGCTAGGTAAGAGTTCACAAAATCGATGACCAACCAAAAGCTGACAGATGTCTTTTTTGATACTAAAGACTCTTGAAAAAAAATTAGGCATGGTAGATTTTCAACATTAAATCTCACCTTTCCACCAAAAAATTAGAATAAAAATCCTATGGGATTCCTAACCTAGCGGTGCCGTAGATGTGCCCTTGGCTCAAGAAAATAATCCCAGATCCTCGAGATTTAGCATTATAAGTCAACCATGTTTTCCACCTCCAAGCATCTAGAAATATGTAAAGGAGAGATAGAGTATTTATCACGAGATGTCTCGAAAGCCTTTGGCTAGGATGAGAAGATTCAATGCTCGAAAGCCTTTAGCTGGGCCAGTATTAGAAAGCTTTGGCCATTAATGTCTGAAAGCCTTTAGCTAGGCCAATATTAGAAAGTCTTTGGCCTGACCTCAACTCCTGAAAGCCTTTGACCATGACAAGAAGATTCAATATCCAAAATTCTTTGACTAGACGAGCATTTGAAAGCCTTTGACCTAATACTCAACTATCAAAAACCTTTGACTAGGCGCCAAGCTAGTATTTTGAAAGCTTTTGGCCTGATGCTCAACTCCCGAAAGCCTTTGGCATAGACATGAAGATCCAAATCCTTTGACTAGATTAGCATTAGAAAGCTTTTGGCTAGGCTAGCATTGGCAAGCCTTTGGCCTGATGCTCAACTCCCGAAAGTGTTTGGCCGTGATACGAAGATTCAATGCTTGAAAGCTTTTATTTGGGCTAATATTGGAAAATCTTTGGCCTAATGCTCAACTTTTGAAAGCCTCTGGCCTGACACTTAACTTCTAAAAGCCTTTGAGTAGGACATGAAAATTTAATGCCTATAAGCCTTTGACCATGCCAGCATTAAAACACCTTTGGCCTGATGCTCAACTCTCGAAAGCCTTTGGCCAAGATGAGAAGAACAACACTCGAAAGCCCTTGGCTGAGCTAGCATTGGAGAACCTTTAGCCTGATACTCAACTCTCAAAAGCCTTTGATCGGGATAAAAAAAATTAACACCCAAAAATCTTTGGTCGGGCCAGTGTTGGAAAGCCTTTGACCTGATCTCAACTCTCGAAAGCTATTGGCTGGGACAAAAAGAACCAATACCCGAAAGCCTTTGGCTGGGCCAACATAAGGAAGCCTTTCACCTAATGCTCAATTTCTAAGAGTCTTCAGCCCAGTGCTTTATTTTTGAAAGCCCTTCATTGGGCTAGTGTTGACAAACACCTAGAGGCTAATAATTGAAACCCATACTTAGTCTTGAAAAGCTTGTGGTTAGATATTCAACACTTTAAAATTGCCTTTGCTTGAGAACCACCTCAACACTGGTTGATGACAAATCGAATAAGAATAATATCAGCATCAAGCAACATGCTCCAATAAGAGTCACCTATGCTGTAGTCCTTGCCACTACTTAAGGATGGAGGTGGAGGTGCATTTCATCATGAAGGCCATGCCAAACTTTGAACATGACAATCATAGTTTTAGGCCCTTACTAATGGCTAGTGAGTTTTTAATTCTATGATGATCGAATATGGCATTAGAAAGCATTCATAACTATACATGCCGGACCACAACACTTAGTCAAAAACTAAAAGCATTTCATTAATAGTATTAGTAAAAATGAAGCATTTCATTGATAGTACCAAAAGGAACCCAAAAGTTCTACCAAATGGCCATCTATATTAGACAGGCCGATGATATTTCCATTGGCAAAAAGAAAAGAATGAAAGACATATTCTAAGCAAATGAGGGGCCGGTAGCTCCTTCGTTCCCACTGACATTTACTTCGGGAGCTCACGCACCTTCAACGAGAGCATCATCATCTGACTCATCCTCGTCCAAGAAATCCAGGATGAGGTTCAAGTAATGTTTGAAGATTCTCCTCTAGGTATCGTTCATATCCTCAATGGAGCTTAGTTGGATAAAATGTAGCTTATCCTGGTGGCACTCCTCAGAAGTTTTGTAAGCTTCCACCACTTTTTTCCCTGTCTCTTCTTTTTGTGCTTTGAGATCCATGATCTCTCACTGCACAGCCTCTAGATCTCCCTCTTTAAAAGAGAGCTCCTCCTTAAGCTGATCTCTTTCAGTCTCAACATATTTGAGACCAGCTTCAGAAGTTTTCTGGCAAGCTTCCTGTTAGGATATATGATTTGATGATAAGCATGCTATTCTATGTTCAAAAATTCTTATGGCAACGGAAGTAAAATACATAAAAAATATTTTTTCTAAAGGCATGTTGATTTTAACAAATCATATGTGCATCTAAATCATATCTCTAGTATGTTGGAATAATTAAAACTAATCAAATCTAAAAAGTTAAAAATTTTACGAAGGAATCTACTTACCTTGATCGCTACAATCCTTTTTCTAATGCCGGATCTATCAAATTTATTAGATCTTCCAAGATTCATCGGAGCCATGCACGTGCCCGGCCTTTGTTGGTATCCATACGGAGCCTTCCTAACTGAATCACCAAGAGCCCTGCATTGCTAGACCCTTACAGGTCTTTCTTCAAGTATGGAAATGGACCTTCTTCTACTAGTCTAGAAACTAAAACTTAGTAGCCTTCTCTCTTGTTCTCAAGAAGTTAAATACTAGAAAAATAAAGTAATATTTTTTTGATATTTGTTTTGGAAACAATGGGCTCTTAGCTTTTTATAGAGATATAAATCTTATCTTTTTATGGAGGATAAAGAATTGGATGAAATTATGAAGGGATGTGTGACATAATTAATTCTATGCTCCATAAATTTGTGGTCCTCAAATCTCCATGCCAAAACCTCTCTTCATGCCTCCTTAAAATTCTAGATAAAAGTGGTTTCTTATTTGATTTCATCAAACTTCAAATAAAATAAGAATCCAATATTATCTAAAGAGGAGAGAGAGTCCTAGATAAAAAAAGGGTACCAACTTGGTGCCTCCCTCTTCTCACCATGCATGCCAAGAGGAGGCATGTATTTTCCATGCCCTTTTCTTGGTTTCTATGTGAGATAAGAGAAAGACCTAGTCAACTAGGTCTCCTAATTACTAGTCAAATTTGACTAATTTTTGAAACTATTTCAAGCTCAAATTGAATCAAATTTGAAAAGGCTATTGACCCAATTAGATTAGGTCTATAATTCAAGTCCAACCTAAATTACTAATCCAATTAACTTTAAATAAAGTTAATAAAATTTAAATCTGATTTAATTAGATCAAATAATGAAGTCAAATATTATTGTCATATTTATAAATAAATCTATCATGCTAAAACTAGTAAGTACTAAAATTAGTAGTGCTAATTTTAGCAAGTACCAAAATTAGCAATGCTAAAATTGACAGGTGCCAAAATTAGCAGGTACTAAATATGTAACTCTTATATAAACCTATACTTTAGTCAGGTCAACTCCTATTGTGTGTGACCCCTCAAGTTTTATTCCATCTAGTAGTGAGATATATCATGATCTCTATCATAGTATCATCGAAACTCTTTTAATAGATTGAAACAATTTTAGCTTAACCTTAACTTGGATCGTTGATCTAAAAATGATCATAGTGCATTTTTACAATCCACCAGTAATATCTAGCAGTATATAATGGCAATCTAGTAGAATATAAATGAACCCCTAGGTGTAGTTATTGTGAGATCAATTTTTTCTATCAAAAATCCTGATAGGATGCCATGCTTTGGTTCAATTCTAATCATGACACTTAGTGATGCACAGGATTGATACTGGGAATGGTGAATTGGATATGAAGGTAATGAGTAGGTCAACAAGGAATCGATCACTCTTAGTTGGAGGAGATTGCATCCAGCTAGTTATCAATCGGATGATGATTCAGGGAATCTTTGATCAAAGTAAAGATATTAGAGATGATTTCTAATATCAAGATAATTGAATCATCAATATAAGATTGAGCTAGAAATGAATATAATATTGGAGTTGATATATATCCATATCCATAATTATATTCTGGGTGCAGGCTGATCGAAGGATTTAATTGTACGGTAACTTTCTATTGAAGGGTATTTTTGGTATTTCACCAGAATTTCCATATCTTCCGGGTAGACATGACACGTTGCTAGACGTCAATCTTGTCTTGTGGGTTGATTAAATTGAATGATCACTTATTAGGAAGAGTCCTAATTGATCATAATCGGGTAAGCCCGATTTGACCTAAATCGATTAGAAAGAGTTCTAATCAAATTAGGTCAACTTGTATTCGAACCCACTATTGGCTAGATGTGGAACCCAATGGGTCACACACTTAAGAGAATTGATCAAAGGTTTAATTTTGTAATTAAATCATTTTGCATGATGACACTCTAGCAGGTGTTGCAAATCCTAGCTTCTATTCGAATTAGATTCGAATTAGGGTTTCGGATTGGTTCAATTTGGGTTCTAATTGGATCTAATTAGATCCTAATTGAGTTTATAGGGATTATGGCTAACCCTATTGGCTAACAAGGTATTTAGGCTAGCCCCTCCATCCATCCCTTTGCATTTTCATGCCAAAATGCCAAGAGTCCATGCGCTTATGGACTCTGGCGCGCCATTTGGAGGAGTCCATGGGCGCATGGACTCTTGGCGCGCCCACTTAATTCTCTGATGAATTAAGATGGGGCCGCTTTTCTTTCTCACCTTAGCGCCTCACTTGTCCTCCCTTGGATGGAAATCTAATGGGTGGTGGGGTTTTAAGAAAGAAAGAAAGCACTATTGCTTCCCGGTTGCACGAAATAACATCTCTTCAGAGATTTAAATTCGTGACTCCTTTCTTTTTAAAACATCGCGACTTTTCCTTTAAGAAAGGCCGTGGGATTTAATTTGGAAGGCCGTGAGAAGGAGGGAAGGGGCGTGAGAAAATGAGAAGGGCGAGAGAAGGAGTTTACGGAGAGATGTGTGGGCGCCTATCTGAAATCAATTTAATGGGGTCAGGAAAAATCAGAACCGGGTAATGCTTTTTTTTTTCTTCTTCCTCTCCAAAAGACTCCTTCCCTCTTTTCTTGTTTTACATTGTTTCCTTTACAAAGGACTCCTCTGTCGAAACTCTGTTGCTGAACAAGAATAAAAGAGAAGGTCTCCGACGGTAAAGGAAAGAAGGAGTTCTGATTTTGTTCCTTCTTTCTTACATTAAGACATTCTTGTCTTAATTTCTCCTCCAATTTAAGACAAGCCTAAATCCCCTTAGGACAAAGTCTTTTCTTCAAGACAAGTGTGTCTTAGAGGATCAAGGTCTTAGTGGAAGGAGGAGAAGAGATCAAAGAAAGGGAGGCAACCTCTTGTGTGGAAGAATTCCAACCATAATCCGAAGAATTGAGTTCTAGGGAGAAGAACTCAATAGGAGGAACCATTGGACAAGAAGATAGTGTTTTTGATCAGTGCTCTGTGTGGATCACCATCGGAGGGCAGACACCTGGGCGCCTTGTGAATTCAGTTAGCCCCTTCAACTTCAAGTTTGTTGGAATAAGCAATTACAGGTTGGTACCCTTATCCTAATTTGCGTAGATATGCTTGTCATATGTTCTAGTATTATTTAAAGAGTTCCTGGTTTAGGATTTTTGGTGTGAATTTAGTTTCAATTTTGAAATTACCCTTCCACTGCATTGCACCGGAACCCAACAGTGGTATCAGAGCCTCCTTAATTAGGACTATAATCTATGATAGTTTGTATGTTACATATTAGGGTTTTTAAATCCTAATATGCTACTACACTTAGCATATCTTTGATTGCATATATGTTTTGATGTATGCCACTAGTTAGGGTTTTTCACTCAAACCCTAATTATTATAGAGATATGTTTAGTTTTGAAGCCATCATACTGAAATAAGGTTGCCCTGGCATAATGGTGGATCCATTATGTGGTAAATGGTTGTCCTAGTATGATGACACACTTAGCACATATTTGTTTATTTATAAGAGTGATATGTTGATTGTGATACATTCTATAAGAATGTGCTGGCAATTTATAAATCCCTCCTCTTAAAAATTATATTAAGTCTTAGTATATTTAACTAATAAGCATCACTAGTCATGATGTACAATTGATCATTCGGTGTCTAGAAAGGTGGTTCTGGGAAGGTAAAGAGAATTATGGTTTTTAATTGGTTCCGTTGACTGACCTGACCAATTTTTATTGGTGTCTAGGAAAGCAACGGGGGGACTCCCACATCTCTTCCACTTGCCTGGCCGATTTGATTAAATTTAAATCTTGACTAAAATGCTTAGTGTTAAAAATACTATATATTGGCCTTCCTTCATGCTGGATCATTATTGTGTTATGAACCACATTAGGTTTGTTGTGTTATTTGCAAGACCTAATATGGTGATTGACATAATACTAGTCTAGTGCATAGATATGCTTACAGTATATTCAGTATAATGCTTTGTTGTGTTATCTGCAAGGGCATTATATTTGAGTATTGACTGTATAGAAATGAAACGGTCTTGACTTAACTAGAACATTATGGTTTGTTGTGTTTTCTGCAAGACTAATAATGTTCTAGAGGCCAAGTTACTTCTTGAGAATTATATGAGATATAATTGGAAGAGTTTCCTACCTTTGAGCTTTTAAAAGATTTGTTGTGTTTTCTGCAAAATCTTTTATAAGTTGTTAGGATCTCAATCTCACTAAGAAAAACCAGTCAGGGTTCTTCTCGATTATCATAGTGAGGGCTATGATTTTTGATAAAATAGTGGGAGACATAATTAAATTGAAGACCTAATTTAATTATGTAAGTCATTTCATGGTTGTTTGCTTATGTATTGTTCTTTATTAAATGTAGATAAATGGCATCTTCATTATCACTGCGAAGTATATTAGATACCAACAAACTGACTGGTCCAAACTATGTGGACTGGTTGAGAAATTTAAAGATTGTGCTAAGTTCAGAAAAACTTTCTTATATTCTTGATACCCCTAGTCTTAATCCACTAGGGGACGATGCCATACAGGAAGATATGGCCACATACAAAATGTGGCAGAATGACTCCCTCACTGTCAAGTGTATCATACTAGCCTCTATGACCAATGAGTTACAGAGACAGCATGAAAGCATGGATACTCAATCCATAATGCTCAATTTAAAAGAGCTTTATGGAGAACATAGCTGAACTGCTAGATATGAAATATCTAAGCAGTTATTCCGTGCTAGGATGACAGAGGGAACATCTGTTCAGGATCATATTCTGAAGGTAATTGACTTAATCACCAGATTGGGTCAATTAGGTTTTATCATAGATGGGGAGTTGAATCAGGATTTAATCCTGCAATCACTCCCGGAGTCATTTTCTCAGTTTGTCTTGAATTATCACATGAAGAAACTAAACACTTCCTTGCCTGAGCTGTTAAATATTTTAAAAATAGCGGAGAGCCACGTTAAGAAAGAAAAGGCTCCAATTCTTCTTGTTGATAAGACCAATAAGAAGAAATCAGGCAAAAAGGGTTTTAATAGGAGGCTAAACCCTAAGGATGGCATCAATAAGAATAAGAAAGGAAAGAATGCCTCAAAATAGTTGACCTGTTTCTTTTGCGCCAAAGCAGGACATTGGAAAAGGAATTGCAAGGCTTACATTGCAACTGTGAAGCCTGGTGCGTCAAATGCACCAAAAGGTATGTATGAGATACATGCTATATTGACATTAAATTCGTCTATATCAAATACTTGGGTATTGGATATCGCTTGTGGTTACCATATATGCAAATCTTTGCAGGACCTCCACAAGCTTAAAGTATTGAAGGAAGGTGACTTCAATCTCTACGGTGCTAGTGGTGATATCATCCAAGCAGAAGCTGTAGGGACCTATATTCTGAAGTTGCCTTCAAGGAAGATCTTGGAGTTAGAAAATTGTTATTATATGCCTAAGGTTATTAGGAACATTATATCTATTCCCTTGTTATTAAAACAAGGATATGTAATGGATGTAACGAGCACTGGTTGCTCGATAATGTTATCTAATGAATTTGTTTGTTCTGGCATATTTAGCAATGGGCTCTTAACTCTTTCTTCCAATGATAGTGTTTTTCATGTCAATAATAAAAGAAAAAGAGAAGACTTTAATGATACTTTACTTTGGCATCATCGACTTGGTCATGTTAATGAGTCTAGGATAAGCAAGTTATACAAGAAAAAATTCCTTGATCCTTATAAGTATGAATCATTAGGAACTTGCAAATCATGTCTCATGGGTAAGATGACCAAGACTCCATTTACTGGACATGGAGAAAGGTCAACTGAGTTATTAGGACTTATACATACTGATGTATGTGGTCCAATGATAACTCAGGCCAGAGGTGGATACTCATATTTTATCACTTTACAGATGATTTATCTAGGTTCGGATGTGTGTATCTTATGAAACATAAATCTGAAGCCTTTGATAAATTTAAGGAGTATCAAAGTATGGTCGAAAAACAAACCGAGAAAAGTATTAAAGTTCTTCGTTCTGATCGAGGAGGAGAATACTTATCCACGGAGTTTTTAGACTATCTTAAAGTTAATGGAGTACTTTCTGAATGGACCCCTCCATATACACCACGACTAAATGGTATAGCTGAAAGGAGGAATCGTACCTTATTAGATATGGTACGATCCATGATGTGCTTCACAAATATACCCATTTCCTTCTGGGGTCATGCCCTAGAAACCGGTTGTTTACATTCTAAACAAAGTACCTTCTAAATCTGTTGCTTGTACTCCATATGAAATTTGGAGTGGAAAGAAACCGTATCTTAAATATTTTAAGGTATGGGGATGTCCAGCTTATGTTAAAAGAAATTTTGGACATAAGTTGGAACCTAGAGTGGATAAATGTCTATTTATAGGATATCCTAGAGAGGGTAGAGGATATCTATTTTACCATCCTACTGAACAAAAGATTTTTGTCAGCAGGCATGCCACTTTTCTAAAAAAAGATTTCATTTTAGAAAAGGGCAATTATAGAACTATTGAACTTGGAGAAGTACAAGAAACACAGATAGACAGTTCTTAACCATTAGAACATATAGTTAGGATAGAACTAGAACACAAAACTCCTTCCCGTAGGTCAGATAGAGTGCCACGGGCACCTGAGAGGTATGGGTTTATTATTGAAAATAATGAAGCCCAAGTCATTCAAAATGATGAACCTCTGACCTATACGGAAGCTATCTTGAGTACTGATTCAGATAAATGGCAAGAAGCAATGGAATCCGAGATAGACTCTATGTATGTAAACCAAGTATGGTCTTTGGTCGATGCACCAGAGGGTGTTAATCCTATTGGGTGCAAATGGGTCTATAAGAAAAAGATTGGGGCTGATGGCCAAGTTGAAACCTATAAAGCCAGATTAGTGGCAAAAGGTTTTAGACAAAAACAGGGAATTGATTATGATGAAACATTCTCACCTGTTGCCATGCTCAAATCAATCCGGATTTTACTTGCTATAGCAGCATACCACGATTATGAGATCTAGCAGATGGATGTGAAGACTGCATTCCTCAATGGTTTCCTTGAGGAAGAAGTCTACATGTCACAGCCAGAAGGTTTTATTTCAAAGAATAAACCTAATCAAGTATGCAAGCTAAAGAAATCCATTTATGGATTAAAGCAATCTTCAAGGAGTTGGAACATCCGCTTTGATGAAACTATTAAAAGGTTTGGTTTTATCAAAAATGTGGATGAACCCTGTGTTTATAAGAAGACTAGTGGGAGTGCCATAGTTTTCTTGGTTCTATATGTAGATGACATAGTCCTCATTGGGAATGATATCCCAATGTTGCAATCAGTCAAGGTTTGGCTATCAAACTAGTTTTCCATGAAAGATTTGGGAGAAGCATCCTATATACTAGGTATTATGATCTATAGAGATAGATCTAAGAGGATGCTAGGTTTATCCCAATCTAGGTACATTGACTTAGTGCTGAAAAGATTCAGCATGGATGGAAGTAAAAGAGGTTATCTTCCTATGAGTCAAGGCATACATCTTTCTAAAAGGATGTCTCCTAAGACACCTGAAGAAAGAAATAGAATGAATTCTATACCTTATGCTTCAGCAATAGGGTCCATAATGTATGCCATGTTATGTACCAGGCCTGATATGGCATATGCTTTAGGCATTGTCAGTAGGTTTCAGGCTGATCCAGGAGAGGATCATTGGAAAGCAGTTAAAAATATTCTTAAGTACCTGAGGACTAAGGATATTTTTCTGGTTTATGGTGGTTCTGATCTTAAACTGGAAGCTTATTCTGATTCTAGTTTTCAATCAGACCTTGATGATAGCAAATCCATTTCGGGATATATTTTTTTCCTAAATGGTGGAGCAGGGAGTTGGAAGAGTACCAAGCAGCAGACTGTAGCTGACTCAACCATAGAGGCAGAATACATAGCTGTCAGTGAAGCCGCCAAGGAAGCAGTCTGGACGAAGAAGTTCATCATAGAGTTGGGTGTTGTTCCTGAGATTGAAAACCCAGTGCCACTTTACTGTGACAATACTAGGGCTGTTGCTCAAGCTAAGGAACCAAGAGCTCATCATAAGTCCAAGCACATTCTGAGACGCTTCCATCTCGTCCAAGAAATATTAGAAAGACAAGATGTCTACATAAATAGAGTTGATACAAAGAACAATGTAGCAGACCCGTTCATTAAGGCTCTACCACAGTGAGAGTTTGATCGCCACCTTGAGTGTATGGGTTTAAGATTTAAAGGTGATTGGCTTTAGTGCAAGTGGGAGATTGAAAGGGATATGCCCTACAAGCCAATCTATGTTGTATCTCCCAAACCATTGTAATTGACAATATTCTAATAAAGGCATTATTTTTCATCATACGTTGTGTTTATATTATATGATGAACCCCATAGATTAGGGCTATGATTTTAGGGTTATGATGAGATCATACCAGTGAGACCTAAAGTCTCAAAACCTTAATCTAAAATATTCCTAGTCAAAGGAACCCTGAGTAGGGGATCAGGGTTTTTTCGATAAGACTAGCACATCCCATGTATACTGGATAGGGTGACTGCTCTTACAGTCACTTGTGTATGACACTAATACAAGGATGTGGGTGCTCATTAGAGAATGAGTTCTCTGATATGATCCAACTTGAGAACATCTAATGGAGTCTTAGCTACATGTCAATAGAAGGTTCTCATAGTGGGAGTGGTACAAGTAATCCTTTGACCTGAGACTGCCATAAGTACCTTATGTACATGAACCCATGCTTTGGTTCAATTCTAATCATGACACTTAGTCATGCACAGGATTGATACTAGGAATGGTGAATTGGATATGAAGGTAATGAGTAGGTCAACAAGGAATTGATCACTCTTAGTAAGAGGAGATTGCATCTAGCTAGTTAACAATCGGATGATGATTCAGGGAATCTTTGATCAAAGTAAAGATATTAGAGATGATTTCTAATATCAAGATAATTGAATCATCAATATAAGATTGAGCTAGAAACAAATATAATATTGGAGTTGACATATATCCATATCCATAATTATATTCTGGGTGCAGGCTGATCGAAGGATTTAATTGTACGGTAACTTTCTACTGAAGGGTATTTTTGGTATTTCACCAAAATTTTCATATCTTCCGGGTAGACATGACACGTTGCTAGACGTCAATCTTGTCTTGTGCGTTGATTAAATTGAATGATCACTTATTAGGAAGAGTCCTAATTGATCATAATTGGGTAAGCCCAATTTGACCTAAATCGATTAGAAAGAGTTCTAATCAAATTAGGTCAACTTGTATTCGAACCCACTGCTGCCTAGATGTGGAACCCAATGGGTCACATACTTAAGAGAATTGATCAAGGGTTTAATTTTGTAATTAAATCATTTTGCATGATGACACTCTAGCAGGTGTTGCAAATCCTAGCTTCTATTCGAATTAGGGTTCCGGATTGGTTCAATTTGGATTCTAATTTGATCTAATTAGACCCTAATTGAGTTTATAAGGATTATGGCTAACCCTATTGGCTAACCAAGTATTTAGGCTAGCCCCTCCACCCGCCCCTTTGCATTTTCATGCTAAAATGCCAAGAGTCCATGCGCTTATGGACTCTTGGCACGCCATTTGGAGGAGTCCATGGGCGCATGGACTCTTGGCGCGCCCACTTAATTCTCTGATGAATTAAGATGGGGCGACTTTTCTTTCTCACCTTAGCGCCTCAGTTGTCCTCCCTTGGATGGAAATCTAACGGGTGGTGGGGTTTTAAGAAAGAAATAAAGTGCTGTTGCTTCCCAATTGCGCGAAATAACATCTCTTCGGAGATTTAAATTCGCGACTCCTTTCTTTATAAAACATCGTGACTTTTCCTTTAAGAAAGGCCATGGGATTTATCTGGAAGGCCGTGAGAAGGAGGGAAGGGGCGTGAGAAAATGAGAAGGGCGTGAGAAGGAGTTTACGGAGAGATGTGTGGGCGCCTATCTGAAATCTATTTAAGGGGTCAGGAAAAATCAGAACCGGGTAATGCTTTTATTGTTCTTCTTCCTCTCCAAAAGACTCCTTCCCTCTTTTCTTGTTTTACATTGTTTCCTTTACAGAGGACTCCTCTGTCGAAACTCTGTTGCTGAACAAGAATAAAAGAGAAGGTCTCCAACGATAAAGGAAAGAAGTTCTTTCTTACATTAAGACATTCTTGTCTTAATTTCTCCTCCAATTTAAGACAAGCCTAAATTCCCTTAGGACAAAGTCTTTTCTTCAAGACAAGTGTGTCTTAGAGGGTCAAGGTCTTAGTGGAAGGAGGAGAAGAGATCAAAGAAAGGGAGGCAACCTCTTGTGTGGAAGAATTCCAGCCATAATCCGAAGAATTGAGTTCTAGGAAGAAGAACTCAATAGGAGGAACTATTGGACAAGAAGATAGTGTTTTTGATCAATGCTCTATGTGGATCACCATCGGAGGGCGGACACCTGGATGCCTGGTGAATTCAGTTAGCCCCTTCAACTTCAAGTTTGTTGGAATAGGCGATTACAGGTTGGTACCCTAATCATAATTTGCATAGATATGCTTGTCATTTCTAATCTTATTTAAGGAGTTCTTGGTTTAGGGTTTTTGGTGTGAATTTAGTTTCAATTTTGAAATTATCCTTCCGCTGCATTGCACCGCAACCCAACATGAAGTACTTAGAAAATATAAATTAGACTTTACTAAATAGCAATTTCTCGACTTTCGAGTCAGCTCGCTCAGCCCTAGAAACATCCAAGTCGGCTCAACCAGAGCAAACTTAGAGCAATCAGAACACCAAGTTGGCTAAGCACAGACTTAGTCGGCTCGATCAGAGCAAAAGTATAATACTCAAAGATTTGAGCCAGCTCGACCAGAGCAAAATTGCTCGAGTCTACTCGAACAGAAACTTTTCATATGAAATCAAATGGTCCAGAAGTTCAGTTCAATACACTAAGAAATTTAGGGAAAGATGTTCAAAAATCATGAGTAATTGTGGGAGGCTTTCTATATAATTTTTTTTGTTCTAGAAGGAAATTAGGTTTACTAAATCTAGAAAGGATAACATAGCCCTAATTCTCCTCTAATCAACTCAAATCTATCCTGATTTAGTGGCTTGGTAAAGATATCAGCTAATTATTTTTTGGTTGGGATAAATTCTAGTTCTATATCATCGTTCAGAACATGGTCTCTAATGAAATGATGTCTAATTTTTATATGCTTTATCCTAGAATGCTGAATAAGATTTTTAGATAAATTTATAGCACTTGTGTTATCACACTTAATAGGAATTTTGCATTGTGAAACACCAAAATCTTATATTTGTTGTTTAATCCACAATACTTGTGCACAACAACTTCCTGCAGCAACATACTCTACCTCAGCAATAGAAAGCGCTATCAAGTTTTGTTTCTTGCAGTGCCATAAGATTAAGTTCAACCCTAGAAATTGACAAGTACTGCTAGTGCTTTTTCTATCTACTTTACAACCATCATAATCAGCATCAGAAAATTTGATTAAATTTAAAGATGTTTTTTTTGAAAACCAAAGACCTAGGTTACTTATACCTTTCAAGTATTTAAAAATTCTTTTAACAGCAAGCATATGTGTTTCTTTAGGATTGCATTGAAATCTTGCACAAAGACAAACACTATACAAGATATCAGGTCAACTGGCCATCAAATATAAAAGAGATCCGATCATACCTCTATAAAGCTTTTGGTCAACATTGGATCCACTTTCATCATTATCCAATTTACAGGATGGGCTCATGGGTGTGTTCATTTGTTTGCTTGTCTCCATACCAAACTTCTTGATGATTTCTTTGGTATATTTGGATTCGTTATTGAAGATCCCTTCCTTTGATTGTTTTACTTGAAGTCTGAGGAAGTAATTCAGTTCACCCATTAGGCTCATTTCAAATTCTCCCTGCATTAGCTTAGCAAATTCAACACAAAATCTTTCATTAGTTGCACCAAAAATAATATCATTAACATAAATTTGTACAACTAATATATGATTATTTTTCTTCTTAATGAAAAGAGTTTTTTCAACATTTTCTCTTGAAAAATTATTTTTAATTAAGAAAGTGCTAAGTCTATCAGACTAGGCTCTAGGGGCTTGTTTCAAACCATATAAAGCTTTATTAAGTTTAAACACATGGTTTGGAAAAGCATGATTTTCAAAACCCGGTGGTTGTTCTACAAAAACTTGTTCGGCGATAAAACCATTTAAAAATATACTTTTTACATCTATTTGAAAAAGTTTGAAATTCATGTAGCAAGCAAATGCAAGAAGTAATCTAATGGCTTCTAAATTTGCTATAGGTGCATAAGTTTCATCAAAATCTATACCTTCTTGACTATATCCCTTAGCCACTAATCTAGCTTTGTTTCTAATAACATTTCCTTGTTCATCTAATTTATGCCTATAGACCTATTTGGTTCCTATAATTGGATGGTCTTTAGGTCTATCAACTAGTGTCCAAACTTTATTCCTTTCAAACTGGTTCAGTTCTTCATGCATGGCTAACATCAAATTTGGATAATTTTCTGCTTCTTGTAAGGTGTGAGGTTCTATTTGAGATACAAAGGCTAGGTAATCATGTGCAGTTCTATGTGCAGATCTAGTCCTTATACCTTGAGAAGGATCGCCAAGGATTAATTCTTTAGGATGGGAGGTAGCGTACCTCCATTCAGTTGGTAGATCGGTATGATCTTTACTTACTGTTTCTTCTCCTTCTTCTGTTGATCTTTCTTGAATACTCATGTCTTCCATCTCCTTTCGAATCGTACCTGCATCGTTATCAACACACTCATCTTTTCTAGATGGTGATAGGTTAGATTCATCAAAAATGACATGCATTGATTCTTCAACAATAAGAGTCATTTTATTAAAAATCCTATATGCTTTGCTATGAAGTGAATAACCAAGGAAAATAGCTTCATCAGATTTAGCATCAAATTTTTCTAGATTATCCTTACCATTATTAAGTACAAAGCATTTGCATCTAAACACATGAAAATAATTTATATTGGATTTCTTTTCATTCCAAAGCTCATAGGGGGTTTTCTTCAAAATAGGATGGATTAAAATACAGTTTAAAATATAACATGCAGTATTCACCACTTCTGTCCAAAAGTACCTTGAAAGATTACCTTCACACAATATTGTTCTAGCCATTTCTTCCAAAGTCCTATTTTTTCCCTCTACAATACCATTTTGTTGTGGTGTTCTAGGAGTGGAGAAGTTGTGATCAATGCCATTTTCAGTACAATAATCATCAAAAAATTGATTTTCAAACTCAGTAACAAGATCACTCCTAATTAAAATTATTGAAATATTTTTCTAATTTGAAACATTCTTATGAAATTTTCTAAACATTTTAAAAGTTTCATCTTTGTGTGCAATAAACAAAACCCATGTAAATCTGGAAAAATCATCTACAATTATAAGGACATATTTCATACCTCCTAGGCTTGTTGTCCTAGTTGGTCCAAATAAATCATGTGAAGTAGTTCTAAAGGTCTAGAAGTTGAAATCAAATTTTTTGATTTAAATCTCCACCTCGTTTGTTTACCCATTTGGCATGCATCACAAACATGATCAAAATCAACTTTAAACTTAGGCATGCCTCTAACAAGATTTTTGGAAATTAATTTAGCAATTGTATGTATGCTAGCATGACCCAATCATCTATGCCATAATAAGCAAGACTCCTTGGTCTTAGCATTCATTGCAACTAAACTGGAGCTACTTGACATGGCAAGATCATTTAGATCTACCACATAAATATTTCCTAGTCGATGTCCAATGAATTTACTGCTAGAGTCAAGAGAGTTTGTTACTATACACATAGATGATTCAAAGATAACTTTGAAGCCTTTATCACACAATTGATTAATACTCAATAAATTATGCTTCAATTTATCTACTAACAACACAGTTTCAATGAAAGTATAGGAATTTATTTTAATCTTACCAATTCCAAATATTTTCCCCTTGCCATTGTCTCCAAATGTAACCATACCTCCTTCTTTCATTTCCAAGATTATGAATTGATCCTTGTCACCCATCATATGCCTTGAACAGCCACTATCAAGATACCATTTTTTCTTTAATTTCTGGGCTGCAAGACATTCCTCATCTTCGAGACCCATTAGACATAGATTTGTTGTTTTGGTGGTCTCTTCTTCTTCAGTTGAAGTGGAGTCTTCACTATCACTCCACGTGGCAACCATCACTTTCTTTTTCTTCTTTCTGAAGAATTTCGTTAGTTAAGGACAGTCCAGATGAATATGCCCCGGTTTCTTACATTCATAGCAGGTGGGGACTTGCTCCTTATCTTTATCTTTGTCCTTGTCCTTTTCTTTTGAATGCTCTCCTCGTTTATGGAATTTTCTGTTATATCTACCTTTCTTCTTTTCCATAAACTTTCTGAATCTCCTCACGACCATTGCAATGTCTTCATCTTCAAGATCATCTTCGAAGGAAGAGGAGTCATCTTCAGTCTCTTCATCATCTTTAGATTCTAATGCAGCCTTGAATGCAATTATCTTTTTCTTTTTCTGATCATCATCTATTCTATGCTGTATGGCTAATTCGTGAGTGATGAGAAATCCCATTAATTCATCCATTGATAAAATGTTTAAATCTTTGGCTTCCTGAATGGCAGTGACTTTAGGATCCCATTTGTCAGGAAGTGATCTCAAGATTTTCTGTACTAAATCAGCATTTGAATATATCCTGCCAAGACTTTTCAAACCATTAATAATATCTGTAAATCTAGTGTACATGGCAAAAATTCTTTCATTAGGCTCCATCTTAAACAATTCATAATTATGCACTAAAAAATTTATCTTTGAGGTTTTCACTTGTGAAGTTCCTTCATGGGTCACCTCAAGTTTATCTCAAATTTCCTTCACTGAGGAGCAAATGGAAATTCGATTAAACTCATTTGAATCCAAAGCACAGTAAAGCAAGTTCATGGCTTTGGCATTCAATTCCCCTAATTTCATGTCGAGTTCATCCCAATCCTCTTCAGGCTTAGGGACATCCATGCCATCAACTTTGATCACTTAGCCCTTTAAGAATGACCTTCCATAACTGAAAATCAATAGCTTGAATATAGATTTTCATTCATGCTTTCCAATATGCATAATTTGTTCCTGTGAATAGTGGAGGTCTATGAGTTGACTGGCCTTCCACTAAGGATGTACTCATGGGATGAGCCATCAATCTTTACTATAATGTAATCAGAGACACTGCTCTAAAACCAGTTGTTGCCCAGGTGGATACCCAAGAGGGGGGTGAATTAGGAATTTAAAAAAAAAAAATTAAAGTAAGTAATATGCAATTCAAAATCCTTTGCAAGTGTTAGGTGCTGTGATAGAATTATAAAATGCAGAAGCTAAATAGAGTAGAGAAAGCACAACACAAACATGCCAAATTTATAGTGGTTCGGAGCAACCCAACTCCTATGTCCACTATCCAAGATACAACTTAGGATTTCCACTATATTTACACACGAATATAGTAGGATTATTTTATAGGATCATAATCCAAAATCTCTACACTTTGGTTTTACGGGATCACCAAAGAAACCCAACACCCTTTGGTTTTAACAAGCTTACCAAAGAAACCTAACTTGATTTTCACAGGATCACCAAGAACCTAACCCTTGGTTTTAACAAGGCTCACCAAGAATCTATTTGGTTTTTCAACTAGGCTCACCAATAACCCAACAATTCAAAGATTGAATTGAAAATAAATGCAACAAAAATGACAAACTCAGGTTGTCGGATAGTTGCCGGTGTAGCTTAATAGAAGTCCACTTGAATACTCTTGAATAAACTTTAATTACTTCAGTGGTTTCTTCCCAAAAATTGCTTCAAGCTTCAAATTGGAGTTGATGCAGACTTGAAAGCTTGACTTGAATGCTCTTGTGCTCTTGGTTGGTAGGATATTAAATGAATCTCTCTCTTCTTTGAATAACTCTCTTCTTGATTGCTTTAAGGTAGTTCAAATCCTTCAAATTTAAAGTCTTTCATCATCCCAAGGCAGTTCTAGCCATTATAGACTGTTGGGGAATGATTTGTGACCGTTGGAGCACCTTTTAGCATTCAAAAATAAATTTTGGAACTAGCCATTAGATACCTGAAAATGATGTTCGAGTCGGCTCGAATTCCTTCGAGTTGGCTCGGATCCTTCGAGTCGATAGGTCGAGTCACCAAATCTTTAATGCAGTCGGCTCTGTGTCTCAGGGTGCAGAATGTCACTCTAGACGAGTTAGCTCTTGATAGCTCGGGTCGGCTCGAACTTAAAACCTGAAAAACTTGAACTCAAGGAGTCGGCTCTTTTCAGCTTGGGTCGGCTCTTCTTCTCAGGTTCGTAAAAACCTTACTCTGGAAGATTCGGCTCAATGCAGTTCAGGTCAGCTCATTTTCTCAAGCTTTCAAAATTAGGTCTGGTAGAGTCGGCTCTTTATAGGTTGGGTCGGCTCGCTTGGCTGTTCTTAGAAAACTTCAAGAAATGGACTCTAGAGGAGTCGACTTGAACTGATTCCAGTTGACTCGGATTCACTAGAGTTTTCTCGCTTTCCATCGAGTCAGCTCGGATTGCTGTGTTCCAGAATCCTTGCTACATGCTAGTAAGTAGAGTCGGCTCTTCTTCACTTGGGTCGGCTCAAGTGTCTTCTTTAGGAATTTTATAATTGAACTTAAAGAAAACTCTCACCAACTCTTTTACAATTTTATATAAACCAACTCAAACTAAAATTCATAGCACACATATACTCACAGAAGTAACCCTTTTTACTTGATTTTTCTTTGCATTTTCATTGGGTTCTTCTTTATAAAAATATTTACAACACAACTCAAATAAGAAAGTAGAAATGTAGGAGTTGAAGTTTGAATATGTTATACATCCTACAAAAACATGTCAAATACTTGAAGAGTTGTCAAAAATAAATGTACATTCTCCAATATTTGGTTATCATCAAAATCACTTGTGAGTATTGATCTAGAGCTAAGTCCTACGGGGTTTCTCAATCTCGGGATCCTTTCATTATCTTTGTTTAGGGACTATCTTTGCTTGCTAGAAAGTTCTTGTCCTTATAAAATCTCTAGTTCCATTCTTAACTAGACTTTGAGATTCAGTACATCTCTTAAAACCTAAAACTCAAAAGAAAAATCATTTGCATATCCATCTCATCATTAGTATAGTCCTGCATCATCTTAGTCCTACATCATTTTGGTATTAGAGCTTCATCCCGCATCACCATGTCAACTCAAGCTAGAGGAGGATATTCTTATTTCTTCACCTTTATTAATGATTTATCTAGGTTTGGATATATGTATCTTATAAAATATAAATCTGAAGCCTTTGATAAATTTAAAAAGTATCAAAGTATGGTTGAGAAATAAATTGGAAAGAATATTAAAATCTTTCGGTTAGATCAAGAAGGAGAATACTTATCTAGTGAGTTTCTTGATCATCTTAAGGACAAAGAAATTCTCTCAGAATGGACACCTCAATATGCACTACAATTAAATGGTCTAGTAGAAAGGAGAAATCATACCTTATTAGACACGGTATGGTCCATGATGAGTTTCACTGATCGTCCTATATCCTTCTAGGATTTGCCCTAGAGACTGTCGCTTATATACTAAATAGAGTACCATCAAAATTAGTAGCTAGCATTTCATATGAATTATGAAGAGGCAAAAGACCAAGTCTTAAATATTTTAAGATTTTGGGTAGCCCAGTTTATGCTAAAAATGTATTTAGACATAAGCTGAGTACTAGGGCTGATAAATATAGGTTCATAGGTTATCCTCGAGAAGGTATTGGATACCTCTTTTATCATCCTACTAAACAAAAGGATTTTGTTAGTAGGCATGCCACTTTTTTGAAAAAGAAATTTATCCAAAAAGGAGGTAATGGGAGAATACTTGAACTTTATGAAGTACAAGATCAACAACCTACTCCTATAGACAATCAACCTCAAATTCCTTAACCATAAGTACCTATGATAAGGTACCACCACAACACACACCTCCTCTCCAAAGGTTAGAGAGAGTGCGGGATGCACCTCTTAGATATGGCTTTGTAATTAAAAATGATAATGAAGCTACCATCATTCAAAATGATGATCCTTTGACTTATACAAAAGCTATCAAGAGTAAAGAATCTGACAAAAGGCTTGATGCCATGAAATCTAAAATGTACTCCATGAATACCAACCAAGTTTGAACCGTGGTTGGTCCACCTAGGAGAGTAAATCCAATAGGATGCAAATTGATCTTCAAAAGGAAGATTGGAGCAGATGGCCGAATAGAAACATACAAAGCTAGGCTAGTGGCAAAAGGTTTCAAATAAAGATATAGAATTGATTATGATGAAACATTTTCATCAGTAGCTATGCTCCAGTCCATTAGAATTTTGCTTTCTATAGCTACACACTATGATTATAAAATATGAAAAATGGATATAAAGACTGCCTTCCTCAATGGGTATCTTGAGGAAGAAGTCTATATGTCATAGCCAGAAGGGTTTGTCTCAAGTGGGAGACCAAACCAACATTGCATGATTAAGAAATCCATTTATGGACTAAAGTAAGCATCGAGGAGTTGGTACATCCAATTTGATAAAATAATTAAGAAATTTGATTTCATCAAAAATATGGATGAATCATGTATGTATAAGAAGATAAATGGGAGTACCATTATCTTCTTAATATTGTATGTTGATGACATACTTATCATTGGAAAAGATATTTCAATGTTGTAATCGATCAATGCTTGGCTATCTAAATAGTTTTTCATGAAGGATTTGGGAGAAGCATCCTATATACTAAGTACAAAGGTCTATAGAGATAGATCTAAGAGGATACTTGGGTTATCTCAATCCAGGTACATTGACTTAATATTGAAAAGATTCAATATAGAGAAAGTAAAAGAGGTTACTTGCCCACGAGTCAAGGCATACATCTTTCTAGAAAGATGTCTCCTAAGAAACCTGAAGAGAGATAAAGGATGAGTAAGATTTCTTATACTTTGGCTATAGGATCAATCATGAATAACATGTTATGTACTAGGCCTGATGTTACTTATGCTTTAGGTATAGCTGAAGGTGAAAAATGCAGGCAAGCATGCAAGGCAGAAAGATAATTTAAAACTATTTTAAAATAAAATTAGTGGAAGATTTAGTAGATCGATCAAAATAATCTACCAAACTGCCTGTAATAGGACCTAGTCTGATAATGTAGCATGCAATAAACATCATAAGCAAAAAAAGAACCAAAGATATAAAGATACCTTACTGTTAACCATAGAAGAATGTTGTGGAAAAACCCCTTGAGCCACACACGTGTCTGGCCTCTATGGGTAGTTCATACTGGGGCTCGACTATAATCAACTCCCTTGGAGTGCTAGCTCTTTAGGATCTTTTAGGCTGATGTTCTTCTTCACGGAAGATGAGGAGGAGAGGTGGAACCCTTCTTAACTATCTCTCTTCCCAAGACCAAGCTTGAGTGCTAGGTATTCACACACCAATACCCTAGTCCTCATAAGCCCTTTTTCTCTTCCCTCTCAGAATCTCAATAGCAAGAAAACTTTTCAACAGGAAAATGGTTTTCATCCTTCTTGGTAGCCCTAAAAAAACCCTTATTCATAGAGGCAGCCATGAGAGGGAGAATGAGGAAGGAGGAGTGATTGGGGGAGAAGGTTGAGGGCTATACCAAATAGGTTCCAAGCTTAAATGGCAAGAATGACCATCATTCCATGAAAGCTTGGAGCCAAAACCAGCCATATTTCGAAATTTGAATTCAAAATTCGAATTCAAAACCTTCCTAAAAATCTTTCCAGAATTTTTGATCGTCATAGCCAAGTGTCAACACTTGAAACATGGTCAATCACATTGACCTCCAGTGATGGTAAACGATTCTCAATCATCAATCAGCCTTTAGATCAGATAAAAACCCCGATGGTGTGTGACCTCATAGATTCGAACACTAAGCCAGTACCACTGGATAACATCCAATACCAATCAAAGTCCTCATCTAGCAATGATACCCGATGTCCGAATAGGTCGAAGATTATAGAGCAATTTTTTAGAGCCTCTGGCATATGGTTACCGCATAATTCATCTCTTTAACCTCAAATGCTTAGGAGACCTAGGGTTTGACTACCAACCCTAACCTAGTACATCCAGATCGTGTCTCAATCTTACAAGTTCTGTGACTCCTTACAAAAACTATCCTGGCCAAGGTTTTGCTAAATTGAGACACAGCAAGTCATTTACCCCAAACTATTTGGAGGGGTCAATACCATCTTGTCAATACCATCTTGATCCACCACCACCCCATAAGTACTTGACTGTACCCAAAATTCTTTCATCACTAGATTAGAAATCCAGGTAGTCCGGCACCAAAGTACAGTGAGTTGCTTGCAAGCTACCATGGTGACCTCAGGTCTGAGGGGCACATATACTCATATCCCTTCGTGAGCAACCCTTTGGTAGAAGAGACTCCGTAGATGGTCACATTTAGTGAGATGTCACACAATTCACTTGTATATCATATCAATGTCACCACACTCCTTGGTCAAAAAGATAACCAACCAATACTAGATACAACAACCTATACTTGATACATCATCGTCCTATAACAATGTATCCTTTGGTTGTGAAATAGTTTAAGAACTACTTGATATATCCTCTCTATATTAAATATAATGTAGTTCTAAGGACTCCATCATACAATGATGGAGACCAAAAGAAAATCTATTTTATTTTATTTTATTTGAGTCCATTAGTCATGTCATCATCTGGGTAATTTTTTTCATTTTTTTTAATTTTTCTTGCATTTTTTTATTTTCCAATTCTCGCTATTCCACCTATTCATGCTATTCTGGTTTTATTCTTGGTTTATCAAGGACTCCATCATACAATGATGGAGACCAAAAGAAAATCTATTTTATTTTATTTTATTTGAGTCCATTAGTCATGTCATCATCTGGGTAATTTTTTTCATTTTTTTAATTTTTCTTGCATTTTTTTATTTTCCAATTCTCGCTATTCCACCTATTCATGCTATTCTGGTTTTATTCTTGGTTTATCCCCGAGTTATCCCAGCCTTATTCCATCTTCTGCATCCTTCTCCCATGTTTTTTTTAAAACTTTCGAACCCTAGCCGCTAACCACTCCGGCCCCAGATCCGGGCCGCCCGACCCCCTGTCACCATCGTCGGACCGTCGTCGATGCTCGCCGGCCCCCGCCCTTGTCGGAGATGCCTTCGTTGCCGCCCACGCCCATGGGAAGACAAACGGACATGGGAGGCGTCCGTCCGCCCACGTGCGGCCGTGTGACATCGCCGCCCGTCGCCTGACGCTACCGCCATCGCCTGCCTGCCACCGTCCTGCCGCCCTGCCGTCTGCCGGCCACGACCCGACCGCCAGAGCCCTCGCCGGCGTCCAAGAGATCCCACGCTCGTGGGAGACCAAACGGCACGCCCTGGGCGTGCCGTACCACCTCCGTGCCCCCCTATGCCACCTCGCCTACAGCCCGTCGCCAGCCCTCCGCCGCTCACCGTCGTGGGCGTGCTGTGCCACCTCCGTGCCCCCCTATGCCACCTCGCCTGCAGCCCGCCGCCAACCCTCCACCGCTCGCCATCGCTGGTCCCATCCGTCGCCTGCTTCCCGATCGTCCACTGGTGCCCCGCCGGAGTGGTTCCCTCCCTGTCCACGGTCGTGAGATGAGTTTGCATAGATTTCAGAGCATCCAAGTATTCAAAGCAACATGCTTTCTGGAGCAGATCATCAAGCCGACATGCTTCTCAAAGCAGATCAGCACCAATATTGATGCAGCACAATTTTTGATGTAATTTACTTTTTCTTTTTTGGGTTTCTTGTAGGCTAAGTAACTGATGGTTTTGGTTTTTCTTTATAAAGGGATCCCCTCCCCCTTGTAATTAGAAGTTTTGATATAAAATTTTGGGTTTTCCCTGGGTTCTGATTCTGGGCTGAGGCCCGTCTTTCCATCACCTGAAGGTGTCGAGGGGTGTGAGACTCCACTTCCTTCGGTCACATGCGAGCGTCAAGGGGTGCGAGGCCCTAGTTATCCCCCTTTTCCATCGAGTCCCCCTCAAGGTCTAGGGATTTTTCTTTACTGCCCCAGGTAGCGATTTGGGTGGGATGCCCTAGGCTCTGCGTGTAGTGAGATGGGTGGGACGCCCTAGACTACATGTAGTGGGGTAGGTGAGATGCCCTAAAGGTGCGACGTCTCTCCGTGAAGGTGAGTCCCTGGTCCTAGAGTGTCCATGTTTCCTATCCTCCATCCCATTTTTCTCCACCAAGAAAACTGAAAACCAAAAGAGTTCAGCTATTTTAGTGTCAGTTCACCCTAGTCCCGAGAGGCTTCTTAGCCCTCCCATGGTCCTAGTTTGTTTAGGTGTTTCCCCTATTTTTCTAATAAATCAGGTATCGTCTCAGCCGTCCCGCATCAATTTGGTATCAGAGCGAGTTGTGGATTAGGGTGTTCTCCTTTTTTTCGAACTCGATAGAGTTGAGTTCTTCGCGGTCGAGGAGAATGATGGGGATCCAGTCATCATCCGGGTATTTTTTTTCATTTTTTTTTATTTTCCTATTCTCGCTATTCCACCTATTTCTGCTATTTTGGTTTTATTCTTGGTTTATCCCAGAGTTATCCCAGCCTTATTCCATCTCCTGCATCCTTCTCCCATGTTTTTTTAAAACTTTCGAACCCTAGCCGCCACCCCCTCCGGCCCTAGATCCGGGCTGCCCGACCCCTGGCCGTCCCCGCCGGACTGCCGCCGACGCTCGCCGGCCCCCGCCCTCGTCGAAGAAGCCACCGTCGTTGCCCACGCCCGTGGGAAGATGAACGGACATGGAGGCGTCCGCCCGCCACGGCCCACAGCCGCCATTGTCGTCGCCATCATCGCTGCCGTCGGCTTGCTTCCCGCCGCCCACCGGTGGGGTCCGCCACCGCCAACGCCCGTGAGAAGACGAACGGATGTGAGAGGCATCCATTCGCCCACGTGCGACCGTGTGACGACGCCGCCCGCCGCCTGAAGCCACCGTCGCCCGCCTGCCACCATCCTGCCGCCCAGCCGTCCGCCAGCCACGGCCCGACCCGGAGCCCTCGCCGTCATCCAGGAGATCCCACGCCTATAGAAGACCAAACGGCATGCCTTGGGCATGCCGTGCCACCTCCGTGACCCCCTTGTGCCGCCTCACTTGCAGCCCACCGCCAGCCCTCCACCGCTTGCCGTTCGCCGGCCCCGTCCACCGCTCGCTTCCTAGCCATCCACTGGTGCCCCGCAGGAGTGGTTCCCTCCCTGTCCACGGTTGTGAGATGAGCTTGCACGGATTTCAGAGCATCCCAATATTCAGAGAAGCATGCTTTCTGGAGCAAATCATCAAGCCAACATGCTTCACAGAGCAGATTAGCACCAATATTGATGCAGCACATTTTTTGATATAATTTATTTTTCCATTTTTGGGTTTCTTGTAAGCTAAGTAAGTGAGGGTTTTGGTTTTTCTATATAAAGGAGCCCCCTCCCCCATTGTAATCAGAAGTTTTGATATAAATTTTTAGGTTTTCCCTGGGTTCTGGTTCTGGGCTGAGGCCCGTCTTTCCTTCACCTGCGGGTGTCGAGGGGTGTGAGACCCCACTTCCTTCGCTCGCATGCGAGCGTCGAGGGGCGCGAGGCCCTAGTTATCCCCCTTTTCCATCTAGTTCCCCTCTAGGTCTAGGGATTTTTCTTTACAGCCCCAGGTAGCGATTTGGGTGGGATTCCCTAGGCTCTGCGTGTAGTGAGATGGGTGGGGTGCCCTAGACTACGTGTAATGGGATGGGTGAGATGCCCTAGAGGTGCGACGTCTCTCCGTGAAGGTGAGTCCCTAGTCCTAGAGTGTCCATGTTTCCTATCGTCCATCCCATGTTTCTCCACCAAGAAAATTGAAAACCAAAAGAGTTCAGCTATTTTAGGGTTTAGTGTCAGTTCACCCTAGTCCCGGGAGGCTTCTTAGCCCTCCCACGGTCCTAGTTTGTTTAGGTGTTTCCCCTATTTTTCTAACAAATCAGGTATCGTCTCAGCCATCCCACATCATACAAGATTTCTTTTAATAAAAATGTACATATGATGAACAACCAAAAGAATAACTTTTATTCATTAAAAATATATATATAATTATAAAATAGCACAACCATCTATAGCCTAGATAATTGGCTTCGAGACATAATTTCCAACAACTCCCACTTGGACTAAAGCCAATCGGTACAAAATCTTATTCCTTTTTTTCATTTACAACTATTGAACTCTTGAACTTCGATGCCTTTAGTGAAGGGGTCAGCCAGGTTCTCCTTTCCATCGATTTTTTGAAGGTTAATGTTATCTCGTTCCACGATCTCTCGTACAAGGTGATAGCACCGCAGAATATATTTTGTGTGGTGATTAAACTTCAACTCTTTGGCTTGAGCAATGGATCCAATACTATTACAATACACCGGAATAGGACCATCCAGGGAAGGTGCCACTCCCAGCTCGCCAAGGAACTTCTGCAATCCATAGCTTCCTTCATTGGATTTGATGTTGCAATGTATTTTGCTTCCATGCTAAGTCTGTCATAGTAGGCTGCTTAGAACTTTTCCAGTAGATCGCTCCTCCATTTAGGGTAAAAATAAATCCTAACACACTCTTGCTATATCCTTATCTGACTAGAAACCAGAGTCAGTTACCCCACAAGTTTCAAGTCAGGTTCTTCATAAATCAGCCATTGATCCTTAGTATTTCGCAAATACTTAAGGATGGTCTTTACCATTTTCCAATAAGCTTCACCTAGATTAGATTAGTATCTGCTCACTATGCCTAGTGCGTATGCCACGTCTGGTCTAGTACATGTCATGGCATATATGACAGAATCCACTACCGAGGCATACGGGATTCTACTCATATGCTCTCTCTCCTCCGGAGTTGTCGTACAATTCCTTTTGGAGAGAGCAATTATAGTGCCTATCGAAAGATAGCCTTTCTAAGATTTTTTCATACTGAACCGCTTTATCATAGTATCGATGTACGTAGACTGGGATAGTCCTAGAAGCCTCTTAGATCAATCTCTATAGATCTTCATACCCAATATGTAAGAGGCTTCACCAAAGTCCATAGAAAACTGAGATGATAACAAGACCTTTATTCCTTGTAGTACTGGGATGTCATTCCCAATTAAGAGAATGTCCTCCATATACAATACAAGGAACACAATCACAAAACCATTAGCCTATTTGTAAATGCAAGGTTCTTCTTTATTCCTAACGAAGCCATATTACTTGATATACTTATCAAATCATATATTCCAACTCCATAGATGGACCTTTGAAGCTTGCACACCATTGACTCATCTGTGGATGTGAATGCTTCAGGTTGTGTCATATGCACGTCCTCTTACAGCTCACCATTCAGGAAAGTTGTTCAGACATCTATTTGCCAGATCTCATAGTCAAAGTGTGCTACTAAAGCAAGCATGATTTTAATGAATTTGATCACTGCCATAAGAGAGAACATCTCGTCATAGTCAATACCATAATGTTAACAATACCCTTTGGCAACCAAACAGGCTTTACAGGTCTCCACCTGCCCGTTTGTGCCACTTTTTCTTTTGAAAATTTATTTGCATCCAATAGGTTTTATTCCCTCAGGTAGATCAACCAATGTCCATCATTGTTGATTTCCATGGACTCCATTTCGGATTTCATGGCTCCTAGCCATTTCTCAGAGTTGAACCTTTGCATCACATCCATATAGGTGATCGGATCCTCATTTTTCTCATAGAGTTTAATGGGATCACCGTCCTAGACCAAGAAACCATAGTATTTGTCTGGTCGACTCGGTACCCTATCAGATCTCTTTAATGGTTCCTGTGTGGGCTCTGGGTGTGATCTAATCACAACCAGTTCAATGTTGTCCCTTAAGTGTGTCGATTCTTCTGCTTGTTGAATTTCACCAAGTCCAATCTTAGCGGCTACAGTTCCTTCACCAAGGAACTCCTTTTCCAAAAAGATAACCCTAAGATTGTGAACAACTTTTGTTCCTCATCCAAGTAGAAGTAATATCCCTTAGACTCTTTTGGATACCCAACAAATAGGCACCGGTCAGACCTAGGTCCAAGTTTGTCCATTTCCAAATATTCTACATAAGTCGGGTAACCCCTGACCCGAAGGTATGAGAGTGTCGGCTTACATTTAGTCCATATGTCATATAAGGTTTTGCTAACAGACTTACTCAGATCCCTATTCAAAAGGTAACAGGCTAATTCCAGAGCATATCCCCAAAAGGATAGCGGCAGAGAAGCAAAGCCCATCATGGATCAAACCATGTCTAATAGGGATTGATTCCTCCTTTCAGACACCCCATTTAACTGAGATATCCCTAGAGATGTCCACTGAGAGAGAATCTTCTTCTCCTCGAGATATGTCAGAAACTCACTAGAAAGATATTCACTGCCTTGATCTGATCGAAGGATTTTGATATACCTTCCAATTTGTTTTTCTACTTCATTACGATATCGTTTGAACATTTCAAATGATTTAGATTTATGACTCATCAAGAAGACATAAACATACCTCGAAAGGTCATCTGTAAATGCAATGAAATAACTATACCCACCTTTGGCACTAATATTCATGGGTCTGCATACATTAGTATGAACCAGACTTAAAATCTCTTTGGCTCGTTCACCTTTTCTAGTAAAAGATGATTTTGTCATCTTTCTAAGAAGATACTCATAGGTTGGTAGTGAACCACTTTCACTAAACTCGAGGAGACCCTCACTCTTCAACTTGTTTATCCTGTTCTTGTTTATATGACCTAACCTATAATGCCATAGATACGCATCGCTGACATTATCTATCCTATGGCATTTGCTAGATGTGTACACTACACTAACAGGTCGTGATATTATATAAATGCCATTGTTCATATATCCATTCGTTACAGCAGAACCATTCCAAATGATTTTGCAAATGTCATTATTTATTGATAGCTTATAACCATACATGGCCAATTGGCCTACAGAAATGACATTCAAGATGAAAGACAGACAATAATGACACTCATTCAAAATGATTGTACAAGACTTGAAAACTAGTTTGAGGACTCTCAACGCCAGGACTAGAACATGGCTTCCATTTTTCATGTTCAAGAATCTCTAGCTATCCTCGAATCTTCTACTAACTTGAAGTCCCTGCAAAAAATTGCAAATGTGAATTAGACTTCTTATATCCAATACCCAGTTAGTAATATCACAAATAGAGAAACTATAAGGTGTTATCATTTAAATACCTTGTCCAGCACCGTCCTGCTACTTTCTCTTCTTGGACCTATTCGGGTCAAGCGATGCAATATAAAGAGGATAGTTCCTCTTCCAATGACCCTACTTCTTATAGTAGAAGCACTCCGCTTGGCTCTTATCAGCCTTCACCCTCTTGGCCTGACTGGGCCCAAAAGCATTGTGCATATTTTTTTCCTTTATTTTTTTTTTCCATTTCTTGAAGGGACGATGCCTTGCTGAAGATCCTCCCACTAGATTTCCCACCCAATTGTTCAGTTGGTGGCCTTTCTCATTCTGTAATAATGCCAACAAATCGTGGTAGTTAACTATAGGTTTTTTCATTCTACAATGATCGAGAAAGTCTACATAGGAAGAGGGTAAGGAATTCAATATCGCATCTTTCCCGAGTTGTTCATGCAAGGGACATCCCAGCTTGCCTAGGCGCTCAATTATCTCGATCATATGCAATACATGATCAATGATTGAGGCTCCATCATGCATCCATGCATTGTAGATAGCATAGGAGACCTTATATCTCTCAATGTCATCTAGTGTGCCGAAGGACTCCTTCAACCATTGAAGGATTTCCTTCAACTGGGCTTCTTCGAATTTCCTACTGAACTTGTTGTTCATCACTACCAACATAATGCATCAGACAGTGGTACTGTCAAAGAGCCAACTTTGATAAGTGTCTCTGACTGAACCTCGAGCATTGGGAGCAGGAGTTTCAAGTGTTGGATCCGATATCACATACAGGATCCGTTCATGCTCCAAGACAATCCTGAGCCTTCGATACCAGCTATCGAGGTTGGGACCCTTGAGCTTCTCGTTATTGAGAAGAGACTGGAGTGACAGGTTCGAAGACATCTGAAAGGAAAACCAAAACTTATTAGTGTATATGAAATATTAACCTAAATACATGAACTTTAGTCTAAAGGCCCCTCCCACTATTTTGTTCAGACTGGTAGCCACTAACTCCAATCCGAGGAATTACTTTAATTCCATAGTGGGTTTATGGGGACATCAAAACCCATCCAGGGTTTTCTTTTTTTATCCCAAATTTTCTTTTTTCTTTTTTGATATTTTTTTATTCCACCAATTCCACCTATCCCTACTATTCCAACTTTATTCCTTATTATCCCAGACTTATCCCCAACCGATTCCCATCATCCTCAACCTCACGTTTAACTCCCAGAACTCCATTTTTTTATATTTTTTCTCCTGTTTGGCCTGGATCTACCACGTCCAACCTCCGGAGCCACCCCCGATGGTTGTCCACCTCCCCCAGCATCGATCTCCTCGTGGGAATGCTGGCGAATCCCATGGAACCATCCGTGGCCGTGCACCCATGTGGCTCCTCCCATGGCCATCCACCCCTGCGCCCCCACTACTCGCGTCCACATCCGCTGTCATCCTCCCTAGTGCCATCGCCAGTCACCGGCGGAGCCGCCCAAGGTCTCCGCCCAAAGCCCTAGCGCCCACGGTTGCTGGCCATGCCTCCCCTGCACTCTACCCCTCTGTGCCGTGCCTTTCTCTCCGCGACCATCGCCGTGCCACCATCATGCCACCGCCATGTCGCTGCATTCCCCAGCCGCCGGCCGTGCCACCTCTTTGCCTAACACCTACACCGACGAAGTCTCCCACAAGCCTC
This sequence comes from Areca catechu, assembly GCA_021397845.1. NCBI lineage: Eukaryota > Viridiplantae > Streptophyta > Magnoliopsida > Arecales > Arecaceae > Areca > Areca catechu. The sequence continues at coordinate 146,841,789 of CM038053.1, read as the reverse complement.
CTCTCCACCCCTCTGTTCCACGACCATGGAGAGAGTTTTTTTTCCTGCACAAATTTCAGAGCAAAACATTTTGCACGGATCTCAGAGTGCACACTTTTTAGAGCAAGAATTTCTGCACAATCATCAAGCCTACACATATTTCAGAGCAACTCAGCATGGATCTTGATGAATTTGGATTTTATTTTATTTATTATAAATCTGGATGTATGGACAAGTTTGAAAGTTTTATTTAAATTAGTCTTAGATTAAGATTAGTTTTATTTTCCACCATATGAGGAGGATTGTGTTTAATTTTCTACCATGTTTTCGGGCTGAAAACAAAATAGGTTTGGGATGTTACCTTTTTTTGGGTTGTATGCCTTGTTTTTTTTTTCTTGGGTCCCAAGTTTTGTAAGCCTATATAAAGGTACCCCCTCTCTTGAATAATAATGATGATGAATATGAATTTTTGAAAAGAGTTCTTGGTTCTGCCAGGGCATGAGGCCCGTCTTTCCTTTACCTACGGGTGTCGAGGGGTGTGAGACCCCACTTCCTTCGCTTTCGAGCATCGAGGGATGTGAGGCCCTAGTTATCTTTTTCCTAGCTGAGTCCCCTCTATGATATTAGAGCTTCTCCTTCACGGCCTCAGGTAGCGATTTGGGTGGGACGCCCTAGGCTCCGCATGTAGTGAGATGGGTTGGACACCCTAGACACATATAGTGGGATGGGTGGGATGCCCTCAAGGTGTGACTTTCTCCGTGAAGGCAAGTCCCAAGTCCATAGAGTATCCATCTTTCTTGCCCCCCACATCTTTTTTTTCCACCTTTTTGACCCTAATCACAGGAGACTTCTCAGCTCTCCAACGATCCTCCTAGCTAGCCTCCCCTTTGTCCAGCATCAATTTTGGTATCACAGTAGGAGAGGATCAGGGTTGGAAAAAAAAAGTTGAAAAAAAAAGAGAGAAAAAAAGAAAGAAAAAAAAAAATTGCAGCGAGCCTAACTCGACGGAGTCGAGTTTTTCCCACCCTAGGGAAAAGATGGGGACATCAAAACCCATCCGGGGTTTACTGTTTTTTATCCTAGATTTTCTTTTTGTATTTTGATTTTTTTTATTCAACCTATCCACCTATCCCTGCTATTCCAACTTTATTCCTCATTATCCCAGACTTATCACCGATCTATTCCCATCATCTTCAACATCATGTTTAACTCCCAGAACTCCATTTTTTTGTGTTTTTTTCTCATGTTTGGTCTGGATCTACCACGTCCAACCTCCGGAGCCACCCCCAATGGCCGTCCACCTCCCCTGGCATCGATCTCCTCGTGGAAAAGCCGGCAAATCCCACGGAACCGCCCGTGGCCATGCGCCCATGCGGCTTCTCCCATGGCCGTCCGCCCCTGCGCCCCCATCGCTCGTGCCCACGTCCGCCGTCATCCTCCACAGTGTCATCGCCGGCCACCGGCAGAGCCGTCCAAGGTCTCCCCCAAAGCCCCAACACCCATGGGCACCGGCCGTGCCTCCCCAACTCTCTGCCCCTCCGTGCTGCGCCCCTCTCTCCACGACCACCGCCGTGCCGCCACCGTGCCACCGCCATGCCACTGCCTTCCCCAGCCGCCAGCCATGCCATCTCCTTCCCCAGCACCGGCATTAGTGAAGTCTCCCGCAAGCCTCCTCCTCTCCGCTCCTCTGTTCCACGGCCATAGAGAGAGTTTTTTTTTCTACATGGATTTTAGAGCAAAACATTTTGCATGGATCTTAGAGTGCACACTTTTTAGAGCAATAAGTTTCTGCACAATCATCTAGCCTGCACATATTGCAGAGCAACTCGGCATGGATCTTGATGAATTTGGATTTTATTTTATTTATTATAAATCTAGATGTATGGAAAAGTTAGGAAGTTTTATATAAATTAGTTTTAGATTAGGATTAGTTTTATTTTCCACCATACGAGGAGGGTTGTGTTTAATTTTCTACCATATTTTCGGGCTGCAAACAAAGCAGGTTTGGGATGTTACCTTTTTTTGGGTTGCATGCCTTGTTTTTTTTTCTTGGGTCCCAAGTTTTGTAAGCCTATATAAAGGCATCCCCTCTCTTGAATAATAATGATGATGAATATGAATTTTTGAAAAGAGTTCTTGGTTCTGCCTGGGCATGAGGCCTGTCTTTCCTTCACCTGCTGGTGTCGAGGGGTGTGAGACCCCACTTCCTTCGCTTTCGAGCGTCGAGGGATGTGAGGCCCTAGTTATCTTCTCCCCAGCTGAGTCCCCTCTATGATCTTGGAGCTTCTCCTTCATGGCCACAGGTAGCAATTTGGGTGGGACACCCTAGGCTTCGCATGTAGTGAGATGGGTGGGATGCCCTAGACTACATGTAGTGGGGTGGGTGGGATGCCCTAGAGGTGCGACGTCTCTCTGTGAAGGTAAGTCCCAAGACCATAGAGTATCCATCTTTCTTGCCCCCCATATCTTTTTTTTCCACCTTTTTGACCCTAATCATAGGAGACTTCTCAGCTCTCCAACGATCCTCCTAGCTAGCCCCCCCTTTGTCCCGCATCAGGGTATTAGAGTCCAATAGACAATACATAAGCCTGACTTTAGCCGGCCCACCCATGCGTGTCTAAAGGTAGGTTCTTCAACAGATTACTTCTCCAAGTAACCTCTAGTATTAAGGTTTTGCCCCGAGGTGAACTCTAATCGACCTTTGGGCCTCCTATTGAAGGTCCCGGTTAGATCCAACTATTAACATAACAAAATTCAATGCTTCTAACTAACGAATAGTTAAGCCCGACTTTGGCCGGCCCATCTGACCACCATTAAGAGAGTCACACCGAGCCATCATATTAGGAACAGCAATTCCAATAGCCTGATAAACACCCGATCTTTGGATCTGTCAATGAATACCCAACTATTGGACCCATTACCATCCCACTTAATGAGATGCTAGGACATAGTTATCCCCATAACTTTATTTTTTTATGGACCTAATAATTTAGAGGGTTTAATTTTAATGTGATAAAAGAAGAGATGTGAAGAGATGGATCAACCTCCCTCTGACCATATCAGTTAGTAAGGAGGGTTACACATAACAAATTATCCATGGGCATCTAAAATTAGTCAAGACTGATTAACCTTGGGTGACATGGGTTAACACGAGTCAATGAGCTATCCAATCAATTCTGATCGACCACATTAGTCAGGTAAGTGAGATCATGGGTTAGGTTCCGCCATTAACCATCTTGCTTTAGACACCAACCGAGTTGGCCAGGTAAGAGGAAGCCCCAAAGAACCAAGATCAAATTGCCAAACTTACCTTGGATACCAATTGGTCCATCAAACTTGATTAGACTAGCCTACAGACTCGGGTTGATCACTGAGCCACAAATTAGGTCCATTTAGATCTATGGACTAATTAATCTAACTATTAGAGAGATCTATAGAAAAGAAATCCTAACTCAACATTTGATTAGATTAGTTCTCTATTTAGTCCAATGCATCTAAACTTAGGTCTAACCTAAATAAGGACCAAATAGAAGCAAACCCATGACCCTTAAGGCTTATTGAAATGACTTAAAATCTTTGAATCATATTCCTAGAGTTCTTTGTCATTCAAGGTAACTTAATTCTTAATTAAGTTCAATAGCCTTAATGAATCGAAACAATTTCAATTAGTAATGTAAAAAAAATTTATAATGAATCAAAATTTGAATTCACTATTTTTTAGCTTTCTCATGTCAAGTGTCTACTCACTAGGGACAAGTGTCGACACTAGGGGTCGACACTTGGGTCGACTCATGGCCTAAGACGGAAAGAAATTAGAATGCCATGTTTTCTGGCACATGCTCATCAGTCGACACCTTCAAGGCAAAGTGTCGACTCACGAGCCTAAGTGTCGACACTTCTTGGTCAAGTGTCGACACTTCAGCCTTCATGAGTCAACTCAAGGGTCAACTCAAGGCCTGTCACAGGGCAAAAAATAATGATTTCAAATCCAAAGTTTCTCCAAACTTTTAATCAAAGCTGATCAAAACAAAACTCTTAGATCTCATCTAAATTTTTTTATGATTATAACAATCCATATTTGATTAAAACACTTTTAGTCTATATTCTCTTTACCTTTCTTCTTCATGAGTCAAATCATAGGCAGCACCACTACACACCATAGGAGACCCCATTGAATGGGAAGAGAGGGTCTTGCAGCCCTACTTCTCTCCTATGACCGGATGGCCATGGTGACGTACTCAATCTAAGTACTTTGAAAGAGAAAACTATGATGTTAAAGCATGCAAGCATTATTATACTACGAACAACCTGGCTCTGATACCATTAAAGATGAAAAATGCAAGCGAGCATGCATGGCAGAAAGATATTTTAAAACTATTTTAAAGAAAATTAGCAGAAGACTTGGTAGATCGATCAAAGCGATCTACCAAATTGCCTGCAATAGGACCTAGTATGATAATGTAGCATGCAATAAACATCATAAACAGAAAAAGAACCAAAGATATAAAGATACCTTACCGTTATACCTTAGAATAATGTTGTAGAAAAGTCCTCGAGCCATACACATGTCTGGCCTCTACAGGTAGTTCTCACCGAGGCTTGACTCTGTTCAACTCCTTCAAAGTGCTAGCTGCTTGGGATCCTTTAGGTCGATCTTCTTCATCTCGGAAGATGACGAGGAGAGGTGGAACCCTTCCTAACTAGCTCTCTTTCGAAGACTTAGCTTGAGTACTAGGTATTCACACTCCCAATACCCTAGTCCTCACAAGCCCCTTTTCTCTTCCCTCTCAAAATCTCAGTATCAAGAAAACTCTTCAACAGGAAAATGGTTTTCATCCCACTTGGCAGTCCTAAAACAACCCTTATTTAAAGAGGCAGCCATGAGAGGGAGAATGAGGAAGGAGGAATGATTGGGGGAGAAGGTTGAGGGCTATACCAAATAGTTTCCAAGCTTAAATGGCAAGAATGACCATCATTCCATGAAAGCTTGGAGCCAAAACCAACCAAATTTTGAAATTCAAATTCAAAATTCGAAGTTAAAACATTCCCATAAATATTTCCAAAATTTTTGCTCGTCATAGCCAAGTGTCGACACTTGCAAGTGTCGATACTTGGAAGTGTTGACACTTAGAACATGGTCAATCACATTGACCTCTAGTGATGGTAAACGATTCTCAATCATCGATCAGCCTTTAGATCAGATAGAAACCCCTATAGTGTGTGACCCCATAGGTTCAAATACTAAGCTGGTAGCACTGGATCACTTCTAGTTCTAGTCAAAGTCCTCATCTAGTAATGATACTCGATGTCCTGATAGGTCGAAGATTGCAAAACAATTTTCTAGAACCTCTGGCATATGGTTATTGCATAATCATCTTTGACCTCAAAATGCTCAAGATGATCTTGGATTTGACTGCCATCCCTAACCCGGTACATCTAGATTGTGTCTCAACCTTACAAGTTCTGTGACTCCTCATAAGAACTACCCTAGCCAAGGTTTTGTTAAATTGAGACACAGCGATTAATTCACTCCAAACTATTTGGAGGGGTCAATTCTATCTTGATCCACCACTGCTCCATAAGTACTTAATTGTACTCAGAAATCTTTCATCACTGGATTAGAAATCCAGGTAGTCCGACACCAAAGTATAGTGAGTTGCTTGCAAGCTACCATGGTGACCTTAGGTCTAAGGGATATATATACCAATATCCCTTCGCGAGCAACCCTTTGTCAAAAGGAAGCTTCGTAGATGGTCACGTTCAGTAAGATGTCACATATTTCACTTGTATGTCACATCAGTATCACCACACTGCCTGGTCAAGAGGACAACCAACAAATGCAAGATACAACAACTTATACATGATGCATCATGATCCTATAACAATGTATCCTTTGATTGTGAACTAGTTTAAGAACTACTTGATATATCATCTCTATATCAAATATAATATAGTTCTAAGGACTTCATCACACAAGAGTTCTTTTCAGAAAAAATGTACATGTGATGAACAGCCAAAAGAATAACTTTTATTTATTAAAAATTTATATACAATTACAAAATAGCATGACCGTCTACAGCCAAATGATTGGCTTTGGGACATAATTCCCAATAATAGCAAACAAGCTGATCCAGGGGAGGATCATTAGAAAGCTATGAAAAACATTCTTAAATACCTTAGAAGGTCTAAAGATGTTGTTCTAATATATGGAGGATCAGATTTAAAAACTAGAAGGCTATACTAACTCCAGTTTTCAATCAGATCTAGATGATAGTAAATCCATATCAAGGTATGTCTTTACTCTATTTGGAGATGTAGTGGGTTGAAAATGTACCAAGCAGCAAACTGTAACTGACCCAGTTACTGAGGCAGAACACATGCTACTAGTAAAGCCGCTAAGGAAGATATCTGGATGTAAAAGTTCATCTCAGAATTGTGTGTAATTCCTATAATATAATAGCTAGTGCCACTTTACTGTGATAACACTGGAGCTATTGCTCAAGCTAAGGACTAAGGTCTGATAAAAAATCTAAGTATATCCTAAGATGCTTTCATCTCGTTCATGAGATAATTGAAAGACATGTGTTGGCATGAGTCCTTGTACCAGCCAGTCGGAGCTGCTTCACCACAGGACCGCTCCCTGGTTCACCTATAAAACAGGTCCCTTGTCAGAGTCGTTCTGGCAGGGAACACTTCGATGCCAAGGATAGAGATGGATCCCAGCCATAGAATGGAAAAGATTCTCGAGAAGCAGAGGGAAAGCTCTTTGGATTTAGAGTATGCGTGTATCTATGTATGCATACCTTTCTCGAGCATTTCTTCTTACTGCCATTTATAAGAGGGCGCCCGGCCTGTAGATCCATTCTTCTCCCAGCAATCACGGGGAGTTAATTTCTCCCCATGATTGGCAATTATGGGTTGTCATTGAGCGGTTTTGACTAGACTAGAGGCAAGGCAGCTAGAGTTGCATGCCATGATCGTGGCATGGAGATAGTCGATATTAACCATTGATTACTGTTGCCTATCTGGGATGGATCGTGGACCCATCCTCAGATTTCCCCAGTTAAGGGATATTTTTGTAATTGAACCGAGAACTTCCCTATTTTCGGATCTCCTCGATCAAAGATCCTGTCTTCTGCATGAGTCGAGGACTTGGTGTTTACCAAGGGCCAGAGATCGTGTCTTCGACAGGAACCGAAAAGTATATCTTCGAAAGTCGGCATGGATCCTGGTCTTCGGTTAAGGTCAAAGACGTAATCCGAAGATTTTTCCTCTAGGTGTCGTAGGCCAGTGTAGAGCCTTAGGTTGCTCGTGGTCGGCCTGATCATTCTAGGTTCAAAGTCGCTGGCTCAGAGGAAAGGTCTTCGATCAGCCGAACAGGTGTTTAGTTTGTACTTAGACCGGGATTCCCCAACAATTGCCCCCTACTCTCAATTTTCAAAGCGAAGGTTTGCCTCGAGAAGTGAGAGTACCAATGCTTTGTCATTTTCCTCCTGAAAGATAGTTTAGTGGATGACCATGAGATCTCTGATTGGGTTGCCCATCATGACCCCGGTTGATTTGGGAATCAGGTGGTGGACAGCTGTCACTCCCTGGTTACGGGGGAAGAAAAGAGTGAGCAGCCCTGGAGCCATCTCTTCCTTTCCTATTGCGTTGTGGTTCAGCCAATCTTTCAGTTGAGATTTGGGTGGTTGTGGCAGCTTATCCCTGCCCGTTAGATGATGGACTTGCTTCATCCCAGTCGCTGGTTCAAGATGGGTTACTTCTCTAGGTAACCCTTTGTCAAATCAACCTGGTGGGAAATCAGAGGCCCCTGGTTTCCTTTTGGAAAGAGAGAAGGTCCGGCTAAAGAAGCTTCTTCGATCTCATCTCATTTTTTTCTCAGCCCTCCCTATTTTTGTCTACCAGTCTATTCTGCAGGTAGAATCTTCCTTCTACCTTTTCGTATCATTCTTTTATCATCAAAGAAATAATAAAAAGTCAGGGGGGTCAAGTTGGGCCCTTAGGGGCTAGTGACATAGTAGGTTCGGAGTCGGTCTCTATAGCTCAGTTTCTCAGGGGAAGATGTCCCTTCTTTGGAAAAGCTATCGTGTTCCCGAGAGGATCCCTTTCATCCTCCCTGCTTTTGGTGAATGGGTGAACAAACCTCCCTCCGGGTGCTTAGCCATGTACAAGGATCATCTAAAGGCTGGCCTTCGATTTTCCCTGCACCCTTTCTTCATCAAAATCTTTTGTCTGTACCAAGTGGTGCCGGCGTAGTTGACCCCAAACAGCATCCGAAATATCTGCGGGTTTCTGGTCCTGTGCTGCATCGCAATCATAGAACCTAGGACCAACTTATTCACTGCCCTTTTTGTACTCAAGAAGGATTTTCATAGCAACGGATGGTGGGTGATCGGCCCCCACCGGGCCATAAAGTCATCAAGGACATGCCCAGCGCCATCCATGGGTGGAAACCTGTTTTTGTGTTTGTACTATCCATTGATCCATGGGGCTTTGACACTGTTTGGAAGAAGCCTCGTTTAACGCAAATGATCGAAAGAAGGTCTTGGTGGCTGACCAGTTGGATTATGATCTTCTAATTAATTCAGAAGTCGCCCCTATCCATGAATTATTGGAGGAGAGAAATCTCTATCTTGTGGGGATCAACAAGTTCTCCATATTAGATATAGTGGCAGAGATTTCTACCCCCCTTTCTCCCAGTTTTGTTGTAACTTAGTCGACTTAAAGAAACTCTTCTGCTTGTAGGTGGTGGAATGAAGCCTGGTGTGGCTAGCTCCATCAGACTTCTGAGAAGATGGTAGCTCAAGCCCCTCTCACAAGGTCGGCAATTCGGAAGAAGGCCCGAAGAGATGGTCCTGAGGGGGATCGGAGCACCTCATCTTCCCTGGAAACCTCAGGGAAAGATGTGGTACCCACAGAAGGGGCCCCGTCAGGATCTTGTCCAGTCAAAATTCCACCGGTGGTTACCTCCCTGGTTCGCACAATGGGGAGTCTGCCTCAGGCGGTGAATGTGCCATCGCCTTGCCCCCCTATGGTTGATAGGGGCAAAGCATGGCAAGTCGAGGGAGAGTTCACTCGTGGGGCTTCCACAGCTGGAAGCCGTTCGGCAAATTCTTCGGAGCTTTCATCTACTGGGGGACTACTAGTCCCTGCCATAGCCAGGCAGGCGCTAAAGAGCACATTATTGCCTCATGACTTGGCAGTTCTCCGAAATCAGAACCTTCCCAGTGTGTCCGATTCTGCTTTTTCCGCCCTGCAACAGGTATGGTCCTTGCCGTCTCCTTTGCCCTGAGAATTGTTCGATCCATAACTCCATAGTTTTGATGCAGTTGGTCTATGACCTTATCTTTATGGAGGAGGGTCTGGGAAATGTTGACAGCCTCATCCACGGTCTCAAGGAGGATCTCCATATTGCCAGGGCTGCAAAAGAAGTAGCCAAAGAGTTGAGACAGTTTATGGAGAACCATCTTGTCTGGGTGAACGACGAGGTTCATGAGCTGAAGAGTGAACTAAAAAGTGCCCATCTGATAATAGCGGAGCAAGGTGCAGGGTGGAGGAAGAGCAGAAAGCGAGTCGACTCCTTGGAGCTAACTGTTAAGGAGAATGAAGAGAGGATAGAGAGTTTGACCAAGGCAATGGAGGAAGCTGCCAGGAGGGCCGAAGAGGAAGTTTTAGAGTCCGAAGTAGCTAAGAAAGAGTTCGTGTCCCTGAGAAAGCAGGTGGATGATGCTGTAGCGGACTTCAGGAAGTCTTCACAATTCCAAGTGGAAATGAATGAAGCATCCTTGTACGGCTACCAGCATGGCTTCAATGATGGACTTTCCAAGGTAAAGGGGGCCTTCCCCCACCTTGATCTTTTTGGTATGCTTCCCTTCAACATAGTCGAAGATGAAGAGGAGGCCGAAGAGGAGGCTGAAGCCGCAGAAGAGGCCGAAGAAGCGCCATGTCCGGGAGAAGAGGCCTTTGCCTCAGTTGAAGATCTGGGGGTGACCCCAACTCTGATCCTAGTTCAGGAGGAGGTTCAGGCTGGTGGAGTCCAAGGTGAAGGTTCTTCGATCCTAGTCCAAGCCGATGAGATTCTTTCTGCATAGGTTGACAAGTTGCTTCAATCCTGTGATGTTGGGTCTCCTCCTGTTGATGTTGAATGATCCGAGTGGCCTTAGATGTGTTTTCTTTTTTGTAATGTCAATGGCTTTTGTATGACAACTTCTCCAAATTTTGAAGTAGCTTTTTCTTCTTCTGCATACGCTATGTTGTGTTTTTAGATGTAGCTTTACTGTCCCTTCTTCTGCTTGATTGAACGGTAGTGGCCGAAGGCCATTTGACTAGTAGTTGATGAAGATGAACTTCAGGATAGGTTAGAACTCTGTTGTCGAAGACCGTCTACGGTTGATTAGGCCGGTGTTACCTTCCTCTCATAATTTAAACCTGTCCGTTGGGGTAGACAGGCATCAACTCCCCCTTGACTGGTGATTAGGGAAGTTTAATTGTGACTCTCGTTGTCCACGCGGCGTATCGATATTCGTACAGTCATGATTTCTTGCACCTTGTATGCCGCCAGGTCTCTTTTTTCAAAAAAGGAGCCATTAATGTTGCCGCCGCATGATGGGAATTCCTCCAGATTCGAAGCACCGGTAGTTGTTGTTTTGGGAATGACCCTCGAGGGTCTTCTGGTTCTTGAAGCATTACTTGGACATGTGGTGCTCTCTGATGCGGCTGGGAAAAGACGTGGAGCACGTTTCCCTGCAGTCGGTCATGTGTGCAGGTTTTCTATAAATAGGACCTTGCCTTCTGCTACCAAGGGTCACCATCCTCTCAGACTTCTTCCTTCAGTTGAAAATGAGGTTCAGCACCTCTGAGCTTCGTCGGGCAGCGAAGAGGAGGGCCGTTGACCTTATGAGAAAGAGGAGTCTGGAGTTCTTCAAACTGGGCGATGATGATGAGCCTCTCATAGACCATATACAGAAGAAGGTCCGTATGTTGGAGGCTCAACTGAAGGAGGCCAGGGCCCAAGTCGCGGTGGCAGTCACGGAGGTGGAGGCTAAGAAGGAGGCGGCGAATGCCATGTCAGACTTCAAGGCATCGGCTATCTGCAGGGAGGAGGTCACCGAGGTGGCTCTGGACTCCTACCATCAGGGGTTCCGGGAGTGCAAGGGGAAGGCCTTCAAGTTTTATGACTTGAAGGGCCTGGACAACATCAAGCCCTCTATTCCCTTTCCCGTACATGAGTTTCATTCCGACTCTGATGAGGGGTCGGATTCTGGTCCAGATGGGAATCCCGGGGTCCCTTCTTCGTCCCTCTAGAGCTCCCCATGTCGGTACGGGAAAAAGCCGACGGGAGGTTATTGAAATATTTCTCGCAATCCTTCTACTACTACCCTTCTCTTTTTTTTTTTGTCCTCTCTTTGAGGGTTTCTTTTCCTTCTTTTTTCTTTTCTTTTCTTTCTTTTTTTTTAATGTAAAAATTAAGAAAGAAATTAAATATCTTTCTCTTACCTCTTCCCATGTGTCTGTTGCGATGTGTTGCATTTTGTCATGTCTAGAGCATAGATTTCTCGGACCATTTGTGGTATATGGGGAGGATGTGAGGTTGGCTGGACCGCTCTAGAGATGTTTGTTGTGACAGGAAGGACAACATTGATCCTTTTAAGCACGTTTTCGGATTTACCGTAGGGTAGGGTGTTTGCACCGTCCCTGTGCACTCTTGTCATGATCAAGGTAGGATGTTCAAGCCCACCCTGGCGCATCTTCAAGTTTACCATAGGATCGGTTACGAAAATCATCCCTGCGCCTTCTCTCTTTTTTTTCTTTTTTTTTATATAAGGTAGGCCGATTAGGCCCACCCCGATACGTCTACGGGTTTCTCGTAGGGTAGGTCACTAGAACCATCCCTGTGCCTTTTGTCTTTTGGTGGCCTGACTAGGCCATCCATTGTGCTCGTCGGGCATACCGATAAGGTAAGTATATCAAACTCTCCTTTGCGCAGTTGACCGATTTCTCAGATCGGGCCACTTAGGCTGTTGTCGTTCAGTTGATGCAACAAGTCGTTCCGAGTAGAGTAGTGTTGAGCACATTTGCAAAGGAAATTTAGGAACTTGTTTATTGATAATATTTGTGAAGGTTTTGTACATTCCAGGGCCGGGATAGAGACTTCCCATCCAGGGTCTTGAGTCACTTTGGGATGTCATCCTCGTCCCTCCTCCAGTCGATAGGCTAGTGTATCATCCCTACACCTCCGTTGGTGGGCCTTTGATTCGCCAGTTCGGCCTCTTCAGAAGGTGGCTGGGGAACGGTAGCTTCCCATTGAGGTCCTTGACGACCAATGTACCATCCCAAATACCCTCTCTTGATGAGATCCTCAATCGCATCCTTCAGCTGGATGCACTCTTCAGTATTGTAGCCGTGGTCCCGATGGAATCTGTAAGGGTTTTGGTAACCAGGGCGAAAGCGTGGATTTCAAAAATTTATTATGAAACCACTACCAAACCCTTAACCCAAGACCTCCTTACTAGGAATTAAAACATACAAACATGCATATATAATATAAACTAGAGTTTAGGCACCAACCTGAACCGCTAGTATCCAATCCGATGAAGAAAACCCTGATTCAGACTTTTCTCCACTAGGAGCCCAAACGTGCACCCTCCAACGGTAATCCATACGAAACTCGGACCAAGAAAGAACTCCTTCTTCAAGTTGCTTGGATAAGTGGAACTCTTTCGGCAGCCTTTGGTCTATTGACCACTGTAGGACACCCTGTTCTACTGTAGGACACTAAAGACACTCTCCTAAACCACTCTTGGTTTTAGGACAACCCTCCTCTAGGACCCCTTAGGCTTATGTTCTAAAATAAAGCCTTGTCCTAGTAGAAAAGACCTTGTATTAACAAGACAAGTCTTGTCTTAAAGAAAGAAAGAGGGAGAGAGAGACACTCAGAATAATACTTCGGTGGACTTCTTATATCAGACTCATTTCACCGCCCCCTATTTATAGATACAAGAGGGGTGTGTGATATGTCCTCCCATCAACTTATCAGATATGATTTTTCAAGACCAAAGAGAAGTTATCTGGCTTGAAAAATCATATCTAATAAACCCATTCATGCACCGAAGGCCTAATTCACATCCCTTCTTTTATCTGGACGAATTCTCTCTTGCCACATATCAATTACCGGTCTCTAGAAAGCCAAGAGGTGCCTCTTCAATCTCCAAACATCGGACATTATGAACAGTCCTGATAGCTGAAGGACTCTCCATCAGAACCGTGCGCCACATGAAGAGTTGCGACTCTTCATGCACCGCGCGTGCCATCCTTCTTCCATGCAAATTTTAAAGAATGTTGACCAGTAAAAATATAGGTAATATGGGTGTCATTGGAAAGAGCACAAAATTTTCTTTCTGACCATATAAATTATATTCAAATCAGAGATCTATAGCTCATTCTGTGCCCTTTTGAAGTTAAGGTATCATTTAGGTACCAAGAGTCCCATGCCATTGGGACTTTTCATGTATGGCACCTAAAATGCCCTTAAATCCAAATTAAAATCATATTTAGCTCTGATTAGGCTAGCCACACTTAGGACTCAACCTAATTTAGGTTTCTCATAATTAGGTTAGCCCAATTAGCAAGCAACCGGACCCAATCCAATTGGGTTAGGAATTTGGTTAGCCTACATATGCTAGTATGTAATCTGGCTAACCAATTAGGATCCTAGGACCCTAATTAAATCATGAATGACTTCCTTGGCCAAGTCTCTATTGTGTGTGACCATTGGGTTCCACATCTAGCTAGCAGTAGGTTTAGGTTTGAGCCGATTCGATCCGATCGAACCCGATTGACCTAATTAGATCAAATTGTCTCAACTAATTGTCCAATTCGAATCACACATCGAATTGACTCATAAAATCAAATCAATTGGTTCATGAAGACCTACAATACAAGATTGACGTCTAGCAATGTATCATGCCTACCTGGAAGATGAGGTATTTTGGTGGATTTATAAAAATACCCTTCAGTGGTGAGTTACCGGGCAATTCAGTCCTTCGATCTACTTGCACCCTGAATATGACTGTAGATATGGATACTTGTCAAATCCAATTTCATATTCATTCCTTACTCAATCTGATAATGATGATTCATTAATGAACCATTAGAAACTATTTCTAATGTTCATACTTTGATCAAAGATTTTCTGAATCTTCATTTGATTGAAATCATCTGGATGCGCTTCCCTCTTACTAGGATTGATCGATTCCTTTTTGACCTACTCACAACCTCCATATGCAATCTACCATACCCAGTATCACCCATGCATGACTCAATATCATGATTGAGTGTGAACCAAAGTATGGATTCATGCATACAAGATACCATGGCAGTCTCAAGTCAAAGGACCACAAGCACTACTCCCACTATGAGAAATATCTATTGACAAATAGATAAGGTTCCATTAGATGTTCTCAAGCTAGATCCATTCAGTGAACTCATTCTCTAATGAGCACCCACATCCTAGTATTTGTGTCAAACATAAGTGACTGTGAGATCAGTCACCCTCTTCACCAAGCATACATAGGATGTGCTGGTCTTACCAGAAACATTGATCCCCTACTCAATATCCCATCGACCAGGAATATTCTAGATTAGGGTTTTAAGGCTTTAGGTCTCATTGGTATGATCTCATCATAACCCTAGAACCATAGCCCTAATCTAAGGGGTTCATCATATCTTAATAAAATTAATAAGACACGGCGTATGATAAAAATAAAATATCTTTATTAATTGATAATGTCAATACACTGGTTTGGGTTACAAAAGAAATTCCCATCGAAATACAACATTTCGATTGGCCTTTAGGGCATAATCCTTTCAATCTCCCACTTGTACTAAAGCCAATCACCTTTAAATTTTAACCCCATATAATCGAGGTGGCGATCAAACTCCCGATGTGGTAGAGCCTTAGTGAACAGGTCTGCTATGTTGTTCTTCGTTTCTACTCTTTTAATGCAGACTTCTTGTCTTTCTACAATCTCTCGAACGAGATAGAAGCATCTTAGAATGTGCTTTGATTTGTGATGAGCTCTAGGTTCCTTAGCTTAAGCGATGGCTCCAGTATTATCACAGTAAAGTGGTACTGGACCTTCAATCTCCGGAACAACGTCCAACTCTGACATGAACTTTTTCATCTAGACAGCCTCCTTGGAAGCTTCACTAACAGCAATGTATTCTGCCTTAGTTGTTGAGTTAGCTACAATCTGCTGTTTATAACTCTTCCAACTTACAGCTCCTCCATTTAGGATAAAAACATACCCTGAAACATATTTGCTATATCTGGATCCAATTGAAAACTAGAATCTGAATAAGCTTCCAGTTTAAGATCAGATCCTTCGTATATCAGAAAAATATCCTTAGTCCTTCTCAAGTACTTAAGAATATTTTTCACAACCTTCAAGTGATCCTCTCCTGGATCAGCCTGAAATATGCTGGCTATACCTAAGGCATATGCCACATCAGGCCTGGTACATAACATAGCATACATTATAGATCCTACAGCCAAAGCATAAGGTATAGAACTCATTCTATTTCTTTCTTCAGGTGTCTTAGGAGACATCTTCTTAGAAAGATTATGCCATGACCAATGGACAAGTAACCTCTTTTACTTCCCTCCATGCTAAATCTCTTTAGCATTTGGTCAATGTACCTAGACTGGGATAAGCCTAGCATCCTCCTAGATCTATCTCTACAGATCTTGATACCCAGTATATAGGATGCTTCTCCCAAGTCTTTCATGGAAAACTATTTAGATAACCATACCTTGACTGATTGTAACATTAGGATATCATTCCTAATGAGGAGTATGTCATCCACATACATAACCAAGAAAACTATGGCACTCCCACTAGTCTTCTTGTACACATAAGGTTCATCCTCATTTTTGATAAAGTCAAACTCTTTGACTGTCTTATCAAATCGGATGTTCCAACTCTTGGATGCTTGCTTTAATCCATAAATGGATTCTTTCAGCCTACATACCTGATTAGGTTTAGTCTCCAAGACAAAACCTTCTGGCTATGACATATGGACCTCTTCCTCAAGGAAACCATTAAGGAATGCAATTTTCACATCCATCTGCCAGATTTCATAATCATGATATGTTGCTATAGCAAGCATGATCCGAATAGATTTGAGCATGGCAACAGGAGAAAATGTTTCATCATAATCTATTCCCTGTTTTTGTCTGAAACCCTTAGCCACTAATCTGGCTTTATAAGTTTCAACTTGGCCATCTGCCCCAATCTTTTTCTTATAGACCCATTTGCATCCAATAGGGTTAACACCCTCTGGTGCATCAACCAAGGTCCACACTTGGTTGACATACATGGAGTCCATTTTGGATCTCATGGCTTCCAGCCATCTGTCTGAGTCCCTACTCATGACAACATCCGTATAGGTTAGAGGCTCATCATTTTCAATGATCCGGGCTTCATTATTTTTAATAATGAACCCATACCTCTCAAGTGCATGACGCACCCTATCAGACCTATGGATAGGAGTGGTGTGTTTTGGTTCTATATTAACTATGTTATCATTTGGTTGAGATGTATCTATTTGTTGAACTTCTTCAAGTTCAATATTTCTCCCACTGCCCTTTTGTAGGATGAACTCTTTCTCCAGAAAAGTGGCATGCCTACTGACAAAAACTTTTTGTTCAGTAGGGTGGTAGAACAGATATCCTATACTATCTTTAGGATATCCTACAAATATACACTTACCTGCTCTAGCATCCAGCTTATGTCCAAAATTTCATTTAACATAGGCTGGACATCCCCATATCTTAAGATACTTAAGATTGGGTTTCTTACCCCTCCATATCTCATATGGAGTGCTAGAGATAGATTTAAATGGTACTCTATTTAAGATATTAGCCACGGTTTCCATGGCATATCCCTAGAAGGAAACAAGTAACTCTGTGAAGCACATCATGGACCATACCATATCTAATAAGGTATGGTTCCTCCTTTCAGCAACACCATTTAATTATGGTGTATAAGGAGGGGTCCATTCAAAGATAATCCCCTTTTCTTTAAGGTGATCGAGAAACATGGTGGATAAGTATTCACCTCCTCGATCTGATCGAAGGATTTTAATACTTTTCTCCATTTGTTTCTCTACCATACTTTGATACTCTAAAAAATTATCAAGGGCTTCGGACTTATGTTTCATAAGATACACAAAACCGTACCTTGAAAAATCATCAGTAAACATGATGAAATAAGAGTATCCACCCTTGGCCTGAGTTGTCATAGGCCCACATACATCTGTATGTATGAGTCCTAATAACTCAATTGTCCTTTCTCTATGTCCACTAAATGGAGTCTTGGCCATTTTACCCATGAGACTTGATTCACAAGTTCCTAATGATTCATAATCATAAGGATTAAGGAAATTTTTCTTGTATAACTTGCTAATCCTAATCTCACTAATATGTCCAAGCCGATAGTGCCAGAGTAAATTATTGTTTACATCATCTCTCTTTCTTTTATTCTTACATGAAGTATATTGTCATTAGTGGATAGAGTTAAAAGACCATTGCAAAATATGCCACAACATATAATTTCATTAGAAAAGCTGATTGAGCAACCATTGCTCATCACATTCATAGTATAACCTTGTATAAGTAACAAGGGTACAAAAATGATATTTCTAATAACCTTAGGCATATAGTAACAATCTCTCAGATCTAAAATCTTCCCCGAGGGTAACTTCAAGATATAAGTCCCTACGGCCTCTGCTTGGATAGACTCTCCTCCAGCACCGTAGAGCTCGAAGTCTCCTTCCTTCAATACTCTAAGCCTCTGTAGCCCCTACAATGATTTGCAGATATTATGACCACAGGCAGTATCCAATACCCAAGTATTTGAAATGGAAGAATCCAATGACAAAATAGTTTGAACTTCTTTCATACCTTTTGGTGCATCCAATGCACCAGGCTTCACACCTGTAAGGTAAGCCTTGCAGTTCCTCTTCCATGACCCGGCTTGCCACAGTGAAAGCAGGTCATCTGTTCGGAGGCCTTCTTTCCTTTCTTCTTCTTGATGCCCCTTTTTGTGTTCAATCTCCTCTTGGAACCCTTAATGCCTAACTTCTTCTTATTGATCCCATCCACAAGAAGAAGTGGATCCTTATTTTTCTTTAAATGGCTTCTGCTATTTTTAACATGTTTAATAGCTCAGGCAAGGAAGTGTTAAGTTTGTTCATACGAAAATTAAGAACAAACTATGAAAATGACTCCGGGAGTGACTGCAGGATCAAATCCTAATTCAACTCCCCATCCATAACAAAACCTAATTGACCTAATCGAGTGATCAGGTCAATAACCATCAGTACATGATCTTGTACGGATGTACCTTCTATCATTCTCGCATGGAACAACTGCTTAGATATCTCATATCTAGCAGTTTGACTATGTTCTCCATATAGCTCTTTTAGATTGAGCAGTATGGAGTTAGTGTCCATGCTATCATGTTGCCTCGGTAACTCATTGGTCATAGAGGCAAGCATGATACATTTGACAGTGAGTGAGTCATTTGGCACATCTTGTATATGGTCTTTTCCTCTTGCGAGGCATCTTCCCCTAAAGGTTCCAAGGTAGGGGTATCAAGAATGTAAAAAAGTTTTTCCTGGTTGAGTACTATCTTTAGGTTTCTCAACCAGTCAACATAGTTCGATCCAGTCAATTTATTAGAATCAAGTATACTACGGAGTGAGAGTGAAGAGGCCATTTAATCTACATTAACAAAGAACATAACATAAGCAAACAACCAATGTTGACAAAACATAATTTTTTTTGGACTTTAACCTAGTTATGTCTCCCACTATTTTATCAAGCATCATAACCCTCTATATGATGATTGAGAAACCCTAATTGGTTTTCTTAGTGGGGTTGAGATCCTAATTCCTTATAAAAGACCTTGTGTGTACACAACAAATCTTTTATAAGTTCAAAGGTAGGAAAGCTCTTTCCAATTGTATCTCATACAATTCTCAACAAAACCTGGCCTCTAAAATATTAATAGCCTTGTGTGTGCACAACAAACTATAATATTTTTAGTTAAGTAAGACCCTTCATTCCTTTATAGTAATGATTGTAATAATAATACCCTTGTGTGTTCACAACAAAGTATTATATTAAATCATGCCATAAGCATCAAATGCACCAGGCCAAAATTGTGTTAGTTACCATAATAGGCCTTGTGTGTACACAACAAACCTAATACGGATCATAACATAATAATGACCTAGCATGAAGGAAGGCCTAATGTAGTGAATATTACACTAAGTTTATCAATCAAGAATTAAGTTAATCTTATTGGCCAGGTAAGTGGGAGAGTAGTGGGAGTCCCCCCGTTGCTTTCCTAGACACCAATAAAAATTGGCCAGGTCAGTCAACGGTACCAATTAAAAACCATGTCCTCTTTACCGATCATGAACCACTTTTCCTAGACACCGAATGATCAACTAATCATCTTGATTATTTTGCTTTTGGTATATGACACTACATCTTAATATAATTTTAATAGAGGGCAATTCAAATAGAAGCACATTCTAATATTACCATTCATCAACCATGCATCATATACCATTTTATAATGTGCCAAGTGTGTCATCATACTAGGACAACCATCTACCACATAATGGATCCACCATTATGCCAGGGCAACCTTATTTCAGTATGATGACTAGAAAGCTAAACATATCTCTATATTGGTTAAGGTTTAAGTGAAAACCCTAACTAGTGACATACATATATGCATAAACATATCAATCATATGTAACTTTAAAATTTTGTAGAGCCCTACAAAATTGGGCAACTTCAAATTTTGTAGAGTCCTACAAAAATGAGCAACCTCAAGAGTCCTACAAAATTGGGAAACTTCAAATTTTATAGAGTCTAACCAAAATGGGCAACCTCAAGAGTCCTACAAAATTGGGCAACTTCAAATTTTGTATGATTTAGCCCTAATAAGGTGGCTCTGATACCACTGTAAGGGTTTTAGTGACCAGGGTGAAAGCATGAACTTCAAAAATTTATTATGAAACCACTACCAAACCCTTAACCCAAGACCTCTTTACTAGGAATTAAAACATACAAACATGCATATATAATATAAACTAGAGTTTAGGCACCAACCTGAACCGCTAGTATCCAATCCGATGAAGAAAACCCTAATTCAGCCTTCTTCTCCCTTAGGCGCCCAAACGTTCGCCCTCCAATGGTGATCCATATGAAACTCGGACCAAGGAAGAACTCCTTCATGTTGCTTGGATAAGTGGAACACTTTCGGCGGCCTTTGGTCTATTGACCACTATAGGACATCCTGTCCTACTGTAGGGCACTAAAGACACTCTCCTAAACCACTCTTGATTTTAGAACAACCCTTCTCTAGGACCCCTTAGGCTTATGTCCTAAAACAAAGCCTTGACCTAGTAGAAAAGACCTTGTCATAACAAGATAAGTCTTGTCTTAAAGAAAGGAGGGAGAGAGAGACACTCAGAATAATACTTCGATGGAATTCTTATATCAGACTCATTTCACCGTCCCCTATTTATAGATACAAGAGGGGCGTGTGATATGTCCTCCTATCAACTTATCAGATTTGATTTTTCAAGACCTAAGAGAAGTTATCTGGCTTGAAAAATCATATATAATAAACCCATTCATGCACCAAAGGCCTTATTCACATCCCTTCTTTTATCTGGTTGAAATCTCTCTTGCCACATGTCAATTACCGATCCATAGGAAGCCAAGAGGTGCCACTTCAATCTCCAAACATCAGAGATTATGAAAAGTCCTGATAGCAGAAGGAGTCTCCATCAGAACCGCGTACCACATGAAGAGTTGCGACTCTTCACGCACCGCACGTGCGATCCTTCTTCCATGCAAATTTCAAAGAATGTTGACCAGTCAAAACATAGGCAATATGGGTGTCATTGGAAAGAACATAGAATTTCCTTTCTGAACATATAAATTATATTCAAATAAAATATCTATAGCTCATTATGTGCCCTTTTGAAGTTAAGGTATCATTTAGGTACCAAGAGTCCCATGCCATTGGGACTCTTCATGTATGGCGCCTAAAATGCCCTTAAATCCAAATTAAAATCAGATTTAGCTCTGATTAGGCTAGCCCCACTTAGGACTCAACCTAATTTAGGTTTACCATAATTAGGTTAGCCCAATTAGCAAGCAACCAGACCCAATCCAATTGGGTTAGGAATTTGGTCAGCCTACATATGCTAGTATGTAATCCGGCTAACCAATTAGGATCCTATGACCCTAATTAAATCATGAATGACTTCCTTGGCCAAGTCTCTATTATGTGTGACCCATTGAATTCCACATCTTGATAGCAGTAGGTTTAGATTTGAGCCGATTCGATCCGATCGAACCCGATTGACCTAGTCAAATTGGCTTACCTAATTGTCCAATTCGAATCATACATCGAATTGACTCATGAAACCAAATCAATTGGTTCATGAAGACCTTCAAGACAAGATTGACGTCTAGCAACGTGTCATTCCTACCCGAAAGATGAGGAATTTTGGTGGATTTACCAAAATACCCTTCAATGGTGAGTTACCGGGCAATTCAGTCCTTCGATCTACTTGCACCCTGAATATGACTATAGATATGGATACTTGTCAAATCCAATTTCATATTTATTCCTTGCAAAATCTAATAATGATGATTCATTAATGAACCATTAGAAACTATTTCTAATGTTCATACTTTGATCAAAGATTTTCCGAATCTTCATTTGATTGAAATCATCTGGATGCGCTTCCCTCTTACTAGGGTTGATCGATTCCTTTTTGACCTACTCACAACCTCAATATGCAATCCACCATACCCAGTATCACCTCATGCATGACTCAGTGTCATGATTAAGTGTGAACCAAAGTATGGATTCATGCATACAAGATACCATGGCAATCTCAGGTCAAAGGACCACATGTACTACTCCCACTATGAGAACTATCTATTGACAAACAGATAAGGTTCCATTAGATGTTCTCAAGTTGGATCCATTCAGTGAACTCATTCTCTAATGAGCACCCACATCCTAGTATTAGTGTCAAATACAAGTGACTGTGAGATCAGTCAGCCTCTTCACCAAGCATATATAGGATATGCTGGTCTTACTGGAAACATTGTTCCCCTACTCAATATCTCATCGACCAGGAATATTCTATATTAGGATTTTAAGGCTTTAGGTCTCACTGGTATGATCTCATCATAACCCTAGAACCATAGCCCTAATCTAAGGGGTTCATCATATCTTAATAAAATTAATAAGACAGCGTATGATGAAAATAAAATGCCTTTATTAATTGATAATGTCAATACACTAGTTTGGGATACAAAAGAAAATCCCATCGAAATACAACATTTTGATTGGCCTTTAGGGCATAATCCTTTCAGAATCGGCAATATTTGTTCTTGTTCCTTACAGAAGAGGAAAACTTCATGGGACGGGGCTGCTAAAGATAGTTTTCTTTCTCTATCTCCATGAGGATCTTTTCTCGAGGAAGGTTGAGGAGGGTGATGGAGTCGAATCATCCTCCCGATGCTCTGGTCCTGGGGGGACTTCTTCGGCTGTTAGTATATTTGTTGTTATTATTATTGGAGATTGGGGGACCTTGTCCCCTGTTGTTCTTCTTTTTTGAAGGGGGCTTCCCTTCGATCAATTGTCGGTTGGCCGCCTGCTCTTCAGCATCGGCATATTTCTGAGCCCTCAACAAGAGCTCAGCGTAGCTTTTGGGGAACTTCTTATCCAGGAAAAAGGTAAGCCTGGATATATGAAGTCCCTTCTTCAGTGCAGACATGGCCACATGCTCGTTGAGATCGGGGATCTCGAGTGTGGCTGCATTAAACCTAGAGATGTAGTCTCGCAGGCTTTCTCCTTCATTCTAGTGAAGGAGGAACTGTGTGTCCGTATTCTAGGGAGTCTTGCAGCAGGACCTGAAATGCAAGATAAATAATTTCTCTAACTCGAAAAAAGAATCGATGGTACCTGGGCGCAGGCTCGAGTACCTTATCCGAATAGCTTTCTTCAAGGTAGCTGGGAACGCAAGGCAGTACATCACGTCCGAAGCTCCTTGGATAATCATATGGGCCTTGAAACTGCCCAAATGGTCGAAGGAATCAGAGGTGCCATCATAGGGTTCCATCTGGGGAACCCTGAGGTGCCGGGGAATGATTTTAGCCATGATACGGTCGGTGTAGGGTGGGCGTAGATCACCCACTATCAAGTCATCGGGATCCTTTAGATCCCGCATCCTTTGCTCCCGCGCCCTCACCATTTCTGATTCAATGGCCCTGAGTCTTCCATCATAATCGGGAGTCTTCTTCGACGCCCTCTCTACGGGAGCAGAGTCTTCGGAGGAGAGGGAGGGAGTTTGCCTAGGCCTTTTCCCTTTTTGTAGGGAATCGACGGGTCTAGGCAGTCTCGAACTTCGACCTTCAAGAGAGGGCCGAGAATGGGGGGAGAGGTGTGTAGAACTCTCCCATGGGACTCTCTTCCTTCGGGATCGAGAGCTATGTCTGGAGGAGACCGGTGGATTTCCCACCGAAAAAGCTCTGTTTTGGAAATCTTGAACCATGGCTGTAAGGTTGGTGACCTGGTTCACAAGGACTTCAAATTGTTATAACCCCATGATAACTATAGGAGATGGGATGTTGTTCTCCCCCGGGGGTGCGCCCCCTTGGGATGGAACACGACTTCGACTTGTGGAGGCAATCTGAGTCTTTCTTCTCGCCATCAAGAACTTCTTACTTTCCCTTGTTTAAGAGGGAGCCTAAAGAGTATTGTGTCGCCCCCTACTTGGCATGCCAATCTGTTGGCATGGAGTCCCTGTATCGGCCGGTCGAAGCTGCTGCCCCACAGGACCGCTCCCTGGTTCACCTGCAAAACAAGTCCCTTGCCGAAATCGTTCCGACGGGGGACACTCCGATGCCTAAGTCAGAGGTGGATCCCAGCCACAGAATGGGGAATATTCTCAAGAAGCAGTGGGAAAGCTCTTTGGATTTAGAGTATGCATGTATGTATGTATGCGTACATTCCTCGAGCATTTCTTCTTACCGCCATTTATAAGAGGGTGCCCAGCCTACGGATCCGTTCTTCTCCCAGCGATCACAGGGAGTTAATTTCTCCCCATGATTGGAAATCATAGGTTGTCATTGAGCGGTTTTGGCTAGACCGGAGGCATGGCAGCTGGAGTTGCACATCATGATCGTGGAATGGAGATAGTCGATAGTAACCATTATTTACTGTTACCTATCTGGGATGGATCGTGGACCTATCCTTAGATTTCCCCTATTAAGGGAGATTTTCAAAATTGAACTGGGAACTTCCCCGTCTTCGGATCTCCTCTGTCGGTGATCCTATCTTCTGTATGAGTCGAGGACTTAGTATTTACCAAGGGCCAGAGATCATGTCTTCGGCAGGAACCAAAGAGTATATCTTTGGAAGTCGGCATGGAGCCTGGTCTTCTATTAAGGCTGAAGATGTAATCCGAAGATTTTGCCTCCAGGTGTCGTAGGACGGTAGAGAGCCTTAGGTTGCTCGTGGTCGGCCCGACCTTTCTAGGTCCGAAGTCGCTGGCTCGGAGGAAAGGTCTTCGGTCAGCCGAACCGGTGTTCGGTTCGTACTTAGACCGGGATTCCCCAACAACATGATTTTAAAATAAGTAGATACAAAGAATAACATAGCAGACCCATTCACTAAGGCCCTTCCTCCAAAACAATTTGATCACCATTTAGATTGTATGGGAATTAAATACAAGGGTGATTAGCTTTAGTGCAAGTGAGAGATTGAAAGAATAGTATCCTAAAACCCAATCATATTTCTTATGAAATAGAGGCTTAGCTATAAAATTATTCCAACTCATGTATGATATTAATAAAAAGGTATTTGGTTTCATTATATGTTGTATCTTATATTTTGTTATTTTAAGATTATAATAAATTCTATAAATTAGGGCAATAATTTTAGGGTTATGATGGAGTTCATAATAGTGAGACCTAACATCTTATAAATCCTAATCTAAAATATTCCTAGTCATAGAATCACCGAGTCAGAAATCAATGTTTCTGGAGAGACAAGCACATCCTATGTATGCTTGATGGATAGAGTGGTTGGTGATGTGGCACAACTGCTAACGTGGAGCCCATGACAATGATAGTAGGCAGCCGTGCGGATGGAAAGTGCCACCTAGATACGGTGCCCAAATAAAGACCCAAGGGCAAGCCCTCCATCCAAGGACAACTCCCAGCCGGGGTCATGCTCATAGGGCAAGCCCTCCGTCTGAGGTCAGCTCCCAGCCAGGGTCATGCTCATGCATGCCAAGGGCGAGCCCTCTATCCGAGGTCAGCTCCCAGCCGGGGTCGTGCTCATAAGGTGAGCCCTCCATTTGTGGTCAACTCCCGGCTAGGATCATGCTCATGAATTCCAAGGGCGAGCCCTTCATTCGAGGTCAACTCCCAACCTGGGTCATGCTCATAAAGCGAGCCCTCCATCTGAGGTCAGCTTCCGGTTGGGGTCGTGCTCATGCATGCCAAGGACGAGTACTCCATCCGAGGTCAGCTCCTAGCCGGGGTCATTCTTATAAGGCGAGCCCTCCGTCTGAGGTCAGCTCCTAGCTGGGGTCATGCTCATGCATGCCAAAGCGAGCCCTCCATTCGAGGTCTGCTCCCAGCCGAGGTCATTCTCATAGGACGAGCCCTCCATCTAAAGTCAACTCTCGGTCTAAGTCATGCTCATGCTTGCTAAGGTGAGCCCTCCATCCAAGGTCAGCTCCCAGTCGGGATCGTGCTCATAAGGCGAGCCCTCCATCTGAGTTAGCTCCCGGCTAGGGTCATGCTCATGCTTGCCAAAGGCAAGCCCTCCATCCAAGGTCAGCTTCCAACCATGGTCCTGCTCATAAGGAGAGCCCTCCGTCTGAGGTCAACTCCCGACTGGGGTCGTGCTCATGCTTTCCAAAAACACCCTCCCGTATCCAGGGTCAAGCACCAAGCTGAGGTCATGCTCCTGCTTTTAGAGTCGGGCTCCCTAGATCGAGCTCAACCCCTCCTCCTACTGAGATCAGAGTTCTTGCCAGTGGAAGAAGGAGAGAGATCGGCAGGTACAGATTATGACAGGAAGCTCGTAGCTACCTACAACCTCCCAGAAGTCATGCACACCCAACCAAAAAATTCAAACTCTACAACGCCCACCCGCACGTCCAGCACAACGCATGCACCACCAGGCTTCACACCCTATGGCGCACCGCCTTGTCAACAACTATGCAACCGAGGGCTTTGATCCTCATAACACAAAACCTGAACCTCCTCCAAGAGGAGTATTCCTGATGGGGGACCCGAAACCTATCCGGGTTTCACCTTTTATTTTTTTTAGAATTTAAAAAAAAATTTTAGAATTTTTGTATTTTAGTTATTCCCGCTATTCCACCTATTCCCTTTATTCCCATGTTATCCGATGTTATTCCAACTTTATTCCAGGCTATTCCTATCTCCTTCAACCTCCAGAAAAAATCACAGAGGCCTTTTTTTTTTGATTTTTTTGCCCCACCGGTCCGTGATCTGCCGTGCCCGACCCCCGCCACTGCCGTCTGCCCGCCGGCGCGCCACCAGGCTGCCCCGCCGCCGCCCGCTGGGCCGGGTGCCGAAGGTCCAGGTGCCCCTGTTGCTCGGCCGTGAAGGAGCTTCTGCATGCTTTTCAAAGCAGCCAAATGAAGCTTCTGCACGCTTCTTAAAGTGATGGAAGAAGAGTTATTTTGCATAATTTTTGGAGTAGCATGAGTTTCAGAATGGAGGGGATTTCAAAATTCAAATAAATGGGATTTATTTGGTAATTTTTTTTAATAAATGTAATTTGGGAAATTTGGGGATTTTGATTTTGAATTTGATTTCAAAATCAAGGGAGGATTTCAGGGGATTTTATTTTTAAATTTCAAAAGGGATATGGGCATCTATAAATACCTATACTCCTCTTGTAAAAAAAAATAGTTGAATAAAATTTTTGAGTGCTCTTCCAGTGTGTGGTTCTGGGCTGAGGCCCTTTTTCCTTCGTCCTTCGGGACGTCGAGGGGTGTGAGGCCCCAAGTATCTCCTTTCTCCCTCCCACCTTCGTGTCTTCCCCTCGTGGCCTTGAAAACCATCCTAGCGCCTCTAAGTACTGAGGAGGGCGTAATGCCTTAGAGGTGGACGGTCTCTTCGTTAGGGTGAGTCCCAAGATCCATGAGTTCTCCCCCACCCCCGTCCTCCGTGACCTTGAGATCCATCCTAGCACCTCTAAGTATTGAGGAGGGCGTAATGCCTTAGAGGTGGACGGTCTCTTCGTTAGGATGAGTCCCAAGGTCTAGGAGTTCTCCCCCACCCCCGTCCTTCGTGACCTTGAGATCCATCCTAGCACCTCTAAGTATTGAGGAGGGTGTAATGCCTTAGAGGTGGACGGTCTCTTCATTAGGATGAGTCCCAAGGTCTAGGAGTTCCCGTCCCAGCCTCCCATCACCATCGTTCCTTCACCATCTCCGCCAAGAAAAAATTAAAAAAAAAAAAAAAAAAAACCAAAAGAGCCCAGTCATTTTAGGATTTTCTGGGGTCGTTCTATCCTAGTCCCAGAGGCTTCTTAGCCCTCCCATGATCCTTGATTTGCTTTAGGTGTTTTTCCTCTTTTCAAAATAACAATAGGTTTTCTTCGTGTCCTTCGTTCTACATCAATTCCATTAAGGACACAGGCCCTATGACACTCCGATGGTTCCTCTCAGAATGGAAATGCTCCACCATGGCTCAAGGCTCAGCAGCATGGCACCCGCCCCTCCCATGAAAAATTTTTCCACCAAAGGGACAAGATCTATATTACATTGATGATCACCCCCAAATAAAAGGATCTCCTTCAGAGGATCGGTCCGATAGGAGGGAGACTGTAGACAAAGAAAAACCCCTCCAAAAAGAGATACAAAGAAAGGGACATCTCAATGAATTCCCAGGCTTGGTCTGGGCCACTCCTACTCATATAAAAATAGAAGAGAGGTCCTCCGAGAGGGGAGAGAGGCAACTGGTAAGACTCAAAGAGCAAATGGGCAAGGAACTAGCCAAGAGAACCACCCAGCTCTCTGATCTCTGCTTGACCCTGTCTTTCCAATTCAATTCCATCATCCATCCCTCTATGTGGAGAGCCCCAAGCTCTTTGTCATAGAGGTTCTATTCCCCTTGATCATCCCAAACTAACTTGATCATCAGAGTGTCCCTACTAGAATCCCTGGCTCAGGTCTCATCTTTTTTGCAAGCCACGATGGAAGAGGATCAGCGCCCAACACGAGCCTGATGAGTCGTGCCATGTCGAAGCTATAGGCTACGGTGATCTTGGCGGCAATAGTTGGTTTCATGACCACTTGTGTAGGGACACTAATACAAGGATGTGGGTGCTTATCAGGGTATGAGTTCATTGAATTGATCTATCATGAGAATATCTTATGAAAGTCTTACTTGTCAAAAGATGATTCTCTTAGTGAAAGTTGTGCAAGTGATCCTTAGACTTGAGATCACTATGGTATCTTATACACATGAATCCATGTTTTAGTTTATACTCATTCATGACTTAGTCATGTATGGGATGTTCATGGATATGGTGAGTTACATATGAAGGTTATGACAATTTTCATCCTAATAAGAGGAGTATTTATCCATGCAATCTTATCAAATGATGACTTAGAAAATCTTTAATCAAACTAAGATGAAATTGGAAAAGGTTTTCTAATCTTTCATCGATCAAGTTTTTATTAGTTATTTGAGATTTGAGTAAATAAAGTATAAAGGTTTGACAATTTTCCATACCCATCATTATTCAGAATAAAGGAAGATCGAAGGATTGAATTGTATGGTAACTTGCCACTAAAGCATATTTTGATAATTTTTATTAAATTGCTCATCTTTTGGATAGGCATGATACATTGCTAGACATCAATCATTTATTGTAGGTTATCATGAATTAAATTGATTCAATACTGGTGCGGGCACCAGAATCAGAAGAAGACTTCAGGGTTCCATCTGGATCTCTGAATGACCTTGCCCGAAGATTAGGGTTTGTAATAAGGGTTGACCTGGTCAACTAAATTATTTTATTTCTTTGAATCTGCATTTCATTTTGTTGAGTCATGTTGACTCCGTCTAAGTCCAAGTCAAGTCCTGGTTGGCGCCATTCCCTAGGGCATCATTTTTTCTTCCAAGGCCAAATGCAAGTGGACGCCACACTCCCAGGACCAGTTGGTGCCACATTTCATCCCAGTGTCCCTGGTCCCCACGCCTAAGAGAGCAAGAAAATTTTCTTAGGAGAAGTGAAGAAAGGCGCCCACAAGCTGCCAAAAGTAACCAAGCTAAAGGAGTAGGGGATTTTTCTTGGAGAGGACTTCAAGGTAGGCGCCCACACCTGCCTAAAGTACTTGGCTATGAATGGAAGGAGCCTAGTCTTGGGGAGAAAGACTAGGAGATGAGTATTTTCTTCCATGAAAGAGCAAGCCATGGAAGGAAAACCCATGACTTAAGGAGAAAAACTAGGAGATGAGTATTATCTTCCAAGAAAGAGCAAGTCATGGAAGGAAAACCCATGACTTAAGGAGAAAGACTAGGAGATGAGTATTTTCTTCCAAGAAAAAGCAAGTCATGGAAGGAAAACCCATGACTTAAGGAGAAGAACTAGGAGGTGCACCACATACCTGCCATATGAAGCCATCACCTTGCATTTGAGGCCGCCTACTCCAAGGAAAGAAGCCTGGTGGGTCAAGGGAAAGTTTTTCATGCTTAGGATGAATGTTTAGTCCCACATGGGAAATGGTGTAATTTTGTTTCTCTTGCAAGGTCTATATATTGGACCCTTATATAATCTTTTGATATGAATGAGTAAATGAAATCTTTTTTTGCGTTGAGCAACCTTGTGTTCTCTTCTTCCGCACTTCTTTGAGTGTTGAGCTCCATGAGGGAGTAAATCCGGGTTCTATTGGAGCCTTGAGGAGGTGAGAGATCTCCAAAGTTACCAAAACCCTGCCCCACTTTGATCCCTAGCCGCCAACCCTAATTTCCTTTCATCATCCTAGCCGCCAACACCCAAATTCCTAAACCCTATTCCCACTTCATTCATGGCCGCCATCTCCTTCTCCAAGCCACCGCCCACTATATCAAGCCCTAGGTCCTTTTCATCTGCAAGCCGCCGCCCTACCAGCCAAACCCTAAATCCACTCCATCTTCCACCGCCACCTCCATACTCTCCCCTCATCTTCAAAGTTCGAGCAGTCCGGAGCTATCCCAGGTAAAAATCTCTTCCTTGAGTTTCTTACATCCTTATCTTGTTCTTCATCCTTTCCAGATCCAGAGTATGAGAAGAAGGCCAACCTTGCCATAGGACTACAATCCGAGGATCCATTGCGAAGATACCTCATCTCCAAGGATCCTACAATCTGCTCGAGAGTGTCCTTCAATTGAAGCAAAGAGAGATATCACAGTCAGGTATAAAACCTTCTCTTCTCTCTTCGTCTGTTTCTTGAAAGAGGAGTAAACCCTAGGTCTGGGGGTTTTTCAATCCCCAGCGATCCTACTTCTTTATTACTCTGATAATCTACTCTTTTGAATTGTGCTTTTTGTGAGTGCATATTTTCTTTCAATATTAGTTAGCCTTGTTTTTGAGTCAACCCAACTTCTAACAAAATACAAAAAAAATAAAAAAAAAGAAATTAGTCTTAATTTACTTCTGCATCGCATCATCTTATTTGTTCTGCATCATTTTTGGTATCAGAGCCATGTCTAGAGTTCTTGCTTGTTTGATTATTTTTTCGTTCCTTTTTACTTTTGCTGCCTGGAGTAGTCTCCCCTGGCCGTCCGATCCTAGGAATAAGCAAGAAGCAAGCCTCCTCCTCCCATTCCACGGGGGTTCCTAGGGCATGTAGGGGTGCCGTTGAGTTATAACTTCTAGGGAGGGATTGTAAGCGGGACACACGTTCTGTTTTCTGCCAGTAACTGCCCTGTTATTAGAATTGTTTCTTTCTATAAAAAATTCCAAATTATATAATTCTTCTTTTGCTGGAACCACTATAATTGAAAGTAATTTACATAAAATTTTCATGATTTATTAATTTCTATAGATTTTCTGAGATCAATTTTAATGCTGTTCTGGTTTTCTATTTTCTGCAAGCTGTTTTTTTATTTGAGTGTGCATAAATTGAATCTATCTTAAGGGCACTGAAGTTGCAACATAAGGGAGGATTGAGACCCTCTCTTTAGCCCAAAACCACCTCCCGTGCATTCGAACCTAAGCCTTTAATCTTAAAATTAATTAGACCTAATTTGCCCTAGTGGGCTAAGGACACCAACTGGTCGGGTCTAGGCTAGTGTTGAGTCAGTTTGTCTAGTTAACTGTGTGTGCTTTGTACTCAGTGTCTAGAACTGTGGTTCAGGGATTCTATTCTGAAGGGCTTGTGTGCTGGTCCGCCTACCTAGCCAATCACTGATTGGTGTCTAGGATTGGCAATTAGGGACCTAACACTCCCCTTACACCTGCTTGGCTAAGTCCCAAGTTACTACAGGCTAGCTTGCCACTCAGATTGGGCATCTAGTTTGGGCTCTAGGTCTAGTTAGCCCGTAGTCATTTCAGTCGAGTCTCATTTGGTGTGCTTGCTTGCATCATCATGTCCACCCGGAACGGAGTACCCTACCAACCTGGTCAAACCCAACCGGATTTAGAGGCCATGATTAGAACTCTTACCGAAAGTATGACCAAATTGAGTCAGGATATGACTGATATTATTGCCCAATTTAGGGATCAAGTCTGTGAGGATCTTACCCAGCTTAGGGATCGAGTCCAAGTACTTGAGGAACCTAAACATCAGAATTGGACTCCTGACCCAGATTTTAATATGCCTCAACCTCACCCATACCAGGAGCCTAAAAGACCTTTATACAGAGATCCTGAACCTAATCATAGGAGGCCTGACTCAGAGCCTGAAGATAGAGATGATAGGTTCATCAGGAACATCAAATTAGATGCACCCACTTTTGATGGTAGCTTAAACCCTAAGGTGTATTCTGATTGGAAGGGTGAGATGGACCAGTACTTTGAGTGGTATGCCATGTCTGAGGAAAGGAAGTTCAAGTTTGCCAAGATGAAGTTAGTGCATCAAGCTAGGTTATACTGGGGGAACATTGAGCTAACCACTAGGAGATGAAATGTTGAGCCCATAACCACTTGGCAGGGTATGAAAGAGAAGCTTAGAGATAAGTACCTACCCATTTCATACCAGTAGAATCTGTTAGACCAATGGCAAACCTTGAAACAAGGGAACCGATCTGTCTCAGACTACATAGCCACCTTTCATGAGTACTTGATGAGATGTGATGTGAGTGAAGCCCATGAGGTCACTTTGTCTAGATTTAGGGCTGGACTTAGAGAAGACATTAAGAGGGAGTTATTTCTAAGAGAGGTTACTGACCTAGACCAAGCCTATCAGATTGCACTAAACACTGAGAAATTTTAGAGAGGACCTATACCTTCTAGGGTTAGTGCCCCAATCCCAAGAAATGGACCTAGCCTAGTTACCCTTAGCAAACCTTTTCAGCGTATTCCCACCCCTAGGCCCATGGACAAAGGTAAGGCACCTGACACCCAGAGAACCCCTAGTTCTAGTATCACCTGTTTTAAGTGTTAGAAACCAGGTTATATCCCCAGCCAGTGTATAGCCATAGCCTGTTTTAAGTGCCATAGGATAGGTCATGTTTCTAGCCAGTGCCCACGTAGATCCCTTTACATAGAAGAGGGAGAGGAATAGAATTCCGGGCCCAATGAGGAATTTGAAGAAGAAGTTTATGAGACCGGAATGAACTTGGTTGATGAGTATGAAGGAGAAGAGGAACCCATGGAGTCTGACCAGTTAGGAGTTGTGAGATGCATCTTGTCCCAGAGTAGAGTTCAGGATGATTGGCGTAGGACTAACAACCTACAGACTTTCCTTAAATTACGGGATAAGGTATGTAAGATCATCATAGATAGTGAGAGCTGTGTGAATGCCATTTCTACTAGCACTGTCAAAATGTTAGGCTTAACCCCAGTCCCCCACCCCAACCCCTATAAGGTTTCTTGGGTAGACTCTACCTCTATACCCATCCAATCTAGATGTCAGGTCCAAATCCAGATGCAATCCTATCAAGAGAAGATTTGGTGTGATGTCTTACCCATGGGGGTGAGCAGTATATTTCTTGGGAGACCTTGGTTATATGATCATGATGCCACCCTCTTAGGAAAATCCAATACCTGTGTCTTTAGTTTTAATGGAAAAAAGATCACAATCCATTCAGTCCCTCCTAAGGACAAGGTAGCTAAAGGACCCAATAAGGTCAAAGAGATGAAGATCAGAGTGAACCTAATTAGTGCTAAGGATCTAGAACAAGAAATTCATAGTGGTTCACCCATTTGGATGTTGAATGCTAAGGAACTTAAGACTCTTACACCCTCAGAGCCTCCTCAGGAAGTTAGACCTTTATTAGAAGAATTTGAGGATGTTTTTCCCGAGGATCTGCCAGTCCACCTTCCACCTCTTGACCTAGCCCCTTTACCAGTCCACACACGAGTCTTCGAGTCTGCTGAAGTTTTTGCACAGCATATAAAAGACTTGCATAAAGAAATTCATGCCAAAATAAATTTAAGTAATAAAACTTATAAGAAGTTGGCTGATTCTCAAAGGCAAGTCAAAACTTTTATTGAGGGAGACTTGTAATGATTAGGTTAAGGCCTGAAGGTTTCCTCCTGGAACCATTAAAAAGTTACATGCTAGAGAGCTGGACCATTTAGAGTGGTGAAGAGAGTAGGATCCAATGCCTATGTGCTCGAGTTGCCTCCAGAACTAGGCATTAGCCCCACTTTCAACATTATAGACCTAGTGGAGTATAGAGAGCCAGCTATGATTCCCAGTGAGCCTTTTGAGCCTAATCCTGTTCTTGAGAGTGAACCCAACCCTGTGTGTCCACCAACAAACTGGACAGTGAGGAAAGAACAGATTGAAAAGATCCTGGACGATCAGGTTATCTCTACTCGTAATCGAGGATACCAAAGATACCTGGTCCGTTGGCAAGGAAGGCCAGATTCTGATGACTCTTGGATCTCCCAAGATGAATTATAAGAGCTGGATCCAGATCTCTTGGAAAGATACCAGAGCCAACTTGAGCCTTACTTGACAGGGTCGAGTTCCTCCCACCCCGGGAGAATTGGTGCGTGCACCAGAATCAGAAGAAGACTTCAGGGTTCCATCTGGATCTCTGAATGACCTTGTCCGAAGATTAGAGTTTGTAATAAGGGTTGACCTGGTCAACCAGATTATTTTATTTTTTTGAGTCTGCATTTCATTTTGTTGAGTCATGTTGACTCGGTCTAAGTCCAAGTCAAGTCCTGGTTGGCGCCATTCCCTAGGGCGTCATTTTTTCTTCCAAGGCCAAATGCAAGTGGACGCCACACTCCCAGCCACACTCCCAAGACCAGTTGGTGCCACATTTTATCCCAGTGTCCCTGCTCCCCACGCCCAAGAGAGCAAGAAAATTTTCTTAGAAGAAGTCAAGGAAGGCGCCCACAAGCTGCCAAAAGTAACCAAGCTAAAGGAGTAGGGGATTTTTCATGGAGAGGACATCAAGGTAGGCACCCACACCTGCCTAAAGTACTTGGCTATGAATGAAAGGAGCCTAGTCTTGGGGAGAAAGACTAGGAGATGAGTATTTTCTTCCATGAAAGAGCAAGTCATGGAAGGAAAACCCATGACTTAAGGAGAAAGACTAGGAGATGAGTATTTTTTTCCAAGAAAGAGCAAGTAATGGAAGGAAAACCCATGACTTAAGGAGAAAGACTAGGAGATTAGTATTTTTTTCCAAGAAAGAGCAAGTTATGGAAGGAAAACCCATGACTTAAGGAGAAGAACTAGGAGGTGCCCCACATACCTGCCATATGAAGCCATCACCTTGCATTTGAGGCCACCCACTCCAAGGAAAGATGCCTGGTTGATCAAGGGAAAGTTTTTCATGCTTAAGATGAATGTTTAGTCCCACATGGGAAAAGGTGTAATTTTGTTTCTCTTGCAAGGTCTATATATTGGACCCTTATGTAATCTTTTGATATGAATGAGTAAATGAAATCTTTTTTTGTGTTGAGCAACCTTGTGTTCTCTTCTTCAGCACTTCTTTGAGTGTTGAGCTCCGTGAGGGAGTAAATCCGGGTTCCATTGGAGCCTTGAGGAGGTGAGAGATCTCCAATGTTACCTAAACCCTGCCCCACTTTCATCCCTGGCCGCCAACCCTAATTCCTTTCATCATCCTAGCCGACAACACCCAAATTTTTAAACCCTATTCCCACTTCATTCAAGGCCGCCATCTCCTTCTCCAAGCCACCGCCCACTATATCATGCCCTAGGTCCTTTTCATCTGCAAGCCATCGCCCTACCTGCCAAACCCTAAATCCACTCCATCTTCCACCGCCACCTCCATACTCTCCCATCATCTTCAAAGTTCGAGCAGTCCGGAGCTATCCTAGGTAAAAATCTCTTCCTTGAGTTTCTTACATCCTTATCTTGTTCTTCATCCTTTCCAGATCCAGAGTACGAGAAGAAGGCCAACCTTGCCATAGGATTACAATCCGAGGATCCATTGCGAAGATACCCCGTCTCCAAGGATCCTACAATCTGCTCGAGAGTGTCCTTCAATTGAAGCAAAGAGAGATATCACAGTCAGGTATAAAACCTTCTCTTCTCTCTTCGTCTATTTCTTGAAAGAGGAGTAAACCCTAGGTCTTGGGGTTTCTCAATCCCCAGCGATCCTACTTCTTTATTACTCTGATAATCTACTCTTTTGAATTGTGCTTTCTGTCAGTGCATATTTTCTTTCAATATTAGTTAGCCTTGTTTTTGAGTCTAGCCAACTTCTAACAAAACACAAAAAAAAAAAAATTAGTCTTAATTTACTTTCGCCTCGCATCATCTTATTTGTTCTACATCAAATACATGAGTCAATTTGAAAGATATTTCAAATTGGTAGCTATGGTTAGCTCAATTTGACCTGATTCAATTAGTTAATTTCTAATCAAACTAAATTGATATGAACCTAGACCTACTTCTAGCTAGATGAGGAGCCTAAAGGGTCACACACATTAACAAAATTAATCAAGGAAGTCATTTGTATTTTTATTAGAGTCATAGGATTTTAATTAGTTAGCTAATTAACATACTAGCATGTGTTGGCTAACCTAACTCCTAACCTAATTGATTGGGTTTAAATGCTTGCTATTTGGGCTAACTAATTTGAGTGGAACTTAAATTAGGTTGAGCCTTAAGTATGTTAGACAAATTGGAATTTATCCTAATTGATTGGGTTTAAATGCTTGCTATTTGGACTAAGAGTCCTTCTACAATTAAATCATCTTTTTGATGATAAGCCCTAGCCCTATTCTCTCTAATAGGTGCCCATTTGGACTGGAATTGATTGGTCAAATTATGTAATAATAGGCATGATTTCATGATGGGATGTGATGTGATGCTTAGAATATATGGTGCATGGGATGGGCTAGAGTCCTACTTATCAATCACCTTTTTCCTGATAAGCCTTTCTAATTTATACACCTATTGGGGTGTTGGACCAAGTCTTTAATTATGAAATTAAAGACTAATTATCAGTTTTTTCTGAAGAGTTGCAATAAGCAACACTTGGTGCAAAATGTTAGTGAAACAACATTTTACTTTGCACCTTTTTGCCTCAAGACTCATTCTGCTTGAAGGGCGTTATCTAATATGTTAAATATCAGATAAGAGACTGATGAAAGGTTGTATTAGGCACCTCCTCTTTTTCTATTTAAAGGCTTCAGTGATTAAGACCAAAGCATCCAAAGTTTATCCTAACAACTCTCCTCCTTCTCTTGTTAGGACAAGTCTTTTATTTTAAGACAAGTTCATCATTTTAAGATAAGTGTTTAGGAAAAGAATTAGAAAGTATAATAGGATAGTAAGAGAATCTTTGGAGAGGTTTTGAGATACTTTTCGAAAGGAAAAAGATCCTAGAAGAGAAGAAAGGCTGCTGAAAGAAGAAAGGCTACCGAAAGGAGTAGAGCAAGAAAGAGGAGTGCTTCCTTGATTTAGTTTCTATGTGGATCACCTCTGAAGTGTTGGGTTCATGCTAACATAGCAGAAGATTAGATTTCAATTTTTTTTTTTATTGAAACCCTAATTAGCCATAACCCTAAACCCAAGGACCACTTGATCATAACAACTAATAAATCATAACTTTAGGGTTATAGAGGAATACCTGAAGTGCTACACTTCTTAATTTCTACAAGGCCCAAGTGTATGCTCTCCAGAGATGATCCACATAAGAATCGGACCAAGGAAGAACTCCTATCGAGCTTGCTTATTTGACTATGACTCCTCTAGGCAGCTTTCTTCTTCAATGACTTTTCTTTCTTTGCTGGAGCCCCAACCCTCTTGTAGGGCACTCAAAGTCCTCTCTGAATCCTCTCTTAGAATCTAATTATCCTTCTTATATCTCTTCCTAGGCTCTTATCTTAAAATGATAAGTCTTGTCTTAAAGAAAACTTTTTGTCCTAAGAGAAGGAAAAGAAATAGAAAGGATTTCTTTTGTATTAATTTTGGATGTTTTTGGCATCAGAATATCGATGCCTTTTTATACTAAGTGAGGAGATACCTGATAAACCTTTTTCTTAGCCCTTGATTTGATTTTTTAATGATCAGATAGGACCCTTTACGCAAAAGGAGTCCCTTGGGTGAAAGGTCTTATCATGATATGTCATATTACTGTGCCAAAGACATATGTGTGTCTCTTCAGTTTTTCAGCAATTTTTCCACTTGCCATATGGCAAGTTACTGGTCAAAATCTAACTAAGGGATGTGTGATTCTAAAAGATGTATCAAAGAATCAGAAGCCTTCAAGTAGAAAGACTTCTAGATTTATGATTGTGTGCTAAACATGAAGGGATGTATCCCTTCATTTGGTGCACCAAGTTTTCCATGCCAAATGCCATGTTTTGACCATTTAAATCCAATCCAAATGGGTGTGGGGATAAGGGAGAGAGGTCTAGCACTTATCAAGAATAGGTGATTAAGTGGTAGAAGGACTCTTGTCCTTTATGCACCCCTTAATCTTGGCACACACCAATATGGTGCCAAGAGTCCAATCCCATTTGGACTCTCCCATAATCCATAAATAATTATCAATAAATTTTAGATAAATATAGATAAATGCTATCCTAATTAGGACTTAACTTAATCTAAGTTTTACTTAAATTTATTAGCCCAAATAGCAAGCAAACTGATCCAATCCAATTAGGTTAGGAGTTAGGCTATCATGCATAAGCTAGTACACAAATTAGCTAGCATATCAGGGCTCAATGACCCTAACCAAAATCCAATTGAATTCCTTGGCCAATTCCTAGCATGTGTGATTCTTTGGGCTCTATATCTAGCTAGCAGTAGGTCCAGGTCCAAGCTTTTTCAATTTGATCAAAATTGATTGACCTAATTAGGTCAAATCGAGCTGACCCAAGTTGCCAATTCTAACGAATTTCTAAATTGACTCATGAATCCAACCAATTTGATTCATGAAAACTTACAAGACATGGTTGACATCTAGAAACATATCATGCCTACCTGAAAGATGAGAAATTTATTAAAAATTATTGAAATACCCTTCAATGGAAAGTTACTGTGCAATTCAATCCTTCGATCTCCCTTTATCGTGAATAAGTAATGGGTATGAAGAATTGTCAAACTCTAGTACTTAATCCTTTTGAATCTCAATTTGATAATGAAGACTTAATTGATAAAAGATTAGAAATCCTTTCTAATCTCATTTTGTTTTGATCAAAGACTTCTTGAGTCAACAATCGAAGAGATTACATGAAATAAGTCCTCCTCTTACTAGGAGTGATCTATTCCTTATTGATCCACTCACATCCTTCATGCACAATCTACCATATATGAGAACACCACGTACATGACACTGTCATGAATAAGTATGAACCAAAATATGGCTTTGTATGCATAAAGAACCACGGTGATCTCAGGTCTAAGGATCACTTGCATAACTCCCACTATGAGAACCATCTTTTGAGAAAAGTAAGACCTTCATAAGATATTCTAAAGGTAGATCAGTTCAGTGAACTCATACCCTAATGAGCATCCACATCCTTATATTAGTGTCCCTACACAAGTGGCTGTGAGACCAACCACCCTCTCCATCGAGCATATATAGGTTGTGCTAGTCTTTCAGGAAATATCAATCCCTAAATTAATGATCCAATGACTAGGAATATTTTAGATTAGGATTTATAAAAACTTAGGTCTTACCATTATGATCTCCATCATAACCCTAATTCCATTGTCCTAACCTATGGGGTTCATCATAATCTTGATAAGATGCTGCAGTATGATGAATCAACAAATACCTTTTATTAATATCAATCTTAAGTTGAAAGAATACAAAAATACCACAGATACAATAACTGTGATTGACTTTCAGGAAAAATTATTTCAATCTCCCACTTGCACTAAAGCTAATTGGCCTTGTTTTTAATACCTATACAATTTAGATGGTGATCTAATTGCTATAAAGGAAGTGCCTTAGTGAATGGGTCTGCTATGTTATTCTTTATATCAACTCGTTCTACTATCATATCATTTCTATCAATGATTTTGTTGAATGGGTGGAAGCATCTCAGGATGTGCCTGGACTTATAATGAGACCTTGGTTCCTTTGCTTGTGTAATTATTCCAATGTTATCATAATAAAGTGGTACCGGTTATTGTATAGTAGGAACCATGCCCAATTTCGTGATGAATTTCTTCATCCACACAACTTCTTTTGTGGCTTCACTTGTAGCTATGTACTCTACCTTAGTGACTGAGTCAGCTACAGTTTACTGCTTGGTATTCTTCCAACTCACTTCCTTCATTTAAGGTAAAGACATATGCTAATATGGATTTATGATCATTTGGATGAGATTGGAAACTAGAATATGTATAGCCTTCTAGTTTTAGATCCAATCCTCCATATATTAGAAAAAATATTTAATCCTTCTCAGGTACTTAAGAATGTTTTTCATAGTTTTCCAATGATTCTCCCCTCGATTAACCTGGAAC
This sequence comes from Areca catechu, assembly GCA_021397845.1. NCBI lineage: Eukaryota > Viridiplantae > Streptophyta > Magnoliopsida > Arecales > Arecaceae > Areca > Areca catechu. The sequence goes on along the minus strand of CM038053.1, from coordinate 146,801,586 downwards.
CTGCTTACTATGCCTAAAGCATATGCAACATCAGGCCTGGTACATAACATGGCATATATAATTGATCCTATAGCCAAAGTATAAGGAATCAAACTCATCCTCTCTCTATCTTCTAGTGTCTTAGGAGATATCTTTTTGGAGAGATGTATGCCTTGAATCATGGGCAAGTAAATCTTCTTACTTATCTCCATATTGAATCTCTTCAATATTAAGTCTATGTACCTTGATTAGGATAAACCTAGCATCCTCTTAGATCTATCTCTATAGATCTTTATACCTAGTATATAGGATGCCTCTCCCAAATCCTTCATGGAAAATTGCTTTGATAGCCAAGACTTGACCAATTGCAATTGTTGCCACCAAGATCGTCATGGCTTGTAGCTCAGATGTTTTGCAAATGCGTCGGGCTCCTGTGGGGCACTCGGTCCATTGCTCCAGTGTGCTTCTTGGTCGGCCACCCTACAAAATAAAGGAGACCCGAGTTGGGGATTCCGGTGGGGACACCCGATGGTCAAGTCAATGAGACGATCTAGGGGAATAGAATCTCTTTGATAGAGAGCTTGGGGACTCTCCATTCATAGATGGTGAAAGAAGAACTAAGATGTAATGACAAGGTCAAGCTAGGATCAGAGAGCTTGGGAGGTTCTGCTGGCTCGTTCCTGGCCCGTTAGCTAGAGATCTCTTATCAATTGCCTCCTTCTCCCTGGGGATTCTTTCTTCTATTTTATATGAGAATGATGGACTATACCAAGTCTGGGACTTTCCTGAGATATCCTTTTCCCCGGTGTCCCGTTTGGTGGGGGTCTTTCTGTTGTCTCTCTGCTTATCCCCTTGGACCGGTCCTTTGAAGGAGATCCTTCTATTGGGGGTGTTCACCAACATGGCATAGACCTTGTCCCTTGGGTGGTGTAGTTTCCCGTGGGTAGGGTAGGAACATGCCGCTGAGCCTCGAGCCATGGTGGAATGTTTCTATTTCCAAAAGGACCGTCGCAGTGTTGCAGGGCCTGTGGCCTTAATGGAATACTCTTCTTGGGGGAGGTTCAAGTTTTGTATCATGAGGGTTGAGACCCCTGGTTGTATGATCATCGACGTGGCGGTACGCTACAGGACTGGGAGCCTAGACGAGCACACCTTGCATAGAGCATGCGGGTGGCACATTGCAAAGCTTGAATTAATGGTAGGGCATACGCCACCTCCCAGAGTCTATAGGTGGATGGGGACCCCCTCGTCGTGGTTTGCATTTCTGTTGATCATTCCCTCCTTTATCGCTGGTAGGAATTCTATCCTTCATAAAGCAAGGGGCTCACTTCGGGAGCCCCACCCCTTGAAGCATGAGCACAACCCCGGTCAGGAGCTAGCCTCAGATGAAGGGCTTGCCCTATGAGCATGACCCCAATTGGGAGCTGACCTCAATAGGAGGGCTCATCTTGGCAGCATGAGCAAGACCCCGACCGGGAGCTGGCCTCAGATAGAGGGCTTTCCCTATGAGCATGACCCAAATGGGAGCTAACCTCGATAGGAGGGTTCACCTTGGCAGTATAAGCATGACCCCACCAGGAGCTGGCCTCAGACGGAGGGCTCTCCCTATAAGCACGACCCAAGTTAGGAGCTGACCTCGATAGGAGGGATCACCTTGGCAACATGAGAATGACCTCGACCGGGAGTAGGCCTCAGACGGAGGGCTCATCATATGAGCATGACCCCGACTCGGAGCTGACCTCGATTAGGAGCTGACCTTGATAGGAGGGCTCACCTTGTAGCATGAGCACAACCCCGATTAGGAGCTGGCCTCAGATGGTGGGCTTGCCCTATAAGCATGACCCTAGCTGGGAGCTAACCTCGGTAGGAGGGCTCGCCTTGGCAGCATGAGAATGCTCCCAACCAGGAGCTGGCCTTAGATGAAGGGCTTGCCCTATGAGTATGACCTCGATTGAAAGCTGACCTTAGTAGGAGGGCTCGCCTTGGCAGCATGAGGATGACCCTTGTCGGGAGCTAGCCTCAGACGAAGTGCTCACCCTATGATCACAACCACGGCTGGGAGCTAACCTCAGTAGGAGGGCTTGCCTTGGGTCTTTGTTTGGCCATCTTGTCCAAGTGGTGGATCTTTTGCCAGAGCGAATGCTAGTAGGGGCTCCATGTTAGCGAATGTGCCACATCAGATGCCCACCACTCCCAAACCCAGAGAACGAAGCGACGCTCGGGGCAAGGAGAGTAATGATCATGTTAACATGGAGGGGCGCACTTCCTGCTCCATCAATGACATATGCACCGGTGTTCGAGAGATCGTGCCTTCGCACCAACAAAACAATGCCACGTTAGCCCCTTTCAAAAGTGGCCATAAATGCCATCACTAGGCCCGAAGGAGTTGCCTCCGAATCGAAGCATCGCTTCCAATGGGTCCTGACATGTGGTTGCCCTGGCTAGTCCAGGAGAGATGTGGCACACGCCTTCAACAGGCACGAGGCAATGGGGGCTTTGGGTCATTTGAAAGAGACTTGTGCTTTTGCCCTTATAAGGTCTTTTTTGGATGCAGGAAACCAAATCTCCTCCATGTTTTCTCCCTTGTCCTAGCATCCGCAATTTCTTGGTAGATTGGGACATCCCCACTTCTTTCTTCTACTTTCCTCTTTTTTTCTTTTTCTACTTTTCCCCTTGGGTCTATGTCGGGGGAGGGTTTCGGTTAGGTCCTTCAGGTTTCGATCTTTCTTCACTTCCTTTATTATTAAAAGTTTTCCCTTTTGTTTGTTCGATTTCGGCCCCTAATCACTATTTCTCATGTAGGTGATTGTCGACATTCAGCTGATGAGGGGCTCTTGCTAAGCACCGATGGGGCAAAACCACCGCCTAGGCGAGGAGAAGGACGAGTCTCGGGCCTAGGTTGTTCGATCCCCAGAACCAGCGGGCCAGATAATGACCCTTCAGGAGGAGTCGACCGGTGTCAGGGCGAGGATGGCCGATCTGGAGAAGAAATCCATCGAGCTTGAAGCCACCCTAAAGGAAGGGAAGGGGGAGAGCCCCCGGGGGGTGAAGAAAATGGCTACCTCCATGGTGGAGGTCGCCCACTTGGAGGGTAGAACATAGACCCCCCCAGGTGGAGTTGGATGAGGAGGCCAAAAAGAGACCTATTGAGGCCATCCCTTCCATGCCCAGGGATGTCGAGGTCGAGGATGCAATGATCCTTGGGGTAGAGTCCAGAGTCAGAGTCTTCCGGGGTGCCCCTCTAGTGAGTGCTGCACCAACACTAGGAGAACCGCTCACGGCCGGCCGAGTGGCCGGCGAGTAAAGTCTAAACTCTGGCATAGCCTTCTTCCCTCTTTATCTTGTAACTTATGTTTTTGGAAGGCTTCCCGACCTATTGGGAGCCTTCATAGGATGTAAAAAGCATTTTGATCAATGAAAAAGGCATCCTTTCCTTCAAATTGGCATTGACTATTCATTCATCATTCTTCTTTTTCTTTTTCATTTATTTCTCCCCTTTTTTTTAGCCTTGAGATACTTTTAGAGGATCTTTTAGAGCTCGTGAAGGATTCATTTTTGTAATAAGGGAATGGTCCAACTTGACTAATGCCTTTAGTTTGGACTTTATCTATTAGGTTTGCCCTTGATTTTGATAATTAACAAAATGTTGAGTACATATTTTGTACTAGTGTTTCACTTGTGGTTATAAGTTATAGGATACAGGCACTTCAAATTCTCAAAAAGAAAGTATCTTAAAGCTGAGCAAAATTCATGTTTTAAGAAGTCTTCTCACCATTAAAAAGGCCTAAAAAATATTCAATTATGGTTTGCTTAAGTGTATCTAATGTTTAATTGCATATCTTTATATTTTGGGAGTCTTTGGCACTCATTTTGGCAATTATCAGACCCAAGTGTCGACTCAAGATTGTCTAGTGTTAACACTTGAGTGACTAGCATGCAAAAATCTCTGACTGGCACACCAAGTGTCGACACCTAAGTTTCAAGTGTCGACACCTGAGATACAAGTGTCGACACCTAGAACCAAAGTGTCGACTCAAGATCTAAGATTTTTTGAAAATACAGAACTTGCCTTTTCGGAGGATTTTTGTGTCAAGTGTCGACACCTAAAACTCAAGTGTCGATACCAGGAAACCAACTATCGACACCTGGGAGCCAAGTGTCGACTCACGGATTCTGACAGCTCTAACGGCTCTATTTTGTTAGTTGCATATTTGGTCTTTTCAAGCTCCCAATGGCTAGTTTTGATCCTCCAACGGTCTCAAACTATTTTTTGAAAGTTTTTGAAGTATTTAAGCTTTACCAAACTCATTGATGAAGCATTGAACACCATTGAACTCCATTGAATACTCAAGAGTCAATATTCCCTCAAAAACTTCACTTCCAAAAGCCATAAAAGGAGAGATTCCCTGAAAAAGCTTACAAGCCTATCTTTTCATCCTTCCAAAAGTGATCTTGAAGAAGATTCCAAAGAAAAGACAAGATAAGCATCTTCAAGAGCTTCAAAGCTTCCACATTCCACTCTAGAAGAGAGTTTGATCGTGTTTTTAAATTGTATCTTTATCTCTATACTCTGTTGACATAGCTTTCAAGGGTTTCTTGAAAGTAGGTTGTTGTGGTTGTTGGTGAGCCAAAGGGACAAAACCAATTAGGGTTTGACTTGTGAGGCCGAAAATAAAACATGTTATAAAGATTGTTGGTGAGCCTATGTGACAAAACCAACTTGGGTTTTGACTTATGAGCCTTGTAAAACAAGTCGGTTGTAATCTTGGAAAGATTATAGTTAAATTCTCAAGGGTGGCTTGGGGAGTGGACGTAGGTGCCTGGTTTACACTGAACCACTATAAAACTTGGTGTTTGTGTTTGATTGCTCTCCTTATTTTTTGCTATTTATTTTCTATAATTAATTTACTGTTATCAGCTGCATATCATTGAGTTATTCACATTGCTCACAAACACTTCTTGACCAAGCATATAATGGTTTTAATTTTAGAAAGACCCAATTCGCCCCCCCTCTTGCGCTCCATTTCTGGGCAACAAGTGGTATTAGAGCACTGGTACACTACTTGTAGGTCAACGATCTTGAGTAAAAGATATTGGTAGCCCCAATAGGTAAGGGTGTAGTAGAAGGTCAAGCATGTAACCATCCCCCATTGTTCAATGGCACCAACTATATGTATTGGAAGATGCACATGCACATTTATATTCAAGCTCTTGATTATAATCTTTGGAGGACTATCGTTAAGGGTCCTCATCAGCCTAGTATGTTGATTAATGGCATTCCCACTCCTAAAATGGAAGATGATTGGGATGAGAATGATATTAAGCAAATAGAGCTTAATGCTAAGGCTATGATCTATTGTTTTGCACTTTAGATCCAAGCGAATTCAATAGAATCTCAAATTGTCTCTCCGCAAAGGAAATATGGGATACACTTGAAGTTAACCATGAGGGTACACATCAAGTGAAATCTACTAAAGTTATCATGCTCATTCACATATATGAAATGTTTAAGATGGAACCTACTGAATCTATTAGTGAAATGTATACTAGGTTCACTAATATTATGAATGGCATGAGAAGTTTAGGAAAGATTATTTCTAATGGTGAACTTGTCAATAAACTTTTCAGGTCTCTTCCTACTTCTTGGGATGCTAAGGTCACTGCTATAGAAGAAGCCAAGGATGTCAACACTCTTCCTCTTGAGCAACTCTTAGGCTCATTGATGTCCTATGAGCTTTCCTTAAAACAAAAGACCATGGACTATGACAAGAAGAAGAAAGTAATTGCTTTCAAGTCCACCAAAAAAGAAGAATCAAGTGAAGATTCTGAAGATGAAGATGAAGAAGATGAAATGGCTCTCATAGCAAGAAAGTTTAGGAGGTTCATGAGAAAGAAGAAATACAACTTCAAGAAGAAACATCAAAAGGGAGAGCCTAGCAAAGAGAAGGATAAAGAGAAAGAAAAGGAGTAGCCCACTTGTTTTGAATGCAAGAAACCCGGCCACTTCAAGTTGGACTACCCCCTACTAAATAAAAGCAGAAGATGATTGAGAAAGAAAGCTATGATGGTAACTTGGAGCGACAGCGAGGATTCAAGCTCCGAAGAAGAATAGCAAGAGATTGCAAATTTCTATCTAATGGCAAACAATGATGAGGTACTATCTGAACCTGAAGAAGAGTTTACTTTTGATGAACTGCATGAAGTTTTTGATGAACTTGTTATTGAATTTCAAAAACTTAAATCAAAGCACAAAGAATTAAAGAAACAAAATCTAGATTTGGTCAAAACAAACAACAAATGTTTATTTGAAAATGATTGCTTGCTTCAAAAGAACAAAAAGTTAAATGATCAAATTATTCTTTTGGAAAATGAAAAGGAAGCTTTGAAAAGGAAAAATACTTTTGCATCAACTAAAGATTTCACTAAACAAAACAAAGAGATTTTGCAAGAAAACAAAAAGTACAAAGATGAACTTGAAAAATTGAAACCTTTTATTGAAAAATTTACTTACACTTTTGAAAAACTTATTATGCTTTTAAATAACCGAAGTGCTATTTTTAACAAGGTTGGTTTGGGTTTCAAAATACATAAACAACAAAAGTTTTTCAAGAATTTCTTTGTGCCTGCATCATGTTTAATTACTTGTTATACTTGTGGCATTGTAGGACATAAATCTTATTCATGTAATAAAAAGAAATTAAGTTAGAAAAGTTTGTATTCCAAAAGAAACCATTACCACTAACCTTAAAGGACCCAAGATGACTTGGGTACCTAAAGTCTCCACCTGATTTATGCTATAGGTGTGCCTTGCAACCAACAAAAGAAGAATGTGGTACCTCGACAGCGGTTGCTCAAGGCACATAACTGGAGATGTGGAGCAGTTCTCATCACTCGAATATCAAAAATGATGGTAATGTAACTTTCGGTGATAATGGAAAATGCAAGATTGTTGGAATTGGTAAAGTCCATATCACCCCCTCTACTTATAAAGATAATGTTTTATATGTTGATGGTTTGAAGCATAATTTACTTAGCATTAGCCAATTTTGTGATAAAGATTTTAAAGTTATTTTCGAATATTCTATGTGCATTGTTTCTAGTCTAGATGATAATGGCATCAAGTTTATTTGTCATAGGCATGGCAATATTTATATAGTTGATCTTGATGATCTTCCTATTTAAAATGGTCAATGCCTAGTGGCAATGGAAGCCAAGATCAATGAAACTAGTTGACTTTGGCATCGTAGACTATGACATTTACTTTCAAAACATTATAAAAAGGATTTGATAAAAGATTTTCCAAAACTTAGTTTGAAAAGGATAAGATTTATATTGCTTGTAAGCTTGGAAAACAAACAAAATTATCTTTTAAATCTAAATGAGTAGTCTCTACATCTAGACCCTTAAAATTACTTTATATGGATCTCTTTGGGCCTACTAGAATATCTAGTTTGGGAGGTAAGAAGTATGGTCTAATCATTGTAGATGATTTCTCATGTTTTACATGGGTGATGTTTTTAGCATACAAAGATGTAACTTTTTTTGCATTTATTATATTTTATAAAAGAGTTTCAAATGAAAAAGGTATTTCAATCATCTCTTTAAGAAGTGATCATGGTACAGAATTTGAATATTCTGATTTTGAAAAGTTTTGTAGTGAAAATGGCATTCATCACAACATTTCTGCACCTAAGACACCTCAACAAAATGAGGTGGTAGAAAGAAAAATAGAACTCTTGAAAAAATGGCATGCACCATGCTTTGTGAAAATGATTTACCTAGATATTTTTGGATGGAAGCCATAAATATTGCATGTTATGTTTTAAATCATGTTTTGATACGACCTATTTTAAAGAAAACACCTTATGAGCTTTAGAAAGGTAGAAAACCTTCCATCAAATATTTTCATGTTTTTGGATGCCGTTGCTTCATCTTAAATAATGGCAAGGATAATCTAAGAAAATTTGATACCAAGTCAGATGAGGATATCTTTTTAGGCTACTCTACATCTAGTAAGGCATACAGGGTCTTCAATAGAAGGACACTTGTTGTTGAAGAATCTATCCATGTTGTATTTGATTAAGCTAACCAAAAATCTTCTGGAAAAGAAGATATTCTTGATAATAATACAGGTGCCAAAAGAACTAAATAAGTGAGCAACAATGAAGAACGCACCAAGGAGCAAGAAGATGATCAAAACATTGAAAGAAAACAAGATCAAGAAGGTGAAAACACATCAATGCCTAATCCTCTACCTAAAGAATGGAGGTATGCTCATGGACACCCCAAAAAACTTATCATTGATGATCCATCCAAAGGAATAAGTACTCATTCATCTCTTAGAAATATATGTGATTACTTAGCTTTTATCTCTCAAATAGAACCTAAATCTATTGAAGAAGCTAAAAATGATTGTAATTAGATTAATGCTATACAAAATGAATTAAATCAATTTAAAAAAAATAATGTTTGGACTTTGATTGATAGACCTACTAATGTTTCAATAATTGGCATAAAATGGGTTTTTAGAAATAAACTTGATGAAAATGGTATAGTTACTATAAATAAAGCTAGACTAGTTGCCAAAGGATACAATCAGGAGGAAGGAATTGATTTTGATGAAACCTTTGCTCCTGTTGCTAGACTTAAAGCAATTAGGCTATTGTTGGCATTTTCATGTTTTATGAATTTTAAATTATATCAAATGGATGTCAAAAGTGCCTTTTTAAATAGTTTTATCGAAGAAGAAGTTTATATTGAACAACCCCCCGATTTTGAAAATCATGAATTTCCAAACCATGTTTTTAAACTCCATAAAGCTTTGTATGGTTTGAAACAAGCTCCAAGAGCTTGGTATGATAGATTGAGTTCCTTCTTGCTTAAAATAGTTTTTCTAGAGGTAATGTAGGTGCTGCTTTATTTCTGAAAAAGAAGAATGATGATCTCCAGTAGTACAAGTTTATGTGGATGATATTACATTTGGTACTACTAATGAATGTCTTTGTCAAGAGTCTGCAAAGTTAATGCAGGGTGAGTTCGAGATGAGCATAATGGGAGAACTTAACTTCTTCCTCAGACTCCAGATAAAGCAAACAAAGGAATGGATCTTCATCAACCAAACCAAGTATACTAAAAAAATATTAAAAAAGTTAGGATGGAGAACACCAAGCCATTAGGTACACCAATAAACTCCTCTAGTAGACTTGACAAAGATGAATCAGGTAAACCTGTTGACTGAAAGTTATATAGAGGAATGATTGGTTCATTGTTATATCTAATTGCTTGTAGACCAGATATTATGTTCAATATTTGTATGTGTGCAAGATATTAATCTAACTCTAAAGAATCTCATCTTTTGGCTATTAAATGCATACTTAGATATCTATTTGGCTCTATTAATATTGGTATTTGGTATTCTAGAGAATCTTCATTTGAATTGAATGCTTATTCTGATGCTGATTTTGCTGGGTGTGAACTTGATCGAAAAAATACTAGTGGAACTTGTCAGTTTCTTGGAGTCAATTTGTTTTCATGGAGTAGCAAGAAACAGAATTTAGTTGCTCTATCTACGATGGAAGTTGAATATATAGCAGCTAGAAGCTGTTGTGCTCAAATTCTGTAGATCAAACAACAACTCAAAGATTTTTGCATCAAACTAACTAAGACAACCATAAGATGTGACAATACTAGTGCAATCAATTTAGCTAAAAGTCCTGTGCAACATTCAAGAAGTAAACATATTGAAATAAGACATCACTTCATAAGAGATCATGTGCAAAACTCTAATGTGATGCTTTAATTTATTGGTACTGATGTTCAATTAGCTGATGTATTCACCAAACCCTTGAGTGAAGAGAGATTCTATATGATTAAAAGAGAGATAGAAATCATTGACCCATTCTCTTAAAACTCCTTCAAATCCTCTCCCTATTCAAATTCTAGTGCTCAAAATCACTTTTCTTAAGTCCTAAACTCTTCACTAAAGTCCCCCTGATTTTTGCAAATTTTTTCTAGATTTTCTTGGAAATTTCTAGGCCAAGTGTCGACACTTGACAAATTCCAAATGTCGACACTCGGGCAAAAAATCATGTTTTCTAGGGCATCATCCGAACGCTTTATTTTGTTTATTCTTCCTTCCACCCATGCCCTAGTGGTCCCCCCAACAGTCCTTAGCCACGGAACAGTGCTCTTCCCTTCGTGCCCTCCAAAAATTGGTAAATCCCATCTCATTTTTCCATGATTTTCATTTGATTCACAGTTTTTCACCGTTCTTCATCGAATTTCTCCGTGATCTGTCCCTCTTTTCCATCTAAAATCACTGTTTTATCCATTGTTCTTGGGTCATGCTCGGGCTTTTTGATTTTCCCTCCATTTGGACCAATCTTTTACTATGTGGATTCAGTTCTTACTCTTATTTAGTCAGATTTCACTATTCTCATATGTTTTTCTCACTGCTTTTCACTATTCACTATTGATTTTGAACCAAAACCGGCCCCATTTGCTGTTTCTTTTCTTTGGACCAATCCTTATTTGACTTTCTTTGATTTTTCCTTGGATTGAATTGGCACCGTGCCTCTCCTATTGATTTCTCCCTTTTTTAGCTTATTTTCATGACCGACCCCTTGATTTTGGCTCTCTTTTTCTCCCCATTTCTCCTCATTTCTTCTCCATTTCCTTTCTGGACTATTCCTAGTTCCATATCTTTACTATTTCTTTTGCCTCCTTCAGTAGTTATCATGGGACCTAGAAAGTAGTTGGCATTTAAAAGGAAACCAAGTTAGGCATCAGTAGAGAGAAGAACAAAAGCAAGAAATGATGGCAACCAGCAGACTGGCAGTACAGTAGCTCCATCTTCTCCTTCAGCAGAGAGAATGTAAGGGAAAGCAATCACAGCTGGTCAACGAGTGGATATGGGATTCTTTGAAAGACAAGGTTTCTGAATTGGATAGGTTCTTGAGGATGCTGGGTTGATCTCCTACTACGCTATGCAAGAGAAGTTCTACCCACACCTGATCCGAGAGTTCTATAGGAGTCTCGACTACAGCCGGATGCTTTGGAGTGTGACTGTCAGGGATATACGCATTCTAGTTACAGAGGAGGTCCTAAGCCGTATCTGGGAGATCCCGCATAATGGGATCATTATTCCATCTATAAAGGACAATGAGGGGGCCTTCAGATGCATCTTAGAGCGCGAGGACGTTCGCGGTGTGGCTACCGTCACCGTGAACCAGCTTTCTATGGAGATGCGCCTCCTACATCACATCACTGCCTGGATTCTACAACCGAGGACCAGGAGATTTGACATCATTACTGAGCGAGAGTTGATGGTGATGGTATGTTTGATACAGAGGACTACGGTTGACCTTCCAGCTTTGATACTAACTCAGATGAGAGACACTGCCACTCAGAGGAGACATTGTTTACCTTATGGCATGGCACTGACATGTTTGTTTCTAGCTTACTCTGTTCCTTTGGAGGGGGAGACCTCCAAGGACATCCTTCATACATACACGTACGATGAGCAGTCTCTTCATCGCATGGGGTACAGGTTGGTCTCAGGTCGTTGGGTGCATTATGAGTCTGGCCAGGAGCCAGATGAGGAGGATAAGATCCATGAGGCAGAGTAGGGCCATCAGGGCCTTCAAATACTCTTTCTCGATAAGCACAAGTAGCAGTCAATGAGCCTGAGCCTACCACTCCAGCTCCAGCACCCGCAGCTTCACCTGCTCCTCCTTCCACTTCAGTTGGTACATCCTTTGAGGAGATGGTCAGGCATGAGTTTGCAGATATCAGGAGTGAGATGATCGGCTTGGGAGTCCGTACCACTCAGCTACGCATAGAGATTGAGGGTCTTAGAGCCCGTACAGCTAAGGAGCATATTAAGATGCGATGAACTATGGAGGTAGGTTTTGCTCGCATTGAGGATTTCTTGAGATCACTCCTACCTACAACAACACCAGTAGATCCACCCCCTCCTGCAGATGATGATGACGATGAGAGCACCTTGATACACATGATGGCACACATGGTGGTGATGATGATAGAGGGACAGATATTATTGATAGTGGCAGTGATAGTGATGATCGAGCAGATGACTTTGAGTTGGTCAGTCGTGAGGCCCAGACTCTTACTGTTCAGCCTAATGATCCTTACGACACACCGTTATCGACTGCTCCAATTTTTGTGACACCTGCTGAGACTCTTTCACCGCATCCACTCGTTCTTCTAGGGTTGTACCCTGAGTAGGACCTTCGACCAGGACTAGGAGTCATAGTATCATCCATACCCCTAGATCTCTAGTTCCTAGGTCTAGGATTACAGGTCCTATTTCATTTGAGATTCCATCTGATGAGGAATAGCCTCACATATGATTATTCAGATGATTGATATTTATGTTTTAATGTTTATCTATATTTAGTGTTTTTCATGATTATCTTTGTGTTGTACTTGTTATGTTTCAATGTTTGCTAATTGTCTTAGCAAATTTTGTACTAAAAATACTTTTATATATATATGTAGACTAGCATTTTAGTTACTTGATTTTCAAGCTTGGTTCATTTACTAGCTTGTTCATTTACTCTAACAATGATTGAATCTATGTGTTTCATGTTTGAACTTTGCTCTAATACCTTAATTTTTTTCTCTGATAGTGAGTATATCAAGACCCCTATTACATCAATTAAGGGGGAGTTTACTCTCTTTACTCTTTAATGTTGACAAAAACGAGGAGTAAGGTCTATAAGAGATACAAGAGTAAGATATATATATAAAAAATTCAAATTTTATTCAATTGTGTAATGTTTCATATCTTGACTCACTTAGAGGGAGAGGCAACTTAACTTTCTACTAATTTGTATCTCTTCCTTGTCAAAACTATATTGTATGGGTGTGCATATAGTTCTAAGATCATGGTTCTGTGATATCATATTCAAAATTGAAAATTGAATGCTTATATACTCAAGGTTTTGTCATTATCAAAAAGGGGAAGATTGTTTGGTTTGCCCTTGATTTTGATGATTAACAAATGTTGAGTACATATTTTGTACTAATGCATCACTTGTGGTTATAAGTTACAAGATACAGGCACCTCAAATTCTCAAAAAGAAAGTATCTTGAAGCTGAGAAAAATTCATATTTTAAGAAGTCTTCTTACCATGAAAAAGGCCTAAAAAATATTCAATTATGGTTTGCATAAGTGTATCTAATGTTTAATTGCATATCTTTATGTTTTGAGAGTTTTTGGCACTCATTTTGGCAATTTTCACACCCAAGTGTTGACTCAAGGTTGTCAAGTGTCGACTCAAGGTTGTCAAGTGTCGACACCTGAGTGACTGGCATGCAAAAATTCCTGACTAGCATGCCAAGAGTCGACACCTGAGTTTCAAGTGTCAACACCTAAGGTACAAGTGTCGACACCTAGAATCCAAGTATTGACTCAAGGCCTGAGATTTTTTGAAATGCAGAACTTGCCTTTTTAGAAGATTTTTATGTCAACTGTCGACACCTGAAATTCAAGTGTCGACACCTGGAAACCAAGTGTCGACACCTGGAAACCAAGTGTCGACACTTGGGAGCCAAGTGTCGGTACCTGGAAGCCAAGTGTTGACTCACGGGTTCTAACAACTCTAATGGCTCTATTTTCTGAGTTGCAGATTTGGTCTTTTCAAGCTCCCAATGGCTAGTTTTGATCCTCCAACGGTCTCAAACCATTTTTTGGAAGTTTTTGAAGTATTTAAACTTCACTAAACTTATTCATGAAGCATTGAACACCATTGAACTCTATTAAATAGTCAAGAGTCAATATTCCCTCAAGAACTCCACTTCCAAATGCCATAAAGGAGAGATTTCCTGAAAAAGCTTACAAGCCTATCTTTTCATCCTTCCAAAAGTGATCTTGAAGAAGATTCCAAAGAGAAGACAAGACAAGTGATACGGGACTAATATGCATGCAATTATTTTTGTATGTTTTATATGTGGGGTTAGGTGATTAATTCTTGAATTTCAGATCAAAATTAGTTGTAGAAAATTATGTATGAAATTTTGAAGTCAAGCATGCAGATTAGAACCTAGAAAAGTATTAAAGAAGGATCGCCGGGGCTGAGAAGCCTCAGTTAGGGCAAGTTCTCCTACAATATAATTACTGGAGGTAGAGGGGGTGCACCTGACAATGTCTGAAGCACTCTATGAAGATCATAGTGAAGGGATCTCTCATTCCTCGATGGATGCGGCCTAAAAAAATGAGCCAAAGACCCGCGGATACCCGGCTTTCTGCTCGGTGGTCTGATTGAGGCTTAGCTAGAGCTGTTGGATTCGTAGGAACTCGAGGACCTGCAAACGACCTGTCAGGGGTTAGAAAACTCACAAGGGAACAAGGAAATAAAGGAAAATAGCAATGAAAAGGTATCTTTTGAAGTGGGCGGCTAGGGTTCTGGAAGGTTGGCTGGCGGCAGGAAGATGGTTGCAGCACCAGGAAGAAGAAAACTCTCACACCCCTTTATGCACACAGCAGGGTAACACTCAAAGCAATAGAAGAACTCAAGGTTTATTTCATATATCAAAATCAATCTTCATACAAGAGACTAGGGTCCTTTAAATAGACCCTTAGCCTTAGGCCCCAAGTAAGGGTACATTAGACTTTACTTAGGAGTCCTTTTCCCTCTCAAACCCTTGCTAGAAAATAAGAAAACATTAGGTAGAAAAAATTTCTAAAAATTCTCTTGACTTGGTCAACACTCCAAGGATGCCTAGGGGGCATGCTGGGCTTCTAAGAGCAGCAATGGGCCAGCCCAAAGGGGCTCGGGCGCATGGGTTTGGGCCTCTGGAAGCTGGGGTGGCCTGGTAGCCAGGTAGCAGGAATATTCCTAATATCTTGCTTCTTAGGGGCTTGGGCATGGCACCTGGGCTTGATTTCTTTGGGCTAGGATGCAGATGGACCTCTAAATCATGGATTCCTTGGTCTATGAATATACTTTGGCATCTGGAAGGAAATCTGGGCATATGTTGGGCATCTGCAAGGAATCAGGGTTTCTGATTTTCCTCCTGGGATCATCAAATCTTCAAGCTGGGTTGGACTTGGGCTATACTTCCATGTCTTCAATCTGGTTGGACTTGGTCTTCACTTGTATGATGTAGTCTTAAGTTTTCGGTGTACTTAGAGAGGACTCAAAAAAAATAAAATTAGCTCAACATGAGCTGACTAGCATTGGACTGAACTAGCTCAACATGAGCTAACTAGCATTGAACTGAACTAGCTCAACTTGAGCTGACTAGTACAGAATTAAAATAACAACTCAAAAGACTCAAATAATAACTAAAATGGACTCGAATGGGCTAAGCCCTTATTACAGATGGACTCATAAATTATTGATCAATCCATAGAGGGTTGAAAAGCCTCTGTCTTATTCTGGTGCCTCTGGTGTCCCCACCAATTCTCCCAGGGTGGGAGGAACTCGACCATGTCGAGTGAAGATCAGACTGGCTCACATATCTCTCGAGAAGGTCTGGGTTGAGGCATTGCATGTCCTCTCGAGAAATCCATGAATCGTCCAACTTTGGACAGCCTTGCCATCGGACCAGGAAGCTTTGATAGCCGTGGCCCTAGGTCATGATGGCTTGATCATCCAGTATACGCTCGATCCGTTCTCTTCTCTCAGGCAAAATTTGTTAGTGGACACTCTGGATTAGGGTCACTCACAATAGGAGGGAATATGTCAAAGGCCTCACTACGTATCGCTGTCGGGTCCTTGTACTCAACCAGGTCTGTAATATTGAAGGTAGAACTAATGCCCAAATTTGAAGGCAAGTCTAACACCTAGGCATTTGATCCAACCTTCTCTATCACTTTAAAAGGTCTGACTCTGCGAGCATGAAGCTTCTTTTAGGCCTAAGCCTAACCAAGATAGAATCCACTTCATCAAATTCCTTGACCTTTCTTCAGGAAATTAGCCAGTTTCTTTTAAAATTAGTGCAGGTGGTGAACATGCTGGCCATATGCAGACTCCTAACAAGATGATGCAAAGGACTCAAACCTACACCTAACAGACTCGACTCTGCATTCCTATGGAAGAAAATTTTATTAAACTCTTTAGACCTAAACCTAAGAGATTATAGGTTCTCTAGATTTGATCCTAGCTTGACATGCACATGAAAACTTACAATGGGCTCCTAACAAATTCCAAAGAGTATGCCAGAAGTAAGATGCAAACCTAACATGCATGATGAATGCATGCAGTATGCTAGTCTCAGCTAAATGCAATCTAATGATCCTAGAAATGCTGGAGGTGTCTGGAAAGAACAGAAAATAGGAAGTGGATTCAGAATTAGTCTGGTAGGGTAAGAAAAAAGGTTCAAGATTAGTTGCATAAAGTAGGATAAAAGAAGGGGCATCAGGGACTAATCCTAGGCTAATGAGGTTAACCTTATGAGGTTGAGCTATATCTACAGGGTTTGCATAATGGAAGGATGGGTCACCAATTTTGGGGAAGAGGTCCTTAATGGAAACTATAGGAGGGGGCTCATCCTGAGGGTATTGATTCAAAGAGATCAGGTCCTTAATAAATTCTTCTGGTTCCTGTATTTTTGGACTAGACTCTATAATTTGGCTCTCCTCTATGGTTTGTTTAGGTAAGGCTCGAGCAGCAGTACCTAGGTTTTCTTTCTCTATTTGTTCTTCCACTATAGCTTTGGGTTGGATGTGGTCAAGGTCAACTAGGTCTGGGTTGGTTTCTACCTGGGTATCTACTAAGTTAGCTAATTCGAGGTCTACTAAAGGTGTCTCCTCTTCTCCCACATACTCACCCACTAAGCTCACAACAACTTCATATATTTCCGCTTTAATGTAAGCCTTGTCAATCAAAGGGATGCTAGGGGAAGGTCGACTAAGGAAAAATTAGCTAGGTCCCAGTTTCTGAGTATGGGCACTAATCCTAGTAGGTTCAGGTTGACTAAGGGGTAGTGGCTTACTACTAGGTTCAGATTTGGGGGTATTAGTCCTACGGTATTCAAGTTGACTAGGGGGAACATGACTAGTACTAGGCTGATACCTAGGGGTTATGGGCTCCCTAGGCTCAAAGGACAAGGGCGCAGATCTATGGGTCATGGAATTATAGGATCGGGAGTTAAAGGATTTTGGGTCAGCTCTATGGGTCTTGGGTCTACTGGGCTCATGGGCTATGGGTTCATAGGTTCTAGAGTCATAGGATTTGGAGTTATAAGATCTATAGGTTGTGGGTATACTAGGTTTATAGGAAGTGGGTGCATAGGACCTATGTTCATAGGTTTTGGGTACATAGGTTCTAGGTTCATATAATTTGGGTAAAGGTAGCTCAGGTTTGGATCTAGTCTGAGTCCTATGGGTTTTCTCTAGGGTTCCTCGTCGGGCATCTAGTTGATCAAGTTTACAATTGATGGATTGGACTAACCTCTCTCCAAGGGCATCAATTTTAGCATCAAGATGATCCATGGATTCAGCCATTTGTGAAGGAGGTGGGTGATATAAAACCCCTGATCTAGTGCTCAAGCAAGACTCGATCAGACCGACTACAGCTGACTAGACGTAGAGTCCAAACTAGATGCTCAATCAGGGTGGCAAACTAGCCTATAGTAACCCTGTACTCAGCTAGGCAGGTATAAGGGGAGTGTTAGGTCCCTGATTGCCAAGCCTAGACACCAATCAGAGATTGGCCAGGTAGGCAGACCAGCACACAAGCCCTTAGGGACTGAATCCCTGAACCAACGTTCTAGACACTAAGCAAAAGGCACACACAGGTTAACTTGACACATTGATCTAACACTAGCCCGGACCCGACCAGTTGGTGTCCCTAGCCCACTAGGTCAAATTATGTCTAATCAATTTTTAGTTAGGCTTGGGACCGAATGCAGGGGATGTGGTTTTGGGCTAAGGAGAGGTGATCAAATCCTCCCCCCATCTGACATAGCAAGAGTGCCCCTAAAGGTAGATTATGCAATGATGGCAGGCAGATGAGGATGCAAATTAGGGTTTAGATGTTTTTCGTATTTTTAGAGAATATGTAATTTTTTTTGTTTTATATTTTGGTATTTTCTTAAATAGAAGAAAACTTAAAAATTATGACCTATTATGCAGGAAATATACTAAAATTAAAAGATATGCAAAAATACTAAACAAAACCCTAAAACTTCCAAACTTGTCTTGCTGAAAAAAAATAGAGCCAAAAATTTGTAGGCTGTATTTCGGCTTGCAGAAAATATACAGACTGAAATAAAATCTGAAGAAATTCTTGAGATTACATTGAATTATGTTCAATATAGAAAAAAAAAATTCAGAATTTTTGAAGTTCTGAGAAGGGAGAAATAATTAAAATAACAGAGCATATATGAACTAAAAAAATTACAGAAAACAAGCCCTAATCTAAGCTCTAATACCAAATGATGCGGGACTAATATGCATGCAATTATTTATATTTTATACGTGCGGTTAGGTAATTAATTTATGAATTTCAGATCAAAATTAATTGTAGGAAATTATGAATGAAATTTTGAAGTCAAGCATGCAGATTAGAACCTAGAAAAGTATTAAAGAAGGATCGTCAGGGCTGAGAAGCCTCGGTTAGGGCATGTTCTCATACAATATAATTACTGGAGGTAGAGGGGGTGTACCTGACAATATTTGAAGTGCTCGATAAAGATCGTAGCAAAGGGATCTCTCATTCCTCGATGGATACGGCCTAGAAAATCGAGCCAAAGACCCATGGATACCCGACTTTCTGGTCGGTGGTCCGATTGAGGCTTGGCTGGAGTCGTTTGATTCGTAGGAACTCAGGAACCTGCAAATGACCTGTCAGGGGTTAGAAAACTCACAAGGGAACAAAGAAATAAAGGAAAATAGCAAAGAAAAGGTGTCTTTTGAAGTGGGCGGCCAGGGTTCTGGAAGGTTGGCTGGCGGCAGGAAGATGGTTGTAGCACCGG
This sequence comes from Areca catechu, assembly GCA_021397845.1. Classification (NCBI taxonomy): domain Eukaryota; kingdom Viridiplantae; phylum Streptophyta; class Magnoliopsida; order Arecales; family Arecaceae; genus Areca; species Areca catechu. The sequence continues at coordinate 146,782,662 of CM038053.1, read as the reverse complement.
GAAGAAGAAAACTCTCACACCCCTTTAAGCACACAGCAGGGTAATACTCAAAGCAATAGAAGAACTCAAGGTTTATTTCATATATCAAAATCAATCTTTATACAAGAGACTACGGTCTTTTAAATAGACTCTTAGCCTTGGGCCCCAAGTAAGGGTACATTAGACTTTACTTAGGATTCCTTTTCCCTCTCAACCCTAGCAGAAAATAAGGAAACATTAGGTAGAAAAAATCCTAAAAATTCTCTTGACTAGGTCAACACTTTAAGGATGCCTAGGGGGCATGCTAGGCTTCTAAGAGCAGCAAGGGGCTAGCCCAAAGGGGCTCGGGTGCATGGGTTAGGGCCTTTGGAAGATGGGGTGGCCTGGTAGCCAGGTAGCAGGAATATTCCTGGTATCTTGCTTCTTAGGGGCTTGGGCTTGGCGCCTAGACTTGATTTCTTTGGGCTAGGATGTATATGGACCTTTAAAATCATGGATTCCTTGATCTATGAATATACTTTGGCATTTGGAAGAGAATCTGGGCATCTGGAGGGCATCTGCAAGGAATCAGGGTTTCTGATTTTTCTCCTAGGGTCTTCAAATCTTCAAGCTGGGTGGGACTTGGGCTATACTTCCATATCTTCAATCTAGTTGGACTTGGTCTTCACCTATATGATGTAGTCTTGAGTTTTCAGTGTACTTGGACAGGACTCAAAAAAAATAAAATTAGCTCAACATGAGCTGACTAGCATTGGACTGAACTAGCTCAACATGAGCTGACTAGTACAGAACTGAAATAACAACTCAAAAGACTCAAATAATAACTAAAATGGACTTAGATGGGATAAGCCCTTATTACAGATGGACTCATAAGTTATTGATCAATCCACTAAGGGTTGAAAAGTCTCTGTCTTATTCTGGTGCCTCTGGTGTCCCCACCAACAAGCATCTTCAAGAGCCTCATAGCTTCCATATTCTACTCTAGAAGAGAGTTTGATTATGTTTTTAATTTAAATATTTATCTCTATACTCTGTTGACATAGCTTTCAAGGGTTTCTTGGAAGTAGGTTGTTGTGGTTATTGCAGAGCCAAAGGGACAAAACCAACTAGGGTTTGACTTGTGAGCTCGAAGACAAAACAAGTTGTAAAGATTGTTGGTGAGCCTAGGTGACAAAACCAACTTGGGTTTTGATTGTGAGCCTTGTAAAACAAGTCGGCTATAATCTTGGAATGATTATAGTGGAATTCTTAAGGGTAGCTTGGGGAGTGGACGTAGGTGCCTGGTTTGCACCGAACCACTATAAAACTTGGTGTTTGTGTTTGATTGCTTTCCTTATTTCTTGCTCTTTATTTTTTATAATTAATTTATTGTTATCTGCTGCAAATCATTTAGTTATTTACATTGCTCACAAACACTTCTTGACCAAGCACATAATTGTTTTAATTTTTGAAAGACCCAATTCACCCCCTCTTGCGCTCCATTTCTGGGCAATAAGTAGTATCAGATCAACGGTACCCTATTTATAGGTCCAACGATCTTGAGTGAAAGACCATGATAGCCCCAATAAGTATGGGTATAGTAGAAGGTCAAGCCTATAACCGTCCCCCATTGTTCAATGGCACCAACTACACGTATTGGAAGACACGTATGTGCATTTTAATTCAAGCTCTTGATTTTAATCTTTGGAGGACTATTGTTAAGGGTCCTTATCAGCATACTATGTTGATTAATGGCATTCCCACTCCTAAAATAAAAGATGATTGGGATAAGAATGACATTAAGCAAATAGAGCTTAATGCTAAGGCTATGAATCTATTGTTTTGCGTTTTAGATCCAAGCGAATTCAATAGAATATTAAATTGTCTCTTCGTAAAGAAAATATGGGATACACTTGAAGTTACCGATGAGGGTACACATCAAGTGAAAACTACTAAAGTTAACATGCTCATTCACACATATAAAATGTTGAAGATGGAACCTACTGAATCTATTAGTGAAATATATACTAGGTTCACTAATATTTTGAATGGCATGAAAAGTTTAAGAAAGATTATTTCTAATGGTGAACTTGTCAATAAACTTCTCAGGTCTCTTCCGACTTCTTGGGATGCTAAGTTCATTGCAATAGAAGAAGCCAAGGATGTCAACACTCTTCCTCTCGAGCAACTCTTAAGCTCATTGATGACCTATGAGCTTTCCTTAAAACAAAAGACTATGGATTATGACAAGAAGAAGAAAGTAATAGCTTTTAAGTCCATCAATAAAGAAGAATCAAGTGAAGATTCTGAAGAAGAATATGAAGAAGATGAAACTCTCTTATAGCAAGAAAGTTTAGGAGGTTCATGAGAAAGAAGAAATACAACTTCAAGAAGAAACCTCAAAAGGGAGAGCCTAGCAAAGAGAAGGATAAAGAGAAAGAAAAGGAGCAGCCCACTTGTTTTGAATGCAAGAAACCCGGTCACTTCAAGTTGGACTGCCCGTACTATAGAAAAGCAGAAGAAGATTAAGAAAGAAAGCTGTGATGGCAACCTGGAGCAACAGCGAGGATTCAAGCTCCGAAGAAGAATAGCAAGAGGTTGCAAATTTCTATCTAATGGCCAACAATGATGAGGTACTAGCTGAACCTGAAGAAGAGTTTACTTTTGATGAACTGCATGAAGTTTTTAATGAACTTGTTATTGAATTTTAAAAACTTAAATCGAAGCACAAAGAATTAAAGAAACAAAATCTGGATTTGGTCAAAACAAATAATAAATGTTAATTTGAAAATGATTGCTTGCTTCAAAAGAACAAAAAGTTAAATGATCAAATTATTCTTTTGGAAAAAGAAAAGGATGCTTTGAAAAAAAAAAATACTTTTGCATCAACTAAAGATTTCACTAAACAAAACAAAGAGATTTTGCAAGAAAATAAGAAGTACAAAGATGAACTTGAAAAATTGAAATCTTTTTTTGAAAAATTTACTTACAGTTCTAAAAAACTTAATATATTTTTAAATAACCAAAGAGCTATTTTTAACAAGGCTGGTTTGGGTTTCAAAATACATAACCAACAAAAGTTTTTCAAGAATTTTTTTGTGCCTGCATCATCTTCAATTACTTGTTATACTTGTGGCATTGTAGGACATAAATCTTATTCATGTAATAAAAGGAAATTAAGTAAAGTTAGAAAAGTTTGGGTTCCAAAAGGAACCATTAGCACTAACCTTAAATGACCCAAGATGACATGGGTACCTAAAGTCTCCACCTGATTTATGCTATAGGTGTGCCTTGCAACCAACAAAAAAAAAATGTGGTACCTTGACAGCAGTTGCTCAAGGCACATGACTGGAGATGTGGAGCAGTTCTCATCACTCGAATACCAAAACAGTGGTAATGTAACTTTCGATGATAATGGAAAAGGCATGATTGTTGGAATTGGTAAAGTCCATATCACCCCCTCTATTTATATAGATAATGTTTTATATATTGATGGTTTGAAGCATAATTTACTTAGCATTATTCAATTTTGTGATAAAGATTTTAAAGTTATTTTTGAATCTTCTACGTGCATTGTTTCTAGTCTAGATGTCAATGGCATCAAATTTATTGGTCATAGGCAAGGCAATATTTATATGGTTTATCTTGATAATCTTCCTATTCAAAATGGTCAATGCCTAGTATGAATGGAAGCCAAGATCAATGAAACTAGTTGGCTTTGGCATCGTAGAGTAGGACATGCCAGCATGCATTTTTCTTTCAAAACTTTGCAAAAAGGATTTGATAAAAGTTTTGCCAAAACTTAGTTTTGAAAAGGATAAGATTTGTACTGCTTGTCAGCTTGAAAAATAAACAAAATCATCTTTTACACTTAAAGGAGTAATCTCCACATCTAGATCCTTAGAATTACTTCATATGGACCTCTTTGTGCTGACTAGAATATCTAGTTTGGAAGGTAAGAAGTAGGTCTAGTCATTGTAGACGATTTCTCATGTTTTACATGGGTGATGTTTTTAACACACAAAGATGAAACTTTTTCTGCATTTATCAGATTTCATAAAAGACTTTCAAATAAAAAAGGTATTTCAATCATCTTGTTAAGAAGTGATCGTGGCACAGAATTCAAAAATTTTGATTTTGAAAAGTTTTGTGATGAAAATGGCATTTATCACAACTTTTCTGCACCTATGACACCATAATAAAATGGGATGGTAAAAGAAAAAATAGAACTCTTGAAGAAATGCTATGCATCATGCTTTGTAAAAATGATTTACCTAGATATTTTTTGATGGAAGCCATAAACTCTGCATGTTACGTTTTAAATCATATTTTGATCCGACCTATTTTAAAGAAAACACCTTATGGGCTTTGCAAAGGTAGAAAACCTTCAATCAAATATTTTCATATTTTTGGATGCCGTTGCTTCATCTTAAATAATGGCAAGGATAATCTAAGCAAATTTGATGCCAAGTCAGATGAGGGTATCGTTTTAGGCTACTCTACATCTAGCAAGGTATATAGGTACTTCAACAGAATGATACTTGTTGTTGAAGAATCCATCCATGTTGTGTTTGATAACGCTAACCAAAAATCTTCTAAAAAAGAAGATATTCCTGATAATGATACAGGTACCAAAAGAACAAAAGAAGTAAGCAACAATGAAGAACCCACCAAGGAACAAAAAGATGATCAAAATAATGAAAGAGAACAAGATCAAGAAAGTGAAAACACATCAATGCCTAATAGTCTACCTAAAGAATGGAGGTATGCTCATGGACACCCAAAAGAACTTATCATTGATGATCCATCAAAAGGAGTAAGTACTCGTTCATCTCTTAGAAATATATGTAATTATTTAGCTTTTATCTCTCAAATATAACTTAAATCTATTAAAGAAGCTGAAAATGATTGTAATTGAATTAATGCTATGCAAGATAAATTAAATCAATTTAAAATAAATAATGTTTGGACTTTGGTTGATAGACATACTAATGTTTCAATAATTGGCACAAAATGGGTTTTTAGAAATAAACTTGATGAAAATGGTATAGTTACTAGAAATAAAGCTTGACTAGTTGTCAAAGGATACAATCAGTAGGAAGGTATTGATTGTGATGAACCCTTTACTCCTGTTGCTAGACTTGAAGCAATTAGACTATTGTTGGCCTTTTCATGTTTTATGGATTTTAAATTATATCAGATGGATGTCAAAAGTTCCTTTTTAAATAGTTTTATCAAAGAAGAAGTTTATGTTGAACAACCCTCGATTTTGAAAATCATGAATTTCCAAACCATGTGTTTAAGCTCTATAAAGCTTTATATGGTTTGAAATAACCTCCAAGAGCCTGGTATGATAGATTGAGTTCCTTCTTGCTTAAAAATGGTTTTTCTAGAGGTAATATAGATACTACTTTATTTTTGAAAAAGAATAATGATGATCTCTTAGTAGTACAAGTTTTTGTGGATGATATTATATTCAGTGCTACTAATGAATGTCTTTGTCAAGAGTTTGCAAAGTTAATGCAGGGTGAGTTCGAGATGAGCATGATAAGAGAACTTAACTTCTTCCTCGGACTCCAGATAAAGCAAACAAAGGTAGGGATCTTCATCAACAAAACAAAGTACACTAAAGAAATATTAAAGAAGTTCGGGATGGAGAACACCAAGCCATTATGTACACCATGAGATCCTCTTGTAGACTTGACAAAGATGAATCTGGTAAACCTATCGATCGAAAGTTATATAGAGGAATGATTGGTTCATTGTTATATCTAAATGCTAGTAGTCTAGATATTATGTTCAGTGTTTGTATGTGTGCAAGATATAAGTATGACCCTAAAGAATCTCATCTTTTGGCTATTAAATGCATACTTAAATATATGTCTGGCTCCATTAATATTGGTCTTTGGTATTTTAGAGAATCTTCATTTAAATTGATTGCTTATTCTGATACTGATTTTGCTGGGTGTAAACTTGATCGAAAAAGTACTAGTGAAACTTGTTAGTTTCTTGATGTCAATTTGATTTCATAGAGTAGCAAGAAACAGAATTTAGTTGCTCTATCTACGACAGAAGCTGAATATATAGCAGCTGGAAGCTATTGTGATCAAATTCTATGGATCAAATAACAACTCGAAGATTTTTGCATCAAACTAACTAAGACACCCATAAAATATGATAATACTAGTGCAATCAATTTAACTAAGAATCCTGTACAACATTCAAGAAGTAAACACATTGAAATAAGATATCACTTCATAAGAGATCATGTGCATAACTCTAATGTGATGCTTGAATTTGTTGGTACTAATATTCAATTAACTGATGTATTCACCAAACCCTTGAGTGAAGAGAGATTTTGTATGATTAGAAGAAAGTTAGGAATCATTGACCCATTCTCTTAGAACTCCTTCAAATCCTCTCCCTATTCAAATTCTAGTGCTCAAAATCACTTTTGTTAAGTCCTAAACTCTTCACTAAAGTCCCCATTATTTTTGCAAATTTTTTCTGAATTTTCATGGAATTTTCTTGGCCAAGTGTTGACACTTGATCTTTGGCGAAGTGTCGACACTTGACAAATTTCAAGTGTGGACACTCGAGCAAAATTCCTGTTTTCTAGGGCATCATCTGAACGTTTTATTTTGTTTAGTCTTCCTTCCACCCATGCCCTAGTGGTCCCCCCAATAGTCCTTAGCCGCAGAATAATGCTCTTCCCTTCGTGACCTTAAGAGTTTCCTAGCAAACATCTCCAAACTGTGAGTTAAGCCAAATTTGAAACTTTTGGAACTTCTTAATGGGATTGGCCATGCTGTGAGTCAAGTGATAGATGGCAGGAATTCAAGAGTTTCCTAGCAAACATCTCTAGACTATGAGCAAGATGGCAGATGCGGGGCTTCGTAAGTTTCCCGGCTTGAAGTGCGGGGCTTCATAAGTTTCACAACTTGAGGTGCGGGGATTCGTAAGTTTCCTAGCTTAAGGTGTGGGGCTTCGTAAGTTTCTCGACTTGAGGTGCAGGGCTTCATAAGTTTAATGATTGATAATGAGCCTTACATCACTGGTAGTATATTCTCAAGTTGTCTGCATTCCATGTTCGTGTGAACTGGGCACTATCAAGTCCAGCAAGGAAATAGGACCCACCTGGTAGAGCCTCGACCACCCTGTAGGGGCCTTCTCAATTCGAATAGAGTTTACCACATTCTCCTGGTTGAGATGCTTCCGCCCGCTTGAGGATAAGGTCGCCTAGACGGAATGCCTTTGGCCTCATGCGATAATTGTAGTAGCGTGCCACCCTTTGCCGGTAGGTAGCCATCCGAAGTCGGGCTTTGTCTATCATCACATCCAGCAAATCCAAGTTGAGGAGGAGATGGGCTGGATTCTCAGCTTCATCATAATACTCTATCTGGAGCATGGGCAGGCCAAGTTCTATCGAAATCATAGCTTCAGTGCCGAAAATGAGGTTGTAGGGCATCTCGCTGATGGCCATGCAAGGTGTAGTGTTGGGAATCCTAGATCAGAGTAGCACCTACACCGCAGAAGCAACATGGAAGAATTTAGCCCAACAACCTGTTTTTGGATTCAATACGCAAAGATAGATAAGAGAAGAGATGTAGGAGAAAAAGAGAGATTGCTTTATTAATCCTTTGGAGAAGAACCTTGTTATAATAAATAGGACATAATACCATGGCACCCCTTCTGAAACCCTAGAAGCTTCTCACCATCCTGCATCTCTTCTCTCTTACAGGCCTAATGCCCTAGAACCCACGTACGGCCATGCATGGACAATACATCAATGTGCATCCCTTCCTCTCTGAAACCCGAGAAGAAGCTCCACCTATGGACAATACCTCACGCAGGTTCCCTTCTCCAAAGCCCCGTGATATACCCTCATGATCCAAGAAGCATTCCTCAGTAAAGTCCCTACCATGTCTCCCTAAGCCATTTACGCCGTGGCCTCCCAAAACCCGGGAGCTATCCCATGGTCATGCCCCCACTCAAGAGGCCTCCACATCTAGACTCAACAATCAGAAGTCCGCATGTACTTCCTCCCCTCACGGTGATCAAGCCCCCCAAGGGGGACGATCCCTCATGGAACGTCATCTCACTTTCATAAATGCCCTCTCATAAATAAACTGATGGGGGACTAATATGCATGCAATTCTTTTTGTATATTTTATATGTGGGGTTAGGTGATTAATTCCTGAATTTCAGATCAAAATTAGTTGTAAAGAATTTTGTATGAATTTTTGAAGCCAAGCATGCAGATTAGAACCTAGAAAAGTACTAAAGAAGGATCGCCGGGGCTGAGAAGCCTCGGTTAGGGCAAGTTCTCCTACAATAATAAGACTGGAGATAGAGGGGGTGTACCTGACAACGTCTGAAGTGCCCGGTGAAGATTGCAGTGAAGGGATCTCTCATTCCTCGATGGATGCGGCCTGGAAAACCGAGCCAAAGACCCACGGATACCCGACTTTCTGCTCGGTGGTCCGATTGAGGCTTGGCTGGAGTCGTTGGATTCGTAGGAACTCGGAGACCTGCAAACGACCTGTCAGGGGTTAGAAAACTCAAAAGAGATCAAGAAAATAAAGGAAAACAGCAAAGTGAAGAAAGTTTTGGAGGGGCTAGAAGGATGGTTGGCGGTAGGAAGATGGTTGCAAACACTGGGAAGAAGAACTTTCAAACCCCTTTATGCACACAGCAGGGTAATCACACAAAGCAATTGAAGAACTCAAGGTTTATTTCATATATCAAAATCTCCCTTCATACAAGAGGCTAGGGTCCTTTAAATAGACCCTTAACCTTGGGCTCCAAGTAAGGGCACATAAGTCTTTACATAAGAATCCTTTTCCCTATCAAACCCTAGCAGAAAATAAGGAAACATTAGGTAGAAAAAATCCCTAAAAATTCTCTTGACTTGGCCACCACTCCAAGGACACCTAGGGGGGCGTGTTGGGCTTCTATGAGCATTAAGAGGCTGGCCCAAAGGGTCTCGGGCGCATGGGTTTGGGCCTCTGGAAGCTAGGGTGGCATGGTAGCCAGGTAGCAGGAATATTCCCTGGTATCTTGCTTCTTAGGGGCTTGGTCTTGGCGCCTGGGCTAGATTTCTTTGGGCTAGGATGTAGATGGACCTCTGGAATCATAGATTCCCTTATCTATGAATATACTTTGTCATTTGGAAGGGAATCTAGGCATCTGGAGGGCATCTGCAAGAAATCAGGGTTTTCTGAATTTTCCTCCTGGGGTCTTCAAATATTCAAGCTGGGTTGGACTTGGGCTATACTTTCATGTCTTCAATCTAGTTGGACTTGGTCTTCACTTGTATGATGTGGTCTTGAGTCTTCAATATGGTTGAATAGGACTCAAAATATAAAATTAGCTCGACATGAGCTGACTAACACTGGACTGAACTAGCTCAATATGAGCTGACTAGTATAGAACTGAAACTCAAAATACTCAAATAACAACTAAAATGGACTCAGATAGGCCAAGCCCTTATTACAGATGGACTCATAAATTATTGATCAATTCACATAGGGTTGAAAAGCCCCTATCTTATTCTGGTGCCTCCGGTGTCCCCACCAATTCTCTCGGGGTGGGAGGAACTCGAACCTATCGAGTGAACATCAAGCTGGCTCACATATCTCTCGAAGAGGTCTGGGTTGAGGTGCTACAAGTCCTCTCGAGAAATCCATGAATCGTTCGACTCTGGCCAGCCTTGCCATTGGACCAGGAAGCGTTGATTGTCACGGCCCCGGGTCGTGATGGCTTGATCGTCCAGGATACGCTCGATCCGTTCTCCTCTCTCAGGCCAATTTGTTAGTGGACACTCTGGGTTAGGATCACTCACAATGAAAAGGAACAGGTCCAAAGGCCTCACTAGGTATCACTGCCGGTTCCCTATACTTAACCAGGTCTATAATATTGAAGGTAGAACTAATGCCCAAATCCGAAGGCAAGTCTAATACCTAGGCATTTGATCCAACCTTCTCTATCACTTTAAAAGGTCCAGCTCTGTGAGCATGAAGCTTCTTTTAGGCCTAAGCCTAACCAAGATAGAATCCACTGCATCAAATTCTTTGACCCATCTTCGGGAATTAGCCAGTTTGTTTAAAATTAGTATAGGTGGTGAACATGCTGGGCACATGCAGACTCCTAACAAAATGATGCAAAGGACTCAAACTAACACCTAATAGACTCGACTTTTCATTCCTATCGAAGGAAATTTATTAGACTTTTATGGGCCTAAACCTAAGAGACTATAGACTCTCTAGGTCTGACCCTAGTGTGGTGTGCACAAGAGTATTTACAATGGACTCCAAGCAAATGCCAAAGGGTATACCAGAAGTATAATGCAAACCTAACATGCGTAATGAATGCATGCAGTATGCTAATTTCAACTAAATGCAATCTAATAATCCTAGAAATGTTGGAGATGTCTGGAAAGGGCAGAAAATAAGAAGTGGGTTCAAAATTAGTTTGGTAGGGTAGAGAAAAAGTTCATGGTTAGTTGGATAAAGTTGGATAAAAGATGGGGTGTCAGGAACTAATCCTATACTAATGAGGTTAACCTTACGAGGTTGAGCTATATCTACAGGGTTTACATAATGGAAGGATGGGTTACTAATCTCAGGGAAGAGGTCCTTAATGGGAACTTTAGGAGGAGGCTCATCCTGAGGGTACTTATTCAAAGAGATCAGGTCCTTAATAAATTCTTCAGGTTCTTGTATTTTAGGACTAGACTCTATAATTTGGCTCTTCTCTATGGTTTCCTCAAGTAAGGCTCTAGCAGCAGTACCTAGGTTCTCTTCTTCTAATTGTTCTACTACTATAGCTTTAGGTTGGATGTGGTCAAGGTCAACTAGCTCTGGGTTGGTGATGAGGGACTAATATGCATGCAATTTTTTTTGTATGTTTTACATGTTGAGTTAGGTGATTAATTCCCGAATTTCAGATCAAAATTATTTGTAAGGAATTTTGTATGAATTTTTGAAGATCAGCATGCAGATTAGGACCTAGAAAAGTAGTAAAGAAGGACCGCCGGGGCTGAGAAGCCTCGGTTAGGGCAAGTTCTCCAACAATAAAACTACTGAAGGTAGAGGGGTGTACCTGAAAACATCTATGAAGATCGCAGCGAAGGGGTCTCTCGTTCCTCGACTGATGCGGCCTGGAAAACCGAGCCAAAGACCCGCGGATACCCGGCTTTCTGCTCGGTGATCCGATTAAGGCTTGACTGGAGTCATTGGATTCATAGGAACTCGGGGACCTGCAAACGACCTATCAGGGGTTAGAAAACTCACAAAGGAACATGAAAACAAAGGGAAAACAGTAAGGAAAGGCTTCTTTTGGAGTGGGCATCCAGGGATCTGAGAGGCTTGTTGGCAGTAGGAAGATGATTGCAGCACTAGGAAGAAAAACTCTCACAAACCCCTTTATGCACATAGCAGGGTATCACACAACTCAATAGAAGAACTCAAGGTTTTAATTCATATAAAAAATTAGGTTTCATACAAGAGGCTAGGGTCCCTTAAATAGACCCTTAACCTTGGGCTCCAAGTAAGGGCACATATGTCTTTACATAAGAATCCTTTTCCCTCTCAAACCCTAGCTAGAAAATAAGGAAACATTAGGTAGAAAAAATCCCAAAAATTTTCTTGACTTGGCCAACACTCCAAGGATGCCTAGGGGGGCGTGTTGGGCTTCTAGGAGCAGCAAAAGGCCGGTCCAAAGGGGCTCGGGTGCATGGGTTTGGGCCTCTGGAAGCTGGGGTGGCCTGGTAGCCAGGTAGCAGGAATATTCCCTGGTATCTTGCTTCTTAGGGGCTTGGGCTTGGCACCTGGGCTTGATTTCTCTGGGCTAGGATGCAGATGGACCTTTAAAATCATGGATGCCTTGGTATATGAATATATTTTGGCATCTGGAAGGGAATCTGGGCATCTAGAGGGCATCTGCAAGAAATCAGGGTTTTCTGAATTTTCCTCCTGGGGTCTTCAAATCTTCAAGCTGGGTTGGACTTGGTCTATACTTCCATGTCTTCAATCTAGTTGGACTTGGTCTTCACTTGTATGTTATAGTCTTGAGTCTTCAGTATGCTTGGACAAGACTCAAAAAATAAAATTAGCTCAACATGAGCTGACTAGCATTGGACTGAACTAGCTCAGCATAAGTGGACTAGTACAGAACTGAAATAACAACTCAAAAGACTCAAACAACAACTAAAAAAAAGGACTCAGATGGGCTAAGCCCTTATTACAGATGGACTCATAAATTATTGATCAATTCACAGAGGGTTGAAAAGCCTCTGTCTTATTTTGGTACCTCCGGTGTCCCCACCAATTCTCCCGGGATGGGAGGAACTCGACCCTGTCGAGTGAAGATCAAGCTGGCTCACATATCTCTCGAGGAGGTCTGGGTTGAGGTGCTGCAAGTCCTCTCGAGAAATCCATGAATCGTCCGACTCTGGCTAGCCTTGCCATCGGACCAGGAAGCGTTGATAGTCACGGCCCTGTTGGGTTCGGGAACCGCTGCGAAAGCGTGGATTTCAAAATTTTATGAAATCAGGTCCGAACCCTAATCCCAAAATCTCCTTATTAGCAATTAAAACTATGACTACATGCATGTCCAAATTTAAACATAGTTTAGATACTAACCTCAGATCGCTATATCCAGTCTGATGTAGAAATAAACTCCAAATTGAGTAACCTTTTGAACACACCAGGCGTCCATTTGTCCGCCCTCCGATGGTGATCCACACGGGCAGATGATCAAGATAGTGACTCCTTAATTTGGGTTCCTTCCAATCAAGTTCTACCCCAAGAACTTGATATATGGGCTATTGGCTAGGACTCCTCTAGCCAAACTGGGACTAAACCTTCTCTCTTACCCTTCTCCTAGTTTTTTAGCAACTTTGGCCCCTTAAGACACTCTTGTCTTAAGAATAAGCCCTTGTCCTAAAATGAGACAAGGCTTGTCTTGGAGGGAGAAGAAAATTAAGACAAAATTGTCTTAATGTAAGAAAGAAAGAAAGAAGAGGCGCCTTCTTCCTTTACCGTCGGAGAGTTTCTCTCTCTGACTCTCCTTCTGTTCTGAGATTCGACAGAGCCTAGGCTCTGTAAAGGAATCAAAGAGGAAAGAGAGGAGGGGGAAACAATCTTCTGGAGAGGGAGAGGGAAAAAGAAGCAAGGCTTCGCCGTAGAAAATCTGGAATAATTTTTACGGTGAAGCCTTCTTCTTAAATAGGCGACAGAGAGGCGCCTTCTCATCTGAAATCATCCTCTCACATCCCTCTCTCCCTTCTCACGTCCTCTCTCTTTATCTCACGGCCCTTGGGATTAATCTCATGGCCTTTGGGATGGGAAGACGCGAAGAAGGATCGTGAAAAACACAGAAGGGCGCGCGCAGAAAGAAGAGTCGCGCCCCTTCGGTGTTTTTTTTCTTTTCCTTTTCACGGTAATTTTTATTTTGAAGAGTCCACGCCTAGGTGGACTCTGATCCACGCCTCATTAGCCAAAAGACGCCGGTCCTTTTCTTTCTTTTCACGCAAAGACGCGACTTGGAGAGAGTCCACGCGCGCGTGGACTCTTCTCCTTGCACGCGCGCGTGGGAAGAGAGGGGGAGGGGCTTAGGCGATGTGGGAAAGGGGTTTAGCCTCTTAGGTTAGCCCAATTGCTAGCCTACAGTTAGCCCAATGTTTTGAATCTTCAATTAGATTCAAACCGGAATGAATTTGGATCTAAAAAAGACCAAATCGGAACCCTAACTCGAATCCGATTCAAGTAGAAGCCATGGTTTGCAACACATGCTAGTGTGTTCATCTGCAAACGAGATTTAATTCCAAATTAAATCCTTGATTATCTATCCTAAGTGTGTGACCCATTGGGTTCCATACCTAGCCAGCAGTGGGTCCGAGTGCAAGTTGACCTAATTTGATCAGAACTCATTCTAATCGATTTAGGTCAAATCGAGCTAACTCGAGTCAGTCAATTAGGACTCCTCCTAATTAGTGATCCAATTAAACCATTTAATTTGATCAACCCACAAGACAAGATTGACGTCTAGCAACGTGTCATGTCTACCCGGAAGATATGGAAATTCTGGTGTAATTCCAAAACTACCCTTCAGTGGAAAGTTCCCGTACAATTCGATCCTTCAATCATCTTGCATCCCGAATGTAACTATGGATATGGAATCATGTCAAATCCAGTTTATACTCATTCCCAGCTCAGTCATACACTAATGATTCAATTAATTTGATATTAGAAATCATTTCTAATATCTGTACTTTGATCAAAGATTTCCTGAATCATCATCTGACCTAATTTGGCTGGATGCAATCTCCTCCTACTAGGAGTGATCAATTCCTTGTTGACCTACTCATTTCCTTCATATACAATTCACCACACCCAGCATCAACCTTGTGCATGACCCAGTGTCATGAATGAGATTGAACCAAAGCATGGGTTCATGTACATAAGGTATTATGGTAGTCTCAGGTCATAGGACTACTTGTACAACTCCCACTATGAGAAACATCTATTGACATGCAGCTAAGGCTCCATTAGATGTTCTCAAACTGGATCTATTCAGTGAACTCATTCGCTAATGAGCACCCACATCCTTGTATTAGTGTCCTACATAAGTGACTGTGAGAGCAGTCACCCTTTTCAGCATACATAGGATGTGCCAGTCTTACCAGAAACCCTGATCCCCAACTCAGGGTTCCTATGACTAGGAATATTCTAGATTAGGGTTTTAAGGCCTTAGATCTCACTGGTATGATCTCATCACAGCCCTAGGACCATAGCCCTAACCTATGGGGTTCATCATATAATGACACAGCGAATGATGAAAAATTAATGCCTTTATTAACTTGTCAATTTACAATGGTCTGGGAGATACAAATATTGGCTTATAGGGCATAATCCTTTCAGGCCCCGGGTCATGAAGGCTTGATCGTCCAGGATACGCTCGATCCGTTCTCCTCTCTCAGGCCAATTTGTTAGTGGACACTCTGGGTTAGGATCACTCACAACGAAAAGGAACAGGTCCAAAGGCCTCACTAGGTATCGCTTCCAGTTCTCTATACTCAACCAGGTCTATAATATTGAAGGTAGAACTAATGCCCAAATCTGAAGGCATGTCTAACACATAGGCATTTGATCCAATCCTTCTCTATCACTTTAAAAGGTCCGGCTCTACGAGCATGAGCTTCTTTTAGGCCTATGCCTAACCAAGATAGAATCCACTACATCAAATTCTTTGACCCTTCTTCGGGAATTAGCTAGTTGTTTTAAGATTAGTGCGGGTGGTGAACATGCTAGGCACATGCAGACTCCTAACAAATGATGCAAAGGACTCATACTGACACCAAACAGACTCAACTATACATTCCTATCAAAGGAAATTTTGTTGAACTCTTTGGATATAAACCTAATAGATTATAGGTTCTCTAGTTTTGATCCTAGCTTGACATGCACATGAAAATTTACAGTGAACTCCTAGCAAATTCCAAAGAGTATGCCAGAAGTAAGATGCAAACCTAACATGCGTGATGAATGCATGCAGTATGCTAATCTCAGCTAAATGTAATCTAATGATCCTAGAAATGCTGGAGGTGTCAGGAAAGGGCAGAAAATAGGAAGTTGGTTCAGAAGAAGTTTGGTAGGGTAGGGAAAAAGGTTCAAGGTTAGTTGGATAAAGTTTGATAAAAGAAGGCATGTCAGGGACTAATCCTAGACTAATGAGGCTAACCTTACGAGGTTGCGGTATATCTATGGGGTTTGCATAATGGAAGGATGGGTTACTAATCTTAGGGAAGAGGTCCTTAATGGGAACTATAGGAGGAGGCTCATCCTGAGGGTACTGATTAAAAGAGATCAAGTCCTTAATAAATTCTTCTGGTTCTTGTATTTTAGGACTAGACTCTATAATTTGGCTCTCCTCTATGGTTTCCTCAGGTAAGGCTCTAGTAGAAGTACCTAGGTTCTCTTCCTCTATTTGTTCTTCCACTATAGCTTTAGGTTGGATGTGGTCAAGGTCAACTACCTCTAGGTTGGCTTCTACCTGGGTATCTATTGGGTCAACTAATTCTAGGTCATCTAAAGGTGTCTCCTCTTCTCCCTCATACTCATCCACTAAGTTTGCATCAGCTTCATACACTTTCGCGTTAATGTAAGCCTTGTCAATCTCAGGAATGGTTGGAGAAGGTCGGCTAGGGAAAAATTGGCTAGGTCCTGGTTTCTGATTATGGACACTAATCCTAGTAGGTTCAGGTTGCCTAAGGGGTAGTGGCTCACTACTGGGCTCATATTTAGGGGTGCTAATCCTATGGGGTTCAAGTTGACTAAGGAAAACCTGACTAGTACTAGATTGATACTTACGGGTGATGGGTTCACTGGGCTCATAGGACAAGGGTGTAGATCTATGGGTCATGGGATTATAGGATCTGGGGTCATAGGATTTTGGGTCAGCTCTATGGTCAAGTTCTAAGGATGGATCATGGTATGGGGTCCTCATAAGGTTGGGCTCTCTATATGGGTCAGGATATTGGGTCCTCCTAAGGTTGGACTCCCTATATGGGTCAGAATACTGGGTTCTCCTAGGGTTGGACTCCCTATATGGGTTAGAATATTAGGTTCTCCTAGGGTTGGACTCCCTATATGGGTCAGAATATTAGGTTCTCCTAGGGTTGGACTCCCTATATGGGTCAGAATATTGGGTGTTGGGTCTACTAGGCTCATAGGGTGTGGGTGCATAGGATCTATGATCATGGGATCTAGAGTCATAGGATCTAGGTTCATAGGTTATGGATTCATAGGTTCTAGGTTCATAGGATTTGGAGTCATAAGATCTATAGGTTGTGGGTATACTAGGCTTATAGGGAGAGGGTAAATAGGATCTATCTTCTTGGTCTATAAAATCCTGATTGGGTCTTCTAGGACTAACCTTAGGGATTGGGTTATGACGATGGGCTCTCCTAGGTTTAGCCTCAAGGTATGGATCAGGGTTTGGGGTCCTCCTAGGTTGAGGATTGTAGTACGGGTCAGGATAAGGGGCTCTCCTAGGTTCGACCTCATGGTATAGATCAGGGTTTGGGGTCCTCCTAGGTTGAGGGGAATCAGGATCTGGCTCAGACTGTGACCCATGGGTTTTTCTTGGGGTCCCTACCCGGACTTTTAACTGATCAAACCTATTAGCATGATGGTCAATTCTATCATTGGTTTGAATACGAGATTGAGTTAACTGGGTCATCTGGGTAGCCATCTGGGCCATTTGATCAGCTAAGGCTTTCATTTGGGCTTGCAAATTTTCCATGGGTTCAGACATTTATGAAGGAGGTGGGTGATATGAAACTCCTGATCTAGTACTCATGCAAGACTTGATCAGACCGACTACAGCTAACTAGACCTAGAGTCTAAACTAGATGCTCAATCATGGTGGCAAACTAGCCTATAGTAATCCTGTACTCAGCCAGGTAGGTGTAAGGGGAGTGTTAGGTCCCTGATTGCCAATCCTAGACACCAATCAGAGATTGGCAAGGTAGGCGGACCAGCACATAAGCCCTTCGGGATTGAATCCATGAACCATCATTCTAGACACTGAGCACAAGGCACACATAGGTTAACTTGACACGGTGATCTAACACTAGCCCGGACCCGACCAGTTGGTGTCCCTAGCCCACTAGGGCAAATTAAGTCTTGTTAATTCTAGGTTAAGGCTTGGGACTGAATGCAAGGGATGTGGTTTTGGGCTAAGGAGAGGTAATCAAATCCTCCCCCCATCTGACATAGCAAGAGTGCCCTTAAAGGTAGATTATGCAACGATGGCAGGCAGATGAGGATGCAAATTAGGGTTTAGATTTTTTTTTTTTGGTATTTTTGGAGAATATGTAATTTTTTTTTTGATATTTTCTGAAATATAAGAAAACATGCAATTTATGACCTAATATGCATGAAATAAACTAAAATTAAAAGATATGCAAAAAATGCTAAATAAAACCCGAAAACTTCCAAACTTGTCTTGCTGAAAAAAAATAGAGCCAAAAATTTGTAGGCTGTATTTCGGCTTGAAAAAAATTCACAAGCCATAATAAAATCTGAAAAAATTAATAAAATTACTGTGAATTATTGTGAATCCAGAAAAATAAATTTCAAAATTTTTAGAGTTTTTGACAGGAAAAAATAATTTAAGAAAAAGAGTATATACAGATTGAAAAATTACAGAAAATAAGCCCTAATCTAAGCTCTGATACCAAATGATGCGTGACTAATATGCATGCAATTTTTTTTGTATATTTTACATGTTGAGTTAGGTGATTAATTCCCAAATTTCAGATCAAAATTATTTGTAGGGAATTTTGTATAAATTTTTGAAGATCAGCATGCAGATTAGGACCTAGAAAAGTAGCAAAGAAGGACCGCCGGGGCTGAGAAGCCTCGGTTAGGGCAAGTTCTCCTACAATAAAACTACTGGAGGTAGAGAGGTGTACCTGACAATGTCTGTGAAGATCGCAGCAAAGGGGTCTCTCGTTCCTCAACAGAATGCGGCCTGGAAAACGGAGCCAAAGACCCGCGAATACCCGGCTTTCTGCTCGGTGATCCGATTGAGGCTTGACTGGAGTCGTTGGATTCGTAGGAACTCGGGGACCTGCAAACGACCTGTCAGGGGTTAGAAAACTCACAAAAAAACAAGAAAACAAAGGGAAAACAGCAAGGGAAGGCTTCTTTTGGAGTGGGCGTCCAGGGATCTGAGAGGCTTGTTGGCAGCAGGAAGATGATTGCAGCACTGGGAAGAAAAACTCTCACAAACCCCTTTATGCACACAGCAGGGTATCACACAACTCAATAGAAGAACTCAAGGTTTTAATTCATATCAAGAATTAGGTTTCATATAAGAGGCTAGGGTCCCTTTAATAGACCCTTAACCTTGGGCTCCAAGTAAGGGCACATAAGTCTTTACATAAGAATCCTTTTCCCTCTCAAACCCTAGCTAGAAAATAAAGAAACATTAGGTAGAAAAAATCCCTAAAAATTTTCTTGACTTGGCCAACACTCCAAGGATGCCTAGGGGGCGTGTTGGGCTTCTAGGAGCAGCAAAAGGCTGGCCCAAAGGGGCTCGGGTGCATGGGTTTGGGCCTCTGGAAGCTGGGGTGGCCTGGTAGCCAGGTAGCAGGAATATTCCCTAGTATCTTGATTCTTAGGGGCTTGGGCTTGGCACTTGGGCTTGATTTCTCTGAGCTAGGATGCAGATGGACATCTAAAATTATGGATGCCTTGGTATATGAATATATTTTGGCATCTGGAAAAAAATTTGGGCATCTGGAGGGCATCTGCAATAAATCAGGGTTTTCTGAATTTTTCTCCTGGGATCTTCAAATCTTCAAGCTGGGTTTGACTTGGTATATACTTCTATGTCTTCAATCTAGTTGGACTTGGTCTTCACTTGTATGATATAGTCTTGAGTCTTCAGTATGCTTGGATAGGACTCAAAAAATAAAATTAGCTCAACATGAGCTGACTAGCATTGGACTGAACTAGCTCAACATAAGCGGACTAGTACAGAACTAAAATAACAACTCAAAAGACTCAAACAACAACTAAAAAAAAGTACTCAGATGGGCTAAGCCCTTATTACAGATGGACTCATAAATTATTGATCAATTCACAGAGGGTTGAAAAGCCTCTGTCTTTTTCTAGTACCTCCGGTGTCCCCATCGGTTCGTTTCTACCTGGGTATCTACTGAGTCAGCTAATTCTAGGTCTACTAAAGGTGTCTCTTCTTCTCCTTCATACTCATCCACTAGGCTCGCATCAGCTTCATACACTTTCGCGTTAATGTAAGCCTTGTCAATCTCAGGAATGGTTGGAGAAGGTCGGCTAGGAAAAAATTGGCTAGGTCCTAGTTTCTGATTATGGACACTAATCCCAGTAGGTTCAGGTTGCCTAAGGGGTAGTGGCTCACTACTGGGCTCATATTTAGTGGTACTAATCCTATGGGATTCAAGTTGACTAAGGGAAACCTGACTAGTACTAGATTGATACTTAGGGGTTATGGGTTCTCTGGGCTCATAGGACAAGGGTGCAGATCTATGGGTCATGGGATTATAGGATATGGGGTCATAGGATTTTGGGTCAGCTCTATGGTCAGGTTCTAAGGATGCATCATGGTATGGGGTCCTCCTAAGGTTGGGCTCCCTATATGGGTCAGGATATTGGGTTCTCCTAGGGTTGGACTCCCTATATGGGTCAGAGTATTGGGTTCTCCTGGGTTCAGTAGCATAATAAGGGTCATAGTAAGGGGTTCTTCTAGGTTCAGTATCATAATAAGGGTCATGGTAAGGGGTTCTTCTAGGTTCAGTATCATTATTGTATGGGTCAGGCTGAGGGGCTCACCTAGGTTCAACCTCAAGATATGGATCAGGGTTTGGGGTCCTCCTGGGCTCATGATTGTAGTATGGGTCAGGTTGAGGGGCTCTCCTAGGTTCGACCTCTTGGTATGGGTCAGGGTTTGGGGTCCTCCCAGGCTGAGGGTTATAGTATGGGTCAGGATGAGGGGCTCTCATAGGTTTGACCTCAGGATATGGATTAGGGTTTGGGGTCCTACTAGGTTGAGGGGAATCAGGATTTGGCTCAGACTGTGACCCATGGGTTTTTCCTGGGGTCCCTGCCCGGACTTCTAACTGATCAAACCTATTGGCAAGATGGTCAATTCTATCATTGGTTTGAATACCAGACTGAGTTAACTGGGTCATCTGGGTAGTCATCTGGGTAGCCATCTGGGCCATTTGATCAGCTAGGGCTTTCATTTGGGCTTGCAAATTTTCCATGGGTTCAGACATTTGTGAAGGAGGTGGGTGATATGAAACTCCTGATCTAGTGCTCATGCAAGACTCGATTAGACTGACTATAGTTGACTAGACCTAAAGTCCAAACTAAGGGCTCAATCAGGGTGGCAAACTAGCCTATAGTAACCCTGTACTCAGCCAGGTAGGTGTAAGGGGAGTGTTATGTCCCTGATTGCCAATCCTAGACACCAATTAGAGATTGGCCAGGTAGGCGGACCAGCACACAAGCCATTCGGGATTGAATCCCTGAACCACCGTTCTAGACACTGAGCACAAGGCACACATAGGTTAACTTGACACGGTGATCTAACACTAGCCTAGACCCAAAAGTTGGTGTCCCTAGCCCACTAGGGCAAATTAAGTCTAGTTAATTTTAGGTTAAGGCTTGGGACCGAATGCAAGGGATGTGGTTTTGGGCTAAGGAGAGGTGATCAAATCCTTCCCCCATCTAACATAGCAAGAGTTCCCTTAAAGATAGATTATGCAATGATGGCAGGCAGATGAGGATGCAAATTAGGGTTTAGATGTTTTTTTTGGTATTTTTAGAGAATATGTATTTTTTTTTTGATATTTTCTTAAATATAAGAAAACATGAAATTTATGCCCTAATATGCAGAAAATAAACTAAAATTAAAAGATATGCAAAAGATGCTAATCAAAACACTAAAACTTCCAAACTTGTCTTGCTAAAAAAATAGAGCGGAAACTTTATAGGTTGTATTTCGGCTTGCAGAAAATTCACAGGCCATAATAAAATATACAAAAAATTTTAAAATTACTGTGAATTATGATGAATCTAGAAAATGAAATTTTTTAATTTTTGAAGTTTTTATCAGGGAGAAATAATTAAAAAAATAGAGCATATACAGACTAAAAAATTGTGTAAAACAAGCCCTAATCTAAGCTCTGATACCAAATGATGGGGGGCTAATATGCATGCAATTATTTTTTTATGTTTTATATGTGGGGTTAGGTGATTAATTCCTGAATTTCATATCAAAATTAGTTGTAGAGAATTTTGTACGAATTTTTGAAGCCAAGCATGCAGATTAGAATCTAGAAAAGTACTAAAGAAGGATCGTCGGGGCTGAGAAGCCTCGGTTAGGGCAAGTTCTCCTACAATAATAAGACTGGAGGTAGAGGGGGTGTACCTGACAATGTCTGAAGTGCTCGGTGAAGATCGCAGTGAAGGGATCTCTCGTTCCTCGATAGATGCGGCCTGGAAAACTGAGCCAAAGACCCGCGGATACCCGGCTTTCTGCTCGGTGGTCCGATTGAGGCTTGGCTAGAGTCGTTGGATTCGTAGGAACTCGTGGACCTGCAAACGACCTGTCAAGGGTTAGAAAACTCAAAGGAGATCAAGAAAATAAAGGAAAACAGTAAAGTGAAGAAAGTTTTGGAGGGGCTGGAAGGATGGTTGGCGGCAGGAAGATGGTTCCAATCACCGGGAAGAAGAACTCTCAAACCCCTTTATGCACACAGCAGGGTAATCACACAAAGCAATTGAAGAACTCAAGGTTTATTTCATATATCAAAATCTCCCTTCATACAAGAGGCTAGGGTCCTTTAAATAGACCCTTAACCTTGGGCTCCAAGTAAGGGCACATAAGTCTTTACATAAGAATCCTTTTCCCTCTCAAACCCTAGCTAGAAAATAAGGAAACATTTGGTAGATAAAATCCCTAAAAATTCTCTTGACTTGGCCAACACTCCAAGGACACCTAAGGGGGTGTGTTGGGCTTCTAGGAGTAGCAAGAGGCTGGCCCAAAGGGGCTTGGGCGCATCAGTTTGGGCCTCTGGAAGCTGGGGTGGCCTGGTAGCCAGGTAGCAGGAATATTCCCTGGTATCTTGCTTCTTAGGGGCTTGTGCTTGGTGCCTGGGCTTGATTTCTTTGGGCTAGGATGCAGATGGACCTCTGGAATCATAGATGCCCTTATCTATGAATATACTTTGGCATCTGGAAGGGAATCTGGGCATTTGGAGGGCATCTGCAAGAAATCAGGATTTTCTGAATTTTCCTCCTGGGGTCTTCAAATCTTCAAGCTGGGTTGGACTTGGGCTATACTTTCATGTCTTCAATCTAGTTGGACTTGGTCTTCACTTGTATGATGTGGTCTTGAGTCTTCAATATGGTTGAATAGGACTCAAAAAAAAAAAATAGCTCGACATGAGCTGACTAACACTGGACTGAACTAGCTCAACATGAGCTGACTAGTACAGAACTGAAACTCAAAATACTCAAATAACAACTAAACTGGACTCAGATTGGCTAAGCCCTTATTACAGATGGACTCATAAATTATTGATCAATTCACAGAGGGTTGAAAAGCCCATATCTTATTCTGGTGCCTCCGGTGTCCCCACCATAAACACATGGGGTATGCGGTCTCAAGTCTTGGGCATCTTGGATTCTTGGATGACAACCACTTCTTGGGTGGTTACAACTCCTCACATGGTTGGGCTTAGACTTCTTGATCTTCTTGGTCTTTTTGGTCCACCTGATTAGCACTCTCAGGTGGTTGAGCTTCCTAATTGATTACAACCAATCAACTAACCAACCAACTAGCTAACCTCCTGACCAATTAACAAACCTGGACCCAACCCCATAACCTAATTGGGTTATGTTACAATCTCTCATAAACTCTCCCTAATAAGCTCATATGAAAACACTAATCCTTGGGTCAAACCCCTTGACCCAACATGACTCAAAGGGGCCCTTAGGATATTTACCTCCCAAACTTTGTTACCTTCCTTGGAACACCTCTAGGAAATCCCTGGAACACCTCCAAGACCTGCTTGGGACATGCCTCCAAGCTCCAGGGATCGCCTCCATCATCCCTGCCATGGCCTCCCAAGTTTCTCCAAAGCTTGGGAGCACCATTTAACCTTACAATATCCACCTTGGTGCCCCAAAGCCTTGGCAAACCTGGCAATATCCTCCTGCATAACCCTACTGTAACTACGTATCCTGACAGCCCCTTATACGAATATCCTTCCCTCTACCAACACCCTTCAATTGTTGAATTCACCTAGAGGCCTTTGGGATGACCATCTCGATAGCTAAAGACCCTTGCTTGTACCATGGCACCATGATTGTAGCCTTCCTTCTCTTGGCAACTGCATCTGTCTTTTCCTTGGACTTCTCTAGGGAGACCATAATGATCTTGAGCCAGCACTTGCTATAACTGAGCTCTACCTGACACCATCTCCTTAAAGCCATGCCAATCTCTGCACACTCTGCTGCACCTGACTAAGTGCACCCCTCGCGCTCGTGCTAGGACCTGGTCCTCTCTGCACCTCTCGCTCTAAACTCATGTTGAATCCTACTCCACCCGTGAAGCCACCTCTTCCCGGTGCTCCACCTGAAATTGAAGTCCCCCTGATGCCATAAAAAGAAATCCTGAGGCCAGCCACTTAACATTGCCCTGCTGAGCCTGCACCTGCACCTCATACCCAATCGCTGCCTTCTCGGACCCTCTGCAACACCACGAACCTCTCCAAAACTGTTTCAGATACACTACAACCCCGTAGGCTCCTCTGAAACCAAGAGCTCATCCAACTCTTATGCTAACCCAATGACTGAACCCAACAACCATCTCCACCTAGCTTCTACATCATGTCCCAACTTGTCTCCCAACTACATGACATCCCTGGCACTCCCTGAGACCTGTCCCCGGTCTTCTTGAGCTACCATCTCCATCAGCTCTAGTCTCTATCCATACGCTAATGCCGCCATACTAGGATACTCCCAACTGTCCGATACCCCTGGTGCTCCCTAAGACCGTCTCCTGCTGATGTACTCTGGTGAACTTAAAAAATCTAGGCTTTTCCTTTCTCCATCCCTGATAAGCTCTGCATGACCGTCTGCACCCTTCCTGCTATCTCTAGAACTGATATCTTCTCATCGAAGCCACCTCGCCTCCCTATTTTGAACATCAACCCATGCTCCACAGCTCCTGAGACTCATGCTCCACCGCACTCCTGACCTTGAACTGATGTCTTCCTGCTCTATCCCTATGACTGCAACACCAACCTGTGCTTCTGCTGTACACCCAGATAGTTATGCAAACCTAACGCCAATGTCAGACCTCTTCTCCATCCACATAGGATACCACACCCATGTATAGCTCCACCTGCCTCAATGCACACCTTGAATCCTCCTCTCCGACCTTCAAACCTGTGGCTCTGATACCACTTGTTGGGAATCCTGGATCAAAGTAGCACCTACACTATGGAAGCAACGTGGAAGAATTCAGCCCAACAACATATTTTTGGATTTAATATGCAAAGACAGATAAGAGAAAAGATGGAGAAAAAGAGAGATTACTTTATTAATCCTTTGGAGAAGAACCTTGTTACAATAAACAAGACATAATACCCCAGCACCCCTTCTGAAACCCCAGAAGCTTCTCGTTGTCTTGCACGTCTTCTCTCTTGCAAGCCTCACACCCCAAGAATCCACATACGGCCATGCACGGACAATACCTTAACATGCACCCCTTCCTCTTTGAAACTTGAGAAGAAGCTCTACCTATGGACAATACCTCACATAGGTTCCCTTCTCCAAAGCCCCATGATGTACCCTCATGGTCCAAGAAGCATCCCATAATAAAGTCCCTATCATGCCTCCCTAAGCCCTTCATGCCGTGGCCTCCCAAAACCCAGGAAGCTCTGCCATGGTCACGCCCCCACTCAAGAGACCTCCACGTCCGGACTCAACCATAAGAAGTCCTTACGGACTTCCTCCCCTCATGGTGATCAAGCCCCTCCAAAGGGGGCGATCCCTCATGGAACATCATCTCACTTTCATGCACACCCTCTCATAAATAAACACATGGGGCATGCGGTCTCAAGTCTTGGTGATGCAGAACAAAAGAAAGAGATGATGCGATGCGGAAGTAAATTAAAATTAATGTATTTTTTTTTTTAATATATTTTTAGAAGTCGGCTTTGACTCAAAGGAAAGATAAACTAATGTTGAAAGAAACTAAGAAATGACAGAGAGTATAATTAAAAGGAGTGGATTATCAGAGTAACTCAAAAGTAGGATCGCTGGGGATTGAGAAACCCCCAGATCTAGGGTTTGCTCTGAGTTTCAACGAAACAGACAAAGTGAGAAGGGAAGGTTCTTGTTACCTAGCAGTGATATCTCTCGTTGCTTCAATTGGAGGACACTCTCGAGCAGATTGTAGGATCCTTGGAGACGGGGTATCTTCGCAATGGATCCTCGGATTGTCGTCCTATGGCAAGGTTGGCCTCCTTCTCGAACTCATGATCTGGAAGAGAAGAACAAAAGAAAAAAAGAACCAGAAACTCAAAGAAAGACACTGACCTGAGGACTTAATGAAGATTGTTGGATGTAGAAGTTCCGGAGATCTTGATACTGATCTGACTCTTCTTTGAACTTGCTCTATAGTTGAAATAGTTGATCTGAACCTGGATGCTGGTGGCCAGCTTCGATGTGGAAGAGAGGGGCCGTGGGATGAAGATGGAAAATTAGGGTTTGGTGGTGGTGGAGTAGAGATGGGTGGACTAAGCTAGGGTTTTGGGGTTGGAGATCTCACACCTCCTCAAGGTTCCTAGGGAACCTGGATTTACTCCCTCACGGAGCTCAACACTTGAATACAAGTGCGGAAGAGAGAAACAAAAAGTTGCTCACAAAGAAATTGATTTCATTCATCATTTTTTCAAGAGTTACATAGAGTTGAATATATAGACATAACAAAGAAATAAAATTTCATACACTTCCCATGTGGGACTAATAGGACTAACCCACACTTTAGGCATCAAATTCTCTTCCCAAGACTCCTTCCATGAGTGGGCAGCCCAAAAACTCCAAGAAAACTTGAAAATCAGCTCTAAATGGCAGGTTATGGGGGTGTCTCCTAGTATCTCTCCATGAATCAAGGATTTTCCCTTCATGGTTTGGCTCTTTTGGACACCTCCTAGTCTTGCTCCACAAGTTTAGGCTTCTTCCTTTCATGGATTTGGCACTTTAGGAAACTTTTGGGTGCCTCCTTGATTTTCTCCCCAAGACATGCTCTCTTCCCTTTTATAACTTGGGTTTTTATGGAACATTGTGGGGCACCTCCTTGATCCTATCTTCAAGAAAAATTCTTGCCATCCTGGCTTGGGTTTATCTGGAAAGAAGTTGGCTCCTCCTTGGATTGAGGTATCTTGATGGATTTCTCCCCCAAGTGGTGCATGAAAGAAGGGACCTTCTTTCTTGTGGTGTGGGGACCAAGGCACACTGGATGGACATGTGGCACCTCCTGGACTCTGGCGTGTGGCTGGGAGTGTGGTGCCCACTTGCTTGGTCCTGGGAGAAAATGTGGCACCTTGGAGAAGACCTAGACCACTACTAGGACTTGTATTGAGTCAACATGACTCAACAAAATTTAAATTGCAGGGAAATACAGACTCAAACTAAAATTGAGTTGACCAAGTCAACCCTTATTACAAAACCAGAAAATCCTAATTCTTCGGGCAATGTCAATCAGAGATCCAGATGGAGCCCTGAAGTCTTCTTCTGAGTCTGGTGCCCGCACCAATCCTCCCGGGGTGGGAGGAACTCGACCCTGTCGAGTATGGATCAAGCTGGCTCTGGTATCTCTCCAAGAGGTCTGGGTCCAATTCTTGTAATTCTTCTCAGGAGATCCAAGAGTTATCAGAATCTGGCCTTCCTTGCCAGTGGACCAGGTATCTTTGGTATCCTCGATTACGAGTAGAGATAACCTGATCATCCAGGATCTTTTCAATCTGCTCTTTCCTCACAGGCCAGTTTGTTGGTGGACACACAGGGTTGGGTTCACTCTCAATAGCAGGATTAGGCTCAAAAAGGCTCACTGGGAATCACAGCTGGCTCTCTATACTCTACTAGGTCTGTAATGTTGAAAGTGGAGCTAATGCCTAGTTCTGAAGGCAACTCGAGCACATAGGCATTGGACCCTACTCTCTTCACCACTCTAAATAGTCCAGCTCCTCTAGCATGTAACTTTCTAACAGTTCCAGGAGGAAACCGTTCAGGCCTTAACCTAATCATTACATAGTCTCCCTCAACAAAAGTTTTGACTCGCCTTTGAGAATCAGCCAACTTCTTATAAGTTTCATTACTTAAATTTATTTTGGCATGAATTTCTTTATGCAAGTCCTTTACATGCTATGCAAGTGCATCAAGAGACTTGTGTGTGTGGACTAATAGTGAAATCAGATCAAGTGGTGTGTGAGATTTGTATCCATGAACAATTTCAAAGGGACTCTAGCCTATAGACCTATTGATCGAAACATTATATGCAAATTTAGTCCTGGACAAAATACAAATCCCAATTCCTGGTGCTCTCAATCAAACCAAAATCTGAGCCAAAGCCTAGTAAAGGGTCAAGAAAAACTAAACTAGACTGACGACGCATTCCTAAAGAATGGACTTTATTCCAAAGGAACCCTAGGTCTAAACCTAACAACTAAGGCTCTCTAGGTTTGACCTTGGGTCGGAGGATGGCATGCAGAGCATGAAAACTTATCATGGGTGCCTAGTAGGTGCCATAAGGTCTTCCAGAAGTAGGTGGCAAACCTAATAGGTTCTAAGGAGTCTTGCAACCTAGAAATCTCAGTAAAGTGTAATCCCATAGCTCTAGAAACATGAGAAGATTCAGGGAAGGGTAGGAAATAAGAATCAGAGTTTTGAGGTGGCTTATAGGAAACAAGAAACAAACCTTGGTTATTCAGGATGACCTTAAAATGAGGACATTGTTCTATAGGTGCACTCATCCAAACCTCATGATTTGCTCTAGGAGGGTCTACAAGTGCAAGTTCTAGGGTAGGCTGGGTGCTCCTAGAAGGTGGAAGGTTATCAGGAAGGTCTTTGGAATGTTTATCTAAAAAGTCCTCTAAGCTACTGTCTTTTTCTTGTTCTCGGACCTTCTCAATGTGCAATTCTTGTGAACCCCTTCCTTCTTCACACTTCTCTACCAGATTTGACTCAGGGGTGTCTTCTTTGGATTCCTCAATGAGTTCAGGGGTATTCTCACTTAAACTTTCATTTGGTGTAATTTCCTCTTCCTGAACTTCCTTAAAAGGGTCTTCTCTTAGGGTTAGCTCCTGAATTCCTTGAGTGGCAGGGGTCCCCTCAATAACCCCATTAGGTAGGAGTTGGTTAATTGAATTATCGGGAGAGATATCCTCAAATTCTTCTTCTTCATATTCATCTTTCAAACTTATGTCAGGCTCATATATTTCTTCCTCAATCTACTGAAATGTTCTAATCTATTCTCCTTTGATTCCTCTTTAAGTACAGCTCTGGTCAGGTCAACTAATTTTGGGATGGCCATGCCTAACTCCTTCTCAGTGTTATCCTTCTGGTCAAGAGGTGACACAAGTGGGAATTGACAAACAAAATTCTGGTTCACTACGGGTGTCGGATCAATCGGAACTTGACTCAAGTTGGTAGAGGTTGGCTTTAAGTCCAAAGTACTTGATTGGTTATATCTTAAAGACCACTCATAGTCTTGGTGTTCTTGGTAGGCTCGGTCTAACTTATTGGTTATTTCAAGGCATAGCTTCCTATAAATGTCTGGGTGTAACCCAACCCTAAACCTCGATGTGATCTGAGCTTCGGTCTCAATGGTATTGCATTTCATGTCATACCACTGGAAGTCCTCGATATATTTAGACACAGGCCTATTACCTTGTCGCAATTGGTACCATTGGTCTAAAAGTCTTTTCTCAAAGGATCTACCTAGGTACCTATCTCTCAACTTACTTCTCATATCTCTCCAAGTATATATTTCCTCTTTTCTTTGATAACACTCATGCTCAATAGCATACCAATGCGACCTAGCATGTTTGGTGAACTTGGTTTTGGCCAACCTAATTTGTCCTAATTTCGATATGTTAGTGCACTTAAAATACCGATCCATTTGTTCTTCCCACTTAATATATGTCTCTTGTCTTCCATCAAAAGTGGGTGCATAAGGTTCGGTGTTCCTAACAGGTCCCTTTTCTGAGTCAACCAAGTATGGATATAGGCGCCTAGGGTTATGCTCGGGATCACGGTATAAGGTCCTCCTAGGCTCCTGGCATGGGTGAGGTTGGGGCCTATTAAATTTTGGATTAGGGATCCAATTTTGATGTCTACATTTCTCAAGTCCCTGGGCTCGGTCTCTAAACTGAGCAAAACCCTCATTCATATCCTGACTCAATTTGGTCATACTTTCGGTAAGAGTTCTAATCATGGCCTCTAAATCAGGTTGGGTTTGACCAGGTTGGTAGGGTACTTCGTTTCGGGTGGACATGATGATGCAAGCAAGCACACCAAATGAGACTCGACTGAAACGACTACGGGCTAACTAGACCTAGAGCCCAAACGAGATGCCCAATCAGAGTGGCAAGCTAGCCTGTAGTAACTCGGGACTCGGCCAAGCAGGTGTAAGGGGAGTGTTAGGTCCCTAATTGCTAATCCTAGACACCAATCAGAGATTGGTCAGGTAGGCGGACCAGCACACAAGCCCTTCGAGATAGAATCCCTGAACCACCATTCTAGACACTGAGTACAAAGCACACACAGAGTAACCAGACAAACTGACTCAACATTAGCCTAGACCCGACTTATTGGTGTCCCTAGCCCACTAGGGCAAATTAAGTCTAATAAATTTTAAAATTAGGCTTAGGATCGAATGAATGGGTGGTGGTTTTGGGCTAAAGAGAGGTTATCAACTCCTCCCCTTATCTTAGATGCTCAATTGCCCTTAAGATGAATTAGGAGATGATCACTCAAAAAAATTGAATTGCAGAAACACAGAAACAGAATTGCTGTAATTTAACTCTCAGAAATTTCACAGAAACCAATAAATTATAGTAAAATTATGTAAAATATTTTCAATTACACTGGTTCCAGCAAAATAAAAATAATATAATTTGGAGTTACCTACAATAAGAAACAATTCCTACAATAGGGTAGTTACAGACTGAAAACAGAACGCTTCCCCCGTTTACAATTCCTGCTACGAAGTTGTAACCCAGCGGATCCCCTACACGCCCTAGGAACACCCCATGGAATGGGAAGAGGAGGCTTGCACCTTGCTTAGTTCCTAGGACCGGACGTCCTGGGGAGTCTACTTCGAGTAGACAAAGTAAAAAAGAGAGACACTCAGAACATGCAAGCAAGTCAGAAACCCTAGACAGGGCTCTGATACCAAAAATGATGTAGAACAAAAGCTCTGATACCAAAAATGATGCAGAACGATTTCTCTGATACCAAAAATGATGCGGAACAAAAGAGATAGAGATGATGCGATGCGGAAGTAAATTAAAATTAATGTATTTTTTTTTTTAATATATTTTCAGAAGTCGGCATTGACTCAAAGGAAAGATAAACTAATGTTGAAAGAAACTAAGAAATGACAGAGAGCACAATTAAAAGGAGTGGATTATCAGAGTAACTCAAAAGTAGGATCGCTGGGGATTGAGAAACCCCCAGGTCTAGGGTTTGCTCTGAGTTTCAATGAAACAGACAAAGTGAGAAGGGATGGTTCTTGTTACCTAGCAGTGATATCTCTCGTTGCTTCAATTGGAGGACACTCTCGAGCAGATTGTAGGATCCTTGGAGACGGGGTATCTTCGCAATGGATCCTCGGATTGTCATCCTATGGCAAGGTTGGCCTCCTTCTCGAACTCAGGATCTGGAAGAAGAAGAACAAAAGAAAAAAGAACCAGAAACTCAAAGAAAGACACTGACCTGAGGACTTAATGAAGATTGTTGGATGTAGAAGTTCCGGAGATCTTGATACTGATCTGACTCTTCTTTGAACTTGCTCTATAGTTGAAATAGTTGATCTGAACCTGGATGCTGGTGGCCGGCTTCGATGTGGAAGAGAGTGGCCGTGGGATGAAGATGGAAAATTAGGGTTTGGTGGTGGTGGAGTAGAGATGGGTGGACTAAGCTAGGGTTTTGGGGTTGGAGATCTCACACCTCCTCAAGGTTCCTAGGGAACCCGGATTTACTCCCTCACGGAGCTCAACACTTGAATACAAGTGCGGAAGAGAGAAACAAAAGTTGCTCACAAAGAAATTGATTTCATTCATCATTTTTTCAAGAGTTACATAGAGTTGAATATATAGACATAACAAAGAAATAAAATTTCATACACTTCCCATGTGGGACTAATAGGACTAACCCACACTTTAGGCATCAAATTCTCTTCCCAAGACTCCTTCCATGAGTGGGCAGCCCAAAAACTCCAAGAAAACTTGAAAATCAGCTCTAAATGGCAGGTTATGGGGGTGTCTCCTAGTATCTCTCCATGAATCAAGGATTTTCCCTTCATGGTTTGGCTCTTTTGGACACCTCCTAGTCTTGCTCCACAAGTTTAGGCTTCTTCCTTTCATGGCTTTGGCACTTTAGGAAACTTTTGGTTGCCTCCTTGATTTTCTCCCCAAGACATGCTCTCTTCCCTTTTATAACTTGGGTTTTTATGGAACATTATGGGGCACCTCCTTGATCCTATCTTCAAGAAAAATTCTTGCCATCCTGGCTTGGGTTTATCTGGAAAGAAGTTGGCTCCTCCTTGGATTGAGGTATCTTGATGGATTTCTCCCCCAAGTGGCGCATTAAAGAAGGGACCTGCTTTCTTGTGGTGTGGGAACCAAGGCACACTGGATGGAGATGTGGCGCCTCCTGGACTCTGGCGTGTGGCTGGGAGTGTGGCGCCCACTTGCTTGGTCCTGGGAGAAAATGTGGCACCTTGGAGAAGACCTAGACCACTACTAGGACTTGTATTGAGTCAACATGACTCAACAAAATTTAAATTGCAGGGAAATACATACTCAAACTAAAATTGAGTTGACCAAGTCAACCCTTATTACAAAACCAGAAAATCCTAATTCTTCGGGCAATGTCAATCAGAGATCCAGATGGAACCCTGAAGTCTTCTTCTGAGTCTGGTGCCCGCACCAATTCTCCCGGGGTGGGAGGAACTCGACCCTGTCGAGTATGGATCAAGCTGGCTCTGGTATCTCTCCAAGAGGTCTGGGTCCAATTCTTGTAATTCTTCTCGGGAGATCCAAGAGTTATCAGAATCTGGCCTTCCTTGCCAGTGGACCAGGTATCTTTGGTATCCTCGATTACGAGTAGAGATAACCTGATCATCCAGGATCTTTTCAATCTGCTCTTTCCTCACAGGCCAGTTTGTTGGTGGACACACAGGGTTGGGTTCACTCTCAAGAGCAGGATTAGGCTCAAAAAGGCTCACTGGGAATCACAACTAGCTCTCTATACTCTACTAGGTCTGTAATGTTGAAAGTGGAGCTAATGCCTAGTTCTGAAGGCAACTCGAGCACATAGGCATTGGACCCTAATCTCTTCACCACTCTAAATGGTCTAGCTCCTCTAGCATGTAACTTTCTAACAGTTCCAGGAGGAAACCGTTCAGGCCTTAACCTAATCATTACATAGTCTCCCTCAACAAAAGTTTTGACTCGCCTTTGAGAATCAGCCAACTTCTTATAAGTTTCATTACTTAAATTTATTTTGGCATGAATTTCTTTATGCAAGTCCTTTACATGCTATGCAAGTGCATCAAGAGACTTGTGTGTGTGGACTAATAGTGAAATCAGATCAAGTGGTGTGTGAGGCTTGTATCCATGAACAATTTCAAAGGGACTCTAGCCTATAGACCTATTGATCGAAACATTATATGCAAATTTATTCCTGGACTAAATACAAATCCCAATTCCTGGTGCTCTCAATCAAACCAAAATCTGAGCCAAAGCCTAGTAAAGGGTCAAGAAAAACTAAACTAGACTGACGACGCATTCCTAAAGAATGGACTTTATTCCAAAGGAACCCTAGGTCTAAACCTAACAACTAAGGCTCTCTAGGTTTGACCTTGGGTCGGAGGATGGCATGCAGAGCATGAAAACTTATCATGGGTGCCTAGTAGGTGCCATAAGGTCTTCCAGAAGTAGGTGGCAAACCTAATAGGTTCTAAGGAGTCTTGCAACCTAGAAATCTCAGTAAAGTGTAATCCCATAGCTCTAGAAACATGAGAAGATTCAGGGAAGGGTAGGAAATAAGAATCAGAGTTTTGAGGTGGCTTATAGGAAACAAGAAACAAACCATGGTTATTCAGGATGACCTTAAAATGAGGACATTGTTCTATAGGTGCACTCATCCAAACCTCATGATTTGCTCTAGGAGGGTCTACAAGTGCAAGTTCTAGGGTAGGTTGGGTGCTCCTAGAAGGTGGAAGGTTATCAGGAAGGTCTTTGGAATGTTTATCTAAAAAGTCCTCTAAGCTACTGTCTTTTTCTTGTTCTTGGACCTTCTCAATGGGCAATTCTTGTGAACCCCTTCCTTCTTCACACTTCTCTACCAGATTTGACTCAGGGGTGTCTTCTTTGGATTCCTCAATGAGTTTAGGGGTATTCTCACTTAAACTTTCATTTGGTGTAATTTCCTCTTCCTGAACTTCCTCAAAAGGGTCTTCTCTTAGGGTTAGCTCCTGAATTCCTTGAGTGGCAGGGGTCCCCTCAATAACCCCATTAGGTAGGAGTTGGTTAATTGAATTATCGGGAGAGATATCCTCAAATTCTTCTTCTTCATATTCATCTATCAAACTTATGTCAGGCTCATATATTTCTTCCTCAATCTACTGAAATGTTCTAATCTATTCTCCTTTGATTCCTCTTTAAGTACAGCTCTGGTCAGGTCAACTAATTTTGGGATGGCCATGCCTAACCCTTCTCAGTGTTATCCTTCTGGTCAAGAGGTGACCCAAGTGGGATTTGACAAACAAAATTCTGGTTCACTACGGGTGTCGGATCAATCGAAACTTGACTCAAGTTGGTAGAGGTTGGCTTTAAGTCCAAAGTACTTGATTGGTTATATCTTAAAGACCACTCAAAGTCTTGGGCTTCTTGGTAGGCTCGGTCTAACTTATTGGTTATTTCAAGGCATAGCTTCCTATAAATGTCTGGGTGTAACCTAACCCTAAACCTCGATGTGATCTGAGCTTCGGTCTCAATGGTATTGCATTTCATGTCATACCACTGGAAGTCCTCGATATATTTAGACACAGGCCTATTACCTTGTCGCAATTGGTACCATTGGTCTAAAAGTCTTTTCTCATAGTATCTACCTAGGTACCTATCTCTCAACTTACTTCTCATATCTCTCCAAGTATATATTTCCTCTTTTCTTTGATAACACTCATGCTCAATAGCATACCAATGCGACCTAGCATGTTTGGTGAACTTGGTTTTGGCCAACCTAATTTGTCCTAATTTCGATATGTTAGTGCACTCAAAATACCGATCCATTTGTTCTTCCCACTTAATATATGTCTCTTGTCTTCCATCAAAAGTGGGTGCATAAGGTTCGGTGTTCCTAACAGGTCCCTTTTCTGAGTCAACCAAGTATGGATATAGGC
The DNA here is from genome assembly GCA_021397845.1 of Areca catechu. NCBI lineage: Eukaryota > Viridiplantae > Streptophyta > Magnoliopsida > Arecales > Arecaceae > Areca > Areca catechu. Next base: position 146,747,445 of record CM038053.1, on the reverse strand, counting down.
TCCTAGGGTTATGCTCGGGATCACGGTATAAGGTCCTCCTAGGCTCCTGGCATGGGTGAGGTTGGGGCCTATTAAATTTTGGATCAGGGGTCCAATTTTGATGTCTACGTTTCTCAAGTCCCTGGGCTCGGTCTCTAAATTGGGCAAAACCCTCATTCATATCCTGACTCAATTTGGTCATACTTTCGGTAAGAGTTCTAATCATGGCCTCTAAATCAGGTTGGGTTTGACCAGGTTGGTAGGGTACTTCGTTCCGGGTGGACATGATGATGCAAGCAAGCACACCAAATGAGACTCGACTGAAATGACTACGGGCTAACTAGACCTAGAGCCCAAACTAGATGCCCAATCAGAGTGGCAAGCTAGCCTGTAGTAACTCGGGACTCAGCCAGGCAGGTGTAAGGGGAGTGTTAGGTCCCTAATTGCCAATCCTAGACACCAATCAGAGATTGGTCAGGTAGGCGGACCAGCACACAAGCCCTTCGAGATAGAATCCCTGAACCACCATTCTAGACACTGAGTACAAAACACACATAGAGTAACCGGACAAACTGACTCAACATTAGCCTAGACCCGATTTGTTGGTGTCCCTAGCCCACAAGGGCAAATTAAGTCTAATAAATTTTAAAATTAGGCTTAGGATCGAATGAATGGGTGGTGGTTTTGGGCTAAGGAGAGGTTATCAACTCCTCCCCTTATCTTAGATGCTCAATTGCCCTTAAGATGAATTAGGAGATGATCACTCAAAAAAATTGAATTGCAGAAACACAGAAATAGAATTGCTATAATTTAACTCTCAGAAATTTCATAGAAACCAATAAATTACAGTAAAATTATGTAAAATATTTTCAATTATACTGGTTCCAGAAAAATAAAAATCATATAATTTAGAGTTACCTACAATAAGAAACAATTCCCACAATATGGTAGTTACAGACTAAAAATAGAATGCTTCCCCCGTTTACAATTCCTGCTACGAAGTTGTAACCTAGCGGATCCCCTACACACCCTAGGAACACCCATGGAATGGGAAGAGGAGGCTTGCACCTCGCTTAGTTCCTAGGACCGGACGTCCTGGGGAGTCTACTTCGAGCAGACAAAGTAAAAAAGAGAGACACTCAAAACATGCAAGCAAGTCAGAAACCCTAGACAGGGCTCTGATACCAAAAATGATGTACAACAAAAGCTCTGATACCAAAAATGATGCAAAATGATTGCTCTGATACCAAAAATGATGTGGAACAAAAGAGATAGAGATGATGTGATGCGGAAGTAAATTAAAATTAATATATATTTTTTTTTAATATATTTTCAGAAGTCGGCTTTGACTCAAAGGAAAGATAAACTAATGTTGAAAGAAACTAAGAAATGATAGAGAGCACAATTAAAAGGAGTGGATTATCAGAGTAACTCAAAAGTAGGATCGCTGGGGATTGAGAAACCCCCAGGTCTAGGGTTTGCTCTGAGTTTCAACGAAACAAACAAAGTGAGAAGGGAAGGTTCTTGTTACCTAGCAGTGATATCTCTCGTTGCTTCAATTGGAGGACACTCTCGAGCAGATTGTAGGATCCTTGGAGACGGGGTATCTTCGCAATGGATCCTTGGATTGTCGTCCTATGGCAAGGTTGGCCTCCTTCTCGAACTCAGGATCTGGAAGATGAAGAACAAAAGAAAAAAAGAACTAGAAACTCAAAGAAAGACACTGACCTGAGGACTTAATGAAGATTGTTGGATGTAGAAGTTCCGGAGATCTTGATACTGATCTGACTCTTCTTTGAACTTGCTCTATAGTTGAAACAGTTGATCTGAACCTGGATGCTGGTGGCCGGCTTCGATGTGGAAGAGATGGGCCATGGGATGAAGATGGAAAATTAGGGTTTGGTGGTGGTGGAGTAGAGATGGGTGGACTAAGCTAGGGTTTTGGGGTTGGAGATCTCACACCTCCTCAAGGTTCCTAGGGAACCCGGATTTACTCCCTCACGGAGCTCAACACTTGAATACAAGTGCGGAAGAGAGAAACAAAAAGTTGCCCACAAAGAAATTGATTTCATTCATCATTTTTTCAAGAGTTACATAGAGTTGAATATATAGACATAACAAAGAAATAAAATTTCATACACTTCCCATGTGGGACTAATAGGACTAACCCACACTTTAGGCATCAAATTCTCTTCCCAAGACTCCTTCCATTAGTGGGCAGCCCAAAAACTACAAGAAAACTTGAAAATCAGCTCTAAATGGCAGGTTATGGGGGTGTCTCCTAGTATCTCTCCATGAATCAAGGATTTTCCCTTCATGGTTTGGCTCTTTTGGACACCTCCTAGTCTTGCTCCACAAGTTTAGGCTTCTTCCTTTCATGGCTTTGGCACTTTAGGAAACTTTTGAGTGCCTCCTTGATTTTCTTCCTAAGACATGCTCTCTTCCCTTTTATAACTTGGGTTTTTATGGAACATTGTGGGGCACCTCCTTGATCCTATCTTCAAGAAAAATTCTTGCCATCCTGGCTTGGGTTTATCTGGAAAGAAGTTGGCTCCTCCTTGGATTGAGGTATCTTGATGGATTTCTCCCCCAAGTGGCGCATGAAAGAAGGGACCTGCTTTCTTGTGGTGTGGGGACCAAGGCACACTGGATGGAGATGTGGCGCTTCCTAGACTCTGGCGTGTGGCTGGGAGTGTGGCGCCCACTTGCTTGGTCCTGGGAGAAAATGTGGCACCTTGGAGAAGACCTAGACCACTACTAGGACTTGTATTGAGTCAACATGACTCAACAAAATTTAAATTGTAGGGAAATACAGACTCAAACTAAAATTGAGTTGACCAAGTCAACCCTTATTACAAATCCAGAAAATCCTAATTCTTCGGGCAATGTCAATCAGAGATCCAGATGGAGCCCTGAAGTCTTCTTCTGAGTCTGGTGCCCGCACCACTTGGGCATCTTGGATTCTTGGACATCAACCACTTCTTGGGTGGTTACAACTCCTCACATGGTTGGGCTTAGACTTCTTGATCTTCTTCGTCTTCTTGGTCCAAACCTGATTAGGACTCTTCAGGTGGTTGGGCTTTCTAATTGATTACAACCAACCAACTGACCAACAAACTGAATAACCACCTAACCAATTAACAAACCTGGACCCAATCCCATAACCTAATTGGGTTATGTTACAATCTCTCAAAAAACTCCCCCCAATAAGCTCATATGAAAATACTAATCCTTGGGTCAAACCCCCTGATCCAACATGACTCAAAGGGGCCCTTGGGATATTTACCTCCCAAACTTGGTTACCTTCCCTGGAACGCCTCCAAGAAATCCATGGAATACCTCTATGACCTGCTTGGGACATACCTCCAAGCTTTAGGGATCACCTCTAGCATCCCTGCCATGGCCTCCCAAGTCTCTCCGAAGCTTGGGAGCACCATGCAAAAACCTACTTGTAGTGTAGTAGGCCCATAGCACACTGGGCAGTTCTTTGGCCCATCGACTCTTAGCCCCATCCAGTCTCATGCGGAGCCCTTGCAAGATGGTTCGGTTAATCACCTTGACTTCCCCATTGGTCTAGGGATGAGCCACCAAGGTGAAGTGGTGACGGATACTAGGGTTGGCGTAGAACTCCTCTAAAGCATGGTTGTCGAATTGCCACCTGTTGTCTGTTATGATTGAGTACGGTAGCTCGAACCGGTAGATGATAGACTTCTAGAAGAAGGATATGACCTGTTGATGCTATAAGTGATTTTGATGATAACAAAATATTGGAGCATGCATTTATTTTACTAACAACTCTTCAAGTGTTTTACAAGTTTTTGTAGGATGAATTCATTGCTCAATTTCAACTCCTACATTCTATTTCTTGTGTTAAGTTGTATTGTAATTGAATCTTGTAAAGAAGAACCCAAAGAAAAACTTAAGTAAAAACCAATCAAATGGGTTACTTTTAGGTTATTTCAAGCTTAAAATTACTTTGAGTATGTTGTAAGAAGAGTTTGAAGATATCTTGAAAGCTTGAAGACTTGCTGGATGAATTCTGGAGAAGAATTAAAAATTCACTAAAAAACTCATCCGAGCCAACTCAAAGAGAAGAGAGCAGACCCTGGCACATGGCATATATGAGGATTCTGGCATGAGAAATCTGAGCCGGCTCTAAGGGACCCAAGTCGACTCATCCAGAGTACCACTTCCTGAATCAGACAAGTGAGCTAACCTAAAGGGAGTCTGAGCCAACTTTATCATTTATTCAGACATCCGAGCTGACTCTTCAGAGTCCAGAAAAAGAGCTCTGAGAACTACAGCCAACCGAGCTGACTCTAATGAGAAAGAGCTGATTCTTTCATACTATATTTTAAAGGCCTGAGGATCCGAGTCGACTAGATTCAAGGTGAGTCGACTCTTACAGAGTGAGAAATAATAATACTATGCAATCGAGCCAACTAGATGGAAGAGATTTGACTCAACCAGAACTACTCTGAGGACCCAAGTCACTCGAGTAATCCGAGCCGACTATAAGGTCGATTTCAAACTTATAACGACTAGCCCTAGAACTTGGAATTTGAATCCAAAATGTGCTCCAATGGTCAAATATCACATCCAAACAGTCTACAATGACTAAAACTACCTAAGAGGGGAATATCACATCCATACGGTCTACAATGACTAAAACTACCTAAGAAGGGTACAAAACTATATATTTGAGGGATTTGAACTACTTGGAAGGAAGCTTTTGAAAGGAAAAGGAGTAAGTGCTACATTGAAAGCTTGTAAGCCAAAGAGAACTGCAAGAGCATTCAAGATAGTCTTCGAGCCTTCACCAAATACCAACTAAAGCTTGAAGCATTTATTGAAAAAGTTGAAGAAGCCAACCAAGTGCATTGAAGTGCAATCAATTGGGCTTCTCTCGAGCTGCATCGGCAACCATCTGACAAAATTTGTTTGTCATTTTGTTGCTTTTCTTTACATTTCTTTTATTGAATTATTGGATTATTGGTGAGCCCAGTTTAAAAACCAAATAGGTTCTTGGTTAGCCCATGTTAAAACCAAATATTGGGTTCTTGGTGATCCTGGTAAAACCAAGTTGGGTTTCTTTGGTGAGCCCAGTTTGAAAACCAAAGTGTAAAGGTTTGGATTGTGAGCCTGTTAAAAAAATCTGACTGTATTCCACTAGGGGATACAGTGGAAATCCTAAGTGGTAATCTTGGGTAGTGGATGTAGGAGATGGGTTGCTCCGAACGACTATAATTTGCTTATATTTGTGTTTTGCTTTACTTATTTGATTATGCTTTTGTATTCAATTATCCTATCATAGCACTTAACACTTATAAGGGATTTCAAAGAGCACATTATTGCTTAAATTTTTTAAATTTCCAATTCATCCCCCTCTTGGAAAAGCCACCTGGGCAACATGACCTTTGCTTCCATTATCCGAGCCAGGCATTCGGCCTTGACCCACTTGGTAAAGTAGCGATGACCATAATTAGGAACTTTCTTGGCCAGACGTGGGAGGAAAGGGTCCTAGGATGTCCATTCCCTACCGGGCGAATGGCCATGGGGCTAATAGTTGGGAGAGTAGGGCCACCGACTACCATTGGATGTGGGCGTGATGCTGGCAATGATCGCACTTTCTCATGAAGCTAGTAGTATCTTCTCGCAAGGTCTCCTAAAAATATCCTTACCGGAGGGCCTTGTAGGCCAGAGTTCTGCCCCCCACATGATTCCATAGATGCCTTCATGTATTTCTTGGAGCATGTAGGCAGCTTCTGAAGGCCTTAGACATTTCAGTAGGGGGTAAGAGTAAGATGTCAGGTACAGCTACCCATCCGTCATCATATAATGCACAGCCTTCTTCTTGAGAAGGCCGACTTCCTTCTTATCCTCAAGTAGGGTTCCAATTGCGATATACTTAATGTAGGGGTCCATCCAGCTGGCCTCAGTGTTGACTTGCTAGACTTCTACTATGGACTTATAGCTGGGTGCTTTGAGGTACTCGATGAAGGTATGCCCCACCAATGACTCCGGTAGGGTGGCAATCTGGAGAGGACATCAGCTCGAGCATTCTCCGCTCATGGGATGTGGGAGATGCAAAAGTACTAGAGGTTCACCATATACGAACATACCTTATCCAGATACTTCACCATCATGAGATCCCAAGTTCGTATTCATCGAAGACTTGGCCCACCACGAGCTGAGAGTTTGTGAATACCTTCAATCTCTTGACACCCAACTCATGGAACACCTTTAGCCCTACAAGGCGTGCCTCATATTCAGCTTGATTATTGGTCACCCTAAAGAGAAACTGCAATGCATACTCCACGATGATCCCATCAGAGTTGGCAAGAATGAGGCCTACTCCACTCTCTCCGGTGTTGGATGCGCTATCGATGTGAAGGATCCTTGTCATCATCTCTGAGGTCAAGTCCGGCCCGAGATCGGCCTGCTGGCCTGTCACCTCTAGGTCCTCGTCTGCCCAGGTACATTCCACCAGATAATTGGCTAGGACTTGGGCCTTTTATGCTGGCTGTGGGTGGTAGGCGATGTCGAACTTGTTGGGTTTTACCGCCCACTTGGCCAAGCACCCCGAAGTGTCAAGGTAGTTCAGAATAGCCCTCAAGGGCTGATCGGTGAGGACAGCAATGGGGTGCACTTGGAAATAGGGCCTAAGGCACTGCACAAATATTATTGTGCAAAAATAAATTTTTTGGATCAGGTGTACCTAGTTTCTACATCATGAAGTAGCTTTCTGGCATAGTAGACTGACCATTGGGTGCTGTCTTTGCGATGCAGACCAACATCGAGCTGACCACCTTAGGTGATACCGCTAGGTATAGGATGAGCTCTTCTCCAAGCTCCAGCCTTGACAGCAATAGTAGGGAGGTGAGGAGCTTCTTCAACCCCTCGAACTCCTCCCGATATTCTTCCAAGTGAAGTCGTTCATCCTGTGTAGCACCTTGAAGAAAAGCTGACAGCACTGAATGGAACACAAGATGAAGCGGCTCAATGCCGAGATGCATCCAATCAGGCACTGGATCTCCTTCTTAGAGACAGGGTGTCTCATGTTGGTGATCGCCTGGATCTTCTCAGGGTTGGCCTCTATCTCCCTCTGAGTAACCATAAAGCCTAAAAACATTCTTGCCGTGATGCCAAATATGCACTTGGAAGGGTTTAGCTTCATCTGATAGAGGTAAAGTTATCAAAAGCCTCCACCAGGTGAGCATATCATCTACATATACCTGCATGTTGCAATTGATCTGGTCTTTAAAGACCTTGCGACCAGTCGCTGGTACAGGCCCCTGCATTCTTGAGACCAAATAGTATCATCTTGTAAAAGTACGTACCCCGGTCAGTCATGAATGCGGTGTGCTCATCGTCCCCTGGATGCATGCACATTTGGTTGTACCCGAAGAATGCATCCATGAAGTTGAGAAACTTGTGGCCCGCGATCACATCCACCAGTTGGTCAATCTTTGGAAGTGAAAAGCTATCCTTTGGATATGCCCGATTGAGGTCGGTGTAGTCTACATAAATCCTTCACTTCCTAGAGGCATTCCTAACCATCACCACATTAGTGAGCCAGTCAGGGTAGCATACCTCATGGATGAAGCCTGCTGCAAGAAGTTTCTCTACTTCTTCATCGATGACCTTCTATCGCTCTGGGGCAAAGCTCCTTTTCTTCTATCAGATTGGGTGACAGTTGGGGTTGACAATCAGCTTATGGATGATCACTTCTAGAGGGATGTCGGGCATATTGATGGTGGTCCAAGTTAAGACATCTGCATTGGCCCGCAAAAAGCTAAGCAGACAGGATCTCTCCTCCTCAGGCAGTAGGGTTCCCACCTGCACCATCCTCATGGGATCCTCTCCCAAGGGAAGGACAATAAGGGCTCAATGGGTCTGCCCTTCGACTCCGGCTCTATCAGATTTGGTTGGTCGATGACTGGGTTTGGATTGGCTCCTCGTGACCCTAGGATAGTTTATGGGCAATGCTGGACCAGCTAGCATGACCCCCTCATCTCCCCAATCCCCCGAGGGGTTGGGAATTGAATGAGAAGATGCCTAGTGGAGATGGTGGCATCAAGCAAGTTGAGTCTGGGATGCCCCAGGATGGCATTGTAAGGCAAAGGAACTCTCACAATGATAAAGGTCGTCAACATAGTCCTTTTCCGAGATGGGGTCCCAACAATTATTGGGAGTGTAATCTCTCCCTCAACTCCAATTGAGTCTCCAGTGAAGCCCACTAAGGGCATCAACACCGATTTTATCTGGTCGGTAGACAGGTTCATCCTTGCAAAAGCATCATAAAAAAGGATATCTACAGAGCTACCACTATCAACCATGATTCTCTTTACAGGATGCTTTTCTATCATCATTTCCACAATGATAGCATCATTATTTGGATTATTTATCCCAACCGACCTCTCTCCCATGCAGGGGAGTACATCATCACTCTCTTCTCTCCCTAGCCCTCTTTGGGGTTCGGCCTACTTCCAGGAAATCATTCCTACTGGCTTCTCAGTGGGCTGGTTGTCGATGGTGAGTGGATGGGGCTCTTCATTCTAGACCACCGAAGGAACTCCTCCCTCCACGTACTTTCCAAGGTATCCATGTCTGATCAGGTCTTCTATCTCCCTCTTCAGGTGGTGGCATTCTGCAGTATCATGGCCACGGTCCCGGTGAAAGCGATAATAGTTGGATCGATCGTGTCCAGTGAATGGCCTCAAAGGAGGGGGATGGCATAGGAAGTGCTTGCCTTCAATCTCCATAAGAGCTTTGCTCTCGGTGTGAGGAGAGGAGTGAACTTCTCTTCCTTGGTAGGGTTAACTCTAGGTCTCAACCCCCGCCATGGGGCCGGTGCTAACTTTTGGGCTTGGGGAACAGATGTTTTCCCAATGGCCTACCTTTTGAGGGGCCTACCATCGAGCTCCCTCTTGGTGTGGTTCACCTCCTCCACACGAATGTACTTGTGAGCCCATAGGAGGAGCTTCAAGTAAGTCTTGGAGACTTCTTATCAAGGGAGTAGGTGAAGCGGGAGGTCCACAACCCCCTCTTGAAGGCCAGTATAGCAACTAGCTCATCTAGGTGGTAGATCTCCATGGTGGTTGCCTTGAAATGGGACACATAGTCTCGAAGAAACTCTCAATCCTGTTGAAGGATCATGAAGAGGTTGTCAGCCTCACGTGGCACCTTCTTGCATGCATCAAAGTGTGCCATGAATCTCTTCTCCAACTGGGAGAAGGTGTCAATGCTTTTTTATTCGAGTCTGGAGAACCAGGCTCGAGTAGCCTTCCATAGGGTAGCAAGGAAGGCGATGTAGAGTAGTGCATCAGTAGCCCCCTAGACCCTCATAAGGGCCTTGTAGCTTTCCAAGTAGTCTAGGAGGTCAGTTGTCCGATCATAGGGATCAACTTGGGGCATGTAGAACTGGCTGGGAATCAGTTCCTCTTGGATTTTGCAGGAGAAAGGGGGGTGGGTGTCGTAACCTGTAGGCTCTCTAAGGGAGCCCTGAATCTCTATAAACTAGTGAGAAAGGTCAGCCAGTTTGTGCTTCTACTTTTTAAGGTGCTTCTTTGCCTAGCGGTGGATGGCCTCATTAGTGGATCCCTTAGTAGAGGCCATCAAGGGTGATGGAGGTGTGGAGTGGGGGAATTCTCGCCTATGTTTTCAGCCATGCTGGCACCGCTAGTAGGAGTGCGCACCATGGTCGAAGATCGGGGAGTGGCTCTCCCGACTGGTCAAACCATCGTGCTACCTCTTTTTGATCACCTGGTGGTCCCCTCTCGGGTGGGAGACCGTATGCAATGGCCCCTCCAGGAAGGATCGTAGGCTAGTACGGGGGTCAGCGGCATGAGCCATTGGTATCCCTGGCTGCTGCTGTGTTGCCAGGGACTAGTGTCTCTGATGGAGCTAGCACACCACCATAGCCAAGGCATCGACCTACTGGACCAGTGTGGTTATCTGGGGATCCATCGGAGGTGGCGGTGGTGGAGCAGGGAGCCCCCTCTTTGGGCTTTGATCACCATGATGGGGGAACCTCACCCTGCTGGCAAAAACCTTGTGCACTCTCATTGTCACCATGAAGCTCCAAGGCTTCTGTAGATGCTTTGCTAATGGCAGGAGACTAATGGTTGGACTTCCCACCATCACTAGAGTTCCAATGCTCGCCACCCTACCTGGTGTGCCAATCTGTTGCCACCAAGATCGACATGGCTTGCAGCTTTGATGTTTTGCAGACATGTTGGGCTCCCATGGGGCACTCAATCCTTTACTCCGATGTGCTCCTTAGTCGGATGCCCTACAAAATAGAGGAGACACGGGCTAGGGATTCCAAGGACACTCCGATGGTCAAGTCAGTGGGACGATCTAGGAGAACAGAACCTCTTTGGCAGAGAGCTTGGGGACTCTCCATGTGTAGAGGGTGAAACATAGATTTGAGATGTAAAGATAAGGTCAAGCTAGGATCAGAGAGCTTGCGAGGTTCTACTCGCTGGTTCCTAGCCCGTTAGCTTTCTGTCTCTTACTGATTGCCTCCTTCTCCATGGAAATTCTTTCTTCTATTTTATATGAGAACAATGGCCTAGACCAGGTCTAGGGCTTCCCTGGATGTCCTTTTCCCTATTGTCCCCTTTGGAGGGGGTCTTTCTATTGTCCCCCCTGCTTCCCTCTCTCGAATCTGTCCTTTGAAGGAAATCCTTTTATTAGGGGTGTTCATCGGCATGGCATAGACCTTGTCCCTTTGGTGGCATAGTTCCCCGTGGGAGGGGCAGGCACCGTGTTGCTGAACCCCGAGCCATGATGGGATGTTGCTATTCCCAGAGGGATCATCGGAGCATTACAGGGCTAGTGGCCTTAATGGAATATTTTTATTAGGGGAGGTTTAGGTTTCGTGTCGCGAGGGTTTAGACCCTTGGTTGCACGATCGTCGACGTGGTGGTATGCTAAAGGATCGGGGGCCTGGAAGAGCACACCTTGTACAGAGCATGCGGGTGACGCTTTGCAGAGTTTGAATTAATGGCAGGATATACACCACCTCCCAAAGGCTGCACATGGATGGAGACCCCCTCACCATGGTTTGAATTTATATTGATCCTTCCCTCCTTTGCCACTGGCAGGAATTCTGTCCTCTGCAAGATAGGGAAGGGGCTAGCTTCGGGAGCCCCACCCCTAGAAGTATGATCATGACACTAGCTGGAAGCTAGCCTCAAATAGAAGGCTCGTCTTATGAGCACGACCTCAGCTAGAAGCTGACCTCAATAGGATGGCTCACCTTGGCAGCATGAGCACGACCCTGACCGGGAGCTGGCCTCAGATGGAGGGCTCACCCAATAAGCACAACCCTGGCTGGGAGCTAACCTCGATAAGAGGGCTTGCCTTAACAGCATGAGCACGACCCCGGCCGGGAGCTAGCCTTAGATGGAGGGCTCACCTTATGAGCACAATCCTAGTTGGGAGCTAACCTCGACAAGAGGGCTTGCCTTTGTAACATGAGAATGACCCTGGCCAGGAGCTGGCCTCAGATGGAGGGCTCGCCCTTTGAGCACGATCCCGATTGAGAGCTAAGCTCGACAAGAAGGCTCTCCTTGGAAGCATGAGCACGACCCCGATCGGGAGCTGGCCTTAGACGGAGAGCTCGTTTTATGAGCATGACCCTGATTGGGAGCTGACCTTAGCAAGAGGACTCGCCTTGGCAACATGAGTATGATCCTGGCTAGGAGATGACCTCAGACGGAGGGCTCATCCTATGAGCACGACCTTGACTGGGAGCTGACCTCGATAGGAGGGTTTGCCTTGGCAGCATAAGCATGACCCCAACTGGGAGCTAGCCTCAAACGAAATGCTCGCCCTATGAGCCCGACCCTGACTGGGAGCTGACCTTTGTAGGAGGTCTCGCCTTGGCAGCATGAGCATGACCCAGGCCAAGAGCTGGCCTCAGACGGAGGGATCGCCCTATGTGCACGACCCTGGCTAGGACCTGACCATGGTAGGAGGGCTCGCCTCGGCTCTTTGTTTAGCCACCATGTCCAGGTGGCGGATCTCTTGCCAGAGCAAATGCCGATAGGGCCTCCATGTCAGTGAATGTGCCACATCAGCAATTTGTTATATCATTCCTAATGATGAGTATGTCATCAACATATAAAACCAAGAAAACAAGAGCACTCCCACTTATCTTCTTATACACACATGGTTCATCCACATTCTTGATGAAACCAAACTCTTTGATCATCTTATCAAATGAATGTTCCAACTCCTCCATGCTTGCTTCAATCCATAAATGGATTTCTTAAGCCTGCATACTTGTTTTGGTCACTTACTTGAGACAAACCCCTCTGGCTATGATATATAGACTTCTTCCTCAAGAATCCATAAGAAAAGCTATCTTTACATCCATTTACTAGATTTCATAGTCATAGTATGTAGCATGGCAAGTAATATCCAAATGAACTTGAGCATGGCTACTAGTGAAAAAGTTTTATCATAGTAAATACCATATCTTTGTCTGAAATCTTTTGCCACCAACCTGGCCTTGTAGGTCTTTACTTGACCATCTACTCCTATCTTCTTCTTAAAGACCCATGTACACCTAATTGGGTTTACTCTCTTAAGTGGATCAACAAATGTCCAAACTAATTAGAGTCCATGGAGTCCATCTCAGATTTCATGGCTTCTAGCTATTTATCAGAGTCTCTACTCATGATAGCTTCCATATAGGTCATAGGATATCATCCTAGATGATATTGGCTTCATTGTCATTCCAAATGACAAAGCCATATCTGAGAGGTGCACTTCACACTCTCTCTAACCTATGGAGAGGAGGTGTGTGTTATGGTTGTTCCTAAACCTTAGAAATATCTGGTTGAGGAATTACTTCAGGTGTAGTTGAACTTATTCAAGTTCTAATATCCTTCCACCGCCCCCTTCTTGGATAAACTCTTTTTCCAAGAATGTGGCATGCCTACTGACAAAGTCCTTTTGCTTAGTAGGATAGTAGAAAACATATCCCATACCTTCTTTAGGATAACCTAGAAACCTACACTTATCAGCCCTAGCACTTAGCTTATGTCCAAAAATATTCTTGACATAAGCAGGGCAATCCCAAATCTTAAAATACTTAAGACTTGGTCTTTTCCCTTCTATAATTTATATGGAATGCTTTTAACTATCTTTGATGGCACCCTATTCAGTATGTAGGCAAAATCTATAGGGCATAACCCCAAAAAGATACTGGAAGATCCATGAAACACATCATAGACCATACCATGTCCAACAAGGTATGATTTCTCCTTTCTGCTATACCATTTAACTGTGGTGTGTATGAAGGGGTCCATTCAGAAAGAATACCTTTGTCTTTAAGATGATCAAGAAATTCACTAGACATGTATTCTTCTCCTCGATCAGATCAAAGGATTTTAATACTATGCCCAGTTTATTTTTCAACCTCACTTTGATACTCTTTGAATTTATTAAAGGTTTCAAACTTGTATTTCATAAGATACACATATCAAACCTTGATAAATTATCAGTAAAACTGATGAAATAAGAGTATACTCCTCTAGCTTGGGTTGTCATAGGGCCACACATATTTGTGTACTAACCTAACAACTTAGTTGCCCTTTCTCTATATCCAGTGAATGGAGACCTGGTCATCTTACCCATGAGATAGAACTCACAAGTTTTTAATGATTCATAGTCAAAAGGTTCAAAAAATTTATCTTTGTATAACTTGTTTATCGTGGACTGACTAATATGACTCAAATGGCAATGCTAGAGATAAGTGACATTCACATCATCTCTCTTTCTTTTCTTATTCTCAACAAGCAAAATCTCATCATTGAGTGATAGAATCAAAAGACCGTTAAAACATATACCACAACCAAAAAAATTTCTTTGAAAAGAAAATCAAGCACCCATGGCTCATCATATTTATTTCATAATCTTGTTTCAACAATAAAGGTACAAAAATAATATTTCTTATAACGTTGGGTACATAATAACAATCTTTTAATTCAAGAATATTGCCCGAAGGTCATAACAACAGATAGGTGCCAACAGCTTCCGCCTTAATGGGTTCACCCATTATAAAAAAAAGTCACATACAACCATACTTTTTAGACACGTAAAATACATACATGAGTAAAAGTTCAAATTCTAAAAAAAAAGATTTATATATTTCCATGTTTGGCAAACGTGAAAATACTATAATCAATTTGTAACTTATGTTTTAACTATTAAACATGAGTAAATCAAATATAATGGATAAACATTGGTATGCCAAGAAAAAAGTATCCAAAAAATTAATACTAATCCCAGGTTTGGAACTATTCCAAAATTGGATCCGATTAACTCTAACATAAATGGATCGGATATAGATATTTAATATCCAGACCCAAGACCCAACTAAACATATAATATAATATATATTTAAATAATATAATATAATATAATTAATATAATATGACATATTTTATAATTTATTATAATATATTATTTTAACTTTTATATTTTAAATATTAAAAATATAATTACACTATATTATAATTTATCATAATATATTAAAATGTATCATATTGTTTTATATTCTATTATATTTAATATAATTCCAAATATTGATTTTAGTTATATTAAAACATATTAATATTTAATATAATAAAGTTTTTTATAATTTAATTTTATTTTGCATGATTTTGCATGATAAAAACATATAATATAATATAAAGTAATATAATATAATATAACATAATATGATGTAATATAGCATATTTTATAATTTAATAAAGTATATTACATTATATTTTATATTTTTTAATATTAAAAATATTATGCTATATTATAATATGTCTTAATATATCAAAATATATTATATTATTTTATATTCTATTATATTTAATATAATGTCAAATACTAATTTAGATTATATTAATATATATTAATATATAATATAATATAGTTTTATCTATTTGTATTTGATTTTACATGATTTTATATAATTTTATCAACTAAAATCACATAATACAACATAAAGCAATATTATACGATATGATATGATATAATATAATATAATATAATATAATATGATGTAAAATAGCATATTTTATAATTTATTATAATATATTATTTTATATTTTATATTTTAAAATATCAAAAAATTACACTTTATTATAATATATCATATTATTTTATATTCTTTTATATAACTATATATTGTAAAATCACATAATAAAACATAAAGCAATAAAATAGAATATAATATAGTATAATATAATATAATATAGTATAGTATAATATAATATAATATAATATAACATAATATAATAAAATATAGCATATTTTATGATTTATTGTAATATACTATTTTATATTTTATATTTTGAATTATTAAAATATAATTATACTATATTACAATTTACAATAATATATTATAATGTATCATTTTATTTATATTCTATTAGATTTAATATAATGTCAAATATTGATTTTAATTTTATTAAAATATATTAATATATAATATAACATTATTTTATATAATTTAATTTGATTTTACATGATTTTATATCATTTTGTATGATAAAATCATATAATATGATATAAAGCAATTTAATATAATATAATGTAACATAATATAGCATATTCTATAATTTATTATAATATATTATCTTGTATTTTATATTTTCAAAAATTAAAAATGTCATGATATATTATAATATGTCATAATATATTATAATATATCATAATATATTATAACATGTCATATTATTTTATATTCTATTATATTTAATATAATATCAAATAGTAATTTTAAATACCTTAAAATATATTAGTATTTTATAATTTAATTTTAATTTACATGATTTTATATATTTTTTTTTAATTTTAGATTATTTTATATGATTTTATACATATTTATTTGATCTTATATATTTTTTAATTTTTTTATAAAATAATTTTTTAAAAAGTTGATAGCAAGATTCAAACCTATAATCTATTATAATAAATCATTCACAACCATAAGCACTACATTATTATGATAATAATATAAGATTTTTGATGATATAATATTTAAACAAATTAAAGCCCTTCTTATAAAAATAACTTAAATCCTTCCCACCGTCCATTTGCATGTCTCTTCCATTCTATATGCCTCTTCCATAGGAAAAATCCTTTTCCGTTCCAGTAAACCTTGGCCCGACCATAACCAAGGTTCATGTGTATTTTTAAATTGATTGTTAATATATTTATACTTTTTAAAATTATTGCATATAAATATCTAGCACAAAACCTATCATTTTAGAGCTGTCAATGGGTCGGGTCCGGACCCGAGACACAGGTATTTATCCAACATGTCTGGATCTGAATCTAAATCTGGAACCATTTATCCAGACCCGGATTCAGATCTGTTTAGTCATAATTAAATGGATCCAGGTCTGGATATGTAATATCCAGACCTAGAACCCGATTATATAAAATAATAATATATGTATTTATATATATTTAAATAAATATGGAATGTTAGATCATGATCCAAGGGTTTGAAATTAACCCTTGGTTTTACTATAAAAGCCCTCCATTAGTCCATTCGTGCCCTAGCCTTCTTCCCTTCTTCCACCGAATCCCCAAATCCCCCATAATGGCCGACCCCTCAACGACCGATGCCTTCCCCCCTCAACGCAAACCCCTTGATGGTCGACATCGTCCCTCGCTAGCCATTCTGCTGCTCCGACGTCGACCTACCCCTCCAGCTTTCCCTTCCTCAGCTCCTAGCCCCGCCTGCTGCCATTACTTGGACATCATCCTCTAGCTCCAACAGCGCTGCCTTCGTTGAATCTGAGCCCCACCGATCACGCTACCCCAACATCGACCCCCCAGCCCGTAGCTCGAGTACTCAACATTGCCCCCCCGATCCCCCCGCAGCTACTATTCTTGGATCCGAGCTCCGCCGATACAAACATCGTCGATCATCCCCACTCCTGCTAGCTACCACTGCCCCCGTCTTGAGATCATTCCCAGGATTTGTCTCCTCAGATCCAAGCCCTTGCTATAGTACCACGGTGCCTCGGTTAGATGCTTGTTACCTTGTTCTTGTTTTATATTAATAGCTATGATCATCAGTGCCACAATGCCATAGAATGTTCTTTATATAATTGATTGGTCAATTGGATGAATGGCTATGATGTGGCAATCATTGTGATGGTTCAAATTATCTACTAGGTGAGGTTGTCTGACTACTTGCCTGAGTCTGATCTTCATTAGGAGGCTTTTGAATGCAAATTCAAGACCTTCGTCCTTCTTGCTTTGTTACCTCCAAGCAGAGGAGCGCAGCTCAAGGTATGCTCGCTTATTATTATTGATCATTGTATGTTAGGCTTTCAAAAAGATTTTATCTCGGTATCCTTTACTTATTTTTATTTATTTATGTTTATTTTAAATACATATATATATATATATATATATGGACATAGATTAGATTTTGTTGAATCTACCAAGGTATTGAAGATTTATTTATAAGGCTAGAATTTGTATATATATATAATACTTAGATTCTTATTTTTCTTAATATTTTTCTTTTTAGGGGAATAGTAGAGTACTTGAAGGGAGTTGATGGATTTATCAAGTATGCATGTTGGAGATTGGGAAAAGATACATTTAAGTATCCTTGTCTACAGTGTGTTTGTGGTCTAACCTATAACAAAGATACAATCAGAGTACATTTAGCTTTTAATGGAGTTATTAGAGATAAGAGACTTTGAAAATTGCATTCTAGTATTCAGCTCATGGTATTCCTTCTAATATAAATAGCATAAGTGGAGATTGCACTAAGGATGATGGCATACATAAAATAGTACTAGATGAACTTAAAGCTATAGCTGATGATGCCTAGGAATTTAAATATGGTGATACTAGTCTAGGAGATAGAGATGAATTTTTAAATGGATTAAAGAAGTTGCTTGAAGATACACAAAAACCATTATTTGAAGGTTGTAAGAGTTTTAAGAAGCTTTTTTTTGTTCTCTGTTTGTTTAATATTAAGTGCATGACTAGAATGTCCCAAAAGGCTTTTGATTTGATGATGCAGTTGTATAAACCCCTTCTTCCAGATGGAAATGCACATCCAAATTCTTATAATGAAGTTAAAAAGATTGTTGCCGCATTAGGTTATAGTTATGAAAAGATAGATGCATGTTTGAATGATTGCATTTTGTATTAGGGGGATGAGAATAAAGATCGTGCAAGTTGTCCAAAATATGGAGAGGATAGATGGATTGGAAAAGAAACTTATTATGGCCATAAAGAGAAAAGAAAGTCCAAAAATATCCTTCGCTATTTTTCATTAATCTCAAGACTTCAGAGGATGTACCTGTGCTTTGAATTGGCTACAAAAATGAGGTGGCATAAAGAAGAGCAAAAAGCAGATGGCATCTTGAGAGATCCAACTGATTCATCTTGTTGGAAATCTCTTGATGTCATTAATGATTTTGGATTTAACTCTCGAAATGTTTGTCTTGGCTTGGCAAGCGATGGGTTTAATCCTTTTGGTAATATGAGTGTAAGCTATAGCATTTAGTCGGTTATTTTGCTGCCTTATAATTTTCCACCATGGGAGTGTATGAAATAGCCTAATATATTCTTATCCTTACTTATACCAGGTCCACATGGACCTGGTAACAACATTGATGTTTACCTACAACCTCTCATTCATGAATTAAATATTTTATGGAATGGAGTTGACACATATGATGATTCGAGAGGCGAGAGGTTCAACATGCATGCTGCATTATTATGGACCATAAATGATTTTCTTGTATATGGATACTTGTTAGGTTGGAGCACAAAAGGACGATTGGCCTGTCCATAATGTAATAAAGATACATATTCTGATTGGTTATATTCATGTGGGAAAAATTATTATGCTGGACCTAGATGGTGGTTGGACAAGGACCATAAACTTTGATGAATGAAGTCAAGATTTTTTGATAAGGAAGAAGATATGAGAGATGCACCTACTCTACCTTCTGGGAGTGACGTGTTCCAGCAACTAGAGGGTCTTGCTTTTATCTCAGAAACTTCTAAAAATTTGAAGAAAAGAAAAAGGAAGTCAAGTAAGAATTTGAAGAGAGCACCAAAGTAAAAGAAATTAAAGAAGAGAAATACTATAGAAGAGCCTGATAATGTTGAAAAAGATAAATACCTAGAATGAAAAAAGAAGAGTATCTTTTTTGATTTACCATATTGGAAGTTATTACCTGTTCAGCATAACCTTGATGTAATGCACATCCAGAAGAATGTCTTTGACAATTTGATTGGAACATTATTGAAAATTGATGGTAAAAGTAAGGATGGTGATGGGGATCCAGGGCAGGTCCGGGTATTTTTCCATTTTTTCTTATTTTCTCAAATTTTTTTTATTTTTTCTATTCCCGCTATTCCATCTATTCCTACTATTCCAAATTTATTCCAATATTATTCCCGATCTATTCCTACACTATTCCATCTACTCCCATGAATTTTTTTTAAACGCCCAAACCGTAGCCTCTGCCCCCACCGGCCCCAAATCCGGGTTACCCGAGCCCCGGCCGCCCCTGCCGGACCGGTGCCGACGTTCGCCGATCCCCGCCCTCGCTGGAGAATCCGCCATCGCTGCCCAAAACCGTGGGAAGATGAACGGACGCGGAGGCGTCCGCCCGCCGTGGCCCACGATTGCTGCTGCCGTCGCCGCCGCCAGCTTGCCGCCACCGCCGTTCCCGCCGCCCGCCAGCCCTCGCCCGACCATCGGTGGGGTCCGCCGCCGCCCACACCCTTGGGAAGATGAACGGATGCGGGAGGCATCCGTCCGCCTGCGTGCAGCCGTGTGATGCCGTAGTCCTCCGCCTGACGCCTCCGCCACCACCCACCTGTCCGCCGGCCACCTTCCCGTCGTCCACGGCCTCCCCCGCCATCCATCGGCCGCGCCGGCGCCCAAGAGGTCTCCCACGGCCGTGGGAGACCAAACGGCATGCTGGGTGTGCCGTGCCAGTCCCTGTGCCACCTCGTCTGCGGCCTACCGCCAGCCGTCCGTCGCTCGCCGTCCATCGACCCCGTCCGTCGCCTGCTTCCCAGTCACCAACCATGTGCTCCGTCGGGCGATCCATCCTCCGCATAACCGTGTGAGGAGTTTGCAAGGATTCCAGAGCCGACCAAATTTCATAGCAGCATGCTTTCTGAAGCAAATCATCAAGCCGACATACTTCTCGGAGCAGATCAGCACCACTTTTGATGCAACACAAATTTTGATGTAATTTATTTTTCTTTTTTAGTTTTCTTAGATGCTAAGAAACTGAGGGTTTTGGATTTTCTATATAAAGGCCCCCTCTCCTCCTGTAATAGTTAGAGAGAGTTGAATGAAATTTTTCTTTTAGCCACTAGTTCCGGTTCTGGTTCTGGGCTGAGGCCCGTTTGCCTTCGTTCCCTGCTGTGTGCATTATGGGTTCGATGAGGGGTGTGAGGCGATCCCTGTTGTGTGCATATGGGTTCGATGAGCACCCTAGTTATCCCCTATCTCGTCTTCTTTATCCCCTCATGTCCTTTGAGAGTCTTCCTAGCGCATCTATGTGAGAGCCCTGCTATGTGCATTATAGGTTCGATGAGAGTTCAGGGTAGCTGGTGCTGAGATCCCTCAAAGCGTAGCTGTGTGCTGAGACCCCTCGGGAGGGTAGCTTTAGGCTTTGACCCATGATTTTCTGTGTGCGTCCCTCGCTAGAGTGAGTCTCAGGGCCATGAGTTCCACTTCCTGGTCCCCCATCTTCATCCTTCCTTCGCCACATCCACCCAAAAAATTGAAAACAAAAGAGATCAGCCGTCTTAGGATTTTAGTGTCAGTATGCCCTAGTCCCGGGAGGCTTCTTAGCCCTCCCACGGTCCTAGATTGTTAGGTGTTTTTCCCTGTTTTCCAAATAACCCAGGTTACATCAATTCTTGTCCCGCCGACGTCAGGCGATGGATGGCGGCATCACACAGCCGCACGCGGGCGGACAGACACCTCCTGCATCCGTTCATCTTCCCACGGGCGTGGACGGATATGGACCCCACCGACGGCCAAGCAAGGGCCGGCGGGTGGCGGGAACGGTGGCGGCAGCAAGCCGGCGGCGGCGGCGACGATGGTCGTGGGCCGCGGCGAGCGGATGCCTCTGTGTCCATTCATCTTCCCACGGTGTTGGGCGGTGGCGACAGCTTCTCCAGCGAGGGCGAGGGCCAGCGAACGTCGATGACGGTCCTGCAGGGGCGGTCGGGGGTCGGGCAGCCCGGATCTGGGGCCGGAGGGGGCGGAGGCTAGGGTTTGGGTGTTTAAAAAAAATTCACGGGAGAAGATGGAATAGTGTAGGAATAGATCGGGAATAAGTTTGGAATAAAGGTGGAATAGTAGGAATAGATGGAATAGCGGGAATAAAAAAAATAAAAAAAATCTGAGAAAATAAGAAAAAATGGAAAATTACCTAGACTTACCCTGGATCCCCATCAGATGGATTGAAAGCTCAACAAGACTTAGTCGAATTAAATATACGACCATCTCTTCATCCCAAATTTGTAGGTTCGAAAAAGATCTTCTTGCCACCAACTTGCTTTACATTAATTAAAAAGGAGAAGGAAAGCATGTGCCAAGTTCTTAAATATGTGAAGGTTCCTGATTGGTATGCAGCTAACATCTCTAGACATGTTGACCCAGTTCATGGAAAGATATGGGGGCTAAAAAGTCATGATTGTCATGTAATTATGCAACAACTACTTCCAATAGCAATCCGGTCTATAAACAGTAAGGAAGTTAAGTAGGTAGTCACTGAATTGAGCAAGATTTTCTTGCAATTGTGCTCAAAGACTTCTTCAACAAATGATTTTTATTTACTTGATCAAAGGATTCCAGTTCTCTTATATCATATGGAGATGTTATTTCCTCTTAGTTTTTTTGATGTGATGGTTCACTTGCTGGTTCATTTGCTATATAAAGCTCAACTTGCTAGTTCAGTTAATTATCGATGGATGTATCCAATTAAATGGTATGTTTTCGATTTGATGTGTTTTTAGTTTATTTCATTTTTAGTTTTTTTTGTATTATAGACTAGTGAAATTTAGTGGTCATGATGATAGGTTCTTGACAAGATTGAAATCATATGTTCATAATAAAGCACAACTAGAAGGTTCAATTGCAAATAGTTATTTGGCTGCAAAAATAGTGGCCTTTGCATCAAGATTCTTAGATGATGATGTTGAAACCTGGCTAAATAGATATGGAAGAAATGATGATTGTACTGAAGTTGATACCTTGGGACAGATGTGCATTAACATAGGCTGGCCTTTAGGTGCTGGAAGTTCTTGTATGATTGATGATGTGGAGTTGGATCAAGCTCATCGATATATATTATTCAATCAAGATGAGGTTCAACCATATGCATTGTAAATAAAAAATAATTTTTTATTCATGATATTATGAAATTTGTAGTTGTTACTACAAAACTTACACAATATTGTTTTCTATGTTAAGGATGCACTTCGAGTTAATCCAAAGAGAATGACCTCGTTCATTAAAAAGGGATATTGAAACTATTTATATAAGCAAGTTTTCATAATGGTTTTGTAGATATGTACGTAATGTATCATTATTTTCTTAATTTTTGCCTTATGAAAAAAGATGTATGATTACTAATTGAATAATATGATATCTTTTTTATAGGTTTAGGGGCTACAAGATCAAGGAAAAGAAGATTTACCAGCTATTATTCATTGTCTAACAAAACATCAAGTTAATATAGTCAACAAATACAATGGATGTTTAATTAATAGATTTAGATTTCATACAAGGAGTGCTAAGCAGAGAAGGAAAACTCAAAATAGTGGCATTGTAATGTCAGCTAAAATAGCAAGCTTCTCTAATACAAGAGATAATAATCCAATACATACTAGTGTAACCTATTGTGGAGTCTTGGATGAGATTATAGAGTTAAATTATTATAGTGAGATGAAGTTTTTGCTCTTTAAATATGAATGGGTGAATGTTAATCGAGGTGTCAAACGAGACGGGGACTTGACACTAGTAAATTTTAATTATAAATTGCGTACTTCAGAGCTTTTTGTATTAGCTAATCAAGTAGAGCAAGTATGGTATGTAAAAGATCCAAAAGAAAGTGGATGGCATGTAGTTAGAAAGACAAAGCTAAGGGATTACTTTGATATGATCAAGGACTTCAATGATACTGATGAAGGCTTGGAAATTGAGCAAAAAATAGATCTCCATGCTAGCAATTATGACAATAAGATCGATGTACAGGATGAGAATGTAACATGAAAAAGAGATGATATTCAAGGAATTGAGACTGTAACGTAGTTATCCATGCATGTATATCCATATATGAATAATGTATTTCCTTGAATATTTGTTAACTATGTATGAAAGACTTGTTTGGTTATGTTGAATGGTATTAGTTTTTATTTTCTTAACTATATATCAAATGGTATTCATCTTTTTTGTTAACTATATTGGGAAAGTTATTTGGTTATGTTGAATGATATTTGTTATTTTTTTTAAATTTAGTATATATTTTGATGCATATATAAATAATGTTTCTATTTATTATTTGGTTTTACTATACTAACATCATTCCTTTTAATTATAAGTGTTGTTACAAATATATTTGTTACCTTGACTGAAAGTCTATGTAAGTAACCTAGTTCTTATCTTAATCTGATATTTATTATATAAACAAAAGTGATGACTATTTTAATTTCTTTTGTAGGGCTACAAATAAAAATTTGGTAATTGTAAAGGCTCAGGATAGATTGAGAACAAGGTCTACTTATCGTGAAGTACATGATTCTAAACCAACAATGGATAATGATCATAAAGTGGTTGACCTTGAAGAGACAGAAGATAGTGGTGCTGAAGATAAATAATCAAATAAGGGAATGTTACTTGAACCTGTAAATAATTCAAGATGAATGAGGTTGGCAACTAGTTGCTTTCCTACTTATATGGGATGAGTGTGATTTTAGTTCTTGATGTTCTTATACTTAATATATCAAGGATGGATAGATGCTTAGTTTCTAATAGTCTTTAAACATTTACTTTTTTTACTTATTTTTTATTATTTCTAGGTATATATGGAGCAAGCTAAGTTCAAAGATACAATCATGGTTTCATTGTTTTGATTGCTTATTATTTTGCTTGTATATGAGTAAGACATCAAAAAAAAAGTTTCAAAGTGGATAAGGAACAATGAAGTCTTTGAAAAAAAATATCTTATCCTGGGTTATTAGGTTTAGTTTTTTCCAATTTATCAAATATTGTATGGGAGGATGTGTACTTATTTTTTTCTAACATTAGGGATCATTGGCTTGTCGTGATTTTTTATAACTTTGGTGAAAGCTTTACTTCAACCAGTCCACCCTACATGTTACTATTGGATTCTCTCCCAAATAATAGTTGTGATAGATATGAAGCCAAAATAAGTTGGTAATCAAATAAATATGATTTCTATTTTTAACTTTGATTTTTATAGTCGATTCATATTAATATATTTAGATTGTTTGTATATGTCTACTTGTAGCCTAGTTTTTGACATATATGATTATGAAAAGAAGTCAAAAGATGCAAGAGCAATATAGAATATGCCGCTAATTGCTCCAAAGGTAGTTATGTTATATTTTTTAAGCAAAATAATTTATTTAGATGAAATATAGAGCATAATAGTCATTAATCTTTTTTTTTATATTTCAATAATTACAAATACCAATGCAATTAAATGAAAATGATTATGGATTCTTTGCTTCATATTATATCCATCCTTTTATGCAAGATGCTCCAACAACTTTCTCCAAACAAGATTCCTTCTTTTGTATATTCTAATCCTCTTAACTTCTTACCAAATTTTTATATACATTCCAAAATTATTTATTGATTTTTATTTATTCACCTTAATGATCACTGGTTTATAATGGCAGAGTTGGATTCCTTTGTGGCTAGTTTAGATTCTGTTGGATGTGCAAAAAGGAGTGCAACTAGGCAAGTCATTGACAAGCAGAGTATTGTACATAAAGATGATACTAGTGTAGCCTCAAAAGAGGAAGAGATATCCCAACCTGAAGAGCCACCTCTTAAAAAGTATCATGGTGAGACACCAATGAAAGATGTGCATATGATGGATTCTGATAAGATGATTCATGTATAGTGGAATGAGATTGTTGAGTCTCAGGTGGTGCATTCATGGCTAGTCTGGTCAATGTACATAAGTTGATCCAGTCTATCATGGTTTTTCATGATGAGTCTAGAGCTAGGGTTGAGTCTGGTATGAGTCCTAGGTGTTTAGGCTCAATTTTGGTCAATCTGGGTCTTTGGATCGGCTCTTCTGTTATAAGAGTCGACTCTATTGGTTGGCACATCTCAAAATAGGTGATTGTGGACTAGACAGGTCGGCTCGGATGGACTCAAGTCAGCTCGGATATATTAGAGTCAGCTCGGATATATTAGAGTCAGCTCGGATGAACAATCAGGAAATTTGTTTTGGACGAGTTGGCTCGAATGTTTTTGAGTCGGCTCGGATGACGGGTGAACTATTTTGAATGGTGCTAGCTGGAAGAGTTTTTTGGGATCTCAAGCACGTGTGACCGAGGGATATATATTGTATTCTCGTAAGAGGATATGGGTGTGGTGTAACGATCTTCTTGATAGTGGAAATCCCTTTCTCCCATGAAAAACTCCTCCATTCTTCTTCTTCTTTTCTCTTCTCCCATTTTTGTTGTTCTTAATCTTCATAGACCTGAATCCTACCGTAATCTTCAATGAAGATTGCTGGCAGATGATCATCCACAACCTGGTGATACGCTTCCATGAATGCTTGTTGATCTAGGTGTTCATTCTTGATCGGGAACAATGCTGTTCTAGAAGATTTGGTTTGTGAAATCTAGTTGGGTTTGGAATCAAATTCTCAACATTTGGTATCAGAGCTTAGTTTGTAGAAGGAAGATCTCAAGATCAGTGGGTTGGAAGTAAGGCTTCTTGCAGGTACGGTTTTCATATCTCTTGAATTCTTGATTCTGGTAATGGCATCAAGTGGATTTAAAGTAGATTTTGAGAAGTACGATGGCAAGGAAAACTTTATCCTATGGTAGCAAAAGGTTAAAGATTTGCTGGTTCAATAAAAAATCTACAAGGTCTTGGTGAAAGAAAGATTGAAAAAGATTAGTGTTGAAGAATGGGAAGAGTTAGAAGAGATTGCTTTCAGCACCATCAGGATGTGTTTGGCTGATCAGGTTTTACTTGAGATGCGTTCAGAGGCTACTAGAAAAGGTCTTTAGAGAAGACTAGAGAACACATACATGGGAAAGAACATGACAAACAAGCTATGGATGAAGAAGCAACTGTATAGCTTGAGAATGTCTGAAGGAGAAGACCTTGTTGCACATATTCAAAAGTTCAATCAGGTTTGTTCTGAGGCGATGAGTCTGGATGTGAATATAGACAAGGAGGATCGGGCATTGTTGCTGCTGTGTTCACTCCCTGGATCGTATGATGGTCTCATAACAACTTTGGTTTATGGGAAGGAAACCCTAAACTATGAAGAAGTTGTTGGTGTGCTCAGATCAAATGAGCAAAGGAAAAAGATCTGCAAAGGCAATCCTAACGCAGAGATTCTTGTTGTAAATGAGAAGCGAGGAAGATCTAACGAAAGAGCTAGGGAAAAGTCCAAGGGTAGATCTCAGTCTCGTAACCACAAGAATGTGAAATACTATAAGTGTCCTCAGCTTGGGCATATTAGGAAGAATTGTCCTCTTTGGAAGACAGAAAAGGGAAGTGCTAACACTAGTGGTGCAAATACTTTGGAAAGCAATGGAGAAGGAGTACTAGTTGTATTAGATGGATCAATGGATTGGGAGAATACCTGGATTCTGGATTCTGCATGCTCATACCACTATACCTCACATCGGGATTGGTTTTACACCTATGACAGGTCAGATGGAGGTAGTATAAGTCTTGGTGATGATCACCCTTGTATGGTAGCTGGAGTAGGCACTATTATGGTAAGGATGTATGATGGAGTGATAAGAACTCTATCTAATGTCAAATATGTACCAGAATTGAAAAAGAATTTAATTTCTTTGAGCTACTTGGAATAGCAGGGATATGCTTTTAGTTGCCAATCTGGTAGTGGATGTTTGAGAATTACCAAGAGAGCATTGGTGGTAATGGGAGAAAGAAGACTAAGCAATAATCTATATAGGATGGAAGGCTCAGTGATAAGTGATAATGCTGAAGTGCTTGCAGCGGCATAGGAAGAACAGTTGAAATATAAATTATGGCACTATCGAATAGGTCATATGAGTGGCCGAGGGCTCACGGAGTTAAGCAGAAGAAGGAACATCCCAGCTTTGAAAAAGGATGGAAATGACCTGTGTGAGCCGTGTATCTTTGGTAAACAGCATAGAGTTAAATTTGCTGTTTGTACCAAGCCAAGTAAAGGAGTGCTGGATTTGGTGCACTCGGATGTATGGGGACCAGCACCTGTTTTATCCAGAGGTAGAGCAAGGTATTTTGTTACCTTTATTGATGACTTCTCTAAGAAACTATGGGTGTATCTAATAAGGGAAAAATCAAATGTATTTTCCTGGTTTAAAGCTTGGAGAGCTGAGGTAAAGAAGGAGACAGGAAGACATGTAAAGTGCCTTCGGAGAGCTGAGGTAAAGAAGGAGACATGAAAACATATAAAGTGCCTTTGGACTGATAATGGTGGAGAGTACTCTAGTATAGAGTTTAGAAGTTACCGTGAGGAAAATGGTATCAAATGCCATTACACCGTAAAAATGACCCCACAGCAGAATGGTATCGCGGAAAGGTTGAACCGGACACTATTGGAGAGGGCAAGAAGTATGAGGCTGCAATCATCACTGCCGAAAACTTTTTGGGGTGATGCTATTACTCAGGCATGTTTTCTCATAAACAAGTCCCCTCACTTCAAGTTAGATGGTGGACTTCTAGAAGAAGCTTGGAGAGGGAAGAAGGTGAAGTTTGGCCACCTGAAAGTTTTTGGTTGCCCGACTTATGTTCATGTGGAGGCAACTGAAAGAAGCAAGCTGGATCCTATGTCAAAGAAGATGATCTTTATAGGGTATCCACAAGGAGTCAAAGGTTACCTACTGTGGGATCCACAGTCATAAAAGGTGGTGATCAGTAGGGTGTCATTTTTGATGAAAGGAGCATCTTGGTGAAACTGAGGACTGCAACTAGAAATGCAATCAATAAGATGAACAGTAGTGAGAGCCCGTCACAGGTGAAGGATAAGTCTTCAACATCAGCTGGAAATGGAGTTTCAGTTGAGGTGGAGTTGGACAAGAAAGATTCTCCGAGGTGAAGGAGAGGCAAGAAGAATCAGCTACTCAAAAGGAAGTATTGGAGGAGCCACAGACAGTAGACTTGTAGGACAGTGCAAGGGGACTGGCACTGCATAAGCCTCAACGCACAATCCGTAAGCTAGTTAGACATGGCATGGATGAAACAATTTCATATGCTCTTATATCTGTGCATGGAGATCCATAAAGTTTTGTAGAGGCCATGGAAAGTCCTGATAAAGTGTCATGGAAGCAAGGCATGATGGAAGAGATGGAATCTCTCAGGAGGCATCAAACATGGTAGTTGGTGGATGTACCTAGAGATGCTCATGCTATTGGCTCCAAATGGGTGTTCACTAAGAAATCATTACCTTCAGAGCAAGGTGGAGTAAGATATAAGGCAAGATTGGTAGCAAAGGAAAGGAGTAGACTATACAGAAGTGTTTTCTCCTATAGTACACCATACTTCAATTCGGGTGTTGTTGTCTTTGGTGGCAAAACATAATTTGGAATTGGAGCAGATGGATGTGAAGACAGCCTTTCTACATGGAAGACTAGAAGAAAAAATCTATATGAAGCAACCAGAGGGCTTCATTGAGATTGGACAGGAGAACAAGGTATGTCTACTTCAGAGGTCATTGTATGGATTGAAACAATCATCTCGTCAGTGGTATCACAGATTTGATACATTTATCTTGAGCCTTGGATTTCTTAGATGTGAACATGATCATTGTCTATGTGAAGGATGTGGATACTAAGGATGCTTTGTATTTAATTCTGTATGTGGATGATATGTTGATAGCCAGCAGAAGTATGACACTGTGAAAGGGCTGAAGAGAGCATTATCTCAAGAATTTGAGATGAAGGACTTGGGATCAGCTCAAAAAATCCTTGGAATGGAGATTTGCAGAGATAGGTGTAGAGGAATACTCCATTTGTTACAAGGTGGGTACATTAAAAAGGTACTCAAGAGGTTTGGGATGGATAAGGCCAAACCTGTGGAAACACCTTACCAGGACATTTTTCTCTCTCGAAAAAGCAGTGCCTCTAATCAGAGGAGGAGAGAGAGTACATGGATAGAGTTCTATATGCCAATGCAGTGGGTAGTTTGATGTATGCTATGGTTTGTTGCAGGCCGGACATAGCATATGCTGTAAGCCAGGTGAGCAGGTACTTGGCTAATCCTGGGAAGGAACACTGGAAGGCATTGAAGTGGATTTTGAGATATCTGCATGGGACTCAAAGACATGGACTAGTATTTGGTGGGTAGCTTGAAGGACATGGATGGAACTCCATAAAATTATGTGAGGATTCTGGTCCTTTGGAAGGGTTTGTTGATGCATGCTATGTAGATGATCTTGATACAAGGAGGTCTACAATAGGTTATCTCTTCTGCATGTATGGTGGACCGGTTTCTTGGAAATCAACCCTTCAACCTATTACTGCTTTGTCTACAACAAAAGCTGAGCATATAGGGATTTCTGAAGTTGCAAAAGAAGCACTATGGCTAAGAAGGCTAGTGTCTGAAATGGGAGTGAAACAGTGTATGGTGGTCCTGCACAGTGACAACCAAAGTGCCATATGATAAATCTTGGATTTACACGATTATTTTATGTATTTTAGTTAATTATTGGTGCTAACATTCTTTTAATAACCTAATTTCATAATTAATTTGGACTTTCATGCAAAACTAATTATTTTAAAAATATATTTGAAAAGTGTGAAATTAGAGTACGTTCATGACAAATAGATTTCAAGTCAAAGCACCACACACCCATTTAAATGATTAATAAAACATTTAATAATTATAATTAATGATCATGGAATTGGTAAAATTAATAAGATTGAAACCCACCAATAGGTAGAGCTTGATTTATGGAATCCAACGACGCAAACGGTACTTAAATCAGGTTTGAAATGAAGAAGTTATGAATTTTCTAAGATTTTTGCACATATTTTGATGCTGCACGGTTTTTGGAGCAGTCGGTCCTTGTTTTTTTATTTTGCATTTGGTTCACCGGCAGCCATGGCTGCCGGTCCACGGAATAGGTCATGGACCACGGCCCTCCAGAGGCACCAAAATTCGCCGGGAAGCACGCTGGCGGTGTCCCTGGCCGGAGGAGAAGCTCCGGCAATACTTTGATGGTCGGTGGCGGTGTTTTTCGACGGCAAATGAGAGGAGGCAGCCCACGTTCCCCACGGCCACCTCCTCCATGCACGGCCACCTCCTCCACGCACGGCCACCTCCTCCACGCGCAGCCACCCACCTCCTCCATGGCGGCCACCTGCTCCACGCACGGCCACGCCCTCCATGGCGGCCACCTCCGCCACGGCCATGGGCGTTGCAGGGCGGTGGTGTTGCCGAGCTTCTCCACGTTGCGGGCGTTCCTCACGTTGCAATCTTCACGGGCTACAGGGCATCGCCACGCAGTCCACGGTGGTTCCACAGGCACGGCCGAGCTTCTCCACGGGCGCGGGCGAGCAGTCCATGGGCGTTGCACGCAGTCCACGAGCAATCCACGGGCGTTCACGAGCTGGGTGTTCTTCACGGGAACTGGGCGTTGCTGCGCTTCTCACGAGCAGTCCACGATGATTCCACGGGCGTTGCGTTGCAATTCGTCATGGCGTGATGCACGGAGCAGCAACGACGGTCACGGTACTCCTTTTGTCCCACATCGCTAGTGTGCAATGAGCTCTCCTCTCCGGTTAATTATAAAATGAACCCCATTGCACAAGGCAGAGGCATCCGGGAGAAAAGACAAGGTACAGGGTAAAGGGCATTGTTTGGGTCACGGGTTGGCTTTTGGGAGCAAGGTTTCTCTAAGGAGAGCGTGTCCCTACACCATCTTCCAGCCTTCTCTCTCTCTGAGATCAGGATCCGAAGAAGAAGACACAGAGGAAGCTCAGTTCGCTCCACGGAGTATGAAGGAAGGAGCTATCTTCCCGACGAGGTTGCGCCGATCTGTTCTTATTTTTGTTACTTATTTTGTTAATTTAATTTTTTTGCATTGTATCTAGACATTAAATTTCAATCAATGCAATATTTTTTTTTTTAACTCCTGTCTTTCGTCTTGTCTGCACGTAGATGCTAGGATCTAAATAATAGATCCTAGTGCCAAGTTTACTTTTCCTGGAATTTTAATTTTTTTATATTTTTTGACTTCAAATATTTTTTTTTACAAGATCAAAAAGATTTCAAATCCTAAACACCGCCTTCTCTGTGGATTCGACCCGACTCCTCTTGCTACGCATTTTTAAATATTTTAAGAAGTCAGATTTTAAACTGATAGCCACGGTGTTTTAACGACAACACCGCGGTTCTATCACCATACACTTGACACAGAACCCAGTCTTTCATGCTAGGACCAAGCATATTGATGTGAGGTACCACAAAGTTAGAGAGCTAGTGGAGGAAGGAGAAGTGGCATTGGTGAAGGTTCATACGATGGAGAACCAGGTGGATGTACTTACGAAGGCTCTACCAAGGGATGCTTTTACTGTTGTATGTGGTTAATGGGTTTGAGGAGTCTGGCATATGTAGCCTAGAAGCACTAAGATGGAGATTATTGAGTCTCAGGTGGTGCATTCATGGCTAGTCGGGTCAATGTACATGAGTTGATCTAGTCTATCATGTTTTTCCATGATGAGTCTAGGGCTAGGGTTGAGTCCGATATGAGTCCTAGGTGTTTAGGCTCAGTTTTGGTCAGTCTAGGTCTTTGGATCGGCTCTTCTATTGTAAGAGTCGACTATGTTGGTTGGCAGGTCTTAGAACAGGTGATTGTGGACTGGACGGATCGGCTCGGATGGATTCAAGTCATCTCAGATATATTATAGTCAGCTCGGATGAACAGTTAGGAAATTTGTTCTGGACGAGTCGGCTCGAATGTTTTTGAGTCGGCTCAGATGATGGCTGAACTGTTTTGAACAGTGCTAGCTGGGGGAGTTTTTTGGGATCTCGGGCACGTGTGACCGAGGGATATATATTGTATTCTCGTAAGAGGATATGGGTGTGGTGTAACGATCTTCTTGATAGTCGAAATCCCTTTCTCCCATAAAAAACTCCTCTGTTCTTCTTCTTTTCTATTCTCCCATTCTTCTTGTTCTTGATCTTCATAGACCAGAATCCTACCATAATCTTCAATGAAGATTGCTGGTAGATGGTCATCCACAACCTGGTGATACGCTTCCGTGATTGCTTTATTGATCTAGGCATTCGTTCTTGAGCGGGAACAAGGCTGTTCTAGAAGATTTGGTTCGTGAAATCTAGTTGGGTTTGGAATCGAATTCTCAACAGAGACGGATAGTCAATTGAGGATGATGGACAATCATTTATGAGCTTTTTGACTAGCCTAACAAAATTTTATGAATAACTGCCGGTTAGTGTACATGATTGGCAAAAGATATCTAAGACCGCTAAACTTGAACTTTGAAAATACATGAAGGTGATATTGATTTCTATTTCATCTATAATTTGGCACTTATTTTTATGATGTATTAATAATATTTTTATATTTCAGAAAAAGTATGATGTGGGAGATGAGCATTATAATTTTGCAATAAGGACTTTGGCAGTAAAATGAAAGGGAATGAAGTACTATTTTAAAAAAAAGTATTTAATAAGAAATTATAATAAGAATAGGAAAAGACAAGGTGAAGTACCTAAGAATGTCCCAGAGGCTCAATAGAAGGAAGCTATAAATAGTTGGTCTACTCTACAATGGCAGGTATATAAAAATTATTATTTTTTATTGGTTGAGATCAATTTTTTATAATAGTTAATATCGGTTTTAAATTTTGGTATATATGGAACAATGACAAAAAAGGATAGATATCAACATTGATTGCAAGAAGAAATATAAGTATCCCCATTATGCAGGAACAAAGAGCTTTGTGTAAATCAATCACCTATATATAAAACCCATCCAAATTTCTTTAAGTGCTTGCTTTGAGAAATATGTGTGTTATGTTCAACTAATTTTTTCTTATATTGTATATTCAGTTCAAAAGGATAGGAAAAAAATTGAGCCATCCTTGCATGTGGGTGAAGACTCGTACTAGAAAGAATAGTAAACTTGTAAATGATGCTGATACTGAACAAATTGTAAGTATCCTTTATTAGTCAATTAAAATATAAGTCTATCTTATTTTTTATTGTAATATTTATTTCTTGTAATTAATACATACATGTTTACTGGAACCAAAAGAAAACGTGTAAAGATACAGAAGAGGATGAAGTATGTTCTAAATAGTTTGGCAATGAAAGATCAGACATGATCTGTTGCTTAGGGATAAGACCAACTCCCAATTCATTATGGAGATCTAAAGCAACAAATTAAGTCTTAAAAAAGGAAAATGGGAGTTTCCATAAAATGGTTAATGACTTGGCAGGTCAAGTTGGAACTCTCCAAGTCCAAGTAGCAAATATTTATGGTTCAATAATTTCGGTGAGTACTTTAGTTAAATGTGTAATTCTTTTTTTATTTCTATATGAATGAGATTGGATAACTTAATCTTTATTTTCATAATTATTTTGACTTTTTTAAAAATATAAAAATATCATAAAAGAACCCGATGACCATTCATTCTACTTGCTATTTGATTAATGAATTAACATGTTATTGTACTTATTTATTAATAGAGTATTGCCAACATGAAAGAAGCTGATGATCATTCACCAAAAATAGATAAAATATCATATGTTAGTAGTAATTATAATTCAGAGGTATCTATGATATCTTTATTTTATGTAATACTTGTAATTTAATATTTTTAAAAAAGTTGGCTAACTCTCTATTATTTTTAGAATAGTGTAAAGTTGAACTAAACTCATCTCAAGTGAACATATCACCCATTCTTGAATCATCTAAAATTATAAGTGAAATTTATTTTAATGAATTTACATATTTTAATAGAATGGTTCAATGTTATTAATCGGTGAATCTCAGGATTTATTCATTATATTATATGAAATCAGTACTTGCAGGGTGAAGAAGTAATTTTATTGGATATCTCATAGAAAGAAGTAGGCAAAGGAACATTTATTTCTGATGATAAAGATAAGATGTTGATGGGCAAAAGTTTGGGAGATGTGTTTTGTGAGGTTTTTGTTTCTTATGTAATTAAGCCCGATGCTCCATTGCTTGTAAAGGACAAAAGTCAATCATTAATGAAACATGCTGTGGGCACTCACATTATTTGGTGAAAAGATTATGTATGTATTTGTATACATTATTAGTTTAATAATGATTTATACTAGCTCTGAAATGAAGTATATTTATATGATTCCTTTTTTTTGCAGATTCAGGTGATATAATGGAAGGTGTCAAGGAAGATTGGAGATTTTGCAAAGTTTACTTTATCTTTATTTTCTTTATGGTGTAGCAAAATAGTTTGAACTTGTTATATAATATGTTTTGAGTTCTAGTATTTACTTTCTTTTTAAATTAGACTATGTTTTGTTTCTTGTTCTTTGGATTTTGATGAAATTAACAAAGTTATTGAGATAATATTTTTGTGAGACTACCACTATATATATTCAACTATATTTAATATAATGATAAAAATTATCTTGTTTGTAGTTATTTTATGTCTTTCTATTTTTATTTGTTATTACAAGTGATCCATACTTTGAAATTGAATTAAGCATGACTATATTTAATTATATATCCATGTTTTATTATTGATAGTATAGGTTCATTTATACCCATGCTTTGTTAATTCCAACAAATTCTAATTCGTGTGTATTTAATTACCCATATTTTATAAAGGAGGGTATAGACTAGATTTATACCCACGTATATAATCTTACATATGTTAGATATTATGTGGGTAAAGCACACCTACATATATGGAAAAAAAAATGTGGATATAAGCTACACTCATGCCGGACATATCCATGTTTAACCAAACGTGTGTACCAACATGGGTGCAAGTATATATCCATATTTTTTAAGCTTTTATCCATGTATTTTTCACGTGGGTGTAGCTCAATTTTTTTGTAGTGACCACTCATGCCAAATAGCTTGAAGTCATCCTTCTTCAAACTTCTAGGGCTCTATAACCCCTACAATGACTTGCAGATATGAGACCGACATG
The DNA here is from genome assembly GCA_021397845.1 of Areca catechu. Classification (NCBI taxonomy): domain Eukaryota; kingdom Viridiplantae; phylum Streptophyta; class Magnoliopsida; order Arecales; family Arecaceae; genus Areca; species Areca catechu. Next base: position 146,712,033 of record CM038053.1, on the reverse strand, counting down.
CAGTATCCAATATCCATGAATCAGAAACTGAAGAACTCAATGACAAGTTTGTTTGTATCATGTACAAACCTTTAGATGCTCCACTAGCATCCTACTTTAGACTTGCAAGATATAACTTGCAATTCTTCTTCCAGTGTCCCTGCTTCTTACAATGATAACAGGTCCCATCAGCAGAGAAATTCCTTGACTTCTTCCAGTTCTGGAAGCTACTCTTAGAGTTCCTCTTCTTCTTTGAACCCTTCTTCATTGCCTGCTTCTTCTTTCCATCAACTAGACGAAGCTAAGAGTTATCACCTTTGAAGTGGCTCTTTGTTGTCTTGAGCATATTTAATAGCTCAGGCAATGACATATTCAATTTATTCATGTGATAATTCTTGACAAACTGCGAGAAGGAATATAGGAGTAATTGCAAGATTATGTCCTGATTAAGCTCTCCATCCATCACAAACCCCAGTTGACCTAATCGAGTGATCAGGGAAATCATTTTTAGGACATGTTCTTGAATGGAAGAACCCTCACACATGCATGCTCGAAATAATTGCTTCGATGTCTCATATCGAGCAGTCCGACTATGCTATCCGTAAAGCTCTTTAAGATTGAGCAATATGGACTGAGATTCCATTTTCTTATGTTGCCTTTACAACTCGTTGCTCAGAGAGGCCAACATGATGCACTTGACAGTCATGCTATCATTTTGTCATATTTTATATGTAGCCCTTTACTTTTCAAGAGCATCCTCTCATACCAGATCTAGGTCTGGAGAATTGAGGATATAAGCAAGCCTTTTCTAAGCTAACACAATACTCAGGGTTCTCAACCAGTCCACATAATTCAGACTAATCAACTTCTTGGCATCCAAGATGCCCCGTAGTGAAATAGTAGAAGCCATAATGTAAAATCTACATTAAATAAAGAACAACTATAAGCAGACCACTCATGATGATATTCATAATTAGACAAGGACTTTTGTATCTAATTATGTCTCCCATTATTTTCTTTCGAATACTATAATCCTCAACTATGGTCAGCAGAAAAACCCTTCCAGGGCTTTCATAGTGGGGTTGAGATCCCAATTCCTTATGAATGCCTTGTGTTAATCACAACAAACACCCACGAGTTCAAGGATAGGAAAACCCATTTCCAATTGCAATCCATACAACTCTCAACATAATACCTGCCTTTAAGATACTTATAGCCTTGTGTCAATCATAACAAAGCAACACCACCAATCATGCCATAAAGCATAAAATGCATCAAGATAATTATCATATCAAATCCTAGAGTAGGCATTGTGTTAATCACAACAAACCCACTATAGTTTTTGACATGGATTTGGCTTTGCATGAAGGAAGGCAATTTGTAGTATGCTTAATTAATTAGCATTTTCAATTTAAGGTCTAGATATAATCATATAGGCTAGATAAGTAGAAAAGATGAGGGGGTCCCCTCGTTGCTTTCATTAGATACCAAATGAATTGGCCAGGTGGTGCGGGCACCAGACTCAGAAGAAGACTTCAGAGCTCTATCTGGATCTCTGATTGACCTTGCCCGAAGAATTAGGGTTTTCTGGCTTCTAATAAGGGTTGACTTGATCAACTCAATTTTAGCTTAAGTCCGTACTCCCTGCAATTTATTTTTGTTGAGTCATGTTGACTCAGTAGTGGTCTAGGACTTCAACCTGGGGTGTCACATTTTCTCCCAAGGCCAAGCAAGTGGGCGCCACACTCCCAGCCACACTCCCAGCCACACGCCTGAGTCCAGGGGGTGCCACATCTCCATCCAGTATACTCTGGTCCCCACACCACAGATAGCAGCTCCCTTCTCTCATGCGCCATTTGAGGAGAAAGCAACCAGGGATCCACAAATCAAGGGGGCGGCCCAAGACCTTCCATAAGAGCCAAGCTATGAAAGGGAAGAAATTCTTCTTGGAGAGAACTTCAAGGAGGCGCCCATTCCCTGCCAAAAATACCCAAAACAAAGATGGGAAGGACCATGACTTAGGGAGAAAGAAAAGGAGGAGTCCAAAAGAGTTGAGCTATGGAAGGAAAGAAATCCTCTCTTGAAGAACAAAGCTTGGAGGCGCCATCTACCTTCCTTTTAAAACCCAAATCATATTTTTTTGGAACCTTTGGCCGGCCATATGTGTAGGGATTGATCCTACAATCCTAATTTGAAGATCCCCTCCTTTAGTCCCACATGGAAAGATGTAAAACCCTACTCTCTTGTAAAGTCCTATAAATTAAACCCTTCTTCTAAATTTGAAAGTAATCTGATGAATAAATTCAAATTTTTTGTGTGAGCAAACTCTGTGTTTTCTCTCTTCCGCACTTGCATCCAGGTGTTGAGCTCCATGAGGGAGTAAATCCGGGTTCCCCAGGAACCTTGAGGAGGTGTGAGATCCCCAAACCCCAAACCCTAGGTTAGCCACTTCACTCCCAAACCCTAGCCGCCCATCATCCTTCTCTTTCCACCAAGCCCTAGCATATCCCACCTCTCACGGCCATCCTCTTCAAGTCAAGGCCGACCCCAGCATCCGGGTCTAGTCCGGATACTTCATATCCAGAGCAATTCCCAAAGGAAGTCAGATCAACCTCCAGGAGAATCCAGATTTCAGCATATTAACTTTCAAGTTCTTCAATCTGGTAAATTCTTCCTTGAGTATCTGATTCCATCACTTGTTCTTCTTCTTTCCCAGATCTTGAGTCCAGGAGAAGCCGACTCAGCCACAGGACCAGTATTGGAGGATCCATTGTGAAGATATCCGAATCCGCGGATCCAACAATCTGCTCGAGAGAGTTCTTCCACCAAACTCTGTGAAGATCACTGTCTGGTTGGTAACCCATCTCTTCTCTTTATTTCTGTCCTGTTGAAAGTTCAGAGCGAAACCCTAGGTCTAGGAGTTTCTCAACCCCCAGCGATCCGTTACTTCTGAACCACTCTGATAACCTAGTTTCTTTTAAATTGTGCTTTCAATTATTACCTAGTTTCTTTCAATATAGTTTAGCTTTCCTTTGAGTCAAAGCCAATTTCTGAAATATATATAAAAAAAAAAGGAATTAATCTTAATTTATTTCTGCATTGCATCATCTTCTCTTTTGTTCTACATCATTTTGGTATCAGAGCACAGTCTAGGGTTTCTGTTTTGCTTGCTTGTTCTAAGTCTCTCTCCTTTTACTTTGTCTGCTCGAAGTAGACTCCCCAGGACATCCGGTCCTAGGAACGAAGCGAGGCGCAAACCTCCTCTTCCCATTCCACGGGGTGTTCCTAGGGCATGTAGGGGATCCATTGGGTTACAACTTCGTAGCAGGAATTGTAAACGGGAGAAGCACCCTGTTTTTAGTCTATAACTACTTTGTTGCAGGAATTGTTTCTTAGTGTAGGTAACTCTGAATTATATAATTTTTATTTTGCTGGAACCAGTATAATTGAATCTATTTTACATAATTTTCTTGTGAATTATTGGTTTTCATGTTGAGAGTTAAATTACTGCAACTTTGTTTTTGTGTTCTGCAATGCAATTATTTTGAGTGAACATCTCCTAACTCATCCTAAGGGCATTTGAGCATCTAAGATAAGGGGAGGAGTTGATAACCTCTCCTTAGCCCAAAACCACCACCCACTCATTCGATCCTAAGCCTAACTTTAAAATTTATTAGACTTAATTTGCCCTAGTGGGCTAGGGACATCAACAAGTCGGGTCAAGGCTAGTGTTGAGTCAGTTTGTCTGGTTACTCTGTGTGTGCTTTGTACTCAGTGTCTAGAATGGTGGTTCAGGGACTACGTCCCGAAGGGCTTGTGTGCTGGTCCGCCTACCTGGCCAATCACTGATTGGTGTCTAGGATTGGCATCTAGGGACCTAACACTCCCCTTACACCTACCTGGCTGAGTCCTGAGTTACTACAGGCTAGCTTGCCACTCTGATTGGGCATCTAGTTTGGGCTCTAGGTCTAGTTAGCCCATAGTCGATTCAGTTGAGTCTCATTTTGTGTGTTTGCTTGCATCATCATGTCTACCCGGAATGGAGTACCCTACCAACCTGGTCAAACCCAACCTGATTTAGAAGCCATGGTTAGAGCTCTTACTGAGAGTATGAACAAATTAAGTCAGGATATGAATGAGAATTTTGCCCAGCTTAGGGATCGAGTCCAAGTACTTGAGGAACCTAGGCATCAGAATTGGACTCCTGACCCAGATTTTAATGTGCCTCAACCTCACCCACACCAAGAGCCTAGAAGACCTTTATACAGTGATCCTGAACCTAATCATAGGAGGCCTGACCCAGAACCTGAAGATAGAGATGATAGGTTCATTCGGAACATCAAATTAGATGCACCCACTTTTGATGGTAGCTAAAACCCTAAGGTGTATTCTGATTGGGAGGGTGAGATGGACCAGTACTTTGAGTGGTATGCCATGTCTGAGGAAAGAAAGTTCAAGTTTGCCAAGATGAAGTTAGTACGTCAAGCTAGGTTATACTGGGGGAACATTGAGCTGACCACTAGAAGACGAAATGTAGAGCCCATAACCACTTGGCAGGGTATGAAAGAGAAACTTAAAGATAAGTACCTACCCATTTCATACCAGCAGAACCTGTTAGACCAATGGCAAACTTTGAAACAAGGGAACCGATCTGTATCAGACTACATAACCACCTTTGATGAATACCTGATGAGATGTGATGTGAGTGAATCCCATGAGGTCACTTTGTCTAGGTTTAGGGCTGGACTTAGGAAAGACATAAAGAGGGAGTTGTTTTTGAGAGAGGTTACTGACCTAGACCAAGCCTATCAGATTGCACTGAACACTGAGAAGTTTCAAAGAGGACCCATGCCTCCTAGGGTTAGTGCCCCAATCCCAAGAAATGGACCTAGCCAAGTTACCCCTAGCAAGCCTAATCAGGGTATTCCCACCCTAGGCCCATGGACAAAGGTAAGGCACCTGACACCCAAAGAACCCCTAGTATCATCTGTTTTAAGTGCCAGAAGCCCGGTCATATCTCCAACCAGTGCACAGCCATAGCTTGTTTTAAGCGCCACAAGGTAGGTCATGTTTCTAGCCAGTGCCCTCGTAGATCCCTTTACATAGAAGAAGCAGAGGAAGAGAGTTCCGGACCCAATGAAGAGTTTGAAGAAGAAGTTTATGAGGCCGGAATGAATTTGGTCGATGAGTATGAAGGAGAGGAGGAATCCACAGAGTCTGACCAGTTAGGAGTTGTAAGATGCATCCTGTCCCAGAATAGAGTTCAGGAGGATTGGCGTAGGACTAACATCCTACAGACTTTCCTTAAACTAGGGGATAAGGTATGCAAAATCATCATAGATAGTGGGAGCTGTGTGAATGCCATTTCTGCTAGCACTGTCAAAATGTTAGGCTTAGCCCCAGTCCCCCACCCCAACCCCTATAAGGTTTCTTGGATAGACTCTACCTCTATACCCATCTAGTATAGATGTCAGGTCCAAATCCAAATGCTATCCTATCAAGAGAAGATTTGGTGTGACGTCTTGCCCATGGGGGTGAGCAGTATAATTCTTGGAAGACCTTGGTTGTATGATCATGATGCCACCCTCTTAGGAAAATCTAACACCTGTGTCTTTAGTTTTAATGGGAAGAAAATCACAATCCATTCAGTCCCTCCTAAGGACAAGATAGCTAAAGGAACCAATAAGGTCAGAGAAATGAAGACTGGAGTGAACCTAATTAGTGCTAAGGATCTAGAACAAGAAATTCATAGTGGTTCACCTATTTGGATGTTGACTGCTAAGGAACTTAGGACTCCTACACCCTTAGAGCCTCCTCAGGAAGTTAAACCTTTGTTAAAAGAATTTGAGGATGTTTTTCCCGAGGATCTACCAGACCACCTTCCACCTCTTAGGGATATCCAACATTCCATAGATTTAGTCCCAGGAGCTACTTTACCCAACTTGCCCCATTATAGGATGAATCCATCTGAGCATAAGGAACTGCAAAAGCAGGTTGGAGAATTGTTAAGGAAGGGGTTCATTAGGGAGAGTCTTAGCCCTTGTGCAGTCCCTGCACTTCTAACCCCGAAGAAGGATGGCACGTGGAGGATGCGTGTTAATAGTCGTGCCATCAACAAAATCACAATCAAGTATAGGTTCCCCATCCCTAGACTAGATGACATGCTAGATATGATGGCCGGTGCAATGGTTTTTTCTAAAATTGATCTCAAGAGCGGCTATTATCAGGTTAGGATTAGACCAGGGGATGAGTGGAAAATCGCTTTCAAAACTAAGGATGGTCTCTATGAATGGGTTGTTATGCCTTTTGGGTTGTCCAATGCCCCTAGTACTTTCATGAGGATTATGACCCAGGTACTTAGAGCTTTCATAGGGAAGTTTGTAGTGGTTTATTTTGATGACATCCTGATCTATAGTAAGACCCCTGCAGACAACCTAGGCCACCTTAGACATGTCTGTCAAGTTTTGAGGAATGATAGTCTCTACGGTAATCTCAAAAAGTGTGAATTCATGACCAGTAGGATTATCTTCCTTGGTTTTGTAGTAACCCCTGACGGCGTGGCTGCCGATCCTGAAAAAATTAGGTCCATAGTAGAATGGCCAGAGCCGACCAGTGTGCATGAAGTCAGAAGTTTCCATGGCTTGGCTACCTTCTATAGGCGATTCATCAAGGGGTTTAGTACTGTAGTTGCTCCTATCACAGACTGTATTAGGAAGGGAGAATTCCAGTGGACTAAAGCAGCCCATAAAGCCTTCCTAGATCTTAAGGATAGGATGACCCAGGCACCCATTTTGAGGTTACCTAACTTTTCAAAGGTATTTGAGGTTGTCTGTGATGCTTCAGGAGTAGGTATAGGTGGAGTCCTAAGCCAAGAGAACCATCCCGTAGCATTCTTTAGTGAAAAACTTAATGATGCTAAGCTTAGGTATTCTACCTATGATAAGGAATTTTATGCGGTAGTGCAAGCTTTACGTTACTGGAGACATTATTTGCTACCGCAAGAATTTGTGCTATTTTCGGACCATGAGGCTCTTAGATTCTTGAATTCCCAGAAGAAGCTTAACCCTAGGCATGCTAAGTGGGTAGAGTATATCCAGTCCTATACTTTTGTTTTGAAGCATAAGGCTGGATCTGAAAATAAGGTAGCTGATGCCCTTAGTCATCGATCTTTGTTGTTGAATTCTGTTAGGGCTGAAGTCATAGGGTTTGAGCAAACCAAAGAGGAATATGAGTGGTGTCCGGATTTTAAGACTGTGTACCAGGATCTTACTCAAGGACCATCTAGTGACCATAAGGATTATACCCTTTTAGATGGCTTTCTGTTCTTTAAGAATAGGCTTTGCATCCCTAGAACTTCTCTTAGGGAATTTTTGATTTGGGAAATTCATGCTGGAGGTTTAGCTGGCCATTTCGGAAAAGATAAAACCACCCTGGCTATTAAAGACCACTTTTTCTGGCCTAGCTTAAAAAGAGATGTAGCACACATTGTGGCTAGGTGTCGGACCTGCGCTATTGCCAAACAGCGAAAACAGAACACCGGCCTTTATACCCCACTCCCTATCCCAGATCGTCCTTGGCAAGATGTGAGCATGGACTTTGTGTTAGGTTTGCCTAAGACCCAGAGGAGGCATGACTCTATCTGTGTTGTAGTAGACCGATTTTCCAAGATGGCCCATTTCTTGCCTTGTTCCCAAACATTTGATGCGTCTAAGGTAGTCACCCTGTTCTTTAATGAGATAGTTCGACTCCATGGCCTACCCAAGATCATTATTTCAGATAGGGATGTCCAGTTCACCAGCTATTTCTGGAAAACCCTTTGGCATAAGTTAGGGACAAAACTTAAGTTTTCAACTGCCTATCATCCCCAGACTGATGGCCAAACCGAAGTAGTGAACCGTAGTTTAGGCAATCTGTTAAGGTGTCTTGTTGGTGAAAACATTAGGAACTGGGATTTGTATTTACCTAGAGCTGAATTTGCATACAATGACTCGGTCAATAGGTCTACGGGTAAGAGTCCATTTGAAATTGTGCATGGTTACAAACCTCACACACCTCTTGACCTAGCTCCTTTACCAGTCCACACACGAGTCTCCGAGTCTGTCGAAGTTTTTGCACAGCATATAAAAGACTTGCATAAAGAAATTCATGCCAAAATAAATTTAAGTAATGAAACTTATAAGAAGTTGGCTAATTCTCAAAGGCGAGTCAAAACTTTTAATGAGGGAGACTATGTAATGATAAGGTTAAGGCCTGAACGGTTTCCTCCTGGAACCGTTAGAAAGTTACATGCTAGAGGAGCTGGACCATTTAGAGTGGTGAAGAGAGTAGGATCCAATGCCTATGTGCTCGAGTTGCCTCCAGAACTAGGCATTAGCTCCACTTTCAACATTACAGACCTAGTAAAGTATAGAGAGCCAGCAGTGATTCCCAGTGAGCCTTTTGAACCTAATCCTGCTCTTGAGAGTGAACCCAACCCTGTGTGTCCACCAACAAACTGGCCTGTGAGGAAAGAGCAGATTGAAAAGATCCTGGATGATCAGGTTATCTCTACTCGTAATCGAGGATACCAAAGATACCTGGTCCGCTGGCAAGGAAGGCCAGATTCTGATGACTCTTGGATCTCTCGAGAAGAATTACAAGAATTGGACCCAGACCTCTTGGAGAGATACCAGAGCCAACTTGATCCATACTCGACAGGGTCGAGTTCCTCCCACCCCGGGAGAATTGGTGCGGGCACCAGACTCAGAAGAAGACTTCAGAGCTCCATCTGGATCTCTGATTGACCTTGCCCGAAGAATTAGGGTTTTCTGGCTTGTAATAAGGGTTGACTTGATCAACTCAATTTTAGCTTAAGTCTGTACTCCCTGCAATTTATTTTTGTTGAGTCATGTTGACCCAGTAGTGGTCTAGGACTTCAACCTGGGGTGTCACATTTTCTCCCAAGGCCAAGCAAGTGGGCGCCACACTCCCAGCCACACGCCTGAGTCCAGGGGGTGCCACATCTCCATCCAGTATACTCTGGTCCCCACACCACAGATAGCAGCTCCCTTTTCTCATGCGCCATTTGAGGAGAAAGCAACCAGGGATCCACAAATCAATGGGGTAGCCCAAGACCTTCCATAAGAGCCAAGCTATGAAAGGGAAGAAATTCTTCTTGGAGAGAACTTCAAGGAGGCGCCCATTCCCTGCCAAAAATATCCAAAACAAAGATGGGAAGGACCATGACTTAGGGAGAAAGAAAAGGAGGAGTCCAAAAGAGTTGAGCCATGGAAGGAAAGAAATCCTCTCTTGAAGAACAAAGCTTGGAGGCGCCATCTACCTTCCTTTTAAAATCCAAATCAAATTTTTTGGAACCTTTGGCCGGCCATATGTGTAGGGATTGATCCTACAATCCTAATTTGAAGATCCCCTCCTTTAGTCCCACATGGGAAGATGTAAAACCCTACTCTCTTGTAAAGTCCTATAAATTAAACCCTTCTTGTAAATTTGAAAGTAATCTGATGAATGAATTCAAGTTTTTTGTGTTAGCAAACTCTGTGTTTTCTCTCTTCCGTACTTGCATCCAGGTGTTGAGCTCCGTGAGGGAGTAAATCCGGGTTCCCCAGGAACCTTGAAGAGGTGTGAGATCTCCAAACCCCAAACCCTAGGTTAGCCACTTCACTCCCAAACCCTAGCCGCCCATCATCCTTCTCTTTCCACCAAGCCCTAGCATATCCCACCTCTCACGGCCATTCTCTTCAAGTCAAGGCCGACCCCAGCATCCGGGTCCAGTCCGGATACTTCAGATCCAGAGCAATTCCCAGAGGAAGTCAGATCAACCTCCAGGAGAATCCGGATTTCAGCACATCAACTTTCAAGTTCTTCAATCTGGTAAATTCTTCCTTGAGTATCTGATTCCATCACTTGTTCTTCTTCTTTCCCAGATCTTGATTCTAGGAGAAGCCGACTCAGCCACAGGACCAGTATTGGAGGATCCATTGCGAAGATATCCGAATCCGTGGATCCAACAATCTGCTCGAGAGAGTTCTTCCACCAAACTCTGTGAAGATCACTGTCTGGTTGGTAACCCATCTCTTCTCTTTATTTCTGTCCTATTGAAAGTTCAGAGCGAAACCCTAGGTCTCGGAGTTTCTCAATCCCCAGCGATCCATTACTTCTGAACCACTCTGATAACCTAGTTTCTTTTAAATTGTGCTTTCAATTATTACCTAGTTTCTTTCAATATAGTTTAGCTTTTCTTTGAGTCAAAGCCAATTTCTGAAATATATATAAAAAAAAAAGAATTAATCTTAATTTATTTCTGCATCGCATCATCTTCTCTTTTGTTCTGCATCACCAGGTCAGACAATAGAACCAATTAAAAATCTCATTCCCTTTACCTTCCCAGAACCACTTGCTTAGACACCAATTAGCTAATCAAACCCTAAATAGAATTGCATTATGATTAAATTAAACTATGACTAAATATTATTTTATGAGGGCTTTGATGGTCTCAAACACATCCTAATTAAACATGCTAATATGATACATACTCCAACAAATAAGCATATTAAACCTAATATGCATAACCAAAGCATGATTAAAACAACAATCCGTTTACCTCACTTGTTCATGAGATAAGTCCACAGCAGCACCCCAACACATCATAGGAAACTCCATTGAATGGGAAGAGAGGGCCATTATACCCTACTTAGCTCCTATGACCAAACGGCCATGGTGACTAACCCAATCCAATATAATTACTAGGAGCATAACATATCATATATGTAATATGAACTAATCATGCAAGAGTCATAACAAAGCAAACAATTAATACTAAAATGATTACTAATTGCATGAATTAAGATGGCTCTGATACTACTGTTGTGTTCGTGCTAATGTAGCAAAAGATTGGATTTCAAAAATTTTTCATTATTGAAACCCTAATTAGTCAAAACCCTAAACCTAAGGACCACTTGACCATAAGAACAATAAATCATAACTTTAGGATTATGGAGAATACCTGGAGTGCTATACTCTTTAATTTCCATAAGACATACAAGTGTATGCCCTCCAGAGGTGATCCATATAGGAACCAAACTAAGGAAGCTCTCCTATCAAGCTTGCTTATTTGATTAAGACTGCTCTAGGCAGCCTTTCTTCTTTTAGCGACCTTTCTCCCTTTCCTGGAACCCCTACCCTTTTGTCGGGCACTCAGAGACCTCTCTGAATCCTCTCTCATAATCCAATTATCCCTCCTATATCTCTTCCTAGGCTCTTATCTTAAAATGACATGTCTTGTCTTAAAGAAGACTTCTTGTCCTAAGAGAAGGAAGAGAAATAGAAAGGATTTCTTTTGGATTATTTTTGGATATTTTTGGTATCAGAATATCGATTCCTTTTTATACTGAGTGAGGGGATGCTTGATAAACCTTTTTCTTATCCCTTGATCTAATTTTCTAATGATCAAATAGGACCCTTCACGTAGATGGAGTCATTTGGGTCAAAGGTCTTATTATGATATGTCATATCACTATGCCAAGAGATAAATATGTGCCTCTTCAATTTTCTAGTAATTTTTTCACTTGCCATGTGGCAAGTTATAGTCAAAATCTGACTAAGGGACATGGGATTCTAAAGGATGTATCGGAGAATTAGAAGCCTTCAAGCAAAAAGACTTCTGAATTTATGATTATGCACCAAACATGAAGGGACACGTCCCTTCATTTTTTGTGCCAAATTTTACATGCCAAATGCCATGTTTTGATCAGTTAAACCCAATCCAAATGGGCATGGTGATAAGGGAGAGAGGCCTAGAGCTTATCTAGAAAAGGTGATTAAGTGGCAAAAGGACTCTTGGTCCTTTCTGTGCCCCGTAATCTTGGCGCACCCCGATATGGCACCAAGAGTCCAATCCCATTTGGACTCTTCTAGAATCCATGGATAATATTTAACAAATTCTAGATAAATATAGATAAATGCTGCCTCAATGAGGACTCAATTTAATCTAAGTTTTACTTAAATTGGTTAGCCAAAATAGCAAGCAAATTGACCTAATCAAATTGGGTTAGTAGTTAGGCTAGCATGCATATGCTAGTACACAAATTAGCTAGCATATTAGGACCCAATGATCCTAACCAAAATCCAATTGACTTTCTTGGCCAATTCCCTCATGTATATGACCCTTTGAGCTCTACATCTAGCCAACAATAGGTCTAGGTCCAAGCTATTTCGATCCGATCAAAATTGATTGACTTAATTAGGTCAAATCAAGTTGACCCAAGTTGCTAATTTGAACCAATTTTCAAATTGACTCATGAATCCAACTAATTTGATTCATGAAAACCTACAAGACATCATTGACATCTAGCAACATGTCATGCCTATTCAGAGGATAAGGAATTTGATTGAATTATCAAAATACCCTTTAGCGGATAGTTATCATGTAATTCAATCCTTCAATCTCCCTTTATCTCGAATAAAGATGGGTATGGAAAATTATCAAATCCTAGCACTTAATCCTTTCGAATCTCAATTTGATAATGAAGACTTGATTGATGAAAGATTAGAAATCCTTTCTAATCTCATCCTGCTTTGATCAAAGACTTCCTGAGTCAACAATCGAAGGGATTACATGGGATAAGTCCTCCTCTTACTAGGAGTGATCGATTCCTTGTTGATCCACTCACATCCTTCATGCACAATCCACCATATCCGAAAACACCTCATATATGGCTCTTTGTCATGAATAAGTATGAACCAAAACATGGCTTTGTGTGTATAAGGAACCATGGTGATCTCAAGTCTAAAGATCACTTGCACAACTCCCACTATGAGAACCATCTTTTGACAAGTAGTAAGACCTCCATAAGATGTTCTCAAGGTGGATCAGTTCAGTGAACTCATTTCCTAATGAGCACCTACATTCTTGTATTAGTATCCCTACAAAAGTAGCTATGAGACCAACCACCCTCTCCATCGAGCATACATAGGATGTACTAGTCTTTCTAAAAATATCAATTCCCGAATTGATGATCCAATGACTAGGAATATTTTAGATTAGGATTTATAGGAACTTAGGTCTCACCATTATGATCTCTATCATAACCCTAATTTCATTGTCCTAACCTACGAGGTTTATCATAATCTTGATAAGATGCTACAGTATGATGAATCAACAAATACTTTTTGTTAATATCAATCTTGAGTTGAGATAATATAAAAATATCACTGATACAATAACTATGATTGGCTTTCAAGGAACAATTCTTTTATGAAGGGCATACACTTATGTGCCTAGTGAAATAAAGGATATTTGTATTATAAGTATTCTTCTATCTTATAATATTTGGTCATGTTAATTGATATAATCAAGGAAGTCCTAGGTCTAGGATTTCAGTTGACTAGGATTTCAAAGATTAAAATTTTGAAATCTGTTCTTCCACTATGTGACCATAACCCAACATCTTCTTAAAGAAGCATATACCATGCCTAAGGGATAATTATCCCCTCTTAAATATTTTTATGTTGAATCTTTTTAGCACTTCCTTTATGTATAATTTCTATGAAAGTCTAAGCATCTTATTCATATCTCTATAAATCTTAATTTCTATAATATAAGATGCTTCACCTAGGTCTTTCAAAAAGAATTCCTTAGACAATAACTTTAAACCAAATTTAACATGGAAATATCATTCCAATTACGAGGATGCCATCCACGTACAATACAAAGAATGTCATAGCCCTCCCACTGACCTTATATATACAAAACTCCTCATTCTTGATGAAATCAAATGATTTGATAGCATCATTGAAATAATTATTCCAACTCTAAGAAGCTTGCTTTAATCCATAAATGGATTAATACAGCTTGCAAACCTTATGATCTCCATCACTAGAAGTGAAATCCAAAGGCGACTCTATATAGTATATTCACATATAGTTTTCACATCTATTAAGGAATGTAGTTTGAAAAATCTATTAAGGAATGTAGTTTTCACATCTATTTACTATATTTCATAATCATAAAATACTACAATGGAAAGCAGTGTGCAGATGAATTTCATCATAGTTATTGATGAAAAAGTATCTTGATAGTCAATGCCTTCGCATTGACTATTCCCTTTCACCACCAGCCTAGCTTTATAGGTCTCTACCTTACCATCTGCACCTATCTTTCTTTTATGGATCCACTAGTTTCTTGGGTTCAACCTAATCTTTAGCTTGCTACTCTTCAGAGACTTTCTCATCAAGCTCAATTAACCTCCCACTACAACCATCTTGAACAAACCATTTCTCTAGGAAGTGGCATGATGACTCACAATTATATGGTGATCCTCTAGAAAGTAAAAGAAGTATCTTATAGATTCTTTAGGATACCCTATAAAGCAAGCTTTCATCAATCTAGACTCTAATTTGTCTGTCATTAGTCTCTTGACATAGACTGGACATCTTTAAATCTTGAGATAGCCAAGACATGGTTTCTTACCATGCCACTTTCATATGGAGTGGTACCATGCCACTTTCATATGGAGTGGTAGGAATGGACTTAGAGGGAACCCTATTTAAAATGTAAATCAAAGTTTGTAGGACTTGGCCCTAAAGAGACAAAGGTAGGTTAGTGAAGCTTATCATGGATCGAACCATATCCAATAAGGTCATATTCCTTCTTTTAGATATCCCATTGAGTTAAGGCATATCAGGAGGGGTCCATTGTAAGTTTATGACATTGTCCTTGAGATAACCAAAAATTCTCTCACCTCCTCTATCTGATCGGAGAATCTTAAGAGATTTTCCTGTTTGCTTTTCTACTTCATGTCCAAACTCCTTGAATTTATCAAACACTTCAGACTTGTGTCTCATAAGAATAATACCTATAACATGAGTAATCATCAATAAAAATATTAAAGTAATGAAAACCATCCTTGGCTAGTATATCAAATGGTCTACACACATCAGTGTGCACCAAGGCAAGTAACTCAGTGGCCCTCTCTCCTTGACCTACAAAAAGAATTTGATTATTTTTTCTTGAATGCATGATTCATAAACTGGGTATTATCCAAAATTAATTAGGTATAGGATACCATCCTTTTCCAGTTTGTTAATCTTGTCTTCTTCAATGTGACCAAGCCTAAGGTGCTACATATACTTTAGGTTTAGGTCATCTCTAGGTCATTTATACCATATTAGCATTCACTATTTGCTTGTTAATGTGTATAGAATCATCAGTATGTAGATGGTATAGATTATTAATCAAGAGAGCTTTTATAATTAGTTTATTTCTGAAATAAATTGAACAAAGTTTTTATTGAATATAAAATCATAACCTTCCTGTGCTAGCATAGAGACAAAAATCAAGTTTCTGATAGCTACAGGTGCATAATAACAATCTTTTAAAACTAAACCCTAAAGATAATGACAAAGGGTATGCTTTCATGGCAACTGTAGCAACTTTTGCTCCATTTCCAATATACAAGATCATCTCTCCTTCCCTCAATACTCCTTACCAATCCCTGCATTGAAATATAAATTTGAGCACTTGAACAGAATCTAATACCTAACTAAAAGTAAAAGATACCATAAGGTTTGATTCAATAACAAGCATAGTATACCTTCTGAAGGTGTGTCCACTTTCTATTTCTTCAGGCTCTCTAGGTACAGTGAATAGTTTCTCTTCCAGTGACCATTAGTGTTGTAGTAGAAATATTTTTCTTTGCTTACAGTAGACTTTTTTTGTATGTCCTTCTTCTTAGACTTATTGTCCTTCTGCTTCTTTGTAAGCTTCTTCTTCTTCTAAGTAGACTTTTTCTTGGATGAAGAAGCCTGTTTCATAGCAAGAACAGAGCCTCTTGAACTCTTCAAGGTCCCCTCATTACTTACTAGCATGTTTAATAATTCAAGCAAAGTGTAACTCAATTTGTTCATATTATAGTTCATTATGAACTGAGCAAATAAGTTAGTCTCGGACTTAAGGATCAAATCGACTTGTAATTCCCTATGAATCGGTTTGCCCAGCTTCTCAAACTATTCGATGCCTTTGATCATTGTCAAGTAATGATCATGGACTGACTACCTTTGCATATTTTGGTATTAAATAATCTTTTTGAGACCTCAAAGCATGCAATAAACTCTTCTTACCATATAGCTCCTGTAGGTGAGTAATTAGAGCCTTGGTAGTTGGCACATCCTCATGCTGGCTTTGCAACTCATTTGATATTGAGGGCAGCATGTAGCACTTCACCTTACTATCATCTTCCATCCATTTCTCATGTCTTGCATCTGATGAGCACTAGGATGGTCAGGTATAATGGGGGGTCCTAGTCGAGCACATAGCCCAACTTCTTTGAACTCAAGACTATTTTGAGGTTTCTGAACCAGTCCTTATAGTTAAGGCCAACAAGTTAATTTGCTTCAAATATACAGGCTAATGGATTGGAAGCTGACATGGTTTAGCTATGAAAGAGTAGAAGATTAGGTTAGACTTTTATACTTAATTACAAAAATTATTTTAGAAACTTTAAGCAATAATATAAACTCCCACTACTTTTACAGAACTCTCACACTCCCCTATAGAGATGCGGAAACTCCTATGCAACCAAGATTTCTAGTGAGTACTGTGGTACCATCGATATGCAATACCTCACTTGCTTGGTTATTGGTAATTGTTATATCAATGGGTGGATAATATTTGTCCAATGCAATTCATGCATATTGCAGTGGCTTGGTCTCTAAGTCATGAAGCCTCACCTTACCTGGTTATTGGCCCAATCCTTAGTTAAGTCAGACCCACCATTCATGCTCAGGTAAAGCCATCATCAAGTCCCTCACCATGCCCGGTTATTAGGCCCAATCCTATCTATACCTAGTAAGATCTCATGCTAATATGGTGGTTATATCTGTTTAGTACAACTGAATTGCTGTAACCAATTGAGAATAATTAACACCGTAGGATACCGATATAGCTAAAATGGTGGAAGACCTAAGACTTAATATTAATGGAGAGATTTGAATTTAGGTCTCATCTATATTAGTCAACCCAATCATATGTTTGATTAAAAATGTTGACCCCATAAGTGATTTTGATGATAACCAAACATTAAAGCATATACATTTATATCTATCAACTCTTCAAGTGTTTTACAAGTTTTTGTAGGATGATTTGTTTGTTCAAAACTTCAACTCCTACATCTTTACTTCTTATTTTGAGTTGTGTTGTAATCTATTTTTGTAAAGAAGAACCCAATGAAAAAGCTAAAAAAAAATCTATAAAAAAGGGTTACTTCTGTGTGTGTGCCTTAAAATTATTTTGAGTTGGTTTGCTTGAAAAGTGTAAGAGTGTTGGTGAGAGTTTTTCTTTAAGTTCAATTATAAAAATCCTGAAGAAGTTACTCAAGCCGACCTGGCATGATGAAGAGCTGACTCCACCTCAAGGCACATAACAAGGATTATAGTATGCAGCAATCCGAGCCGACTTGAAGATAATCAAGCAGACTCTACTAAATCCGAGTCGACTGGAATATGTTCGAGATGACTCCTCTAGAGTCCAGTTTTTTGAAGATTTCTGAGAACAGCCAGGCGAGCCGACCCGAACTAGAAAGAGCCAACTCTACCAGACCTAATTTTGATAACCTGAGAAAGTGAGCCGACCCGAACAGCATCAAGCCGACCTTTCTAGAGTAATGATTTCAGAACCTAAGAAGAAAAGCCGACCAAAGATTAAAAGAGCCGACTCCTCGAGTTCAAGATTTTCAAAGATATAAGTTCAAGCCGACTTGAGCTATCAAGAGTCGACTCATCCAGAGTGAAGTTTTGCACCCTGAGACAAAGAGCCGACTGCACTAAAGATTTGGTGACTCGACCTATCAACTCGAAGGATCCGAGCCGACTTGAATATCGCTTTCAGGTATCTAACGGCTAGTTCCAGAATTTCTTTTTGAATGCCAAAAAGTGCTCCATTGGTCATATGTCACATCCTAATGGTCTACAATATCTTAAACTGCCTTGAAGTGATGGAAGACTATATGTTTGAGGGATTTGAACTTCTCTCAAGTAAGTTTTTGAAAGTTCTTCAAAGTTTTGAAGCTACATTGAAAATCCTACCTACCAACAATCAAGAGAGCACAAAGCATTCAAGTCAGCCTTCAAGCCTTCACCAACTCTAATCTGAAGCTTGAAGCAATTTGGAAAGAAGCCACTAAAGCAATTAAAGCTCATTCAATTGCAATCCAAGTGGACTTCTATCAAGCTGCACCGGCAACTATCCGATAAATTAAGTTTGTCATTTATTGTTGCATTTATTTCAATTCATCTTTGAATTGGTTGGGTTATTGGTGAGCCCGGTTGAAAAACCAAATAGGTTCTTGGTAAGCCTTTGATAAAAACCAAGTGTTGGGTTCTTGGTAATCCTGGTAAAACCAAGTTAGGTTCTTGGTGATCATGCGAAAACCAAGTTGGATTTCTTTGGTGATCCTGTTTAAAACCAAAGGGTGTTGGGTTTCCTTTGATGATCCCGTTAAAACCAAAGTGTAGATGTTTTGGATTGTGATCCTGCAAAACAATCCGATTGTATTCGAGTGTGAATATAGTGAAAATCCCAAGTGGTATCTTAGGTAGTGGTCGTAGGAGCTGGGTTGCTCCGAATCACTATAAATTTGGTGTGTTTGTGTTATGCTTCTTCATTCTTATTTAGCTTCTACAATTTACTACTCTGTCACAACACCTAACACTTTGTAAGAAATTTTTAATTATACATTATCTGCTTTAAATTTTTAAATTTCCAATTCACCTCCCTCTTAGGTAGTCACCTGGGCGACAAAAAAAGTTTAGGTTAGCACAATCTCATGCTTGACAAAACTAGTTGGCATGGATAAACTTGAATAAAAAGCAACCTAATCAAAAACTTAATTGACCATGTTGGCCAGATAAGTTAGATCCATGGAAGGGTTCCACTATTTAAACCTCTTTCCTTAAAGACTAGCTGAGCTAGCCAAGTAAGAGTTAGCCCCAATTAATGAGCATGATTTGAACTTGCCTTAGACATCAATTGAACAATAAGAATTGATTAGGTCAAATTAATGACTCGGGCTCACCATTGAGCCAAATTAGGTCTTAAATAATAAATTCATATCAAGTGTGAATTGATGTGACCAAACTACATCTTAGATCAATTTTGAGCCACTTTTGACCTAGCCCTAATCAAACATTGATCAGGTTCAATCAACTACTTAAAATTGAAAAAAGGTTCTAACCTAGTCTAATCAAAACCTTAATGTGTAGCCTAATTACTGACCTAATTCAAAAATCCATACCCACATCTATGAAATAAAATTTAAAATCTACATCAATTTTAGATTAGGTTTAATTTCATGGAATTAATGGTTTATGATCATGAATTGTTGGTTTAGATCTAAACCCTAACTCATGCATCTCATATATTTTATTTTAGATCAAATCTATTAAGTTACATATTATGTAATTTATTTTAGATCTAAAACATGAACCTAATTACATAGCTGTGTTCTTTTCTATGGGTCAAGTCACAAACAGCACCCTTATATACCATAGGAGGCCATTCAATAGGAAGAGAGGGCCTCTAAACCCTACTTGACCATGGTGGTTACACCCAATCTGAGTACTTGGCTAAATCAATTATGATTTATTAATTTTAAAATTAATAAATTATTTTAAAATCTAAATTAAAAATATGAAATATCAGCCATATTCAAAAATTGAGATCTAAATAAATCGATACTAGTTTTGAAATTAATAACAAATTAGTTCAAATTCATTTAAATCTTTCAAATCTAAAAGGGATTCAGATATGATTTTATTCCAGACATATCATAAAATGGCTTTGATATCACTATTAGGATACATAATTTAATGATAAGCATGCTATTCTAGGTTTGAAAACCCTTATCGTAATGGAAGCAAAATACATGAAAAATAATTTTTCTAAAGGCATGCTAATATAAACAAATCACATGTATATCTAAATCATATTTCTAGTATGTTGGAATAATTAAAACTAATCAGTTATAAAAAGTTAAAATATTATAAGAAGAAGGAATCTACTTACCTTTATCACTAAAATCCTTCTAATACCGGATCTATTAGATCGATCGGATCTGCCAAGACTCATCGAGCCGTGGAAGTACCAAGCTTTTAATGGTGTCCACACGAAGCCTTCCTGACCAAATCACTAAGACCCCTGGACTACTAGATCCTTGTAGGTCTTTCTTCAAGCATGGAGATGGACCTTCTTCTACTAGTTTAGAAACCAGACCTTAGCAACCTTCTCTCCTATTCTTTCAAGAAGTTAAATACTAAAAAAATAAAGTAATATTTTTTTGACATTTTTTTGAGAAAGGCTCTCAACATTTTATAGAGATATAAATCTCAATTTTTTATAGAGAAAAATCTGGACAAAATTATGAAGGGATGTGTAATAGAATTATTTCTACTCTCCATAAATCTATGCCCCTTAAATCTCCATACCCAAACCCCACTTCAAGCCTACTTAAAATTCTAGATAAAGTTGGCTTCATATTTAATTTGGTCAAACTTCAAATCAGATAAGAATCTAACATTATCTAAAAAGAAGAGAGAGTCTTAAATAAAAAGAGGGGTGCCAACTTGGCACCTCCCTCTTCTTACTGCATGCGCCAAGAGGAGGTGCACATTTTCCATGCCCTCCTCTTCGTTTCTATATGAGATAAGAGAAAGAGACCCAATCAACTAGGTCTCCTAACTACTGGTCAAATTTGTATAATTTTTAACTAATTTTTGAAACTATATCAAATCCAAATTGAATCAAATTCAAAAAGGCTACTGTCCAATTAGATTTGATCTATAATTCAAGTCCAACTTGAATTACTAATCCAATTAACTTTAAATAAAGTTAATAAAAATTAAATTTGATTTAATTAAGTCAAATAATGAAGTCAAATATTATTCTAATTTTAGCAAGAACCAAAATTAGCATGTGTCAAAATTAGTAGGTACTGAATATGTAACTCTTACATAAACCTATGCTTTAGTCATATCAACTCCTATTGTGTGTGACCCCTAAGATTTTATTCTATCTGGTAGTGAGAATACCATGATCTCTATCATAATATCATTGAAACTCTTTTGATGGATTGAAATAATTTCAGCCAATCATAACTTGGATCATTAATCTAAAACTAATTCTAGTGAGCTTTCACAATCTTCCAATAACACCTAGCAGTATGTAATGGCAATCTAGTAGATAGATATGAACCCCTAGGTATAGTTCTTATGCTATTAAATTTCTTTATTAAAAATCTTGACAGGATACAAGTCATGGAAGCTCATCAAATCCTAAACATCTGTCATATGCCAAACTTAATTAACTTGAGTCCAATTATGATTTCTATATAAAGTCCTTTTCAATATCACATTACTGTGACCATAGATTTAAGGACTTAGCCAATTAGGTTATATAGGATTATACCTTAATTATTAAGATCGATAGATCCCATATAAGTATACTTCCTACTCTTACATTAAAACTACTACAGCCAACAAATACCACAAGATTCCAAATGGCTAGGGATCATATTTATGTAATGTCAAATCACAGCAACCTTGCTATGAGTAGCCAAGACACTACAGGTCAAGGAATTACTCATACAACTATAGCATTTGGAAAGTCACTAATGAGTGAGTAAGACATCCATGTGACTTCTCAAACTTGGTCATTCTCAGTGCTATTATTCACTAAAATAACTTGCACTCTCACTCCAGTTTCCTACACTATAGACACAATACTCATTTATCTAGAAGAAAGGCAATTATGCATTGACCTTGATGGATTGATCACCGTCCTTATGATAATCCAATGATCATGAGCTTTTAGGAGTTAATTTATAATGACACATGTCTTAAATTCTTTACTTATAAGAATATGTGTTATTATCCATTAACTCCATGGATGATTCATAGACATATTAGATATAAATGAAAAGAATAAAGTTCATTTTTTTTATTTCAATGAATTAAGTATAAAATTATATCATAGAAAAGTTATAATATGTCATGCCAACTTATCTTCTAGGACATACATCTAACACTTTCATCTCTTTCAAGCATGCCACCAAATCCTTCTTTTTCTTTTCTTCGAATTCCCATTGACCCTTTAGTCATAATAATCCTTAATGAAGTGTAGAACATGGAAAATAGCAAATATAATGGTAAGTCACCGAATGATGAGATCCAAATTCAAAAGAAAGAGAAGAAACTAACCCTCATGGCAGTCTAAACCATGTCATTTTGCTGTTGGTGATTCCCTTCTCTCATGACCTGATCTACATAAACAGGATGAATGAAGTCTTCAAAGATGCCCTTGGCAACCTCCTAGTTATTAAAAGCACAAACTTTAGATCCCGAGGTCTAGTCGCCTGAGTTCCCCTCAATAGTGACCGAGTGAGGGGTATAGCAAGAAGCCTCGAACTTGGATGATTGAGAATATTTTGAAGCAACTGGAGGAGCAACTTTCAAAGTGTTCGATAGAATGACTTCAAGCTTGGGGATGGTCATGGCCTGAACCCCACCCCTAATGGACAGCTAATGATGAGAGCCATATTAGCTTTCCTCTTCTTCAGGGTAGCCATCCTCAGCACATAGGTGTCTATAGGATCCATGTCTAAAGAAAAGAAAAAGGTTATTTAAAGAAGAACAAAAAGTTAAATAAAAAGCAAAAGGAATGGATCGATATTCTTCTTACCTCCCGACTGAGCTCGACTGACCCCCATGCTAAAGAGGGTCACCTCAAATAGCATCACTTTTAAGTTAGGAACTTGAAAATGTTGAAGAACACCAACCCACTCCTCCGCAGATAAAAGAGCCAAATGAGTCAACTAACATGATTAGGTACCCCATTATGCAAAATCCCAATCCTCGATATCCAAGTATCTTATAATGAAAAATTGCTTCTTCTAGTGGTGAATGGAAGGAGTATCCCAAATCAAGGGACATTACACTTTATAGAGATAGGAAAACCACCATCCACAGTAGTGATGGTATTTGTGAAAGAAAAGTATCCTGAAAGCTAATCTTTGTAAGGGTATTTTTGTAATTTTCCAACTCTTGTATGACATTATTATTTTGATGAAAGGCTTTTTTGTTTCATCATACTACTATGTCTTATTTAAAGATTATGATGAACCCCATAGATTAGATCAAAGGAATTAGGGTTATGATGAAGATTATAATAGTGAGACCTAAGTTCCTATAAATCCTAATCTAAAATGTTCCTAGTCATCGGATCATCAATTCGGGGATCGATGCTTCCAAAAAGATTAGCTTATCCTATGTATGCTCGATGGAGAGAGTGGTTGATCTCACAGCCACTTATGTAAAGACACTGTTGACCCCTAGAATGATTTTGATGATAACAAAATATTGGAGCATGCATTTGTTACTAATACTTTTGAATGTTTGAGAAATTTTTGTATGATGATTTAAATGAACAACCACTCTCCCTACCATTCTAATCTTATTGATGTATGTCAAGTTTATTTTTGAAAAAGTATCATGTAATGAAGAGCCCAAAGAAAAATTACTTATGTATTCATGAAGTGGATCAATTCTATGTAAATTTCAAGTTTAAGTTACTTAGAATAGACCTTAAAAGAGTTTGAAAGAGCATAGAAGTCTGTTGGAAGCTTTTGGAAGAAGATTGGAGAAGTTTGGAAGGCTTTTGACAAAAATCACTCGAGCTGACTCAAAGCAGGAGAGTTGACTCATTATTTTTGCACAGCACAAAGTTTCTGGCATGCAGTCATCCGAGCCGACTTGAAGGAAATAGAGCTGACTCATCCAAAGCTATAATTCTTCGGTCAGACAACCAAACTGATCCAACAAGAATTTGAGCTGACTCAAATATTCAATCAAACAACTGAGTCGACCCGACAAAAAATCGAGCCGACTTCTCCAGAGTATGAAAAAATCAGTTCTGAGAGAACTAGTTAGGACGAGCTGACTCGACCAGTGTTCAATTTCCGAAGGATTGAGAATTCGAGCTAACTCAATTCATTCGAGCCGATTCGAATTCCTGGTTCAGGTGCGTAATGGCTAGTTCCAGAATTGATTTTTTGAATCCAAATAGTACTCTAATAGCCATATTTCAATTTCCAAGGCTCTACAATTGTCATATTCATCTGAGATCAGATCAAGGACTATAAATAAGGGATTTAAAATAACTTTTGAACAACTTTTAATGAGACTTTAAGAGAACATTCATTATTCAAGAGAGCTTTGAAGAGAAGAACTTAAGACTTCACCAACTCCCATTCTTCTTTTAAGTCATTTATTGAATAAGATTGAAAGCCTTGAAGAGTATTAAAGGAGCAATCAAGAAGGCTTTTCAAAGGGCATCAACTGCAACTATCCGACAATGTTTAATTTATCATTATTGTTGCTCTATTTTTAACTCTTTTATTTTAAGTTGTTCCAAGTACAACATGGGCTGTAACTTGGAGATTATTTTAGGTTTTTGGTGAGCCTTTGAAAATCAAGTTTAGATTGTTAATGAGCCTGGAAAAACTAATATTGTATTGGGTTCTTGGTGATCCTAGTATAAAACCAAGATTGGGTTTTGATTTGTAAGACCGGTGTAAAACAAATCGACTGTATTTCGTGGGTGAATATAGTGGAAATCCCAAGTGGTATCTTGGGTAGTTGATGTAGGAGCTAGGTTGCTTCGAACCACTATAAATTGCTTGTGTTTGTGCTTGTGCTTATTGTGTTATTTACTTGGTTCTGCTATTCATACTTAAATCACATCACTTACCATACAAAGTTTTAAAAGAGCACATATTTGTCAAAAAAATTTAAATACCCAATTCACCCCCCCTCTTGGGTTGGCCACCTAGGCAACAACTGGTATCAAAGCAGTGTCTCTGAAATTTACTAGAGAAAAGATTTATGGCAAACCCTATGAGTACCTCTTTGGCCGAAGGCCAATCAATAAATGACCTCCACTTTTCACAGGCACAAATTATACCTACTGGAAAGCATGAATAAAAATTTACATTCAAGAAGTAGATTTTTAATTATGAAAAATAATTCTAAAAGGACCTCACACACCCACAAAGAAGGTTGATGGCATAGACATCCTAAAGCTTGAAGATGAATGGGATGAACATGACATGAAGATGGGTGAGTTGAACGCCAAAGCAGTGAATCTCTTATATTATGCTTTAGATGCCAATGAGTTTAACCGGATTTCTACTTGCAAGTCTGTAAAAGAAATTTGGGATAAACTTGAAGTAACCCATGAGAGAACCTCCCAAGTCAAAACTTCTAAAATCAATATTCTTGTTCATAATTATGAGTTATTTAAAATGGAACTGAATGAAACTATATCTACCATGTTCTCATGGTTTACAGATATTATTAACAATCTAATGAGTCTTGGCAGGATATACTCAAATGCAGACCTTATACAAAAAATTTTGAGATCACATCCAAATAAATGGGATCCGAAGGTCACTGCTATCCAGGAAGCCAAGGACTTGAACACTTTACCATTAGATAAACTCCTTGGATCATTGATCATGCATGAACTCATAATGCAACTAGAAGTGAGGATGATATCAAGAAGAAAAAATCAATAGCCTTCAAAGCTACTACAGAATTAAAGAAACAAGAAGAAGAATTAGAAGAAGAAAGCCCTTCCTCAAACGAAGATGAACTTGAAGATAATGTTATTGTGCTAGTCATGAAGAAATTCAAAAAATTTATAGGCATAAGAAAGGCAAGACATTGGAGAAAATACTTTAAAAAAGGGGAACACAGCAAAGAGAAAGAAAAGGAAAAAGAAA
Source organism: Areca catechu (assembly GCA_021397845.1). Taxonomy (NCBI): domain Eukaryota; kingdom Viridiplantae; phylum Streptophyta; class Magnoliopsida; order Arecales; family Arecaceae; genus Areca; species Areca catechu. The sequence continues at coordinate 146,686,228 of CM038053.1, read as the reverse complement.
GAGACAAAAAGCAATAGCCTAATTGCTACAAGTGTAAGAAGCCAGGGCACTTCCATTCTGATTGTCCCACTTTGAAGAAAGCCTACAAAAAGAAGAGAAGAAAGTGATCGTTGCAACTTGGAGTGACAGCGAGGAGTTTACATCAAATGAAGAAGAAGAAACTACCAAAATAGCTAATATATGTTTGATGGGTCTTGAGAATGAGGTAATGTCTCATGAACCTAACGATGAATTTACTTATGAAGAATTGAATACTACTTTTTATGAGCTATTATCTGAATATGGAAAGGCAGGTTTAAAAATTAAGACTTTGAAAAATAATAATAATGTTTTAATGAAAGAAAAAGATGAAATATCAGAAAAGAATAATATTTTACAAAAAGAATTGAGCTATATTTCAGAAAAATATAGAGTCTTTCCAGTTGAAAAGAATGATTATCTTGAAAAGAATAAGGCTCTACATGAAGAAAATATACGTTTGCAAAAAAAAGTTGAAAAACTCAAGCCCTTAATTGAAAAATTAACTTTCAGTTCAAATATGCTTGAGCTGATTTTAAAAAGTCAAAGGGATTCAAATAACAAAATTGGAATTGGTTACAATTCATTGCATTCTAATAGAGTTTTAGCAAAAAAGTTTATATCTTCAAATTCATATGTACCTAAGTTTTCAACTCAAAAATCTCTTACATCAAAAGTTTTAGCACTTGCATCTTTTCAAAAATCAAGAGTTATCTATTATTCTTGCAATGGGGTTGGTCACAAATCCTTTGAATGTAATTTCAAAAAGAACAGTAAAAGTAAAGTGAAAAAGATTTGGTTTCCCAAAAGAACCACTTCTACTAACCTACAAGGACCCAAGAAAGCTTGGGTACCTAAAAGAACTACTTGATTGTCTTGCAAGAATGTCTTGCAGCCAAGAATTTAAAAAAAGATGGCATCTAGACAGTGGCTGTTCAAGACATATGACGGATGACAAAGAACAATTCATCACCCTAGAAATGAAGGATGGAGGAATGGTTACTTTTGGTGACAATGGTAAGGGAATGATCATTGGCATTGGTAAGATTAGAATTACCCCTTCTACATTCATTGAAAATGTATTGCTAGTTGATAAATTAAAAAATAATTTATTAAGTATAAGTCAATTATGTGATAGAGACTTCAAGGTTGTCTTTGAATCTTCAATGTGTATGGTAACTAACTCACTTGATTCTAGCACTAAGCTCATTGGTCATAGACTTGGAAACATATATGTGGTAGATTTAAATGATCTAGCCATGTCTAATAGTACAAGTCCTATGGCAATGAATGCTAAAATCAAGGAGTTTAGCTTACTTTGGCATAGAATATTAGGTCATGCTAGCAAGCATACAATAGCCAAATTAATTTTCAAATATCTAGTTAGAGGTTTACCAAAATTTAAAGTTGATTTTGAACATGTTTGTGATGCATGCCAATTTGGTAAACAAACTAGGGAGAGTTTTAAATCAAAAAATATGGTTTCTACTTCTAGACCTTTAGAGCTACTACACATGGACCTATTTGGACCAACTAGGACTACAAGCCTAGATGGTATGAAATATGGACTAGTGATAGTAAATGATTTTTTGAGATTTACTTGGATTTTATTCATTGAACACAAAGATGAAGCTTTTAAAGTTTTTCAAAAATTTTATAAGAAAGTTTCAAACTAGAAAAATCTTTCAGTTATCTATATTAGAAGTAATCATGATACAAAATTTGAAAATCAATACTTTGATGAATATTGCACTAAGCACGACATTGATCACAACTTCTCCGCTCCTAGAATAACACAGCAAAATGGTGTTATAGAGAGGAAGAATAAGACATTGGAAGAGATGACCTGAACTATGTTATGTGAATGTAATCTTTCAAGATACTTTTAGGCAGAAACTGTGAACACCGTCTGTTATATTTTGAACCGTATTTTGATAAAACCTATTTTAAAGAAAACCCCCTATGAACTTTGGAATAATAGAAAACCTAGCATTTATTATTTTCATGTTTTTGGTTATAAATGCTTTGTGTTGAACAATGGAAAGGATAACCTAAAAAAATTTGATGCTAAATCTGATGAAGCAATTTTTCTTTGTTGTTCGACTTCTAGCAAAGCTTATAAAGTATTTAATAAAAGAACATTGACTGTTAAAGAATTTGTTCGAGTTATATTTGATAAATCTAACCCTTCACCTTTTAGAAAAGAAGAGTATATTGATAATAATATAGATATAATCGATAAAGCTATGGAGGACATGAGCCTAAAGGACAAACCAACAGGACAAGGAGGAGATATGGTAAGTAAAGATCATGGTGATTTACCAAGAGAATGGAGGTATGTAACTTCACATCCTAAAGATTTAATTATTGGTGATCCCTCACAAGGTATTAGGACTAGGTCATCACTTAGAGATGCACATGACTATCTAGCATTTGTTTCATAAGTAGAACCAAATAGCATAGAAGAAGCAGAAAATGATCCTAATTAGATAATGGCAATGCATGATGAACTTAACCAATTTGAAAGAAATAATGTATGGACTCTAATAAATAGATCCTCAGATCATTCTATTATTCGCACTAAATGAGTTTATAGAAATAAACTAGATAAAAAAGGCCAAATAATTAGAAATAAAGCTAGATTAGTGGCTAAAGGATATAATCAAGAAGAAGGAATAGATTTTGATGAAATTTATGCACCTGCAGTGGCTAAAGGATATAATCAAGAAGAAAGAATAGATTTTGACGAAACCTATGCACCTGTAGCAAGATTAGAAGCTATTAGATTATTGATTGCATTTGCTTGCTACATAGATTTCAAATTATTTCAAATGGATGTAAAAAGTATATTTTTAAATGGTTTTATTTCAGAAAAAGTTTTTGTAAAACAATCACCAGGATTTGAAAATCATGCTCTTCCAAATCATGTTTTCAAACTTAATAAAGCATTATATGGTTTAAAACAAGCACCTAGAGCACGGTATGATAGACTGAGTAAATTCTTGCTTGAAAATGATTTTGTTAGAAAAAATGTAGACACTACTTTGTTCATTAAAAAAAAAGTAAATGATATGTTAGTTGTGCAAATTTATGTAGACGATATCATTTTTGGTGCAACTAATGAAAATTTGTATAAAGAATTTGCTGAGCTTATGCAGGGCGAATTTGAAATGAGCTTAATGGATGAACAAACCTACTTTCTTGGACTCCAAATTAAGCAAACAAAGGAAGATGTATTTATAAACTAAGCGAAGTATATCAAGGAGATCATTAAAAAGTTTGGTTTGGAGTCAGTCAAAGAAATGAGCAAATCCATGAGCCCTTCCTGTAGACTTGACAAAGATGAAGATGGAAGTAATGTTGATCAAAAACTCTATCAAGATATGATTGGATTACTATTATATTTAACTGCTAGTAGGCCTGATATCTTGTTTAGTGTATGTATATATGCTAGATTTTAATCAAATCCAAAAGAATTACATATATTTGCTCTCAAAAGAATCATAAAATATCTAAAAAGAACAAGCAATCTAGGTCTATGGTATTCCAAGCAATCTTCATTAAATTTAATTGGATTTTCTGATGCTGATTATGGTGGATGTAAAATTGATAGAAAAAGTACTAGGGTACTTGTCAATTTCTAGGGTTGAACTTAATTTCATGGCACTGTAAGAAATAAAACTCGATAACACTGTCTACTGCTGAGGCAAAGTATGTAGCAGCAAGGAGTTGTTGTACACAAGTGTTATGGATAAGCGATAACGAGAAGACTATATTGTTATTCAAACAAAAACTCCTATCAAATATGATAAAACAAGTGTTATTAATTTGATAAAGAATCCAATTCAGCATTCTAGGATAAAACACATAGAAATTAGACATCACTTTTAGGGATCATGTACAAAATGGCAATATTGAACTTGAATTTATTCCATCTAAAAATCAATTAGCTGACATCTTTACTAAGCCACTTGATGAAGATAGATTCCAAATGATTAAAGGAGAATTAGGTTTGTGTGACCCATTTTAGTATTTTTGACCTAATTCTTTCAAAATTAAGGAAAAATTATTTAGAGGATCTCCATTACCAATCTAAGGTCACCACCACCCTATTTAGTGTAATTATAGAGAATAGATACCTTTTTATTGGTTTTTTGAGCCATTTTAAGTATTTTGGCTCGAGCCAACTCGAGCAAAGGTCGAGTCGACTCGAAGGTTGAATCCTATTATAAAATTGTAAGAACTTTCCTTTTCACTGATTAATAAAAGCTCTAGGGGGACCACTTCCCTTCCAATTCTAGATCCACCCGAAACCTTTTGCTCCCACCTTAAATTCCCTCCATATGGCTCCAAAGAAAGAAGTTGCAAAGAGACCAAGATATGTGAAACTGAGCTCCATCCAACATGAAAAGAGATCCAAATGGTGTAAGGATGAACCGACTCGGGTTGAAGAGCAAGAAGAACCAAGAAATTTGTTTCTCGCATCGGCAAGGCAAATCATTCCCATGGGAAACTGACCGGTTACCTCTAGTAAGCATATCAATTTCAGATTCCTTGAAAACCAGGGTTTTAGAATTGGTAGCTAGATTGAATAGCGAGGATGGGGTTTTTTTTGTTCACTTGATATTCCTACGTATCCCTCTCTTGTAAAAACATTCTTTGAAAATCTATCACTTAGGGAGAATGAGTTTCTATCAACTATAAAAGGATCCCAAATGTGCATAGATGAAGATACATCATGTAGGGTTTTAAGAATGCCCAGGGAAGGAAGAAATTATTTTAATTTAAAGGATAATTAGAGGACATTGAGACTTATTTTGGAGAGGAGAAGTGTAGAAGGGATATCTAATGTGCAAGCTAATATATTATCCTTGGAAATGAGACTTCTCTACAACATCATCAGTCGAATCTTCTTACCCCGTACAGGTTGCTTCGATTGGGTGAGCGAACATGATATGGTATTCATGAGATGCGTGATTGAGGGGGAGGCCCTCAATCTTTCATTCATCATGTTGGTACAGATACGGGATGCAGCCAGGAGAGCGAAGGCTTGTCTGCCATACGGGATGGTGTTCACTCTACTATTCCAGGAGTTTGGTATCGACCTGACCAAAGAGGATGGACGATCCCTTCACCACACTAATAGATACTTAGTGAAATCCTTCAATAGGATGGGTTATCACCAAGTAGAGGTTGTTTAGGTTAAGAAGACATCTAGTCAAAGAGTGGTACATCACTCTGATTTTGATGATGAGGCTGAGGCTACTGAGATTGCTGATACTACTGCTTGAGAGACTGATAGAGTTGCTAAGCATGAGTCAGACGGAGACGTGGCAGTTCTGATGACAGTGCTAAGGATTCCACTAATGATGAGATCTAGGGATAGGCTGGGATGACTAGACAGATCGACAGCCCCAGGACACCTCCTGCACCATCAGCTGCACCTACCCTTTCAGGACCATCGACTTCAGTACCACCGACTACCACTCAGATGATATTATTGAGCAGCTCACTCAATTTTGTGAGATTCTGATAGGATCATTTAGATCGATGTTTGGTGATCTATGCCAAATACTTTAGACTGGACTTTAGGAGTTTCGTACAGAGATGAGGGAGTTGGCATGCAGGATTGAGTCTGTTGAGATGAGACAGAGGCTCTAGGATGAGCACAACACTGACCTTAGAGATTTACGCTTTGATTTTGGAAGACTTCGAGGAGTAGCTGACTCATTTGCCAGAGAGCAGGCCACTACACTTCATAAGTTACAGGAAGGAATTCAGAAGATTGGCACTGAGCTTCGAACTGTTTGGGTCTTTATATCTAGATTGCAATCTAGAGCTGGAGCATCTAGTGCATCTACTTCAGGACAACCACCTACTCAACCTTCATCTGTACCAAGGTAGCCTCCACCACTTGCCAGACCTACACAGGCCCCCTCCACCACCTACAGTTCAGTCTAGCATACCATCTGTAGACATCAAGACTGAGCCTACCCCTTCTAAACCTAAAGCTAGATCGAAAGCCCAATCCACTAGACCTAAGGCTCATACTAGAACTAGGCATAGAGATCTTAGTCACAAACCCTTGATAACTAAGATCTCTTCTACTGTCTTAGAAATAGGTTCTTCCCCTAGTGAGGAAAAGATGATTAGATGTTGTTGTATCCTTTATATGTTGCTTTTAATGGTTGTACTTTTTTGTATCTAAAACTTGCTTATATATATATGTGTGTATGCACTTTGCTTCAATATCATTGTCATTCTATTTTTTTACTTTTCTGTGATGCATACAGTTTGGACTCAATAGGAAATATCAAACAATTATCATTGAAAAGGAAAGGAAAATATTAATAAGAATATCAAAATTATAAAGAGAAGGTGAAATTATCTCAAATCATGTTAATATTCTTATTCTATTTCAAAACTCATTGAATGCTTAAAGAACTTTTTGTTGATGACAAAAAGGAGGAGTAATATTTGTGTTGTGCATGGAAAATTCAAAACTTCATGAAAATATGCAAGTCAGGGGAAGAAATTATTTATGCGTGAAAGATAATTAATGAACATTAGCCTTGAAATTTGATACATTTTAATTCTAAATGATAGCTCTGATACATTCATGAAAATTAATTTGCTCTAATACATTTTAATACTCAATAAAGCTCTGATACTTTCTTGATGCTAAATTGATGGAAATTAACTCAAATTTGCATTAATTTATCTTGATTAGCCTTTGATTAGCTCTGACACCTCTTGATATCCAATATTCATTAGCTCTGATACATTCACACTTTGGATTTTATTACCTGTGATACTTCTTGATACTAGAAGGAAATCAACTCTGATACATTTGAAATTAACTCTGATACATCTTGAAATACTCTATCAGCTATAATACACTTTGATTAACTCTTAACTAGCCCTGATATTTTTGACATTTAATTGACTCTGGTACAGTCTAGAGCAAAAGCAAATTTTGATAAATATGGATCTGATACAAAATGCTCTAATTTTTTTTAAGCTCTGATACTTTTGATACATTCTGATACATTATTAATACTCACTTCTAAGTGTTCATATATACTTAACTATAAAATTTTTTCATGCCCAGTGTTTTGTAATCATCAAAAAGTGGAAGATTATTGACCCCTGAAATGATTTTGATGATAACAAAATATTGGAGCATGCATTTGTTACTAATACTTTTGAATGTTTAAGAAGTTTTTGTAGGATGATTTAAATGAACAACCACTCTTCCTACAATTATGATCTTATTGATGTATGTCAAGTTTATTTTTGAAAAAGTATTATGTAATAAAGAGCCCAAATAAAAAATTATCTTTGTATTCATGAAAGTGGAATAATTCTATGTAAATTTTAAGTTTAAATTACTTAGAATTGACCTTAAAAGAGTTTGAAAGAGCATAAAAGTCTGTTGGAAACTTTTGAAAGAAGATTGGAGAAGTTTGGAAGGTTTTTGACAAAAATCACTCGAGCAGACTCAAAGAAGGAGAGCCGACTCATTATTCTAGCATGGCATGAAGTTTCTGCCATGTAGTCATCCGAGTCAACTCGAAGGAAATAGAGCCAACTCATGCAGAGCTACAATTTTTCAGTCAGACAATCGAGCTGACCCGATAAAAACTCGAGCTGACTCAAATATTCAGTCAGATAACCGAGTCAACCCGACAGAAAATCGAGCCAACTCCTCTAGAGTATAGAAAAATTAGTTCTGAGAGAACCAGTCAGGCAAGCTGACCCATCAGTGAAGAGCTGACTTGACCAGTGTTCAATTTCTAAAGGATTGAGAATCTGAGCCGACTCGACTCATTCGAGCTGACTTGAATTCCTGGTTTAGGTGCATAATGGCTAATTTCAGAATTGATTTTTTGAATCCAAAAAGTGCTCCAACTATCATATTTCAATTTCTAAGGCTCTATAATGGTCATATTCATCTAAGATCAGTTCAAGGACTATAAATAAGGGATTTAAAACAACTTTTGAACAACTTTTAATGAGACTTAAAGAGAACATTCATTATTCAAGAGAGCTTTGAAGAGAAGAACTCAAGACTTCACCAACTCCCATTCTTTTCTTGAGTCATTTTTGAAAAAGATTGAAAGACTTGAAGAGTATTAAAGGAGTAATCAAGAAGGCTTCTCAAAGGGCATCAACTGTAACTATCCGACAATGTTTGGTTTGTCATTATTGTTGCTCTATTTTTAACTCTTTATTTGAGTTGTTCCAAGTATAGCAAGAGCTGTAACTTGGGGATTATTTTAGATTTTTGGTGAGCCTTTGAAAACCAAGTTTGGATTATTAGTGAGCCCTGAAAAACTAACATTGTATTGGATTATTGGTGATCCTAGTGTAAAACCAAGATTAGGTTTTGGTTTGTGAGCCCGGTGTAAAACAAACCGACTCCATGAGTGAATATAGTGGAAATCCCAAGTGGTATATTAGGTAGTGGATGTAGGAGCTAGGATGCTCTGAGCCACTATAAATTGCTCGTGTTTGTGCTTTTGTTTATCTACTATTCATACTTAAATCATATCACTCACCATACAAAGTTTTAAAAGTGCACATACTTGTGAAAAAATCTTAAATACCCAATTCACCCCCCTCTTGGGTTCGCCACCTGGGCAACAGACACTAATAGAAGGATAAGGGTGCTCATTAGGGTATGAGTTCACTAAACTGATCCATACTAAAATTATCTTATGGAAGTCTTACTGCTTGTCAAGAGATAGTTCTCATTGTGGGAGTTGTGCAAGTGATCTTTAGATATGAGTTCACCATGGTTCCTTATATACACTAAGCCATGTTTTGGTTCATACTCATTCAAGACATTGAGTCATGTACGGGGTGTTCTCGGATATGGTGGAATGTGTATGAAGGATGTGAGTGGACCAACAAGGAATCGATTATTCCTAGTATGAGAAAATGTTATCCCATGTAATCTCTTCGATTGATGACTCAGGGAGTCTTTGATCAAAGCAGGATGAGATTAGAAGTGTGTTGACTCCACTAATTGATTTTGATGATAAGCAAAATAGTTAAGTATAATTTGAGGACTAATGATTTGCTTTAAGTGTGTTTTCATTGAAAAGATGCTCATAAAATTGGAAGAAGCCCGATTGTGTTGAAGAACAAAGTTTGAATGGAATGATTGCACAAAACAAGACTTGGACACTTAAAGAAATGGTTGAATGGATGACTAAGGCAAATAAAAACATGTTCCAATACTAGTTCAGCAATTTCTATACCTTTTTTGTTGATGTGTCGACTCAAGGTGTTGATACATGACATGATGTGTCGACACATGAAGATGGTGTGTCGACTCAGGCCAGTACGTAGCAAAATTTCAAATGGCACAGATGATGTGTCGACACATGGATCTTATGTGTCGACTCAAAGTGTCAACACATGGATCAATACATCACCTGAGAATTTCAAGCACAGAACATGCAGAAGTTGAAGGAATAGTTGATGTGTCGACACATGGACTTTATGTGTCGACTCAACTGAGAATGTGTCGACTCAGCTGATTTTTTCAGAGAATCTGAATAGAACATTTTGAACTTGTGTCGACTCAAGAAAAACATGTGTCGACCTAATGTGTCAACACATGAAGAGGAAGTGTCGACATATGGAGTTCTGACAATAGTAACGGCTAGTTTTTTCAAGCACAGAACTCTCCCAAATGCCCTCCAACGGTTAGTTTTTCAAGTATAACGGTTAGATTTTAGTTTTGGAGGCTTGGGAAGGTATATAAAGGCTCCAAATCAAATCAAGACAACAACTATTTATAAGTATTGAATATCCTTAAAGAGTTTAAAGAAAAAGAAGAGAGAAGAGCCTTAACTCCTATTCATTCAAAGCTCAACCACTCTCAAGCAAAGGGAAGCCTTCCAAGCATTCAAAGCTATCAAGTACATTGAAGATCATTCAATCTTGGGCATTTGAAAGGCTTCAACAAGAGCAAAGTAACACTACATCTAGCTACATCAACTTATTTGCTTTTTTATTGAAAGCTTATATTGGTTCTTTATTTCTCCATCTTATATCTTATAAGGGTTATTGGTTAGCCTATTGAAAAACCAAGTAAGATTTTTGGCAAGCCTTGAAAACTAATTAGGTTGGTGGTTAGCCTGCAAAACCACTAAGGTTCTTGGTTAGCCCGGAAAACCAAGAGAGGTTTTTGGTTAGCCTTGTGAAAACCAATTATGTTCTTGGTTAGCTCGTAAAACAAAGTGAGGTTGTGACTTCTGAGCCTTGTGAAAATAAGTCAGGTTTTGATTAGTGAGCCTGGAAAACTAATCAGCTGTAATCATTGGATTATAGTGAATTCCCAAGGAAATCTTGGGGAGTGGATGTAGGTGCATTGTTGGCACCGAACCACTATAGATTGTTGTGTTTGTGATTGCTTATTCTCTCCCTCCTTGCTCTTTATATTTTGCTTATTACTTTTAATTTCCGCTGCACTTTTACATTAGAGCATTGCACTTTAATTTTAGTACCTTGTTGTATTGAATTGCATATCTTGTCTCATGAAGTTTGCTACTTGTTTTATCAAGCTTAGCTTTAAATTTTTAGAGACCCAATTCACCCCCCCTCTTGGGTTGCTCTCTAGGCAACAAAGTGTTTTCTAATCAGTCATCAGTAGAGTCTTCATTATCAAATTGATATTTAAAATGACTAAGTTCTAGGATTTGATAATTATCCATATCCATCAATTATTCGGGATAAAGGGAGATCGAAAGATTGAATTGCACAGTAACTTTTTATTGAAGGGTATTTTGATACTTTTCATCAAATTCCTTATCTTCTGGATAGGCATGATACATTGCTAGATACCAATCATGTCTTGTAGGTTTTCATGAATAAATTTGATTAGATTCATGAGTCAATTCAAAAGATAGTTTGAATTGGCAACTTAGGTCAGCTAAATTTGACCTAATTAGATCAATCAGGTTTGATTGGAAAGAATTGGCTTCGACCTAGACCTACTGCTGGCTAGATGTGGAACCCAAATGGTCACACATATTAGAAAATTGGCCTAGGAAGTTAATTAGTATTTTATTAGGGTCATGGGATCTTAATTGGTTAGCTAGATTACTCACTGGCATGTGTAGGCTAACCTAACTCCTAACCCAATTGAATTGGGTCCATAAGGTTGCTTAATGGGCTAACCAATTTGAGGGAATCCTAGATTGGATTGAGTTCAAAGTAGAGCAGTAATTGTTTGGTTTTATCCAGATTTAATCAGCCTTTATCTATTTATTTGAAGAATCCTAAGTTGTAAGGACTTTTGGCACCAATTGGTTTTTGTGCTAGAATAAATGGGTGCAAAAAGGACCTAGAGTCCTTTTACTTTAAAGAATTGTTTCTAGATGAAACAAGGTGTCCCTAGCTTTATCCCATGTCCTAATGTCATGGCTTATTACTGATTAAAAGAAAGCTTGGGTGGTGAAGAAACATTGGTGCGCACATGAAGGGTTGCGTCCCTTCATGATAACCGCAACATTTAAAATCCAAGAGTCTTTCTCATTGAAGGAACTTGACTCTTGGATAAGCCACTTCATTTTCCATGCCATCTGAGAAGTCTATCAGCTAGTTAAGTGCCACATGGCATGAGGAGAAAAGGCATTTGGCATAGGAAGGGTCATGGCTTTTATAGGAATAGTCATGATGTTTCAAGATAAGACTCCTTCTTTATGAAGGGTCTTATTTGATCTATTGATTGACAAATCAAAGGCTGATGATGAGCCATAATTGGAACCTCCCCATCTCTTATAAATTGCCTTCAGTGTTTAGGCCAAAGGAATTATTATGAATCTGATTCCTTTCTTTCTAACACTTACACTCTGTCACACTATCCTTATCTCCTCCCTCCCTTGTTAGAACTTAGGTCTTGTCTTAAGACAAGTCCACCATTTTAAGATAAGGGTTTAGGAAGAGATTTAGCAAGTGATAAAGAGAGTTAAGAGAGGTTTTGGAGAGGGCTTAGAGTGCTCTATTGGAGGGCAAAGGTCTGAGCAAGGAAGGAGAGGCTGCCAAAGGAAGAAAGGCCAAAGTGAAGAGTCCCAGTGGTTTAAGAAACCTACTAAGGAGTGCTTTCTAGGATCAATTCATGTGTGGATCACCTCTGGAGGGCATGCACTTGTATGCCTAGTGGAAAGAAGAAGAAATTAGTATTCTAGGTATTCTTCCATACCCTAATTGAATGACTTGTTAATTGTAATGAATAAGGGATCTTGGGCTTAGGGTTTCAAGTTATTTGGAGTTTCAAAATGAAAATTTTGAAATCCATTCTTCTGTTGTGCCATCAAAACCCAATAGTGATATCAAAGCACCCTTATTTCATTCAATTAATGTTCCCTACAATTAGTAATGATTGCTTACTATGATATGTAGCAATGAATGATTGTTTAAAATACATTATGATATGTTATATCCTAGTAATTGCTTCGGATTAGGTTAGTCACCATGGCCATCCGGTCATAGGAGTTACTTAGGATTTCATGGCCCTCTCATCCCATTCAATTAGGTATCCTATGGCATGTTCGGGTGCCGCTGTGGCCATATTTCTTGAACAAGTGAGGTGAATGATTGATATTACAATCATGCTATGGTATGCATATTAGGGTTAATATGCTCGATTGTTGGAATGAATATCATGTCATATGATATGTTATATCCTAGTAATTTCTTCGAATTAGGTTAGTCACCATGGCTATCCGGTCATAAAAGCCAAGTAGGGTTTAAAGGCCCTCTCTTCCTATTCAATAGGGTCTCCTATGGCATGTTGGGGTGCTACTATGGCCATATCCAATGAACAAGTGAGGTAAATGGATTATTGCCATAATCATGCTATGTTATGCATATTAGGGTTTATATGTTTATATGATGTCATGTATATCATGTTTACTTTGGATGTGTTTGAGATCACTAAAAGCCCTCATAATTAAAATATTTAGTTATAGTGTAAGTTAGTCAAGGGGTAAAATTCATTTAGGATTATATGATTAAACCAATTGGTATCTAGGCAAGTGGTTCTGGGAAGGTAAAGGGCTTGAGGTTTTTAATTGGTTCCGTTGCCTGACCTGGCCAATTATTTTGGTGTCTCAGGAAAGCAACGGGGGGAACCCCTCATCTCTTCCACTTACTTGGCCAATTTGGCTATATCTGCACCTTAAATTGAATATGTCAATTGACTTAACACACTATAGTTTGCTTTCCTTCATGCTAGGTATAGTTCATATTAACAACTATAATAGGTTTGTTGTGTAACACAAGGCCTACTCTATTGTTAAATATAAATTATCTTAGTGCAATTTTTTGCTTTATAGCATGTTTGATAGTATTGCTTTGTTGTGTAACACAAAGACAATATTATTTGAACATGTCTACATGAAAATGAAGGGTCTGACTAAACTAAGACATTATAATTTGTTGTGTAACATAAGACTATAAGTATCTTTGAGGCAGTTCATTTATTGAGAATTGCATGGGTTCCAATTAGAAAGGAATTCCTACCTTTGAACTCATGAGTGTTTGTTATGTAACATAAGGCACTCATGAGGAATTGGGATCTCAACCCCACTAAAGAAACCTGGTTAGGTTTCTCGCTTACCATAGGTAAGGGTTATGGTATTCGAATAAAATAATGGGTGACATAATTAGATATAAAGTCCTTATCTAGTTATGAATGTCATCTTGAGTGGTCTGCTTATATTGTTCTTTATTAAACATAGGTTTTTATTATAGCTTCAAATTTATCACTCGGGACATCTTAGATGCTAATAAATTGACCAGTCCCAATTATGTGGACTGGTTGAGGAACTTGAGGATAGTATTAACTCAGGAGAAGCTTTCTTATATTCTTGATTCTTCGAATCCAGAGCCGATTGGAGAGGATGCTTCCGAGGAGGAAAGGGCCACACATAAAATGTGGCTAAGTGATAGCATGACTGTCAAGTGCATCATGTTGGCCTCAATGAGCAATGAGCTTCAGAGGCAACATGAAGAGATGGAACCTCAATCCATATTGCTCAATCTAAAGGAGCTTTATGGAGAGCAAAGTAGGGCTGCTCGGTATGAGATATTGAAGCAGTTGTTCCATGCATGCATGAGTGAGGGTTCATCAGTTCAAACCCATGTTTTAAAAATGATTGACTAATCACTCGATTAGGTCAATTAAGGTTTGTAATGGATGGTGAACTCAACCAGGACTTGATCCTGCAGTCACTCCATGATTCCTTCTCTCAATTTGTTCTAAATTATCATATGAACAAACTGAATACTTCTTTTCCTGAGCTACTTAACATGCTTAAGACAGCAGAGAGCCATTCTAAGGAAGATAAGGATCATCTTTTTCTTGTTGATGGGAATAAGAAATAGGCAACGAAGAAGGGTTTGAAAGAAAATTCAATCCTAAAAGAAGCATCCAAAAGAAGAAAAAAGCAAAGAAGGTTGTTAATGATGAAGCCTATTTCCATTACGACAAGCAAGGCCATTGGAAGAAATATTGCAAGATTTATCTTGCAAGTGTGAAGCAAGATGCTGGAGAAGCATCTAAAGGTTTGTACATGATACAAACAAATCTATCATTGAGTGCTTCTATTTCTAATTCATTGGTATTGAATACCGCATGTGGGTCTCATATTTGTAAGTCATTATAGGGACTCCATAGAATTAGAAGCTTGAAGAAAGGTGACTTCAAGCTATATGGCGCAAGTGGTGAAGCCATGTACGCTGAAGCTGTGGGCACCTATCTTCTATTATTACCTTCGGGTAATGTACTAAAGTTAGAAGATTGTTACTGTGTCCCAAATGTTGTAAGAAACATTACTTCTATACCCTTGTTATTACAACAAGGATTTGAAATAAGTGTAAATTGCAGTGGCTACTCTATTCTTCATTCTAATAAAATATTTGGATATGGTTATTTTATCAATGGCCTTTTAACTTTAGAACTCAATGATACAATATTACTTGTTGATAATAAGAAGAGAAAGAGAGATAATGTCAATGTCACATTTATCTGGCATCGCCGATTAGGTCATATAAGTGACTCAAGGATAAACAAGTTAGTCAAAGATAATTACTTTGACCCTTATGATTTTCAATCATTAGAAACTTCTGAGTCTTGTCTCATAGGTAAAATGACCAAGTCTCCATTCACTGGACATGGAGACAAGGTAACTGAATTATTAGGTCTTGTACATACTGATGTATGTGGACCTATGACAACTTAGGCCAGAGGTGAATACTCTTATTTCATCACGTTTATAGACTTATCTAGGTTTGGATATGCATATCTGATGAAATACATGTCTAAAGCCTTTGATAAGTTTAAAGAGTATCAAAGTATGGTTGAGAAATAAATTAGACATAGTATTAAAATTCTTCATTCTGATCAAGGAGAAGAATACTTGTCTAAGTGAGTTTCTAAACCATTTTAAAGACAAAGGCATAATCTCTGAATGGACTCCTTCTTATACACCCTAATTAAATGGTGTGGTAGAAAGGAGAAATTGCACCTTGTTAGACATGGTGAGGTCCATAATGAGCTTCACAGATCTTTCCATTTCCTTCTATGGATATGCCCTGGAAATTGCTACTTAAGTTTTGAACAGGGTACCATCAAAGTCAATGACTAGCACTCCATATGAGATATGGAATGGCAAAACACCAAATCTTAAATACTTGAAGATTTGGGATTTCTATGCTTATGTCAAGAATAACTTTGGATATAAGTTAAGTGTTAGGGCAGATAAATGCAAGTTCATTGATGTTGGCATGGAGTCCCTGGATCGGCCGGTCGGAGCCGCTGCGTCGTAGGACCGCACCCTGGTTCACCTGCAAAACAGGTCCCTTGCCGGAGTTGTTCCGGCGAAGGACACTCCGATGACTAAGTCAGTGGCGGATTCCAGCCACAGAATGGGGAAGATGTCGAGAGTGGGAGAGAAAAAGAGTTCTTGGAGATTGAAAGTGTATGTGTGCGAGATTATTCACGCGTACCTCTTGAGCCATCCTTTTTTTATCCATATTTAAATGATGGCCTCCGGTCTGTGGCCCGCTCTTTACCCGAAGATCATGGGGATCCAATCTCTCCCATGATTAGCGATCGTGGGTTGTCAATAAGCGGTTCAGGCTAGATCGGAGGCATGGCCACAGGAATTGCGTGCCATAATCATGGCATGATGAGTGTCGATTGTAACCGTTGGTTACAGTTTTCTTTTTGGAATAGATTGTGATTCAAGCTTCAGGTTTCTCTTTGCATGGGCCGAAGGCTTGGTATTTTCCCGAGGCCGGAGATCATGTCTACGGCGGGGACCGAAGTTCGTGTCTTCAAAAGTCGATGAGTAGTTCAGACTTCGACCGGGACCGAAGGTACTACCCGAAGGACTGGCCTTCGGATGTTGTAGTTCGATGTGAAGCCTTGAGTTGCTTGCGGTTGGCCTTCGCATAGTCCGAAGTCTGTAGGCCAGAGAACCGGGGCTTCGATAAGTCGAACCGGAGCCTGGTTCGTAGCTGAACCAGGATATCCCAACAGTTGGTTATTTTAAAGAGGGTATTGGATACCTCTTTTATCATACTATTGAACAAAAGGTATTTGTTAGTAGACAAACTATATTCTTGGAGCAAGAATTTATCCAAAAAAGAAGTAGCGGAACAACACTTGAACTTAGTGAAGTTCAAAACTGATAACCAATCCCTGAAGAGTCTTCAAATGAAATTTCTCAAGCAAAGGTTCTTGTTGATTAGGAATAGCTACAACACACACCTCCTTTCTAAAGGTCATAGAGGGTACGGGGTGCACCTCTCAGATATAGATTTTTCATTAATAATGACAATGAAGCTAGTATCATTCAGGATGATGATCCTGTGACCTATATGGAAGCTATCGAGAGTAGTGACTCTGATAAATGGCTAAATGCCATGAAATTTGAAATGGACTCCATGTATTCCAATCAAGTTTTGACCTTGATAGATCCACCTGAAGGAGTTAACCCAATAGGATGTAAATGGGTCTTCAAGAAGAAGATTGGAGCAGATGGCCAAGTAGATACCTACAAGACCAGGCTAGTGGCAAAAGATTTCAGACAAAAATATAGTATTTACTATAATGAAACATTTTTACCAGTATTAATGTTCAAGTTCATCAAGATTTTGCTTGCAATAACAGCAAACTATGATTATGAAATCTGGCAGATGGACGTAGAGACTGCTTTCCTTAATGGATATCTTGAGGAAGAAGTCTATATGTCATAACCAAAATGGTTTGTCTCAAGTGGGAGACCAAACAAAGTATGCAAATTAAAAAAATCTATATATGGATTAAAGCAATCATCAAGGAGTTGGAATATCCATTTTGATGAAGCAATTAGAGAATTTGGTTTCACTAAATTTGTGGATGAACCTTGTGTGTATAAAAATATAAATGGGAATGCAATTGTCCTTTTTTTTGGTTCTGTATGTCAATGACATACTTATCATTGGGAATGATATCCCAATGTTACAATCGATCAAAACTTGGCTATCATCAAAGTTTTCCATAAAGGATCTGGGAGAGGCATCCTATATATTAAGGATTAAGATCTATAGAGATAGATCTAAGAGGATGCTAGGCTTATCCCAATCCAGGTACATTGACTTAGTGTTGAAGAGATTCAACATGGATGGTAGTAAGAGGGGTTACTTACCTATGAGTCAAGGCATACATCTCTCCAAGAAAATGTCTCCTAAGACATCAGAAGAGAGAAACGATGGCTACATTTCCTTATGCTTCGGCTATAGGATCGATTATGTATGCCATGTTATGTATCAGGCCTGATGTTGCTTATGCCTTGGGCATAGTGAGCAGGTTCCAAGCATATCCAGGAGAGGATCATTGGAAAGCTATGAAAAATATCCTTAAGTACCTAAGAAGGACTAAGGATTTTTTTTTCCATATGATGGATCAGATTTAAAACTAGAAGGATATATATATTCTAGTTTTTAATCAGATCCAGATGATAACAAATCCATATCAGGGTATGTCTTCACCTTATATGGTGGTATAGTGAGTTTGAAGAGTATAAAGCAGCAAACTATAACTAACTCAGTTACTGAGGTAGAGTACATTGCTGCAAGTGAAGCCATAAGGAAAGCTGTGTGAATAAAAAAATTCATCATGGAATTGGCATGTTTCCTACTATAGAATAACTGGTGTCACTTTATTGTGGTAACACCGGAGTTGTTGTGCAAGTTGAGGAACCAAGGTCTCTTAATAAGCCCAAGCACATCCTAAGATGCTTCCACCTCATTCAAGGACAAGATGTTTCATCAAACGAGTATATATAAAGAACAATATAGTAGACCCATTCACTAAAGTACTACCCTAGCAATAGTTTGATCGCCACTTAGAGTGTATGGGTATAAAATACAAGGGTGATTGCCTTTAATGATAGTGGGAGATTAAAAAAAAAGTTCTCTAAAAGCCAATCTTTGTAAGGGCATTTTTGTAATCTTCCAACTCTTGTATGACATTATTGTTTTAGTAAAAGGCGTTTTTGTTTCATCATACCGCTACATCTTATTTAAACATTATTATGAATTCCATAGATTAGAGCAAAGGAATTAGGGTTATGGTGAAGATCATAATGGTGAACCTAAGTCTGTTGACCCTCGGAATGATTTTGATGATAACAAAACATTGGAGCATGCATTTGGTACTAACTACTTTCAAGTGTTTTATAAGTTTTTGTAGGATGATTTGAATGAACAACCACTCCTCCTACAGTTCTGAAATTATTGATGTATGTAAAGATTATTTTTTGAAAAAGTATCATGTAGTGTAGAGCCCAAAGAAAAATCACTTGTGTATTCATGAAAATGGGCCAATTCAATGTAATTTTTCAAGTTTAAATTACTTTGTTCAGGCTTCGAAAGAGCTTGAAAATCTTTGAAGTTGGTTAGAAGCCTTTGAAAGAATTCTAGAGAAGTTTGGAAGGTTTTTGGCAAAACCAATCACTCGAGTCGACTCAAAGCAGAAGAGCCGATTCAATTTCTAGCACGACACAGAGTTTTCTAGCACTCATACAACCGACCCAACTCGAGAGTGAAGAGCCGAATCAGGCATAGTTCAATTTCTGAAGTACTGAGAATTCGAGCAACTCCTCCAAAGTTTAGAAAAATCAGTTCTGAGAAAATCAATCAGGTAAGTCGACTCGAGAGTGAAGAGTTGACTCGCCTAAAGTTCAATTTATGAAGGACCGAGAATCCGAGCTGACTCGCCCCATCCAAGTCGACTCGAATCCCTATTTCAAGTGCATAACAGCTAGTTCAAGAACTATCTTTTTGAATCAAAAAAGTGCTCCAACGGTCATTTTTTGAATCCCAACAGTCTACAACGGATATATCCACTTGGAATCAGTTCATGACTGTAAGATGTATGCCCTGAAAGCCAAGTTGGCTTGACACATTTTAATATTTAGGGCATGAACTTTATACTTAATCTTTCTTATTAATAAAAGGACATTAGTTTCATTCATATTGATGTGTCTATGAATCGTCCATGGAGTTAATGGGCAATGACACATATTCTCAAGAGTTGAGAATCTGAGGCATGTGTCTTTATAGATTAACTCCTAAAAGCTTCCGATTGTTGGAATATCACAAGGACGGTGATTGATCTGTTAAAATCGGTGCACAGATCACTTATCTTTCTAGGTAGATGAGTCTTTGACCTACAATGTGGTGACACTGGAGTGAGAGTGCAGGTAGTTTATAGCCATCAACGGTACTGAGCATGACCAAGTACAGGAAATTATACGGATGACTACTCACTCGTCGATAATTTCCTGATACTGTAGCCATGTGACTAGTTCTTTGGCCTAGAGTGTCTCGGCTATTCATAATAAAGTTGTTGTAGTTTGACAGCCCAATCACATGATTCCTATCTATACGAGACCTTGCGGTCTTCGTTGGCTACAATAAGTTTATTGTAGAAGTAGGGTATTCACTTGTAGGGATCTATTAACCTTAGTAGTAAGGATAATCCTATATAGCTTAATGAGACTAAGTTCAGAAGTCTATGGCCATAGTAAGGTGATAATGAAAAGATATTTTCATTAGTATGATAATTGGACATGAGTCGATTAAGTTAAGCATATGACTGATGGATTTGAAAAGTATCCGTAACCAACATCATGTCAGGATTTTTGATAGAGGAAGCAAATCACATGGTAACTACACCTAGGAGTTCCAATCTTATTCTGTTGGGTTGCCATTATATACTGCTAGGTATCACTGGTGGATTGTGAGAGCCCATTAGGATCATTCTCAGATCGATGATCTTGATTAAGGTTGAGCTGAAATTGTTTTAGTCCATCGAAAGGAGTTTTGATGATGTATAATGGAGATTATAACATGTCTCATTACCAGATAGAATAGGACCTGAGGAGTCACACACATTAAGAGTTCAAGTAACCAATCAGCAAATCAATTTGGACCTAATTATAAGTGTTACAATTAAGATTTGACCTAATTAATTATGGATTAGTTGTTAATTGAATTAAATCATATTTAATTTGATTTTAATTGAGCCTAATCTAGTTGGGTCCATAATTTTTTTGAAATGGGTTCAATTGGGTTTAATCTGGCTTCAATTTTTGTGTCAAATCTATTTCATTTGGACCATGAGTCAGAGTCCAGTTAGACTGGGACTCTCTCTCCCTATCACTCCCTCTCTCTCTCTTCTTCTCCATATGCCAACCATGTGGGGCCCAAGCATTTGGGCAACAAAGATAGATGGCATGAATACTAGATGGCGCTAATCTATTTTGGCATGGAAGAATATGAGAAGGAGTCCTTCTCATTCACTCCTCTTAATTTTGAATTGAAATATTTCCACTGAATTAATGTTAGCATGAAAAACCAAGAGGGCACTAATCCTATTTTAGCATGGAGAATTGGAGAAGTGTTTGTGTGACAAAAAAAGAGGTGCAAAAGTGTTTTGGCATGAGAAAATAAGAGAGGGAGAAGTCCTTCTATTTTACTCCATTCTAGCTAGTTTATTTTGGACTCTATCCTTTGGGTTTTGGGTTAGATTGGACTCTAGTCTTTTGCCTTCAAGGGGTAGGAGAACTAATCTATAAAAGGAGGAGAGGGGGTGGGCGTCCAAGACTAATTTCTCTTTGGGTGTGTGAGGTGCTTCTTCCTTGTGAGGCATAGAGATTCTCTCTATCCCTTGTGTGAGGTTTGAGTCCTTCTCTTCAAGAGTGTTGAGAGGTCTTCTAAATAAGAGGGAAAAGAAAGTATGAGATCTAATGGTCTTGCATAGTCTAATTTGCAAGATAGAAGCCAGAAGCCAGTTTAGATATGGATCGGCATGATTTTTAAAGTGGATGATTTGCTGAAAGAGGAGAGGATTGTAAGGATCTAGCAATCCAGTGCCTTCTATGACTTGGTTATGAGAGCTCTGTGTGGATACTAGCAGAGGTCGGGCGATTGCGCCGCTCCGGTAGAATCCCGGTTTGAAAAGCGGATCGGCACATTTTCAGAGCAGGCTAGGATAGCGATCCAGGTAAATATTTTATGCTTAAAATAATTTTATTTTCAGATCTAATATTTTTTTCATATATTATAGCATGTTAGAAATTTATGATGAATAAGTTAGATTTATTTAAAATTACATTATTAGATATAAAATATTTTTATATCTACTTTCGCTGTATTATGCTTTTGATGCCTGATTTATTGTAATTTACTGTTCCTGGGAGAATTCTAATAGTGGTATCAGAGCCACGGTTCTCCTTTCTTTGACATGCATGGATAATGGTGGGAACACCAGAGTCCAAAATAAGACAGAGGCTTCTCAACCCTCTGTGGATCAATTAGCAGCATCAGAGTCTATTTGTAATAAAGATTTAGTCCATCTGAGTTGTTATTTTATCACTTGAGTCCTTTACTAGTAGCTCATGTTGAGCTAGACTTCTTCCTGTGTCCTGTACATGTCAGTCCAAGTACAATAGAAGACCAAGCAAGTCCAAGTGGAGACCAACCCAACTGAAGACATGAAGACCATGGAAGGCCCAGTAGAAGAAATCAGATTATGGGATTTTGTGAGATACCATAGGATCCAAGATGTCTTCTGAAAATCTTGATTACTTGCAGATGCCCTCTAGATGCTAGAGTATATTCGTAGACCAGGGCATCCATGATTTCAGAGGTCCACCTGCATCCTATCCCAAAGAAATCAAGCCCAGGTGCCAAGCCCAAGCCCTTAAGAAGGAAGATACCAGGGAATATTCCTGCTGCCTAGCTACCAGGCCACCCCAACTTCCAAAGACCCAAGCCCATGCACCCAAACCCCTTTGGGCCAGCCCCGTACTGCTCTTAGAAGCCTAACACGCCCCCCTAGGCATCCTTGGAGTGTTGACCAAGTCAAGAGAGGAGGAGAGAGTTTTTAGGGATTTTTCTCTACCAAGCTTTCCTTATTTTTCTAGCTAGAGTTGGATGGGGATTCAAACTCCTATGTAATGTCTCTTTTAACTTAACTTGGGGGCCAAGACTATGAGTCTATTTAAAGAACCCTAGTCTCTTATATGAGAATTGACTTTGATATATGAAATATACTTGAGTTCTCCGCAATTGCTTTGTGCTACCTTGCTTTGTGCTTAAGGGGTTTATTGGTGTCTTCTTCTTCCCGGTGTTGCAACTGACTCCAGCCTTTATCCAAGCTTCCTCTTCCCACGCCCTTTCTGCCTTGTTTCTAAGATTTTCTTGTGTTTTTTACCTTGCTTTATCACCCTTGATGGTTGTTTGCAGGTCCCCGAGTTCTTACGAATCCAACGACTCCAACCGGGCCGCAGTCGGACCACCGAGCAGAAAGCCGGGAATCCGTGGGTCTCTGGCTTGGTTTTCTAGATTGCATCCATCGAGGATGAGTCATCTCTTCACTCCAATCTTCATTAGGTGCTTCAGATATTGCCAGGTACAACCCCTCTGCCACCAGTAGTTTTATTGAAGATGAATGAGCCCAACCGAGTCTTCTCAGCCTCGACGGTCCTCTTTCTTTTGCTCTTTTGGTCCTATTATGCATGCTGTAGCCTCTTATTTTTATATAAAACCTTCTACATTGTTCCTTAATCTGCTCTTCGGGATTAATCATCCAACTTAATTTAAAACATACAAAAAAATTATTGCATGCATACAGGTCCCGCGTCAATTTGGTATCAAAGCCTGTTTGGGCTCGGTTCTCTTTGGATACTCGGATCGAGTGCTTCACCATGGCCGTCTGGTCATAAGAGATTATTAGAGCTTTGAAACCCTCTTTCCCAATTGACAGGATCTCCTATGGTGGTAGGGGTGCCACTGTGAATTGGCTCGTGAAGAAGAATACAAGGAGTTCTTAGGATTTTCATTTTCGGCCCTTTTTAAATATACACTATTTTTTTAATTGTTTCTCCCTAATCAGAACTCCAAAAATTCTGATTTTTATATTTTTGGATTCAAATTAATTCAAAGTATTTTACAAGATTTTTGCAAATTTTATTTCGATCTGTGCAGTCTCTGCAAGCCAAAATATAGCTTGTATATTTTTGGCTCTATTTTTCAACAAGATAATTTTGGAAGATTTAGGGTTTTGTTTAGCATCTCTTTTACATATCTTTTATTTTTATCATATTTCCTGTATATTAGAGCATAATTTGCAAATATCTTCTATTTAAAAAAATTTCCAAAAAAAAAAATTACATATGTAAAAGCTACCAAAAAATACTTAAACCCTAATTTTGCATCATCTGCCTGCCATCATCGCATAAATAATCTTTAAGGGCACTCTTACTATGTCAGATGGGGAGAGGATTTGATCACCTCTCCTTAGCCCAAAACCATATCCCCTGCATTCGGTCCCAAGCCTAACTTAAAATCTATTAGACTTAATTTGCCCTAGTGGGCTAGGGACACCAACTGGTCAGGTCCGGTTTAAGTGTTAGATCACTGTGTCATGCTAACTTGTGTGTGCCTTGTGCTTAGTATCTAGAATGGTGGTTCAAGGATTCAGTCCTGAAGGGCTTGTGAGCTAGTCTGCCTACCTGGCCAATCTCTGATTGGTGTCTAGGATTGGCAATCAGGAACCTAACACTCCCCTTACACCTGCCTAGCTGAGTACATGATTACTATAGGCTAGTTTGCCACCCTGATTGAGCATCTAGTTTTGGACTCTAGGTCTAAGGAGCTGTAGTCGGTCGGATCGAGTCTTGCATGAGTACTAGATTAGGAGCATCATATCATCCACCATCTCCACCTTTGGCTGAACCCATGGATAACTTTGAAGCCCAAATGAAAGCCCTTACTGATCAACTAGCCCAATCCTTTACTCAGCTGAATCAGAGGTTTGACCAGATGGAGAATAGGATAGGGACCCTAGAGAAAACCCGTAGGACCCAGACTAGATCCAAATCTGAGCCACCTTTACCCACACTATCCAAATTATATGAACATAGATCCTATGCACCCTCTCCCTATAAGCCTAGTATACCTACAACCTATAGATCTTATGACTCCAAATCCTATGACTCTAGAACCTATGAGCCTATATCCCATTAGCCATTAGACCCAAGATCCATAGAGCTGAACCTAAATCCTATGACCCCAGATCCTATAATTCAATGGCCCATAGATCTGCGCCCTTGTCCTATGAGCCCAGAGAGCCCATAACCCCTAGGTATCAACCTAGTACTAGTCAAGTTTCTCCTAGTCAACTTGAACTCCATAAGATTAGTACCCCTAAATATGAGCCCAGTAGTAAGCCACTACCCCTTAGGCAACCTTAACCTCCTAGGATTATTGCCCATTATCAGAAACCATGACCTAGCCAATTTTTCCTTAGCCGACCTTCCCTTACCATCTCTTTGATTGACAAGGCTTACATTAACGTGGAAGTGTATGAAGCTGATGTGAACTTAGTGGATTAGTATGAGGGAGAAGAGGAGATACCCCTATAAGACCTAGAATTAGTAGACCCCATAGGTACCCAGGTCGAAATCAATCTAGAGCTAGCTAACCCTGACCATGCCCAGATTGAACCATCAGTAGAGGACCAATTAGAGGAAGAGAACTTTGATACTAGGATTTTACCTGAGGAAAAACTAGAAAATGGTCTAATTGTAGAGCCTAGTCCTAAATTCCATGAACTAGAAGACTTTATTGAGGATTTGGCTTACTTAACCCATTGCCCTCAGGATGACTCCCTTCCTTCCATTCCTATTGAAGATCTCTTCCCAGAAATTGTTGACCCATCCTTCGATAGCATGGACCTTTTCTTGCCCATAGATATACCACAACCTCATAAGGTTAGCCTCATTAGTATAGGATTAGTCCCTAACATGCCTTCTTTTATCCTACTTTATCCAACTAACCTTGAACCTTTTTCCCTACCCTACCAGACTAATTCTGAATCCTCTTCCTATTTTTTGCCCTTTCCAGACACCTCCAGCATTTTTAGGATCATTAGATTGCATTTAGTTGAAATTAGCATACTGCATGCATTCATTACGCATGTTAGGTTTGCATTATACTTCTGGCATACCCTATGGAATTTGCTAGGAGCCCATTGTAAGTTTTCATGTGCATGTCAAGCTAGGATCAAACCTAGAGAACCTATAATCTCTTAGGTTTAGGTCCAAAGAGTTCAATAAAATTTCCTTCGATAGAAATACATAGTTGAGTCTGTTAGGTGTAGTTTGAGTCCTTTGCATCACCTGTTAGGAGTTTTCATATGCCCAGCATGTTTACCACCTGCACTAATTTTGAAAGAAATTGGCTAATTCCTGAAGAAGGGCCAAGGAATTTGATGTAGTGGATTCTATCTTGGTTAGGCTTAGGCCTAAAAAGAAACTTCATGCTCACGAAGCCGGACCTTTTAGAGTGATAGAGAGGGTTGGACCAAATGCCTATGTGTTAGATTTGCCTTCAGATTTGGGCATTAGTTCTACCTTCAATATTATAAACCTAGTTGAGTACAGGGAACCGGCAACGATACCTAGTGAGGTTTTTGGACCTATTCGTTTACATTGTGAGTGACCCTAACCCAGAGTGTCCACCAATAAATTGGCCTAAGAGAGGAGAACAGATCGAGTGTATCCTGGACGATCAAGCCATAACGACCCGGGGCCAAGGCTATCAAAGCTACCTAGTTCAATGGCAAGGCCGGCCAGAGTCGGACGATTCATGGATTTCTTGAGAGGACTTGCATCGCCTCAACCCATACCTCCTCGAGAGATATATGAGCCAGCCTGATCTTCACTCGACAGGGTCGAGTTCCTCCCATCCCGGGAGAATTGGTGGGGACACCAGAGGCACCAAAATAAGATAGAGGCTTCTCAACCCTCTATGGATCAATTAGTAGCATCAAAGTTCATTTGTAATAAAGATTTAGTCCATCTGAGTTGTTATTTTATCACTTGAGTCCTGTACTACTGAGCTCATGTTGAGCTAGTCTTCTTCTTGAGTCTTGTACATGTCAACCCAAGTACAAGAGAAGACCAAGCCAGTCCAAGTGGATACCAACCCAACTGAAGACATGAAGACCATGGAAGGCCCAGTAGAAGAAATCAGATTTTGGGATTTTGTGTGACACCATAGGATCCAAGATATCTTCCGAAAACCCTGATTCCTTGCAGATGGCCTTTAGATGCCAAGATTCCCTTCCAGATGCTAGAGTATATTTATATACCAGGGCATCCATGATTCCAGAGGTCCACCTGCATCCTAGCCCAAAGAAATCAAGCCCAGGCACCAAGCCCAAGCCCTTAAGAAGGAAGATACCAGGGAATATTCCTACTACGTGGCTACCAGGCAACCCCAACTTCTAGAGACCTAAGCCCATGCACCCAAACCCCTTTGGGCCAGCCCCTTGCTGCTCTTAGAAGCCCAACACGCCCCCTTATGCATCCTTGGAGTGTTGACCAAGTCAAGAGTGGAGAAGAGAGTTTTTAGGGATTTTTTTCTACCAAGCTTTCCTTATTTTTCTAGCTAGAGTTGGATGAGGATTCAAACTCTTATGTAATGTCTCTTTTAACCTAACTTGGTGGCCAAGACTATGAGTCTATTTAAAGGACCCTAGTCTCTTATATGAGAATTGACTTTGATATATGAAATATACTTGAGTTCTCCACAATTGCTTTGTGCTACCCTGCTTTGTGCTTAAGGGGTTTATTGGTGTCTTCTTCTTCCCGGTGTTGCAATTGACTCCAGCCTTCATCCAAGCTTTCTCTTCCCATGCCCTTGCTGCCTTGTTTCTAAGATTTTCTTGTGTTTCCTACCTTTCTTTATCACCCTTGATGGTTGTTTGCAGGTCCTCGAGTTCCTACGAATCCAACGACTCCAACTGGGCCACAATCGGACCACCGAGCAGAAAGTCGGGAATCCGCGGGTCTCTGGCTTGGTTTTCCAGGCTGCATCCATCGAGGATGAGTGATCTCTTCACTACGATCTTCATTAGGCACTTCAGACATTGCCAGGTACATCCCCTCCACGGGTCTTTGGCTTGGTTAGATTTGACTCTGGTCTTTTGCCTTCAAGGGGTAGGAGAACTAATCTATAAAAGGAGGAGAGGGGGTTGGCGTCCAAGACTAATTTTTCTTTGGGTGTGTGAGGTGCTTCTTCCTTGTAAGGTGTAGAGATTCTCTCTCTTCCTTATGTGAGGTTTGAGTCCTTCTCTTCAAGAGTGTTGAGAGATCTTCTAAATAAGAGGGAAAAGAAAGTAAGAGGTCTAATGGTCTTGCATAGTCTGATTTGCAAGATAGAAGCCAGAAGCCAGTCTAGATACGGAACAGCATGATTTCTAAAGTGGCTGATTTGCTGAAAGAGGAGAGGATTGTAAGGATCTAGCAATCCAGTGCCTTCTATGACTCGGTTATGAGAGCTTTGTGTGGATACCAGCAGAGGTCGGGCGATTGCACCACTCCGGTAGAATCCCGATTTGAAAAGCGGACTGGCACATTTTCAGAGCAGGCTAGGATAGCAATCCAGGTAAGTATTTTATGATTAAAATAATTTTATTTTTAGATCTGATATTTTTTTCATATATTACAGCATGTTAGAAATTTATGATGAATAAATTAAATTTATTTATAAATTACATTATTAGATATAAAATATTTTTATATCTACTTTCGCTGTATTACACTTTTGATGCCTAATTTATTGTAATTTACTGTTCCGGGGAGAATTCCAATAGTGGTATCAGAGCCATGGTTGTCCTGTCTTTAACATGCATGGATGATGGTGGGGACACCAGAGTCTCCAAAATAAAACAGAGGCTTCTCAACTCTTTGTGGATCAATTAGTAGCATCAGAGTCCATTAGTAATAAAGATTTAGTCCATCTGAGTTGTTATTTTATCACTTGAGTCCTGCACTAGTCAACTCATGTTGAGCTAGTCTTCTTCCTGAGTCCTGTACATGTCAGCCCAAGTACAAGAGAAGACCAAGCTAGTCCATGTGGAGACCAACCCAATTGAAGACATGAAGACCATGGAAGGCCCAGTAGAAGAAATCAGATTTTGGGATTTTGTGTGACACCACAGGATCCAAGATGTCTTCCGAAAACCCTAATTCCTTGCAGATGCCCTCTAGATGCCAAGATTCCCTTCCAGATGCTAGAGTATATTCATAGACCAGGGCATCCATGATTCCAGAGGTCCACCTGCATCCTAGCCCAAAGAAATCAAGCCCAGGCACCAAGCCCAAGCCCTTAAAAAGCAAGATACCAGGGAATATTCCAGCTACCTGGCTACCACGCCACCCCAACTTCCAAAGGCCCAAGTCCATGCACCCAAACCCCTTTGGGCCGGCCCCTTACTACTCTTAAAAGCCTAACATGCCCCCCTAGGCATCCTTGGAGTGTTGATCAAGTCAAGAGAGGAGGAGAGAGTTTTTAGGGATTTTTTTCTACCAAGCTTTCCTTATATTTCTAGCTAGAGTTGGATGGGGATTCAAACTCCTATGTAATGTCTCTTTTAACCTAACTTGGGGGCCAAGACTATGATTTTTTTTAAAGGACCCTAGTCTCTTGTATGAGAATTGATTTTGATATATGAAATATACTTGAGTTCTCTACAATTGCTTTGTGCTACCCTACTTTGTGCTTAAGGGGTTTATTGGTGTCTTCTTCTTCCCGGTGTTGCAATTGACTCCAGCCTTCATCCAAGCTTCCTCTTCCCATGCCCTTACTACCTTATTTCTGAGATTTTCTTGTGTTTCCAACCTTGCTTTCTCACCCTTGATGGTTGTTTGCAGGTCCTCGAGTTCTTACGAATCCAACGACTCCAACCGGGCTACAATCGGACCACCGAGCAGAAAGCCGGGAATCCTCAGGTCTTTGGCTTATTTTTCCAGGCCGCATCCATTGAGGATGAGTGATCTCTTCACTACAATCTTCATAAAGCACTTCAGACATTGCCAGGTACATCCCCTCTGCTACCAATAGTTTTATTATAGGAGAACTAGCCCTAACCGAGGCTTCTCAGCCTCGGCGATCCCTCTTTACTGCTTTCTTAGGTCCTGATCTGCATGCGTAGCTTTTAAAATTCATATAGAATTATCTACATCATATTTTGATCTGATATTCGGGATTTAACCACCTCATCCAACCCCTAAAATACAAAAAATTAATTGCATGCATATTAGTTCCGCATCATATGAGAATCAGATCTGAAACATATTCAAATCGAAAAGATAGATGTTGATTGAATCAAATCTATGCTGAATATGAGATTGATCTAGCATAGAATTGTTTTGCTTTGAAAACTATTTTCAAAATTAAAATCATAATTTTCAGATATGAAATTAAATTTAATAATCTGAAATTTAATTGATCAAAGGTTGCACAAAGTGATATAAGGTTGTCCTGCTATAAGGTTTACCCCCTATAGTGCAAAGGTTGTCCTACTTTGATATATACCTGGTTTTGAAAAAGGGTTTTGATCAATTTATGATTACATTTGTTGATGTATGTGATGCACCAAATTAGGGTTTAGATCTTAAATTTGATTCATGATCATAAGCCATTAATATCATTAGTTGAACCTATTTTAAAATTGATTTGATCAAAAAATTAAATAGGTGAATGAGGGTTTGGGTTGAACAAATTAGGTCGAGTCACCTTTAAATTATTTTTAGATGATGTCTGGTTAGATTGATTCATCTGATTGTGAATCAATAAGTTAAGACCTAATTTGGCTAAATGATGAGCCCAGATTATTAGATTGACCTAATTTAATCTTATCAATCAATTGGTGTCTAAGGAAGATTTTGATCATGGTTTTTAATTAGGGCTAACTCTTTCACAACCAACTAGTTTGGTGGAAAGAGGGTATATGGCACAACCCTCCCTTGTATCAAGCTGACCTAGCCAATTTGGTTTATTAAGTTTTCAATATGGTCACTTTTGATTTGAGTTCACCCATGCTAACTATTTTAAGTCAGACATGAGATTGTGCTGACTTGATGTAATTGGTCAGACATGATTTGGTTGATCAATTTAGAAGAAACCTGAACCTAAGCTTTCCATAAACATTAAGTCTTAGGTCTTCCACTATTGTAGGTGTGTGGGTGTCCTACTAGTGTTGATTATTCTCGACTAGTTATAGTGGTCTAGTTGCATGGAAAAGACACAACCATCCTATTAAGCATGAGATGTTGCTACGCACTGATAGGGTTGGGCCCAATAAATGGGCATGTTGAGGGACTTAATGATGGCTTTGTCTAGCAGGAATTGTGGGCCTGATTTAACTAATGATTGGACCAATAAATGGGTGGTTGAGGTTCCATGATTTAGAGACCAAGATGCTACAATTTGTATTAGATACATTGGACAAGAGTTGGCCACTTATTGGTATAGCATGTTACCAATAATCGGGCATGGTGAGGTGCTACACATCGATGGGACCATAGTACCCACTAGAAACCTAGAGTCACAGGATTTTTGCATCTCCACGTGCAGTGTGTGAGATCCAAAAAAATTATGGGAGTTTTAAAATTATTTATTAAAGACCCTAGAATAATTTTTATAATTAAGTATAAGGCATCTAATTTGAATCTTCTACTCTTATAGTTAACCATGTCAGCTTCAAATCCCTTAGCCTGTATTTTAGAGACAAACTGACTTGTAGACCTTAATTTCAAAGATTGGTTGAGAAACATCAAAATTGTTTTGAGTTCTGGAAAGTTGGGCTATGTGCTTGACCAGGAACCCCCTGTCTTACCTAACCATCCAAATGATCATCAGATGACTGCATATGAAAAATGGATGGAAGATGATAATAAGGTTAAGTGTTACATGTTGGCCTCAATATCAAATGAATTGTAAAGCCAACATGAGGATATGCCAACTGCTAAATCGATTCTAATTCATCTACAAGAGTTATATGATGAACAAAGTTGAATTGCGCGCTTTGAGATATCGAAAAGGCTTTTTAACAACAAGATGCTGGAAGGGTAGTCAATCCATGATCATTGTTTGATAATGATTAAGGACATCAAATGATTTGAGAAGCTGGGAATTCCTATTCACAAGGAGCTTCAGGTGGATTTGATCCTTCAGTCCTTGACTAGTTCATATGCTCAGTTTGTTATGAACTATAATATGAACAAGTTAAATTACACTTTACCTATATTATTGAACATGTTGGTAAGCAATGAGGGAATCCTAAAGAGTTCATGGGGCTCTGTTTTCTTTGTGGAGCAGTCTTCCTCCAAAAAAAGTCTACTTGGAAGAAGAAACCTGCAAAGAAGCAAAAAAAGGAGAACAAATAGAAGAAGAAGGTCACTCCAAAGAAAGCCAAGGTTAGCAAAAGAAAATGTTTCCACTGCAATATAGATGGCCACTGGAAAAGAAATTATCCTTTTTACCTATAAAGCTTTAAAAAATAGGAGGATGCACCTTCTGAAGGTAAGTCCACACTCATTATTGAATCTAACCTAACGGTTTAATCTACTTCTAGTTGAATTTTAGACTCTAGCTCTAGTGCTCATATATGCATTTCAATGCAGGGCCTGGAAAAAAGTAAAATGCTAAGAGAAGATGAGATGGTCCTATATATCAGAAATAGAGCAAAAGTTGCTGCTCAAGCCATTGGATCAAATTCTCTGGTATTACCTTTAAGATTTAGATTAGTACTTAGTGACTGTTATTTTATGCCTAGAGCTAGTAGAAATTTGATTTCTATCTCTATGCTAGCACAGGAAGGATTTGAATTTACATTCAATAAAGACTTTTGTAGTATTTATTTAAGAAATAAATTGTTTGTAAAAGCTATTTTTATTGATAGTCTCTATCATTTGCATACCGATGCATCTTTGAATATTAATGAGAAAATTAAAGTGAATTCCATAAAAAATAAATATTCTTAAGATGACCTAAATGATAAATATTTGTGGCATCCAAGGCTCGGTCATATAGATAAGGACAGAATTGACAAACTGGAAAGGGATTTGATCCTAGATTCAGTTAATTCTGAATCATAGCCACCTTGTGAGTCATGTCTTCAAGAAAAAATGACCAAGTTATCCTTTGTAGGATATGGAGAGAGGGCCACAGAATTACTTGTCCTGGTACACATAATGTGTGTGGTCCATTTGATGTGCAATCTAGGGGTCGTTTTTACTACTTCATTACCTTTATTGATGATTGTTCACGATATGGTTACATGTTTTTTATGAGACA
The DNA here is from genome assembly GCA_021397845.1 of Areca catechu. Classification (NCBI taxonomy): domain Eukaryota; kingdom Viridiplantae; phylum Streptophyta; class Magnoliopsida; order Arecales; family Arecaceae; genus Areca; species Areca catechu. Next base: position 146,653,489 of record CM038053.1, on the reverse strand, counting down.
CAAATCTGAAGATTTTGAAAAGTTCAAGGAATTCAGATATGAGGTAGAAAAACAAATAGGTAAAACCCTTAAGGTTCTTTGATCAGATCGGGGAGGTGAATACCTTAGTAGGGAATTCTTAGGTTATCTTAAGGATAATGCATAGTCTCACAATGGACTCCACCTGGTACGCCTCAACTTAACGGGGTGTCTGAGAGGAGAAACAGGACATTATTAGATATGTTCTGATCCATGATGAGCTTCACTAACTTGCCTTTATTTCTTTGGGGATATGCCCTACAAACTTCAATTTATATTCTAAATAAAGTTTCATCTAAATTTGTTTGTACCACACTATATGAGATTTATCGTGGTAAGAAATCAAGTCTTGCTCATTTCAAGATTTATGGATGTCCAGTCTTTGTCAAAAGACTAATGGTGGATAAGTTGGAATCTAGATATGTGAAAGCTTGATTTATAGGATATCCTAAAGAAACTTTAGGATATTACTTTTACCTTCCAAAAGATCACAATATGATTGTGAGCAAACATGCCACATTTCTTGAAAAATAGTTTATTCAGGAAGGTGATAGTGGGAGGTTAATTGAGCTCAATGAGAAAGTCTCTGAAGAGCAGTCAACTATACATCAGATCGAACTTAATCAACCAATTCATATAAATGCTCTTCCACCTCGTAGGTCTACTAGAGTCTCCAAACCTCCTAAAAGGTACTTAGGTATGCTTACAAAGGATATAAAGGAAATGTTTCTAATTGGGGACAAGGATCAATTGATTGGTCCTAAGACTTATGATGAGGCAATGTCAGACATTGACTCCGAGAAATGGTTGGATGCTATGAAGTTAGAAATTGAATCAATGCATTCTAACCAAGTTTGGTCCTTAGTGGATCCACCAGAGGGTATTGTACCTATTGGTTGCAAATGGATCTACAAAAAGAAAATAGGTGCAAATGATAAGGTAAAGACCTTTAAAGCTAGGTTGGTGGCAAAATGGTATAGTCAACGTGAAGGCATTGACTATCATGACACCTTTTCACTAGTAGCTTTGCTGAAATCCATCCGTACAATACTTACAATTATAGCATATCAATATTATGATAAATATGGCAGATGGATATGAAAACTGCATTCCTGAATGGATATCTTGAGGAAGATATCTATATAGAGTAGCCTTTGGGTTTTACTTCTAATGATGAAGATCAAAAGGTCTGCAAGCTGCATATATCAATCTATAGATTGAAGCAAGCTTCTCGGAGTTGGAATACTCATTTTGATGATGCAATCAAATTATTTGATTTTATCAAGAATGAGGATGAGCCATGTGTTTACAGGAAGGCCAATGGGAGGGTGGTGACATTCCTCATATTATACGTGGATGACATCCTCCTTATAGGGAATGATATTCTCATGTTGACTTCGATCAAAAGTTGGTTATCTAAGTAATTCTCTATGAAAGACTTAGGTGAAGCATCTTATATTTTGGGTATTAAGGTCTATAGAGATAGATCTAATCGGATGCTTGGCCTTTCATAAAAATTATACATAGAGGAAGTGCTGAAAAGGTTCGGCATGGAGAACTCTAAAAGAGAATTGTTACTTCTTCGGCATGGTATTAATCTCTCCAAGAAAATATGTCCTAACACACCTGAAGAGATTCAATGCATGAACAAGATTCCATATGCTTCGGCAATTGGAAGCCTTATGTATGTCATATTGTGTACTCGACCTGATATAGCTCTTACTGTGAGTGTCATGAGTATATATCAGTCAAATTCAGGTGAAGAACACTAGATAGCTATGAAGAACATTCTAAGTACTTGAGAAGGACTATAGATTTGTTCTTAGTCTTTGGAGGGAGTTCAGAATTAGGGATAAAAGGATATACGACTCAAACTTTATATCTGATCCTGATGATAGAAAGTCTACATCAGGGTCTATGTTTTTGTGCAATGGTGGGGCAACTAGTTAGAAAAAGTTTCAAGCAGCCCATCATAGCATATTCAATAATGGAAGCATAGTACATCGCTACCTCTGAAGTTACAAAAGAAGCCTTCTAGTATAAAAAGTTTGTTATGGAGCTTAGAGTGATGCCATCTGATGCCATCCCCATATATTGTGATAATAATGGTGCAATAGCTCTTGCTAAGGAGCCCAGGTCTCATCAGAAGTCTAAGCATATTGAGCAACGGTTTCATATTATACATGACTACCTCGAGAAGAAATATGTTAAGGTGCGAAGAGTAGACTCCACGAACAATGTGGCAAACCAACTAACTAAGACTCTAAGCTCTAAGCTAGCAAAAGGCTAAAGTCCACTTTGAGAAAATGGGACGTAGATATATAGCCAATTGGTTTTAGTGCAAGTGGGAGATTGTTAGATGTAAGCCCTGAAAGCCAAGTTAGCTTGACACATATTAATATTTAGGGCATGAACTTTGTACTTAATCTTTCTTATTAATAAAAGGGTATTAGTTTCATTCATATTGATGTGTTTATGAATTGTCCAAGGAGTTAATTGGCAATGACACATATTCTCAAGAGTTGAGAATCTGAGGCAAGTGTCTTTATAGATAAACTCCTAAAAGCTCCCAATTATTAAAATATCATGAGGATGGTGATTGATCCATTAAAATCGGTGCACAGATCACTTCCCTTTTAGGTAGATGAGTCTCTGACCTACAATGTGGTGACACTGAAGTGAGAGTGCAGGTAGTTGATAGAGATCAACAGTACTGAGCGTGACCAAGTACAGGAATTTGTACAGATGACTACTCACTCGTCGATAATTTTCTGATGCTGTAGTTATGTGAATAGTTCTTTGACCTAGAGTGTCTCGGCTACTCACAATAAGGTTTCTATAGTTTGATAGCATAATCACATGGTTCCTATCCATACGGGACCTTGCAGTCTTCGTTGGCTACAGTAAGTTTATTATACGAGTAGGGTGTTCACTTGTAGGGATCTATCAGCCTTAGTAGTAAGGAATAATCCTATGTAGCTTAATGAGACTAAGTCCAAAAGTCTATGGCCATAGCAGGATGAAATGAAAAGGTGTTTTTATTAGTGTCGCAATTGGACTTGAGTCGATTAAGATAAACATATGACTGATGGGTTTGACCAGTATCGTAACCAACATCATGTCAGGATTTTTGATAGAGAAACCGAATCATATGGTAACTACACCTAGGGGTTCCAATCTTATTCTACTGGATTGCCACTAGATATTGCTTTGTGTCACTAGTGGATTGTGAGAGCCCATTAGGATCATTCACGAATCGATGATCCTGATTAGGGTTGAGCTAAAATTATTTTAGTCCATCGAAAAGAGTTTTGATGATGTATAATAGAGATTATAACATGTCTCATTACCAAACATAATAGGACCTAAGGGATCACACACATTAAGAGCTCAAGTAACCAATCAGCAAATCAATTTAGACCTAATTATAAGTGTTACAATTAAGATTTGACCTAATTAATTATGGATTAGTTGTTAATTGAATTAAATCAGATTTAATTTGATTTTAATTGAGCCTAATCTAGTTGCGTCAATAACCTTTTTGAAATGGGTTCAATTGGGTTTAATCTGGCTTCTATTTGAGTGTCGAATCTATTTCATTTGGACCATGAGTTAGAGTCCGGTTAGACTGGGACTCTCTCTCCCTATATTTATTCTCTCTCCTCTTCTCCACATGCCAACCATGTGGGGCCCAAGCATTTGGGCGACAAAGATAGATGGCATGAATACTAGATGGCGCTAATCTATTTTGGCATGGAAGAATATGAGGAGTCCTCATTCACTCCTCTTTATTTTGAATTGAAATACTTCCACTGAATTCATGTTGGCGTGAAAAACCAAGAAGGTGCTAATCCTATTTTAGCATGGAGAATTGGAGAAGTGTTTGTGCAACAAAATAAGAGGTGCAAAAGTGTTTTGGCGTGAGAAAATAAGAGAGGGAGAAGTCCTTCTATTTTACTCCATTCTAGCTAGTTTAGTTTGGACTCTACCCTTTGGGTTTTGGGTTAGATTGGAATCTAGTCTTTTGCTTTCAAGGGGTAGGAGAACTAATCTATAAAAGGAGGAGAGGGGGTGGGCATCCAAGACTAATTTCTCTTTGGGCATGTGAGGTGCTTCTTCCTTGTGAGGCGCAGAGATTCTCTCTCTTTCATGTGTAAGGTTTGAGTCCTTCTCTTCAAGAGTGTTGAGTGGTCTTCTAAATAAGAGGAAGAAGAAAGTAAGAGGTCCAAAGGTCATGCATAGTCTGATTTGCGAGATAGAAACCAGAAGCTGGTCTAGTTACATATCGACACGATTTTTAAAGTAAATGATTTGCTGAAAGAGGAGAGGGCTACAAGGATCTAGCAGTCCAGTGCCTTCTACGACTTGGTTACAAGAGCATTATATGGATACCAGCAGAGGCCGGGTGATTGCGCGCTCTGGTAGAGTCCTTGTTTTATAAGCGAATCGGCATGTTTTTCAGAGCAGGCCAGGATAATGATTTAGGTAAGATTTTATGCTTAAAATAATTTTATTTTCATATCTAATATTTTTCTCATATATTACAGCATGTTAAAAATTTATGATGAATAAATTAGATTTATTTATAAATTACATTATCAGATATAAAATATTTTTATATCTATTTTCGCTGCGTCAGGCTTTTGATTTCTGATTTATTCTAATTTACTATTCCTGGGAGAATTCCAACAAAGACACTGTATATAAGGGATTTGAACAACTTTTGATGAGGTTAATGAGTTTTTAAGAGAACATTCAAGAGATCTTTCAAGAGAAGAACTCAAGATTTCACTAACTCCCATCAGATTCTTGAGTCATTTATCTTAGAAGATCAGAAGCCTTAAAGAGCATTCAAGGAAGGAATCAAGAAGGCTTCTCAAGAGCTACAATTGCAACCACCCAACAATGATCGATTTTTCATTAGTGTTGATCTATTTTAACTCTTTAATTTAAGTTATTCCAAGTACAGCAAGGGCTATAACTTGGGGTTGATATGGATTTTTGGTGAGCCTTTGAAAATCAAGTGTGGTTTGTTTGTGAGCCTGGGAAAACTAACATTGTATTGGGTTCTTAATGATCCCGGAGTAAAACCAAGTTTGGGTTGTGGTTTGTGATCCCGGTGAAAAACAAACTGGCTATATTCCGAGGTGAATATAGTGGAAATCCCAAGTGGTAACTTGGATAGTGGACGTTGGAGCTGGGTTGCTCCAAACCACTATAAATTGCTTGTGTTGCTTGTGTTCTTTATTTGCTTTCGTATTTGATATTTAACTCATATCACTCACCACACTAAGAATTTTAAAAAAGAGCACATACTTGAAAAAAATTTTAAATACCCAATTCACCCCCTCTTGGGTTAGCCACCTGGGCAACAACTGATATCAAAGCAGTGTCTCTAAAATTTTCTTAGAGTAAAGATAAATGACAAACCCTATGAGTACCTCTTTGGCCAAGGCCAATCCACAAATAGACCTCCACTTTTCACAGGCACTAATTATACCTACTGGATGGCACGAATGAAAATTTATATGTAAGTAGTAGATTTTCAGTTATGGAAAATTATATTAAAAGGATCTCACACACCCACGAAGAAGGTTGATGGTGTGGACATCCCAAAACCTAAAGAGGAATGGGATGAACAAGATATAAAAACGGGTGAGCTGAATCCCAAAGCAATGAATCTCTTATATTGTGCTTTGGACACTAATGAGTTTAACCGGATTTTTACTTGCATGTCTACAAAAAAAATTGGGAAAAACTTGAAGTAACCCATGAAGGAACCTCCCAAGTGAAAACCTCTAAGATTAATCTTCTGGTATATAATTATGAATTGTTTAAAATGGAACCAAATAAGACTATATCTGCCATGTTCTTAAGGTTTATAGATATTATTAACGGTTTAAAGAGTCTTGGTAAGACATATTCCAATGCAGACCTCGTGCAAAAAATTTTGAGATCTCTACTAGACAAATGGGATCCGAAGGTCACCGCTATCTAGGAAGTGAAGGACTTGAATACTCTACCACTGGATGAGTTATTGGGATCCTTGATCATTCACGAGCTAACAATGCAGCATAGAATTGAGGATGATATCAAGAACAAAAAATTTATAGCCTTTAAAACTGCAACAGAATTGAAGAAGCAAGAACAACAAATAGAAGAAGAAAGCCCCTCCTTCGAAGATGATCTTGAAGATGAAGATATTGCTCTAGTTATGAAGAGATTTAAGAAATTTATGGGCAGAAGAAAAGCAAGACATTGGAGAAAACACTTTAGAAAGGAGAACAAAGCAAAGAGAAGGAAAAATTAATAAATAAAAGTAAAGGGCAACATCCCATCTACTATGAATGCAAGAAACCAGGACATTTCCAATCAAACAATCCAACATTGAAGAAAGCATACAAAAAGAAGAAGAAGAAAGCAATGGTTGTAACTTGAAGCGATAGCGAGAAGTCTACATCAAATGATGAAGAAGAGACCACAAAAATAACTAACATATGTTTGATGGATCTTGAGGATGAGGTAATGTCTCCCAAACCTAATGATGAATTTACATTTGAAGAATTGAATACTACATTTCATGAGCTATTATCTGAATATAAAAAGGCTGGTTTGAAAATAAAGTCTTTGAAAAATAACAATGATACTTTAATGAAAGAAAAAGATGAAATTATAAAAAAGAACAAAATTTTGTAAAAAGAATTGAATAGCATTTCTGAAAAACATAAAGTTTTACAAGTTAAAAAGAATGACTATCTTGAAAAGAATAAGGCTTTATATGAAGAAAACATAGACTTGCAAAAAGAAGTTGAAAAACTCAAGCCATTAGTTGAAAAATTAACTTTGAGTTTAAATAAGCTTGAGCTAATTTTGAAAAAACAAAGAGATTCAAATAACAAAGTTAGAATTGGTTATAATCCTTTGCATACAAATAGAATTTCAGCTACAAAGTTTGTAGCTTCAAAATCATATATACCAAAGTTTTCAACTCAATAATCTCTTGCATCTAAAGTTTCAACATTTGCATCCTTTCAAAAATCAAGAGTTGTTTGTTATTCATGCAATGGGGTTGGTCATAAAGCTTTTAAATGCTACATAAAAAAAAAAAAAGAAGTCAAATTAAAAAGATTTGGGTTCCCAAAGGAACCACTCCTACTAACCTTTAAAGACCCAAGAAAGCTTGGATACCTAAAAAAGCTACTTGATTGTCTTGCAGGAATTTCTTGTAGCCCAGATTACAAAGACAAGATGGTATCTAAACAGCGACTGTTCAAGACATATGACGGGTGACAAAGAACAATTTATCATCCTAGAAATGAAGCAAGGAGGAATGATCACTTTTGGTGACAATGGTAAGGGGAAGATCATTGGCCTTGGTAATATCAGAATTACCCCTTCTACATTTATTGAAAATATATTGATAGTTGACAAATTGAAGCATAATTTATTAAGTATAAGTCAATTATATGATAGAGGCTTCAAGGTTATCTTTGAATCTTCAATGTGCATAGTAACTAACTCACTTGATTCTAGCACTAAGCTCATTGGTCATAAACTTAGAAACATATATGTGGTAGATTTGAATGATCTAGCCATGACTAGCATTCATTATTTTCATGTTTTTGGTTGTAAATGCTTTGTGTTGAATAATGAAAAGGATAACCTAGGAAAATTTGATGCTAAATCTGATGAAGCAATTTTTCTTGGTTATTCAACTTTTAGCAAAGCTTATAAAGTATTTAATAAAAAAATATTAACTGTTGAAGAATTTGTTCATATTATATTTGATGAATCTAACCTCTCACCTTCTAGAAAAGAAGAGTGCATTGATAATGATGCAGGTACAATGGATCAAGCTATGAAAGACATGAGCCTGAAAGATAAACAAACACAAGAAGGAGAAGAAATGGTAAGTAAAGATCATGGTGATTTACCAAGAGAATGGAGGTATGTAACTTCACACCCTAAAGATTTAATTATAGGTGATCCCTCATAAGGTGTTAGGACTAGGTCATCACTTAGAGATGCACATGATACCTAGTATTTGTTTCATATGTAGAACCACATAGTATAGAAGAAGCTAAAAATGATCCTAATTGGATGATGGCAATGCATGAAGAGTTTAACAAATTTGAAAAAAATAATATATGGACCTTAGTAAATAGACCCTCTAATCATTCTGTTATTAGCACTAAATGGGTTTATAGAAATAAACTAGATGAAAAAGGGCAAGTAATAAGAAATAAGGCTAGATTAGTGGTTAAAGGATACAATCAGGAAGAAGGAATAGATTTTAATAAAACCTATGCACGTGTAGCATGATTAAAAGCTATTAGATTATTGCTTGCATTAGCTTGCTACATGGATTTCAAATTATTTCAAATGGATATAAAAAATATATTTTTAAATTGTTTTATCATAGAAAAGATTTTGTAGAACAACCACTAGGATTTGAAAATCATGCTCTTCCAAATCATGTTTTCAAACTTATTAAAGTATTGTATGGTTTAAAACAAGCACCTAGAGCATGATATGATAGATTAAACAAGTTCTTACCTGAAAATTATTTTGTTAGAGAAAATGTTGACACTACTTTGTTCATTAAAAGAAAAGCAAATAATATGTTTGTTGTACAAATTTATGCAGTTGATATTATTTTTGGTGCAACTAATAAAAATTTGTGTAGAGAATTTACTAAGCTTATGCAGGGCAAATTTGAAATAAGCCTAATGTTAAACTGACCTACTTCCTTGGACTCCAAATTAAGAAAACAAAAGAAGGAATATTTATCAACTAAGTAAAGTACATCAAGAAAATCATTAAGAAGTTTGGTATAGAGTCAGTCAAAGAAATTGGCACACCCATGAGCCCCTCCTACATACTTGATAAAGATGAAGATGGACACAACATTGATCAAAAGCTTTATCAAGGTATGATTGGATCACTATTATATTTAACAGCTAGTAGACCTGATATCTTATTTTGTGTATGTATATGTACTAGATTTCAATCAAATCTTAAAGAATCACATATACTTGTAGTCAAAAAAATTATAAAATATTTTAAAGGAACAAGTAATCTAGGTCTATGGTATTCCAAGCAATCTTTATTAAATTTAATTGGATTTTCTAATGCTGATTATGGTGGATGCAAAATTGATAGAAAAGGTACTAGTGGTACTTGTCAATTTCTAGGGTTGAACTTAATTTCATGGTACTGTAAGAAATAAAATCTGTAGCACTATCTACTATTGAGACAGAATATGGTGTTGCACGGAGCTGTTGTGCACAAGTGTTATGGATTAAGCAACAACTAGAAGACTTTGGTATTATTCAAACAAAAATTCCTATTACATCTGATAACACAAGTGCTATTAATCTAACAAAGAATCTAATTCAGCATTATAGGACATAACATATAGAAATTAGACATCATTTTATTAGAGATCATGTACAAAATGAAAATATTGAGCTTGAATTTATTCCAACAGAAAATCAATTAACTAACATTTTCACTAAACTACTTAATGAAGATAGATTTCAAATGATTAAAGGAGAATTAGGTTTGTGTGACCCATTTTAGAAATTTTTGACCTAATTTCTTTAAAATTAAGAAAAATTATCTAGAAAACCTCCTTAACCAATCTAAGGCTACCAACTACCTCATCTAGTATGCTTATAGGCATGAAAAACCTTTTTGCTAAGATTTTGAACCATTTTCTTGAATTTAGGTTGAGCCGACTCAAGTAGGGAAGGTCTCGATCGAGCCGACTCGAGTGTCGGGTTCACTTAAAACTCGTGTGACCTAGAAAATTCAATTTCTTTCCTTTCACTTTTTTGAGCCGAACCCTAGGGGGACCACTTCCCTTCCAATACTTAGATTCACTTAAATCCACCTTCTCCCACCTTAGATTCCCTCCAAATGGCATCGAAAAAGGCAGTTGCTAAAAGGCCTAGACATGCGTAATCAAGCTTCCAAAGGGAAAGAAGAACCAAATGGTGTGAAGATGAGTTGATCCAAGTTGAAGAACAAGAAGAGCAGAGAAATGTGTCTCCACCACCACCAAGGCAAGTGATTTCTATGGCCAATCATCCTGTTACTAGCGGGAGGAAAGCAGTTTTTACATTCCTTGAAAGTTTAGGCTAAGAATCGGTGAGTGGATAGAAAATCAAGGTTGGGGATATTTTTGTTCTTTGAATACACTCACCTATCCTTATGTTGTTAGAAACTTCTTTGAAAATTTGTCTCTTGAGGAGAACTATGTTGAATCAACAGTTAAGGGAGTTAGAATGGTAGTTGATGAAGAGTTGATTAGTAGAGTATTACAGATGCCTAACAATGGACTGCACCACTTGGTTTTGAAAGATAAATGGAAGACTCTTAGAACAGTATTGGAAAGAAGAAATGTAGATGGGATAGTTAATGTACAAGTAAATATGCTATCCTTAGAGATGAGGCTCTTACACAATATGATCAGCAAAATTTTCCTACCCAGGACTGGCCGCTTTGACTGGGTTAGTGACTGTGACATGGTATTTATGAGACATATTATTGCGGCGGAGGCCCTCAATCTTCCATTTATTATGTTGGTACAGATTAGAGATGCAGCGAGGAGAGTGAAGGCCTACCTACCTTATGGCATGGTATTCACTCTGTTATTTCAGGAGTCCGGCATTGATTTGACAGGGGAGGACGGACAGCCACTTCACCATACTAATCGATACTCGATGAAATCCCTCCACAGAATGGGATATCACCAAGTAGAGGATGTTTGGGTGAAGAAGACATCTAGACAGAGAGTGGCACATCACTTTGATTCCGATGATGTGGCTGAGGCTGCTGAGCTTGCTGAGACTGTTGCCGAAGAGACATTTAGAGGTGCTAAGCTTGAGTCTGATAGTGATAGCTCTGATAATTTTGATGAGGATTCTACTTATGAGAGGATCCAGGGATAGGCTAGACAGATGATAGCCCCAGGACATCTCCTATTCCATCAGCTACACCTGCACCTTCAGGACCATCGACTTCAGCACCACCAACTTCCACTTTGGCAAATATCACTAGCAGCTCACTCACTTTACTAACGTTCTGACAACTTCTTTGAGATCCATGTTTGATGAGCTTCGTCAGACAGTGGACCATGGACTTTAGGAGTTCGGAGTAGAGATAAGAGAGCTTACTATGAGGGTGTAGTTAGTTTAGATGCGACAGCAAATGCAGGATGAGTACAACGTAGATCTCAGGGACCTGCGTTTAGATTTTGGGTGACTTCTAGGAGCCTCAGAGTTATTTGTCACTCAGTAGACTGCTACTCTTCAGTGTATTCAAGAGGGAGTTTAAAGGATATAGTTCGGGATAAGCACTATTATTTTTCATCTCTCTGATGCTTCCACTTCAGGATACCCACCTTTTCAGCCTACTCCCAATTCGAGATCATCATCTATTAGGTAGCCATCACCTGTTGCCACACAACCACCACCTCCTACTCAGACTGACCCTATGCCTTCTGTTGACATGATGAGCCTACACCTATTAAAGCTAAACCTAAATCTAGACCTAAAGCCAAATCTAAAGTGCCTAAGACTCCTACAAGAACCAGATTTAGAGATCTTAGGTTTAAACCTTTAAAAACCAAGGTCTTTTCCACTGTTTTAGAGATAAATTCTTCCTCTAGTGAGGAAGAAGATTAGTTCTTGTATATTTTTATTGGATGTATCTTGTATCTTTTTGATGGTTGTATCAAAGACTTGATTTTATATATATATATATATATATATTTGATTTCATGGTTCTTCCTCTATGTGTGCACTTTGTTCCAATTATCTTTCTATTCTTTTAAATGCTCTATGATTCTTACAACTTGGACTCAAACAGGAAATATCAAACAACTATCATTGAAAAAGAAAAGAAAATTTTGATAAGAATATCAAGAAAATAAAAGAAGGTGAAATTATCTCAAATCATAACAATATTCTTATTCTATTTCAAAAATCTTTGAATGCTTAATTAACCATTTTTGTTGATGACAAAAAGGGGGAGTGATATTAATGATGTTATTAATGATGTGCATGGAAAACTCAAAGAACATAAAATAGGGAGAGAAATCATTTTATGAATGGAAATCAATGAAAATCCTTAGTTGACTTTGATACTTTTGAATGCTCAATTAACTTTAGCACATTTTGCCATTAAATTCATGGAAATTAGCTCTGTTACATTCTGCTACATTATCGACTCTAATAGCTCTGATATATTTTGCTAATTCTGATACATTATGCTACCCAATTCACCTTGATACATTATTGACTTCCTTACATTTTAAGCAAAAATAGCTTTTGATAAATATTAACTCTGATACATATTGGATCTATTACAAAAGCTCTAATAATTTTTGAAAAGCTCTGATACTTTCTGATACATTCTTGAACTTGTTAATACATATGGATATACATCAATTCAAAATCATACACAAGTTACCTTGATATGTTTAAGTGTTCATATACTCATAATTGTATAGTCTTTTTCCATGTCCATTGTTTTGTCATCATCAGAAATGGAGAGATTGTTGACCTTTGGAATGATTTTGATGATAACAAAATATTGGAGCATGCATTTGGTACTAACTACTTTCAAGTATTTTATAAGTTTTTGTAGGATGATTTGAATGAACAACCACTCTTCCTATAGTTCTGAAATTATTGATATATGTCAAGATTATTTTTTGAAAAAGTATCATGTAGTATAGAGCCCAAAGAAAAATCACTTGTGTATTCATAAAAATGGTCCAATTCAATATAATTTTTCAAGTTTAAATTACATAGTTCAGGCTTTAAAGGAGTTTGAAAACCTTTGAAGTTGGTTGGAAGCCTTTGGAAGAATCTAGAGAAGTTTGAAAGGTATTTGCAAAACCAGTCACTCAAGCCGACTCAAAGTAGAAGAGCCAACTCAATGTTCTGGTATGGCATAGAGTTTCCTGGAATGCAGATAACCGAGCCGACTCGAGAGTGAAGAGCTAACTCAAGCAGAGTTCAATTTCTGAAGTACTGAGAATCCGAGCCGACTCGAAGAATCCAAGCCGACTCCTCAAGAGTTTGGAAAAATCAATTCTAAGAAAATCAGTCAAGCAAGCCGACTCTGCCAGAGTTCAGTTTCTGAAGGACGAGAATCCAAGCCGACTGACCCATCCGAGTTGACTCGAATCTCTATTCCAAGTGTGTAATGGCTAGCTCGAGAACTATCTTTTTGAATCCAAAAAGTGCTCCAACGTTCATTTTTCGAATCCCAACAGTCTACAACAGTTATATCCACTTGGAATCAATTCAAGACACTACATATAAGAGATTTGAATAACTTTTGAAGAGGTTAATGAGCTTTTAATGAGTTCTTAAGAGAACATTCAAGAGAACTTTCAAGAGAAGAACTTAGACTTCACCAACTTCCATCAGATTCTTGAGTCATTTATTAAGGAAGATCAAAAGCCTTAAAGTTTATTCAAGGAAGGAATCAAGAAGGCTTCTTAAGAGCTACAACTGCAAGCACCCAACAATGATCAGTTTGTCATTAGGGTTGCTCTATTTTAACTCTTTAATTTGAGTTATTCCAAGTATAGCAGGGGCTGTAACTTGGGGTTGATATAGGTTTTTGGTGAGCCTTTGAAAACCAAGTGTGGGTTGTTAGTGACCCGGAAAAAATAACATTGTATTGGGTTCTTTGTGATTCCAAAATAAAACTAAGTTTGGATTATGGTTTGTGATCCCGGTGAAAAACAAACCGGCTATATTCCAAAGTGAATATAGTGGAAATCCCAAGGGATATCTTGGATAGTAGACGTAGGAGCTAGATTACTCTGAACCATTATAAATTGCTTGTGTTTGTGCTTGTGTCGACTCAAGAATTTCAAGTATCGACTCAAGGCCTGAGATTTTTGAAGATACAGAACTTGTCATTTTGGAAGTTTTTCTATCAAGTGTCAACTCAGGAGACTCAAGTGTTAACTCAGGAGATTCAAGTGTCGACTCAAGAATTCTATGTGTCGACTCAAAGCCTGAGATTTTTGAAAATACAGAACTATACCATTTGAAGTTTTTTACTCAAGTGTCAACTCAGCAATTTCAAGTGTCGATTCAAGAAACTCAAGTGTTGACTCACAGAAATTAATTGTCGACACATGAAGACTCAACTGTTGACTCACAAAAATGAAGTGTCAACTCAGGTTCTGATAGGCATGATGGCTATATTTTTTAAGAGACAGAATTCATCCTTTCAAGCTCCCAATAACTAGTTTTGATCCTCCAACGGTCTTAAACCATTTTTTAGAAGTTTTTGAAGTATTTAAGCTTCAGCAAACTCATTCATGAAGCATTAAACACATAAAAAGATAAATATTCTTTCAAGAACTTCACTTCCAAAAGCCAAAAGAAGAGATTCTTTGAAAAAGCTTACAAGCCTATCATTTCATCTTTCCAAAAGTGTGTTTGAAGAGATTCCAAAAAGAAGACAAGACAAGTAATCAACAAGACCCTTAAAGCTTCCATATTCCACTCTAGAAGAGAGTTTGATTGTGCTTTTATTCTGGTATCTTTAACTTAAATCTTTGCTTACCTATCTTTCAAAAGTTTTTGAAAGTAGGTTGTTAAGGTTGTTGGTGAGCCAAAGGTACAAAACCAACTAGGATTTAACTTGTGAGCCCGAAGACAAAATAAGTTGTAAAAGTTGATGGTGAGCCTAGGTGACAAAACCAACTTAGGTTTTGACTTATGAGCCTTGGAAAACAAGTCGGCTATAATCTTGAAGAGATTATAGTGAAAATTTCCAAAGGAGGCTTGGGGAGTGGATGTAGGCGCTTTGATTGCACCGAACCACTATAAAACCTTGTGTTTGTGTGTGATTGCTCTCTCTACTATTTATTTTTTATTACTTGTCTTTAATTTGCTATCATCCACTGCATATTCATTTAGAGTTTAATCACCTTGCTTCACAAACACATCAAGACTAGCACATAGTTGTTTAAATTTTCAAAAGATCCAATTCATCCCCCCTCTTGGGCTACATTTCTAAGCAACAAGTGATATTAGAGCACCGGTACTCTCTTGTAGGTCCAACATCTTGAGCAAAAGATCATGGCAGCCCTAATTGGTATGGATATTATAGAAGGTCAAGCCTCTAACCATCCCCCATTGTTTAATGGCACCAATTACACATATTGGAAGACTCGCATGCGCATTTACATTCAAACCATGGATTGTAATATTTTGAGGACTATTGTTAAGGGTCCTCATCAACCTACTATCTTGATTAATGGCATTTCCACTCCTAAAATGGAAGATGATTGGGATGAGAATGACATTAAGCAAATAGAGCTTAATGCAAAGGCTATGAATCTATTGTTTTGCACTTTGGATCCAAGTGAATTCAATAGAATCTCAAATTGTCTCTCCATAAAAGAAATATGGGACACACTTGAAGTTGCCCATGAGGGTACTCATCATGTGAAAACTACTAAAGTTAACATGCTCATTTATACATATGAAATGTTTAGAGTGGAACCTTCTGAATCTATTAGTGAAATGTATACTAGGTTCACTAATATTGTGAATGGCATGAGAAGCTTAGAAAAAGTTGTTTCTAATGGGGAACTTGTTAATAAACTTTTCAGGTCTCTTCTAGCTTCTTGGGATGCTAAGGTCACTACTATAGAAGAATCCAAAGATGTAAACACTCTTCCTCTTGAGCAGCTTTTGGGCTCATTGATGACTTATGAGCTCTCCTTGAGATAAAAGACGGTGGACAATGATAAGAAGAAGAAAGTCATTGCCTTCAAGCCCACTACAAAAGAAGAGTCAAGTGACGAAACTGAAGAAGAGGATGATAAAGATGAAATGGCTCTCATAGCAAGAAAGTTTAGGAGGTTTATGAGAAAGAAAAAATATAATTTCAAGAAAAAATCTCAAAAGGGAGAGCCTAGCAAAGAGAAAGAAAATGAGCATCCCACATGCTTTGAGTGCAAGAAACTCAGACACTTCAAGATGGACTGCCCCTACTTAAGAAGGGCAGAAGAAGATTAAGAAAGAAAGCAATGATGGCAACCTAGAGAGATAGCGAGGATTCAAGCTCCGATGAAGAGCAGCACGAGGTTGCAAATTTCTGCTTAATGGCCAACAATGATGAGGTAATGTCTTAACCTAAAGAAGAGTTTACCTTTGATGAACTACATGAAGTTTTTGATGAACTAGTGTTGAATTTCAAAAACTTAAATTGAAGCATAAAATCTAAAGAAGCAAAATCTGGATTTGGTTAAAACGAATGACAAGTACTTAATTAAAATTGATTACTTATTCCAAGAAAATAAAAAGTTGAATGATAAAATTATCCTTCTTGAAAAAGAAAAGGAAGATTTGAAAAAGAAAAATTCTTTTGCATCAACTAAAAATTTTACAAAACAAAACAAAGAGATTTTGCAAGAAAATAAGAAGTATAAGGATGAGCTTGAAAAACTAAATCCTTTTGTTGAAAAATTTACTTACAGTTCTAAAAAACTCAATATGCTTTTGAATAACCAAAGAGCTATTTTTAACAAAGCTAGATTGGGTTTCAAAACTCAAAAATAATAAAAGTTTTTCAAGAATTTCTTTGTGCCTGCTTCATCTTCTATTACTTATTATTCTTGTGGCAATGTAGGACATAAATCATATCTGTGCAATAAAAGAAAATTAAACAAAGTTAGAAAAGTTTGGGTTCCAAAAGAAACCGTCACTACTAACCTTAAAGGACCCAAGATGACTTAGGTACCTAAAGTCTCCACTTGATTTATTTTTGTAGGTGTGCCTTGCAACCAACAAAAGAAGATTGTGGTACCTAAACAGCAATTGCTCAAGGCACATGACTGGAGATGTGGAACAGTTCTCCTCACTTGAGTATCAAAGTGGTGGAAATGTTTCCTTTGGTGATAATGGAAAGGACAAGATTGTTGGAATTGGTAAAGTCTATATCACATCCTCTACTTATATAGATAATGTTCTTTATGTTGATGGTTCAAAGTACAATTTACTTAGCATTAACCATTTTTGTGACAAAGATTTTAAAATTGTTTTTGAATCTTCCATGTGCATTGTTTCTAGTCTTGATGATAATGGCATAAAGTTTATTGGTCATAGGCATGGCAATATTTATATGGTAGATCTTGATGATCTTCATGTTCAAAATGGTCAATGCCTAGTGGCAATGGAAGCCAAGATCAATGAAACTAGTTGACTTTGGTATCATAGACTAAAACATGCTAGTATACATTTGCTTACAAAACTTTGCAAAAAGGATTTAATAAAATATTTGCCAAAACATAGTTTTGAAAAGGATAAGATTTGTAGTGCTTGCCAACTTAGAAAATAAAATAATCATTTTGTAAACCTAGAGGAGTAGTCTCTATATCTAGACCCCTAGAATTACTTCATATGGACCTCTTTGGGCCAACTAGAATATCTAGTTTAGGATGTAAAAAGTATGGTCTAGTAATTATAGATGATTTCTCACATTTTACTTGGGTCATATTTTTAGCTCACAAAGATGAAACTTTTTCTGCATTCATTAAATTTCATAAAAGAATCTCAAATAAAAAAGGTGTTTCAGTTATATCTTTAAGAAGTGAACATGGTACAGAATTTGAAGATCATGATTTCAAAAAGTTTTGTGTGAAAATGGCATTCATCATAATTTTTCTGCACCTAGGATACCTCAACAAAATGGAGTGGTAGAAAGAAAAAATAGAACTTGTTTCCCAGATATGGTGCCCAAGTGGGGGGGTGAATTTGGTCTTTTAAAAAATAAAGCAATATATGTGCTATCAATTTCAAATGTGAAGAGTGATAGTGCTCAAGTAATTGTGCAACGGAAGCAATGAAAGATAACAACAATTAAAGAGCAAAAGAAGATAGAGAGTAAAGCAATGCAAACACACAAAATGTATAGTGGTTCGGTGCACCTAGCACCTACATCCACTCCACAAGCTCCACTTGGAAATTTCCACTATAATCTTCTCTAGATTACAGCCGACTTGTTTTACAAGGCTCACAAGTCAAAACCTAAGTTGGTTTTGCTACCTAGGCTCACCAACAAACCTTACACACTTGTTTTAGCTTCGGGCTTACAAGCAACCCTAGTTGGTTTTATCAATTAGCTCACCAACAAACCTCACACTAGTTTCAATTTTCCTTGAAACTAGGCAAACACAAATAGCGTATGAATACAATGAATAAAAACAAGAAAAACTCCTTTTTGAGCAAAAATAATTCGATGTAGCTCCTGTTGGAGACTCTTCAAGTCTTCTTCTTGGAATTTTGGACCTCACTAAATGCCAAAGACTTGAAAGCTGGATTCCTCAAAAATGGAAAGCTTTTGGCTAAAGAATCTCTTGGTTTTTCACTCTTTTTGGCTTAGGATTAATTGAAAGCTTTGTACTTTTTCTCTCTTCTTATTTACTTTGTCTCCTTGACTTTTTTGAAGTTAGGTGGAGGTTAAATACTTCATTCAAGTTGAAACAACTCCACAAGACTATTAGAATCAAAAATATGGCCGTTTATGGTCGTTAGAAATCAAATCAAAAGTTCAGAAAAACTAGCCGTTATGCCATGAGTCGACCTCATGAGTCGACCTCTAGTTTATCTTAGGTAAAAATCCAGAAAACCATAGTTCTGCCAGTTTGAGTTCTCAGGCGATGAGTCGACCTCTGGTATCGACCTCTGGACAGGTGTCGACCTCTGGTGGTCGACCTCTGGAGCGTGCCACTAAAATTTTGCCATGCCAGCCTTGCTGAACTTTTCTTTTCTTCATGAGTCGACCTCTGGTGGTCGACCTTTGGCAAGGTGTCGACCTCTGGTCTGAAATTTTTTGAAACTCTGGAGAGGTGCGTGCCATGCTTGAGTTTCTCTAAGCCTTTGTTTCTTTTGTCAATTACTTCTTAATAAGAAGGTCCAATATGAGAAATTTGATCTTGTTTAAGGTAGAAGAGCTCTTTCCCAAATCAAGCAAGCTTGGTTTCATCATTGTACTCTTGATACTCTTTTGAATAACCTATGACGTGAAACTTTATCTTGAAATGAAACATTAGTCCAAACATATACTCAACCTTTTGTTAATCATCAAAACTAAGGAGCTAAAGCCAACAATCTCCCCCTTTTTGATGATGACAAAACCTTGAGTATATATGAAATTAAGTCCAAAAGCAAAATATTGCATTAAGAAATTTTCTAAGAAACCTCACATATATGATTATATCATAAAATTTTACTTTTCATCTACTTCTTTCTTTTTGTGAAAACATTCTCATGAGTCAAAAAGATAAGAACCATAATAGCTTTACTCTACTCTATGAAAGAGTCATAAGAACCATATATATATTACTATACTTTACCATATATACTTTACTATACTCTACCATATATACTTTACTATACTCCCCCTTTTTGTCAAGAATCAAAAAGTGCATTCTTTGTAGTAAAAGATATACTAAAGAAAATTATGTTCCATTACAATGAAGTACTTAGTTGCATAAAATACATGCTCCCCCTCAATTTGTGCATTCGATATAGCAAAGACATTCCAACTTGAGGGTTTAAAAGGATAAATGCCAAGAGCTGGTATCAGACAGTAAAATACCACAATGTAGATAGATATATAAATGAATGTATTCAGTTACAAAATTGCTTACATAGTAAATACAAAACACTGATACATCAGAACATACAAAGCAAACTAGTACATCAAACATCAAGCAAATCTATGAGGCTACTCCTCATCAGAAGGTATATCAAAAGAGATAGGAGTTGAGATCCTAGATGAGGATTTTGGAGTCCTATGAGTGAAACTCCGAGTCCTCAGAGAGGGACCAGACCTAGGTGTAGTCCTACCAGATCTATAAGTCCGTGGAAAAGACTCCGAAGGTGTCCTAACAGAAGTAGTAGCAGTAGGAGTAGGTGGATCAGTATGCTGAGTAGACTGAGCTGGAGTGTGCCTGCTGACAAGCTCATAAGCAGTGGGATCATCAATATCAGTCTCTGTATGCTCCACTCTATCATCTGGAATGCCTGTAATAGTCTCAAAGGGTGACTCAGTAATCTCAGTATCTACTGGCATATCTGTAGCTAGAGGATCAGTACTGGGAAGATCAGTAGAAGAAGGATCTACAGAAGGGGGAATCTCTGGAATCGAATCAGCAGGTGGAACATCAGAGCTACCTGCTCCAGGCTGATCTCCATCACTGTCACTATAGCCACTGGAGTCATCATCATCATCATCAGCAGCAGCAGCAGCAGCATCATCATCATCAGCAGCATCAGAATGTGGAGGAGGCACTGTCGGAACAACAGTCCCTGGTGGCAATGCCAATCTCAGTAAGATGAGGATCTGTCGGAATCCTGTATCGACAGTAGCTGAGAGAGCTCCAATGCGCATGTCTGTGTGGATCCGCAGACCATGTAGCTCCTGTCATACATAGCAATCTCTGTCCGGACCTCTGAAATGTGATCAGTCACTCTTTGCTCAAAGTTTGATGTGCTCGCTGTAGTCCTCTGTGGTGTAGCCTTAGCAGAAGGTGTTGGAGCTGATGAGGGTGGTGGCGTGAATGGCTCAGGCTCCACAGTCTCTGACTCTGGTGCTGGGCGAGGAGGTGTACCATGATCGGTAGGCTCTAAAGGCCCTGCCTCAGCTGCTCGAATCTCCTCCTCCTCATTTGGCTCCTGGCCAGACTCCCGACGCACCCAACGATCACCAATCAGTCGAAATCTCATCCTATGTAGGGATTTCTCTCCATATGTGTCAGTATACTGCAGCTGACTGAAGGGTATACCAACAAATGAGACTCCATACTCCCTGAATAACTATGTCAGCCCCATGCCATATGGCTGAACTAGTCTCCTGTGAGATGCTGCCTCTCCCATCTGCTGAAGCATGATCCTGGGAAGGTTGATGGGAGTCCGCTGTCTCAGGGACACCATCAACACTAGCTCATGCTCTGTAATAAAGTCGAATCTCCCACTCTTTGGAATCAAGATGCGGGCGATGATGTGATGCAGCACTCTCATCTTCAATGATAGCTGGTTAGCGGCTACTGTGGAAATGCCGCTAACATCCTCGCGCTCTAAGATACATCTGAAGGCACGCTCTTTGTCGCTGATAGAAGTGGCGGCTGTAACATGAAGTGGAATCCTCCAAACACGACTGATGACCTCCGGTGTCACTAGAATCTTGATCCCACGAATAGTAGTAGACCATCCGATGCCATCAGTGGCCATGGATGCATAGAACTCCCTGATGAGGTCTGGGTAGAATCTCTTAGTCATCGTGCAGAAGTGAATGCTCCCAGAAGGGTATGTCCACACGTCTCCCGCTCGCAATGCTCTTCCGTACTAAGCTGGCTAGCACTGGTGCAGGTGCCTCTGGGGACAGCTCACGCTCATGTCTCGTCTTTCTTCGTCGCTCAGTACTACCCTGGCCTTGTTCCAATCTCCTTTTCCTTACAGCCAAATGCTTCCTTGGACCCATATGGATGGAAGAGGGTAATTTAGGGAGAAGCAGGATAGTGCAGTGCTAAGAAAGAGGAGAACCAAGAATTTTGGAGAGGAGAAAAGGAATTCACAGTTGGGCAAATGAAGGAATCATGAAAAGGTAGTGAGGGTTTGTGAAATTGAGAAGAAAAAGAGAGCAAATAGAAGAAATGCACGAAATGGAGGGAAGAAATGAGTATTTTCAATCGAATACCAATCGATATTTGAGGGTAGAAAAAGGCAAAAGCTTACGGTTGCCCAAAAACAAAGAACACGATCAAAATGGTTCGGTTCAAAAGAAAATGAGAGGGGAGGAGAAGATTACCCAAAAAGAGGAGGGAGAGGGTTGGAAATCCATTGTTCAGAGCAATGTTGGAGGGGGACCACACGAATGAGAAAACGAAAAGAAGTAGAAGAAAAAAGGGCTTGCGGACGGGTTTAAAAAACAGATTTTTCGTCCAAGTGTTGACCTCTAAAAAATTTCAGGGGTCGACCTCAAGTGTCGACCTCCGAAATTCTAAGTGTCGACCTCTGAAAATAAATTTGTTAAAATAAAATTTGAAAAAAATTTAAAAAATTTAGAATGAATTCTTAGAGAAGCTTTAAATATATTTGAGAATTTATAAATCATTTTTGTGGAATTTTTGAAGGAAATTGAAGAGTTTCAAGCAAAAGGATCAATGACTCCCAATTCTCTTCTGATCAAGCAAAATCTATCTTCATTCAGTGGTTTTGTGAATATATCAGCCAATTGATAATCAGTACAAATGAATTCTAACAACACATTAGAGTTTTGAACATGATCTCTTATGAAGTGATGTCTTATTTCAATATGTTTGCTTCTTGAATGTTGTACAGGATTTTTGTTAAATTGATTGCACTAGTATTATCACATCTTATGGGTGTCTTAGTTAGTTTGATGCCAAAGTCCTCGAGTTGTTATTTGATCCATAGAATCTGAGCACAACAGCTTCCGACTGCTATATATTCGGCTTCCGCCGTAGATAGAGCAACTGAATTCTGTTTCTTGCTGCTCCATGAAATCAAATTAACTCCTAGGAATTGACAAGTTCCACTAGTACTTTTATGATCAAGTTTACACCCAGCAAAATCAGCATCAGAATAAGCAATCAATTCATATGATAACTCTCTAGAGTACCAAAGACCAATTTCAATTGACCCAGATAAGTATCTAAATATACGTTTTACAGCTAAGAAATGTGATTCTTTAGGAACAGACTGAAAACGTGCACACATACAAACACTAAACATTATATCTGGTCTACTGGCAGTTAGATATAGCAATGAACCAATCATGCCTCTATATAATTTTTGGTCTACTGATTTACCACATTCATCTTTGTCTAATTTACATGAAGAGCTCATAGGGGTACCTAATGGTTTGGTAGTCTCCATCCCAAACTTTTTCAATATTTCCTTTGTGTACTTGGCTTGGTTGATGAAGATCCCCTCTTTGGTTTGCTTAATTTGGAGTCCGAGGAAGAAGTTGAGTTCTCCCATCATGCTCATCTCGAACTCACTTTGCATTAACTTTGCAAACTCTTGACAAAGACATTCGTTAGTAGCACCAAAAATAATATCATCTACATAGATTTGTACTACTAAGAGATCATCATTTTTCTTTTTCAAAAATAATGTATTATCTACATTACCTCTAGAAAAATCATTCTTCATAAAAAATGAATTTAATCTATCATACCAAGCTCTAGGAGCTTGCTTTAAACCATACAATGCTTTATGCAATTTAAAAACATGGTTAGGAAATTCATGATTTTCAAAATCAGGAGGTTGTTCAACATAAACTTCCTCTTCAATAAATCCATTTAAAAAAGCACTTTTAACATCTATTTGAAATAACTTAAAATCCATAAAATAAGCAAAAGCATATAAAAGTCTAATTGCTTCCAGCCTAGCAACAGGAGCAAAGGTTTCATCAAAGTCAATCCCTTCTTCCTGGTTGTAGCCTTAAGCAACAAGTCTAGCTTTGTTTCTAGTTACAATACCATGTTCATCAAGTTTATTTCTAAAAATCCATTTTGTGCCAATTACAGAAACATTACGGGGTCTTTCAGTTAAAGTCCAAACGTTATTTCTTTTAAATTGATTTAGTTCATCTTGCATGGCATTAATCCAGTTACAATCTTTTTCAGCTTCTTCAATTGACTTAGGCTCTATTTGAGAAACAAAAGCTAAATAATCACAAACATTTCTGATAGAAGAGCGTGTACTTACTCCCTTTGACGGATCACCAATAATTAGCTCTTTCGGGTGTCCGTGTGCATACCTCCACTCTTTAGGTAAAGGTTTTGGTGAAGTTGCATTGATCTCTTGAATTTGATCTTCATTTTCTTGATCATCATTTTCTTTGGGCACATCTTCATTGATTGTCAATTGTTCAAGCTTCTTTGTACCTGTTTCATCATCAATAGAATCTTCTTTTCTAGAAGATTTTTCGTTAGTTTCATCAAACACTACATGAATTGATTCTTCAACTAGAAGAGTTCTTCTGTTGAAGACCCTGTATGCCTTGCTAGAAGTAGAGTATCCTAAGAAGATACCCTCATCTTACTTGGCATCAAATTTACTGATATTGTCTTAGCCATTGTTTAATATGAAACAGCGGCAACCAAATACACGAAAATACTTAAGATTAGGTTTTTGATTTTTCCAAAGCTCATATGTTGTTTTCTTCAAAATAGGTCAAATTAAAACACGATTTAAAATGTAACAAGAAGTATTAATGGCTTCTGCCCAAAAATATCTAGGTAAATCATTTTCGCAAAGCATTGTGCGTGCCATTTCTTCAAGAGTCCTGTTTTTTCTTTCTACCACCCCATTTTATTGAGGTGTCCTAGGTGCAGAAAAATTATGACTAATGCCATTATTATTACAAAAAGCTTCAAAATGATGAATGTCAAATTCAGTTCCATGATCACTATGCAAAGAAATAATAGTGAGATCTTTTTTGTTTGAAACCCTTTTATGAAATTTAACAAAAGCTGAAAATATTTCATCTTTATGAGCTAAAAACATTACCCAAGTAAATCGTGAGTAATCATCTACAATTACTAGCCCATATTTCTTACATCCCAAACTAGTTGTTCTGGTTGGTCCAAAGAGGTCCATATGCAATAATTCAAGGGGTCTATTAGTAGATACTACTCCTTTAGGTTTGAAAGTAGATTTAGTTTGTTTTCCAAATTGACATGCAGCACAAATCTTATCTTTTTCAAATGTGAGTTTTGGCAATTCTTTTACAAGATTCTTTTTGCTTAATTTTGAAATCAAATGCATACTAGCATGCCCTAGCCTGTGATGCCAAAGCCAACTAGTTTCACTTTCCTTGGCTTCCCTAGCCATTAGGCATTGACCACTTTCCATGGCTAGATCATCAAGATCAACCATGTAAATGTTTCCATGCCTATGACCAGTGAACTTGATGCCATCAACATCTAGACTAGACACCATGCACAAAGAAGATTCAAAAATTACTTTAAAACCCTTATCACAAAACTGACTAATGCTGAAAAGATTATGCTTCAAGCCATCAACAAATAATACATTATCTACATAAGAATTAGGGGTGATATGGATTTTACCAATTCCGATGATTTTACCTTTTTCATTATCACCAAAAGTAATGTTTCCACCATTTATAGCTACTAGTGATGAGAATTGCTTCACATCCCCAGTCATGTGCCTTGAGCAACCACTGTCCAGATACCACATTCTTCTTTTATTTTTGGTTGCAAGAAACACCTGCAAAAATTGATTAAGTTGAAACTTTAGGTACCCAAGTCATCTTGGGTCCTTTAGGGTTAGACAAATTGGTTCCTTTTGGAACCCAAATCTTTCCAAAGGTACTTGATTTTCTTCTATTACAAGTATATGATTTATGTCCTAACTTACCACATGCATAGCAGATAATATTAGAAGATGCAGGTATGAAAAAGTTTTTGAAAAGTTTTTTGCTGATTTTGTGGCTTAAATCCAAGTCTAGCTTTGTTAAAAACTACATGTTGACTGTTTAAAAGTTTTTTCACTTTTTCTAATTCTTCTTTGTAATTCTTGTTTTGAAGCAACAGTTCTTTGTTTTGTTTTTCAATTTTCTCATTAGTTTCAAAACATCTATTATTTTTCAAAGAATCCTTTTCTTTTATAAGATTGTCCTTATCATTTTTCAAGGTCTTTACATGTTCAGTTAATTTCTTGTTTTCTTGAATTAAATCTTCAATTTCAGTTGAAAACTTGTCTGAACTTTTGGTAAGCTCTTGATTTAGCTTTCTTAATTTCTTATTTTTCAGTTTTAGTTTTTCATACTCCATAACTAAATCATCAAAAGCATCATGTAATTCATTAAAAGTAAATTCATTTTCAGGTTCAGAATTTACCTCATTATTTTCATTGGCCATGAAACATAGGTTGGCGACTTCCTGCTGCCCTTCATCACTGCTGGAGTCCTCACTCTCACTCCAGGTAGCCATCATGGCTTTCTTTCTCAACATCCTTCGACTCTTTTTAAGCAAAGGGCAATCCATTTTATAATGTCCAGGCTTCTTGCACTCGAAGCAGATGGGTGGATCCCTTTCTTTTTCTTTCTCTTTATCTTTATTGTAATCACCTTTTTGTGGTCTTTTCTTGTAGAATCCCTTCTTCTTTTTCATGAATCTTCTGAATTTTCTTGTAATGAGGGCTGTCTCATCATCATCAGCTTCTTCTGATTCATCACTTGACTCTTCCTTTGTAGTGGACTTGAAGGCTATGGCTTTCTTTTTCTTGTCATTGTCCACTGTCTTCTGTTTTAGTGAAAGCTCATAAGTCATCAGTGATCCAAGAAGCTGCTCAAGAGGTAGAGTATTGACATCCTTGGCTTCTTCTATGGCCATTACTTTCGCATCCCATGAAGCTGGAAGAGTCCTGAGAAGTTTGTTAATAAGTTCACCATTAGATATAATCTTTCCCAAACTATTCATACCATTTACTATATTGGTAACTCTAGTGTACATTTCACTAATACTTTCAGTTGGTTCCATCTTGAACATCTCATACGTATGAATGAGCATGTTCACCTTTGTGGTCTTCACTTGGTGTGTACCCTCATGGGTAACCTCAAGTGTATCCCAAATTTCTTTGGCGGAAATATAATTTGATATTCTGTTAAATTCACTTGGGTCAAGTGCACAGAATAACAAATTCATCGCCTTAGCATTTAACTCAGCTTGTTTGATATCATTGTCATCCCATTCTTCTTCAAATTTTGAGATGATAATGCCATTAACCAAGTGAGTGGGCTGATGAGGCCCTTTAGTAATTACTCTCCATATATTATAATCTATAGCTTGTAAATAAATGCGCATACGAGTTTTCAAGTATGTGTAGTTTGTGCCATTAAAGAAATGAGGGCGATTTGATGCTTGACCTTCAACTACACCCATTCCAATTGGGGTGGCCATGATCTTTCACTCAAGATCGTTGGACCTATAAGAGAGTACCGGTGCTCTGATACCACTTGTTGCCTAGATATGGTGCCCAAGAGGGGGGGTGAATTGGGTCTTTTAAAAAATAAAGTAATATATGTGGTATCAATTTCAAATGTTAAGAGTGATAGTGCTTAAGTAATTGTGCAACGGAAGCAATGAAAGATAACAACAATTAAAGAGCAAAAGAAGATAGAGAGTAAAGCAATACAAACACACAAAACGTATAGTGGTTCGGTGCACCTAGCACCAACATCCACTCCCCAAGCTCCACTTGAGAATTTTCACTATAATCTTCTCTAGATTACAGCCAACTTGTTTTACAAGGCTCACAAGTCAAAACCTAAATTGGTTTTGCTACATAGGCTCACCAACAAACCTTACACACTTGTTTTAGCTTCGGGCTTACAAGCAACCCTAGTTGGTTTTATCAATTGGCTCACCAACAAATCTCACACTAGTTTAAAATTCCCTTGAAACTAGGCTAACACAAATAGAGTATGAATACAATGAATAAAAACAAGACAAACTCCTTTTTGAGCAAAAATAATTCGATGTAGCTCTTGCTGGAGACTCTTCAAGTCTTCTTCTTGGAATCTTGGACCTCACTAAATGCCAAAGACTTGAAAGCTGGATTCCTCAAAAATGGAAAGCTTTTGGCTAAGGAATCTCTTGGTGTTTCACTCTTTTTGGCTTAGGATCGATTGAAAGCTTTGTACTTTTTCTCTCTTCTTTTTCACTTTGTCTCCTTGACTATTTTGAAGTTAGGTGGAGGTTAAATACTTCATTCAAGCTGAAACAACTCCACAAGACCGTTAGAATCAAAAATATGACCGTTTATGGCCATTAGAAATCAAATCAAAAGTTCAGAAAAACTAGCCGTTATGCCATGAGTCGACCTCTAGATCAAGTGTCGACCTCATGAGTCAACCTCCAGTTTATCTTAGGCAAAAATCCATAAAACCATAGTTCTGCCCAGTTTGAATTCTCAGGCGATGAGTCGACCTCTGGTATCGACCTCTGGACAGGTGTCGACCTCTGGTGGTCGACCTCTGGACAGGTGTCGACCTCTGGTGGTCGACCTCTAAAGCGTGCCACTAAAATTTTGCCGTGCCGACCTTGCTGAACTTTTCTTTTCTTCATGAGTCGACCTCTGGTGATCGACCTTTGGCAAGGTGTCAACCTCTGGGGGTCGACCTCTGGTCTGAAATTTTCTGAAACTCTGGAGAGGTGCGTGCCATGCTTGAGTTTCTCTAAGCCTTTGTTTCTTTTGTCAATTACTTCTTAATAAGAAGGTCCAATATGAGAAATTTGATCTTGTTTAAGGTAGAAGACCTCTTTCCCAAATCAAGCAAGCTTGGTTTCATAATTGTACTCTTGATACTCTTTTTGAATAACCTATGGCCTGAAACTTTATCTTGAAATGAAACATTAGTCCAAACATATACTCAACCTTTTGTTAATCATCTAAACTAAGGAGCCAAAGCCAACAGAACTCTTGAAGAAATGACATGCACCATGCTTTGCGAAAATGATTTGCTTGAGTATTTTTGGATGGAAGCCATAAATACTGCTTGTTATGTTTAAAATCATGTTTTAATCTGACCTATTTTAAGGAAAACATCTTATGAGCTTTGGAAAGGTAGGAAACCTTCAATTAAATATTTTCATGTTTTTGGATGCTGTTGTTTCATTTTAAATAATTGAAGGATAATTTAAGCAAATTTGATGCCAAGTCAAATGAGGGTATCTTTTTAGGTTACTCTAAATCTAGCAAGGCATACAGGGTCTTCAACAGAAGGATACTTCTTGTTGAAAAATCCTTCCATGTTGTGTTTGATGAGACTGATCAAAAATCTTCTAGAAAAAAAGATGTTCTTGATGATGAAACAGGTATCCAAAGAACTGAAGAGGTGAACAACCATAAAGAGCATTCCAAGGAGCAAGATGACAATCAAAACAATGAAAGAGATTAAGTACAAGGAGGTGAAAACACATCAACACCTAATCCTCTACCTAAAAAATAGAGGTAAGCTCATGGACACCCCAAAGAACTTATCATTGGTGATCCATCAAAAGGAGTAAGTACTCGTTCATTTCTTAGAAATGTATGTGATTATTTAGCTTTTGTTTTTCAAGTAGAACCAAAATATATTGAAGAAGCTGAAAATGATTATAATTGGATAAATGCTATGCAAGATGAACTAAATCAATTTAAAAGAGATAATATTTGGACTTTAGTTGAAAGACCCTCTAATGTTTCAATAATTGGTACAAAATAGGTTTTCAGAAATAAGCTAGATGAAAATGGAATAGTCACTAGAAATAAAGCTAGACTAGTTGCCAAAGAATATAATTAGGATGAAGGGATTGATTTTGATGAAACCTTTGCTCCTATTGCTAGACTTGAGGCAATTAGGTTATTATTGGCATTTACATATTTTATAGATTTTAAATTATTTCAAATGGATATCAAAAGTTTCTTTTTGAATGGTTTTATCGAAGAAGAAGTTTATGTTGAGCAACCCCAGGTTTTGAAAATCATGAGTTTCTAGATCATGTTTTTAATTTCATAAAGCTTTGTATGGTTTAAAACAAGCTCCAAAAGCTTGGTATGATAGATTGAGTTCATTCTTGTTTAAAAATGATTTTTCTAGAGGCAATGTAGACACTACTCTATTTTTGAAAAAGAAGAATGATGATCTCTTAGTAGTACAAGTATATATGGATGATATTATATTCGATGCTACTAACAAATATCTTTGTCAAGAGTTTGCAAAGTTAATGTAGGGAGAATTCGAGATAAGCATGATGGGAGAGCTTAACTTCTTTCTCGGACTCCAAATAAAGCAAACAAAAGAGGGGATCTTCATAAACCAAACCATGTACATAAGAAATATTAAAGAAGTTTGGGATGGAGAGCACCAAGTCATTAGGTACACC
Organism: Areca catechu; assembly: GCA_021397845.1. Classification (NCBI taxonomy): domain Eukaryota; kingdom Viridiplantae; phylum Streptophyta; class Magnoliopsida; order Arecales; family Arecaceae; genus Areca; species Areca catechu. The sequence continues at coordinate 146,623,497 of CM038053.1, read as the reverse complement.
AATGAGCTCCTCTTGTAGACTTGACAAAGATGAATCAGGTAAATCTGTAGATCGAAAGTTATATAGAGGCATGATTGGTTCATTACTTTATTTAACTGCTAGTAGGCCATATATTATGTTTAGTGTTTGTATGTGTGCAAGATATCAGTCTGCCCTAAAGAGTCGCATCTTTTAGCTGTTAAACGCATACTTAGATATCTGTCTAGCACTATAGATATTGGACTTTGGTACTCTAGAGATTTTTCATTTAAATTGATTGCTTATTCTGATGCTGATTTTGCTGGGTGTAAACTTGACAGAAAAAGTACTAGTGGAACTTGTCATTTCTTGGAGTTAATTTGATCTCATGGAGAGTAAGAAACAGAATTCAGTTGCTCTATCAAGGCAGAAGCTGAATATATAGTAGCTAGAAGCTGTTGTGCTCAAATCCTATGGATAAAACAATAACTCAAAGATTTTGGCATCAAATTAACTACGACACCCATAAGATGCGACAATACCAGTGCAATCAATCTAGCTAAGAATCCTGTGTAACATTCAAGAAGCAAACACATTGAAATAAGACATCACTTCATAAGAGATCATGTGCAAAACTCTAATGTGATGCTTGAATTTGTTTGTACTGATAATTAATTAGCTGATGCTTTTACCAAACCCTTGAGTGAAGAAAGATTTTGCATGATCAGAAAAGTGTTAGGCATCATAGACCCCTTCTCTTAGAACTCTTCAAATCTTGTTCTTACCTAATTTATTTGTGCTCAAAATCTTGCTCTCTAAGTTCTAAATCCCTCTCTAGAATTTGCTTGATTTTATCAAATTTTATTAAATTTTTTTTTTGGAAATTCCTGCCCAAAAGTTCGACACTTCACTTTTGCCCAAGTGTCGACTCATGACTAAGTGTCGACACTTGACAAAATGAAGTATCGACTCATGGGTGATTTTTTATTTTTTCTAGGGCATCACCGAGTCATTATAAGTTTTCTATTCCTTATTTTGTTCATGTCCTAGTGGTCCCCTAGCCATCCTTTGACCTCGCAATAGTGATCTACCCACTATGCCCCTTAATTTCCGGTAAAACTTCTCATTTCTCCCTCTCTTTTTCAAATTGTTCATGGTTTTTTCATTTTATTTCCATTGATTTGGATCGAAGTCATTCCCATTTGATTTTTTCCTACTTTGGACCGATCTTCCTTGGATTTCTTGCAGATTGATTCAGCACATTTGCTCTCTTTTTCCTTTTCTTCCTCCTTTTGTCCATTCCCTTGGCCGATTACAAGCTTTCTCTTCTCTACCCAATCGGTTTCTCTATTTTTCTTTGCTTGGACCATCCCCTCTTGTCTTGACTTTCCTGTTTCATCCCTTTTGTCCCTTCTTGTCTTGACATTTGTTCTTGCTTGGACCTTTCCTTCTTGTATTGGCATTCATGGGTCCATGGAAGCAGGTTGTTTCTAAAAGGAGGTTAAGTTAGGGAACATCTGAAAGAAGAATAAAGGCAAGAAATGACAGTGGACAGCAGTCAGTGGCATGCCCTCATTCTCCCTTGGCAGATAGAGTTTCAGAAAAGATCATAGCTGCTGGTCATCAAGTTGATTTGGGATTTTTCGATCGTGAGGGATTTGGATTAGGTCAGGTTCTTGAGGCTGCAGGTCTAATTTCCTTCTGTACCATGAAGGAGAAGTTTTATCCTCACCCGATATGTGAGTTTTGTGGGAGCCTAGATTGTAGCAGAGTGATGTGAAGTGCTACTGTTCATGGCATTTAGATACCTATCTCAAAGGAGATTCTTAGCAAAGTTTGGGAGATACCCCATCGTGGGATTGTCATGAGCCCTGTCGAGGATAGAGAGGAGGCCTTCTGGTGTATACTTAAGTGTGAGGATGTTCGTGGTATGGCCACAATCATCGCGAATCAGCTTTCAGTTGAGATGCACCTCCTACACCATTTCATTGCCCGGATATTACTGTCGAAGATAGGAAATTTGATTTTATTACTGCGAGAGAGCTGATGCTTATGGTCTGTCTGACTTAGAGGATAACTGTAGATCTTCCTGCCTCGATGATGGCACAAATGAGAGAGGCAGCGACCTAGAGACGACTTTGTCTACCTTATGGGATGGGCTTGACACATCTATTTCGAGCCTATGATGTTCTTTTGGAGGGGGAGGCCTCCAAAGATATTTTGCATATAGATGTATATGACGAGCGCTCTCTTCATCGCATGGGTTATCAAAGGCTGGCAGGGAGGTTGGTGAATTGAGAGTCTGGTCAGGAGCCAGATAAGGAGGATGAGATCCGAGCCACCGAGGTAGGTCCTTCAGAGCCTGCTGAGTAGTTGACACCTCCCAGACTGGCACCTGTTATAGCTTCTGGGTCTGAGCCCGTGACACCTACTATACTCCTCATGGTTCTACCGACTTATCTTTTGAGGAGCATGCGAGACACTAGTTTGCTGAGATCCAGAGTGAGATGCTTGGACTAGGAGTCTGGACCACTTAGCTCCATATAGAGATTGAGGGCCTTAGAGCCCATACTGCTGAGCAGCATTCTGAGATTCGTTGATGATGGAGGCAGGTTTTGCATGTATTGAGGAGATGCTGAGAGCATTGTTACCTTCTGGGTCATCAGGACCACCTCCTCCTCCTCTGGTAGATGATGATGACCACCCAGATGATCAACATGGTGATACTCCTCTTGGTGGTGATGATCATGGACATGATGGCAGTGGTGGTGTTAGTGACAGTGATGACAGAGCTGGAGACTACAAGATAGTCATCAGAGAGGATCACACTCCAGCTGCTCCTACCGTTCCTCCTTCAGATGATTTGCTTACTTCAACACCCATCTTTTCGACACCTGCAGAGACACTTCCTACACCTTCTACTAGATCTTCTCAGGTTGTATCCCGATTTGGACCATCTGCTAGGACTAGGAGCCATAGCATTCTGAAGACCCCTAGATCCATTGTTCCTAGGACTAGGGTTAGTGCTCCTATTTATTTTGAGCTTCCATCTGATGAGGAGTAGCCTCGCAGATGTTTATCTTGATGATTAGTGTTCATGTATATGTCTTGATGTTTATGTATTTGTCTTGATAGTATTATCTATGTTTAGTGTTTATCTATGTACTTACATTATAGTTTATGTTTTCTTATCAGTCTTGTATCAGTTTATGTATTGTAATGAAACTCTGACTTTTATGAAAAAGTTCACTTTTATCTTATGGTTACTTCCTACTTTGTCAATTTGCTCTTATACCTATTGATTTTTGCTAATCTAATCTTGTATCATGGCCCCTAACCAAATTTCTATGCCCTAATGCATTAATTCAGGGAGAGTTTACTCCCTTGATTGTTTAATATTGACAAAAAGGGGGAGTAAGATATGAGTAAGATATAAGCATTTCCTTCTAATCTTTTTTAGTTGTTTCATTACTTAACTCACTTAAGGGAAGATAAAATTAACTTCAACACTTAATTTGTACATCTTCTCTATTAAAATTATGTTGTATGAGTTTTAAGTTCATGCTTATGGGTTACAATATCTAAAATTAAACTTGAATGCTTATATACTCAAGGTTTTGTCATCATCAAAAAGGAGGAGATTATTGGCTTTAGCCATTGATTTTGATAACTAACTAAAAGAAAACGGTGCAGGTGGTTTGACATGATCCTACACTAGGCATGCAAACAGCTATGGAAGCATAATGGATTTTAAAAACATTTTTTAAAATTCCGCGCAGCGGAAATCTGCTCCGCCCAAAATCTAATCTATTCTAGTTGCATGAAGGCATGTATTATGATATAAAATATTTGTAAAAAAGTTGAATTAAAAATTCTATTCATGCATGATTAAAAAATATCTTTTTTTCATACCTTATTCTGGCTGGAATAACTCTGGGATAAAGCTAGAATAGACTGGAATAGCTGGAATAAAACTATTCCAGCCTTCTTCTTCCTTTGGCTGAAAACAAGCTCTGTTTATGGGTTGCAAAATGTCATCGGAACAATGGCTTCCGGACCTCCGTTTGCTTCCAAATTTCAGCAGCAACAAGGTGGAGAAGTCTACTTCGATTTGCCACCAATATCTATAACCAAAACAAGCTAAAAAAGGTATAGAAAATTGCCAAAGTCTGCTGCCAGAAAATCTGTAGCAGAATAGGATAGCTGGTTGTTCGTCGCGTTTAGAGTTGTAGCAGCGATCCCGGCTAGCGAGGCTTGCTCCTAGGAGTAGAAGGGTACTCCCTCTAGAGGGGAGACACGCCCGGGGTTCTCCGATCCCTCTCCACGCACGGTGCTAGCCGCTGGAAGATGATACAGTCACAGTGGATGGCAGCAACCAGGCCTTGCTACAGTCCTGGGTTTGAGCACTCTAATGGACAAGGAAATGGGCCTTGTAACTCTTCCTCACACACTCCAAATCCCAGCACCCAATGGAAGATAGGACCAAGCTCTCAAATAGGGGGAAAGACAACGCCCAGCAAAAGAACTTCCACCCCAAAAATCTGTTGCTCGGTGAAAACTTAACCACATGAAATAGGGGATGGCTTTGGTTTATATAGGTAGCAGAGAGAGGAATATTTAGAGGCTGGGAAACCAAGAAGGCACCAGCTGCCATTTATCCAAATTAATCAGCCATTAAACAAGGTTAATAAGCAGCGGTGGAGGGAGAAGAAGAGGCATCATTTGGCCTCCAGCGTTTCGGTTAAAAAGGCCTACAGACGAATGGAATTCCAATCAGTGAAAAACAACATGGAAACCGGTTCAACCAAAAAATGGTCCAATCCCATTTAAACCCAGCGGCGGTTCAATCCAATTGAACCGGTTCAAATCTAATTGAACTGGTTTAAGGGATTATAATTGGTTCACAACCAATTGGAGGCCAAAATGAACTCCGAATCAGTTCAAAACTAATTCAGAAAAAACCTGGTGCAGTCATGGTCAGCCCGGAACAATTTCTGGTTGACACAGACAAGGGCAAGATGGGGAAAAGAGTGCTCAAAAATAATGTGACCATAAAATCGAGATGATTCCCAATCATAATCGGTATCCGGATCAAAGAGTAATCCTCTGTGGCATGTGACCTCATAGGTTCGAACCTAAACGGTAGCACTAGAACAATTCTAGTACCAGCACAGGAAACCATCTAGCAATGGGTCCCGGCGGATAGGTCGAAGATGCGAGAGCAAACTATCGAACCTCTGGCATATGGTTACCGTATAATTCATCCCTTTGACCTCTAATGCTCAGGATGACTGAGATTGGGCTGCCAACCCAGACTGAGTCAGTCGACTATGTGTCTCAACCTTGCAAGCCCAGCGACTCTTCACTAGGACTACCCCGGCCGAGGATTTGCTAAATTAAGATACTGCGAGACATTGAATCCAAACTGTTTGGATAGGTCAATTCCATCTTGGTCCATCATTGCTCCACAAGTACTTGCCTGTATTCAGAAACCTTCCATCACTGGATTAAAAATTCGGGTAGTCCGGCACCAAAGCACAGGGAGTGCTTGCAAGCTACTGTGATGACCTCAGGTCGGAGAGACACATATACCCATATCCAATCGTGAGTATCCCTTTGGCAGAAAGGGGCTGCACGGAGTCACGTTCAATAAGATATCACATATCCCACTTATAGATCACATCAGTGTCACCACACTCATTTGGTTAAGAGGACAACCAAACGATGTGAACTACAACAACCTATACTTGATATATTGCCGTCTAGTACAATATATCCTTTGGTTGTGAACAGGGTTTAAGGACCACTCGATACATCCTCTCTATATCGAAGTCAGTGTAGTCCTAAGGACTTCATCACATGGAAAGAGTTCATTTCAGGAAAATACAATATGTGATGAGTTGCCAAAAAAAATATTTTATTAATTCAAAGAAAGAGTACAATATTGAGCTCAACCGCCTACAACCCAGGCGATTGGCTTTGGGACACAATTCCCAACAACTCCCACTTGTACTAAAGCCAATCAGAAGAGTATCTAATACCCATTTCCCATTTACAATAGTCGAACTCTTTTATTCCGAGAGCTTTAGTGAAGGGGTCGGCCAGATTTTCTTTTCCATCGATCTTCAGAAGATTGATGTCGCCTCGTTCCACGATCTCTCGTACGAGGTGGTAGCGCCGCAGTATGTGCTTGGTGCGGTGATGAGCTTTAGGCTCCTTAGCTTGAGCAATGGCTCCAGTGCTATCACAATACACCGGAACAGAACCATCTAGGGAAGGTGCCACCCCTAGCTCTCCAAGGAGCTTCCGCAACCACACAGCTTCCTTTGCTGCATCTGATGCTGCAATGTATTCTGCTTCGCATACCGAGTCTGCAATAGTTGCCTGCTTGGAACTTTTCCAGCAGATCGCTCCTCCATTCAGGGTAAATACAAACCCTGACACTCTTGCTATCATCTCTATCCGACTGAAAACTGGAGTTAGAGTACCCCACAAGTTTCAAGTCAGGTTCTCCATAAATCAGCCATTGATCTTTAGTATTTCTCAAATACTTAAGGATGGACTTAACCACCTTCCAATGCGCCTCACCTGGGTCAGACTGGTATCTGCTCATTACTCCTAGTGAGTATGCTATGTCTGGTCTAGTATAAGTCATAGCATACATGATAGAGCCTACTGCAGAAGCATAAGGTACTCTACTCATGCGCTCTCTTTCCTCAGGAGTTGTCGCACAATCCTTCTTGGAAAGAGTAATTCCAGAACCTATCAGGAGATAGCCTTTCTTGGAATTTTTCATGCTGAACCGTTTCAGCACGGTGTCAATGTATGTAGACTGGGACAATCCCAAAAGCTTCTTAGATCTATCTCTATAGATCTTTATACCTAGTATGTAAGAAGCTTCACCCAAGTCCTTCATGGAGAACTGAAATGATAACCAGACCTTTATTCCTTGTAATGCTGCGACATCATTCCCGATTAAGAGAATGTCATCAACATACAAAACTAGGAATATAATCACAGAACCATTAACCCATTTATAGATGCACGGTTCTTCTCCGTTCCTAACGAAGCCATATGATTTGATACACCTATCAAACCATAAGTTCCAACTTTGAGAGGCTTGCTTAAGTCCATAAATGGACTTCTGCAACTTGCATACTTTTGATTCATCTATAGATGTGAACCCTTCAGGCTGTATCATATACACCTCCTCTTCCAGCTCCCCGTTTAGGAAAGCGGTTCAGACATCCATCTGCCAGATCTCGTAATCAAAATATGCTGCCAAAGCAAGTATGATCCAAATGGACTTGAGCATTGCCACAGGGAAGAAAGTCTCGTCATAATCGATACCATATCACTGATGATACCCCTTGGCAACCAGACGGGCTTTATAGGTCTCTACCTTCCCATCTGCGCCCCTTTTCCTCTTGAAGATCCATTTACACCCGATGGGTTTTATTCCTTCAGGCGAATCAACCAATGTCCAAACATTGTTGATTTCCATGGACTCCATTTTAGATCGCATGGCTCCAAGCCATGCCTCAGAGTCTGATCTCTGAAGTGCATCCATATAGATGATCAGATCCTCATTATTCTCATCGAGCTCAATGGGATCGCCATCCCGGACCAAGAAACTGTAGTATCTGTCTGGCTGACGCGGTATTCTACCAGATCTCCTAATGGGTTTTGGGTGTGATTCAATCACAACCGGTTCTACGATGTCCTTAGAGTGTGCAGGTTTTTCTATTGGCTGAACTTCATCAAGTTCAATCTTAGAGGCTATAGTTCCTTCTCCAAGGAACTCCTTTTCCAAAAAGATAGCTCTAAGAGCAACGAACACCTTTTGTTCATTCTCCAAGTAGAAGAAATACCCTTTGGTTTCCTTAGGATAACCAATGAATAAACACCGATCAGACCTTGGACCAAGTTTGTCTGAGTCTAAACGCTTTACATAAGCCGGACAACCCCAGACCCGAAGGTGTGAGATTGAGGGTTTTCGTCCATTCCACATCTCATACGGAGTGGAGACAACAGACTAACTTAGAACATTATTTAACAAGTAACAAGCTGTCTGAAGCGCATATCCCCAAAAGGATAGCGGCAGAGTTGCAAAGCCCATCATGGATCGAACCATGTCCAACAAGATTTGATTCCTCCTTTCGAACACACCATTCAACTGTAGTGTTCCTGGAGGAGTCCATTGAGAGAGAATTTCATTCTCCTCAAGATAAGTCAAAAATTCACCAGATAAGTATTCACCACCTTGATCAGATCGAAGGGTTTTAATACTTTTTCCAGTTTGCTTTTCTACTTCATTACGGTATCGTTTGAATATTTCAAACGACTCAGACTTATGTCTCATTAAGAAGACATAACCGAACCTTGAAAAGTCGTCTGCAAAAGTAATGAAATATTTGTATCCTCCTCTGGCACTAACTGTCATCGATCCACATACATCAGTATGTATGAGACTTAGAAGTTCTGTAGCTCGTTCACCTTTTCCAGTAAAAGGTGACTTGGTCATTTTAACAAGTAAGCAGGATTCACAAGTGGGCAGTGATTCAGAATCACTGACCTTGAGGAGTCCATCTCCTCGCATCTTGTTTATCCTATTTTTGTTAATATGACTTAGCCTACAGTGCCAAAGATATAAATCATTGATATTATCTAACCTTGGGCATTTGCTAGAAGTGTACATTACACTAACAGGCCTTGATAGTACGTATATGCCATTATTTAATCTAGCTTTCATTATAACAGAGTTATTCAAAATAACATTGCAAAAATCTCCTTTTATTGATAGTTCAAAACCACAATTGGCCAAAAGGCCTACAGAGACTATGCTCATAATGAAACTAGGACAATAGTGACATTCTACTAGTTCGACAGTACAAGACTCAAAGACAAGATGCAGGACTCCGACCGCCAGTACTGGAATGTGATTTCCATTCCCGATGCTCAAAAATTATTCTCCATCTTCAAATCTTCTACTAACTAGAAGTCCTTGTAACGAATTACAAACGTGAATTGGACTACCAGTATCCAATACCCAGTTAGCAGTATCAACAATAGAGTAATTACAAGGTTTTATCATATAAATACCTTGTTCAGCAGACTTCTGCTTTCTCGGCCTGTTCGAATCAAGGGACGCAATATAAAGAGGACAGTTCCTCTTCCAGTATCCCTTCTTCTTGCAGTAGAAACACTCTACAGAAGACTGATTAGCCTTATACTTTTTGGTCTGACTAGGGCCAGGAGCATTCTGCACCTTCTTTCCCTTTTTATTTATTTTCTTCTTCCCTTTCTTAAAGGGACGACGACCTCTACTACCTCCCACTAAATTTACCACCCCCTTATTCAGTTGGTGGTCTTTCTCGAAAGTCTGCAGCAACCCCAAAAGACCATGGTAGTTAACTGCAGGCTTGTTCATTCTATAATGATCGAGAAAATCAAGATAGCAGGAGGGAAGAGAATTCAGGATCGCATCCTTGCCGAGCTGCTCGTGCAAGGGGCATCCGAGTTTGCCCAACTTTTCAATCAGCTCGATCATGTACAATACATGATCAGTGACTGAACCGCCATTCGGCATCTTGGAATTGTAGATGGCACAAGACACTTTGTACTGTTCTACATCATCCGGGGTGCCGAAGGATTCCTTCAACTTTTGAAGGATTTCATCAGGTTGGGCCTCCTCGAATTTGCGACTGAACTCATCATTCATCGCCGCTAACATAATGCATCAGACAGTAGTCCGATCAGAGACCCACTTCAGATAAGCGTCTCTGACCGCACTCCGTGCATTAGCGGGAGGGATTTCAGGTGCCAAATCCGTTATCACATAGAGGATCCGTTCATGCTCCAGTACGATTCTCAATCTTCGATACCAACTATCGAAGTTGTGACCCTTTAACTTCTCGTTGTCGAGAAGTGACCGGAGCGATAAATTGGAAGACATCTGAAAAGAAAATAAGACCAAATTAGTGTATGAATTAATAATTTAACCAAAAGACTTTGACTTTAGTCTAAAGGTTTCTCCCACTAATTTTTCAGATTGGTAGCCTCTAACTCCCATCCATGAAAACACTTTTTCAAGTGGGTACTGAAATCCAATAGGCCTCGCATGAGCCCGACTATGGCCAGCTCACCCATACGAGCCTAAAGGTAGGTTCATAAACCAATTGTTTCCCTAAACAATTTTCAGTATTTCATTTTGCCCCAGAGAACACCCCAATCAGCCAGGGGCCTCCTATTGCGGGTCTCTGGTTAGGTCCAACCATTAAAATGACAAATCCAATGCTTCCAGCTAACTAAAGACCAAGCCTGACTATGGCCAGCCCACCTGGTCCCGTTAAGGAGGTTGCACTGAACCATCATCGATCAGATAGAAATTCCAGTCGTCGGATGTACACCCGTTCTATGGAACTGCCGATGCACACCAAGCTAGTGGACACATTTCTATCCAACTTAATGGGAGGTTAAGACATTGTCAACTCTTTGACTTAGTCTTTTTAAGGACCTAATAATTTTAGAGGATTTTTTAGTTGTGACAGAAGAAAAAGACAAGGACATGGATCATCCTCCCAATGAATCAATCAAATTCCAAGAGGGTTGAAATAAATCAACAAATTGATCCATGGGCACCTATAGATCAGTCAGACCGATCAACCTGGGTGACATGGGTTAACTCGAGTCATTGAGCTTTTCCAATCAGTTCAGGTCGACTCGACTAGCCAGGTAGGTGAGATCATGGGTGAGTATCCGCCATTAACCATCTTTCCTAGACACCAACCAAGTTGGCTAGGAAAGAGGTAGCCTCATACAACCATGATCATAATGCCAAACCTACCTCGACATCAGTCGGTTTACCGGACTCGATCAGACTAGCCTAAAGACTCGGGCGTCCACTGAGCCACTAATTGGATCCATTTTAGATGAACGGATCAACTAATCTAACTATTAGATAGTTCTAAAGAAGGGCCTTAAACAACTTTTGTTTAATCTTCTTATTATCTAGTTCAACTAGACATAGGTTTAACCCTTTTATGGACTCAACTAGTCAGCTAACCCAATTTAACCCAAAATGGCTTATGCAAATTTGATTAGATTTCATAAACCTAAAAAAAAAAATTTAATAAGCCAAACACTTAATTAAAATAATTTTTAATTAAGTCTCTATGTAAAACAATTTTACATAACAAATCATGCATCAAGATATTTTACAAATACTTTATATCCATATATAAAACATGCATAATACATGTAATATCAAATTAAAACAATTTTTAATTTTAATAATCTTTAAGGATCCTTCTGAAGAGGCCAACACAGATGATCCGCATCATGTCAAAGACACACGGTCATGGTTAAGGTCACAACTAGGTTCCAAAAAGAAATTAGGATACTTTTTTTTTTTTTTAGATTAAACAAATTTTAATCTATTAAACATGCATACTAGATTAGATTACACATGCAACCTGGCTCTGATACCACTGAAAGAAAATAGTGCAGGTGGTTGACATGATCCTACACAAGGCATGCAAATAGCTACGGGAGCAGAATGGATTTTAAAAACATTTTTTAAAAATCCGTGCTGCGAAATCTGCTTCGCCCAGAAACTAATATATTCTAGTTGCATGAAGGCATGTATTATGATATAAAATATTTGTAAAAAGCTGAATTAAAAATTCTGTTGGCTTTGGCTCCTTAGTTTTGATGATTAACAAAAGGTTGAGTATATGTTTGGACTAATGTTTCATCTCAAGATAAAGTTTCAGGACTTAGGTTATTCAGAAAGAGTACTAAGAGTACAATGATAAAACCAAGTTTGCCTGATTTTGGAAAAGAGCTCTTCTACCTTGAACAAGATCAAATTTCTCATATTGGACCTTCCTGTTAAGAAATAATTGACAAAAGAAACAAAGGCTTAGAGAAACTCAAGAATGGCACGCACCTCTCTAGAGTTTCAGAAAATTTCAGATCAGAGGTCGACCACCAGAGGTCGACACCTTGTCAAAGGTCGACCACCAGAGGTCGACTCATGAAGAGAAGAAAAGTTCAGCAAGGCCGGCATGGCAAAATTTCAGTGGCACACTCCAGAGGTCGACCACCAGAGGTCAACACCTGTCCAGAGGTCGACTCATAGCCTGAGAATTCAAACTGGGCAGAACTATGGTTTTCTGGATTTTTGCCTAAGATAAACTGGAGGTCGACTCATGAGGTCGACACTTGATCCAGAGGTCGACTCATGAGGTCGACTCATGGCATAACGGCTAGTTTTTCTGAACTTTTGATTTGATTTCTAACGGCCATAAACGGCCATATTTTTATTCTAACGGTCTTGTGGAGTTGTTTTAGCTTGAGTAAGGTATTTAACCTCCACCAAACTTCAAAAAAGAAAAGGAGACAAAGTGAAAAAGTTTAGAGTCAAAGTACAAAGCCTTCAATCAATTCCAAGCCAAAAAGAGTGAGAAAACCAAGAGATTCCTTAGCCAAAAGCTTTCCATCCTTGAGGAATCCAACTTTCAAGTATTTGGCATTTAGTGAGGTCCAAAGATTCCAAGAGAAAGGCTTGAAGAGTCTCCATCAAGAGCTACATCGAATTATTTTTTGCTCAAAAAGAGTTTGTCTTGTTTTATTCATTGTATTCATATTCTTTTTGTCTTTAGCTTCAAGGGAATTTGAAACTAGTGTGAGGTTTGTTGGTGAGCCAATTGATAAAACCAACTAGGGTTGCTTGTAAGCCCGAAGCCAAAACAAGTGAGTGAGGTTTGTTGGTGAGCCAATTGATAAAACCAACTAGGGTTGCTTGTAAGCCCGAAGCCAAAACAAGTGTGTAAGGTTTTGACTTGTAAGCCTGGTAAAACAAGTCAGCTGTAATCTAAAGATTATAGTGGAAATTCTCAAGTGGAGCTTGGTGAGTGGATGTAGGTGCTAGGTGCACCGAACCACTATACTTCTTGTATGTTTGCATTGCTTTACTCTTTATCTTCTCTTGCTCTTTAATTGTTGTTTTATTTCATTGCTTCCGTTGCACAATTACTTGAGCACTATCACTCTTCACCTTAGAACTTGATAGCACATATATTGCTTTAATTTTTAAAATACCCAATTCACCCCCCCTCTTGGGCACCATTTCTGGGCAACAAGTGGTATCAGAGCACCGGTACTCTCTTGTAGGTCCAACGATCTTGAGTGAAAGATCATGGCCGCCCCAATTGGAATGGGTGTAGTTGAAGGACAAGCATCAAATCGCCCTCCTTTCTTTAATGGCACAAACTACACATACTGGAAAACTCGTATGCGTATTTATTTACAAGCTGTAGATTATCATATATGGAGAGTAATTACTAAAGGGCCTCATCAGCCCACTCACTTGGTTAATGGCATTATCACCCCGAAATCTGAAGAAGAATGGGATGACAATGACATCAAACAAGCTGAGTTAAATGCTAAGGCGATGAATTTGCTATTCTGTGCACTTGACCCTAGTGAATTCAACAGAATATCAAATTATATTTTCGCCAAAAAAATTTGGGATACACTTGAAGTTACCCATGAGGGTACACACCAAGTGAAGACCACAAAGGTGAACATGCTCATTCATACGTATGAGATGTTCAGGATGGAACCAACTGAAAGTATAAGTGAAATGTATACTAGATTTACCAATATAGTAAATGGTATGAGGAGTTTGGAAAAAATTATATCTAATGGTGAACTGGTTAACAAACTTCTCAGGTCTCTTCCGGCTTCATGGGATGCGAAAGTAACAGCCATAGAAGAAGCCAAGGATGTCAATACTCTACCTCTCGAGCAGCTTCTTGGAACACTGATGACTTACGAGCTTTCACTAAAGCAGAAGACAGTGGACAATGACAAGAAAAAGAAAGCCATAGCCTTCAAGTCCACTACAAAGGAAGAGTCAAGTGATGAATCAGAAGAAGAAGCTGATGATGATGAGACAACCCTCATTACAAGAAAATTCAAAAGATTCATGAGAAAGAAGAAGGGCTTCTACAAGAAAAGGCCACAAAAAGGTGATCACAATAAAGAAAAAGAGAAAGAAAAAGAAAGGGATCCACCCATCTGCTTCGAGTGCAAGAAGTCTGGACATTATAAAACGGATTGCCCTTTGCTTAAAAAGAGTCGAAGGATGTTGAGAAAGAAAGCCATGATGGCTACCTGGAGTGAGAGTGAGGACTCCAGCAGTGATGAAGAGTAGCAGGTAGTCGCCAACTTATGTTTCATGGCCAATGAAGATAATGAGGTAAATTCTGAACCTGAAATTGAATTTACTTTCAATGAATTGCATGATACTTTTGATGATTTAGTTACGGAATATGAAAAATTAAAACTAAAAAATAAAAATTAAGAAAGCTAAATTTTGAGCTTACCAAAAATTCAGAAAAGTTTTCAACTGAAATTGAAGATTTAATTCAAGAAAACAAGAAATTAACTGAACATGTAAAGTCCTTGACAAATGATAAGGATAACCTTTTAAAAGAAAATGATTATTTGAAAAACAATAGAAGTCTTAAAACTAATGAGAAAATTGAAAAACAAAACAAAGAACTATTGCTTCAAAACAAGAATTACAAGGAAGAGTTAGAAAAAGTAAAACCTTTTGTAGAAAAGTTTACTTTTAGTTCAGAAAAATTAAGCATGCTTTTAAATAGTCAACATGCAGTGTTTAACAAAGCTGGACTTGGATTTAAGCCACACAATCAGCAAAAACTTTACAAAAACTTTTTCATACCTGCATCTTCTAATATTACCTGCTATGCATGTGGTAAGTTAGGACATAAATCATATATTTGTAATAGAAGAAAATTAAATACCTTTGGAAAGATTTGGGTTCCAAAAGGAACCAATTTGACTAACCCTAAAGGACCCAAGATGACTTGGGTACCTAAAGTTTCAACTTGATTAATTTTTGCAGGTGTGCCTTGCAACCAAAAAAAAAGAAGATTATGGTATCTGGATAGTGGTTGCTCAAGGCACATGACTGGGGATGTGAAGCAATTCTCATCACTAGCAGCTATTGATGGTGGAAACGTTACTTTTGGTGATAATGGAAAAGGCAAAATCATCGGAATTGATAAAATCCATATCACCGCTAATGCTTATGTAGATAATGTATTATTTGTTGATGGCTTGAAGCATAATCTTTTTAGCATTAGTCAGTTTTGTGATAAGGGTTTTAAAGTAATTTTTGAATCATCTTTGTACATGGTATCTAGTCTAGATGTCGATGGCATCAAGTTCACTGGTCATAGGCATGGAAACATTTACATGGTTGATCTTGATGATCTAGCCATAGAAAGTGGTCAATGCCTAGTGGCTAGGGAAGCCAAGGCAAGTGAAACTAGTTGGCTTTGGCATCGTCGGCTAGGGCATGCTAGTATGCAGTTGATTTCAAAATTAAGCAAAAAGAATCTTGTAAAAGAATTGCCAAAACTCACATTTAAAAAAGATAAGATTTGTGCTACATGTCAATTTGGAAAACAAACTAAATCTACTTTCAAACCTAAAGGAGTAGTATCTACTACTAGACCCCTTGAATTATTGCATATGGACCTCTTTGTACCAACCAGAACAACTAGTTTGGGAGATAAAAAATATGGGCTAGTAATTGTAGATGATTACTCACGATTTACTTGGGTGATGTTTTTAGCTCATAAAGATGAAACGTTTTCAGCTTTTGTTAAATTTCATAAAAGGGTTTCAAATGAAAAAGATCTCACTATTGTTTCTTTGCGTAGTGATCATGGAACTGAATTTGACAATCATGATTTTGAAGCTTTTTGTAATGAAAATGGCATTAGTCATAATTTTTCTGCACCTAGGACACCATAACAAAATGGGGTGGTAGAAAGAAAGAACAGGACACTTGAAGAAATGGCACGCACAATGCTCTGTGAAAACGATTTACCTAGATATTTTTGGGCAGAAGCCATTAATACTTCCTGTTACATTTTAAATCATGTTTTAATTCGGCCTATTTTGAAGAAAACACCATATGAGCTTTGGAAAAATCGAAAACCAAATCTTAAGTATTTTCGTGTATTTGGTTGCCGCTGTTTCATATTAAACAATGGCAAAGACAATATCAGTAAATTTGATGCCAAGTCAGATGAGGGTATCTTCTTAGGATACTCTACTTCTAGCAAGGCATACAGGGTCTTCAACAGAAGAACTCTTCTGGTTGAAGAATCAATTCACGTAGTGTTTGATGAATCTAACGAAAAATCTTCTAGAAAAGAAGATTCTATTGATGATGAAACAGGTACAAAGAAGCTTGAACATTTGACAATCAATGAAGATGAGCCCAAAGGAGATGATGATCAAGAAAATAAAGATCAAACTCAAGAGATCAATGCAACTTCACCAAAACCTTTACCTAAAGAGTGGAGGTATGCACACGGACACCCCAAAGAGCTAATAATTGGTGATCCGTCAAAGGGAGTAAGTACATGCTCTTCTATTAGAAATGTTTGTGATTATTTAGCTTTTGTATCTCAGATAGAGCCTAAGTCAATAGAAGAAGCTGAAAAAGATTGTAACTGGATTAATGCTATGCAAGATGAACTAAATCAATTTAAAAGAAATAATGTTTGGACTTTAACTGAAAGACCCTTAATATTTCTGTAATTGGCACAAAATGGGTTTTTAGAAATAAACTTGATGAACATGGTATTGTAACTAGGAACAAAGCTAGACTTGTTGCTAAAGGCTACAACCAGGAAGAAGGGATCAACTTTGATGAAACCTTTGCTCCTGTTGCTAGGCTATAAGCAATTAGACTTTTACTTGCTTTTGCTTGTTTTATGGATTCAAGTTATTTCAAATGGATATTAAGAGTGCTTTTTTAAATGGATTTATTGAAGATGAAGTTTATGTTGAACAACCTCCTGGTTTTGAAAATCATAAATTTCCTAACCATGTTTTTAAATTGCATAAAGCATTGTATGGTTTAAAGCAAGCTCCTAGAGCTTGGTATGATAGATTAAGTTCATTTTTGATGAAGAATGATTTTTCTAGAGGTAATGTAGATAATACATTATTTTTGAAAAAGAAAAATGATGATCTCTTAGTAGTACAAATCTATGTAGATGATATTATTTTTGGTGCTACTAACGAATGTCTTTGTCAAGAATTTGCAAAGTTAATGCAGAGTGAGTTCGAGATGAGCATGATGGGAGAACTCAACTTCTTCCTCGGACTTCAAATTAAGCAAACCAAAGAGGGGATCTCCATCAACCAAGCCAAGTACACAAGGGAAATATTGAAAAAGTTTGGGATGGAGACTACCAAACCAATAGGTACCCCTATGAGCTCTTCATGTAAATTAGACAAAGATGAATGTGGTAAATCAGTAGACCAAAAATTATATAGAGGCATGATTGGTTCATTGCTATATCTAACTGCCAGTAGACCAGATATAATGTTTAGTGTTTGTATGTGTGCACGTTTTCAGTCTGCTCCTAAAGAATCACATCTCTTAGCTGTAAAACGTATATTTAGATACTTATCTAGGTCAATCGAAATTGGTCTTTGGTACTCTAGAGAGTCATCATATGAATTAATTGCTTATTCTGATGCTGATTTTGCTGGGTATAAACTTGATCGTAAAAGTACTAGTGGAACTTGTCAATTCTTAGGAGTTAATTTGATTTCATGGAGCAGTAAGAAACAGAATTCGGTTGCTCTATCTACGGCGGAAGCCGAATATATAGCAGCTGGAAGCTGTTGTGCTCAGATTCTATGGATCAAACAACAACTCGAGGACTTTAGCATCAAACTAACTAAGACACCCATAAGATGTGATAATACTAGTGCAATCAATTTAACGAAAAATCCTGTACAACATTCAAGAAGCAAACATATTGAAATAAGACATCACTTCATAAGAGATCACGTTCAAAACTCTAATGTGTTGTTAGAATTTATTTGTACTGATTATCAATTGGCTGATATATTCACAAAACCATTGAATGAAGATAGATTTTGTATGATCAGAAGAGAACTGGGAGTCATTGATCCTTTTGCTTGAAACTCTTCAATTCTCATCAAAATTCCTCAAAAATGATTTATAAATTCTCAAATATGTTTAAAGGTTATTTTTCTAAATTTTATTAATTTTTTTTAAATTTTACAGAATTTTATTTTGGGTAATTTATTGTTGGAGGTCGACACTTTAATTTTCGGAGGTCGACACTTGAGGTCGACCCCTAAGATTTTTGGAGGTCGACACTTGAGGTCGACCCCTGAAAATTTTTAGAGGTCGACACTTGAACGGAAATCTCCTTTTTTAAAACCTGTCCGCAAGCCACTTTTTTTCCATTTCTTTCCATTTCTCCTTCGTGTGGTCCCCCTCCAACTTCCCTAAACCTCTAAACAGTGGATTTCCAACCTTCTCCTTCATCTTTTTGGATAATCCTCTCCTCTCCTCTTGCTTTCCTTGGAACCAAACCATTTTTTGACCGTGTTCTTGGTTTTGGACAACCAAAGCTTTTGCATCTATCTACCCTCAAATCTCGGTTGTTTTTCAATTGAAATCACTTATTTCCTTCCTCCGTTTCTTACTTTTTCTCCATTTACTCTCGATTTTCTACATTTTCACAAACCCTATCTCACCATTTCACCATTTCCTCTTTTTCTCAAACCGTGAACCTCTCTTTCCCTCTCTTCTCTTGGTTCCTTTCCTCTTAGCCTTGCTTTATCGTACTTCTCCCTAATTTACCCCTCTTCCTTTCATATGGGTCCAAGAAAGCACTTGGCAGTAAGGAAAAGGAGATTGGAACAAGGCCAAGGTAGCACTGAGCAACGAAGAAAGGTCAGATATGAGCATGAGTCGACCCCAGAGCCACCTGCACTAGTGCCAGCCAGCTTAGTACGGAAGAGCATTGCGAGTGGGAGGCGTGTGGACATACCTTTCTGGGATCAGCATCACTTTTTTATAGGAGATGTGCTGAGAGATGCAGGTCTGGTTCACTTCTGCACGATGACTGAGAGATTCTACCCAGACCTCATCAGGGAGTTCTATGGATCCATGGCCACTGATGGCATTGGATGGTCAGCTACTGTACGTGGGATCGAGATTCCAGTGACACTGGAGGTCATCAGTCGCGTTTGGAGGATTCCACTTCATGGCACTGCTGCCACTTCGATCAGCGACAGAGAGCATGCCTTCAGATGTATTCTAGAGCGTGAGGATGTTAGCTGCATTTCCACAGTAGCCGCTAACCAGCTTTCACTGGAGATGAGAGTGCTGCATCATATCATCGTCCGTATCTTGATTCCGAAGAGCGGGAGATTCGACTTTATCACTGAGCGTGAGCTGGTGTTGATGGTGTCCCTGAGACAGCGGACTCCCATCAACCTTCCCAGGATCATGCTTCAGCAGATGGGTGAGGCAGCATCTCACAGGAGACTAGTTCAGCCATATGGCATGGGGCTGACATAGCTATTCAGGGAGCATGGTGTTTCATTTGATGGTATACCCTTCAGTCAGCTGCAGCATACTGATACATATGGAGAGAAATCCTTGCATAGGATGGGATTTCGACTGATTGGTGACCGTTGGGTGTGACGAGAGTCTGGCCAGGAGCCAGATGAGGAGGATGAGATCCGAGCAGCTGAGGCAGGGCCTTCAGAGCCTACTGATCATGGTACACCTCCTCGTCCAGCACCAGAGTCAGAGACTACGGAGCCTGAGCCATTCACGCCACCACCCTCATCAGCTCCAGCACCTACTACTACTGCTACACCACGGAGGACTACAACGAGGATATCGGACTTTGAGCAGAGAGTGACTGATCACATTTCAGAGGTCCGGACAGAGATTACTGGTGTACGACATGAGCTACATGATCTGCGGATACACACAGATATGCGCATTGGAGATCTCTCAGCTAGTGTAGATGCAGGATTCCGACAGATCCTCAGCCAACTGAGATTAGCATTGCCACCAGGGACTGTAGATCCAACAGTATCTCCTCCACATTCTGATGATGATGATGATGACTCCAGTGGATAAAGTGACAGTGATGGAGATCAGCCTGGAGCTGGTAGCTCTGATGTTCCACCTGCAGATCCGATTCCAGAGATTCCTCCTTCTACTGATCCTCCTTCTACTGATCTTTCCAGTACAGATCCTCCAGCTATAGATGTGTCAGTAGATACTGAGCTTACTGAGTCACTTTTTGAGACTATTATAGGGATTCCGGATGATATAGATGAGCATACAGAGACAGATATTGATGATCCCACTGCTTATGAGCTAGTCAGTAGGCACACTCCAGCTCAGTCTACTCAGCATACTGATCCATCTACTTCTTCTGCTACTGCTTCAGTCAGGACACCTGTGGAGCCCTTTCCTCAGACCTATAGATCTCGTAGGACTAACCCTAGGTCTGGTCCCTCTCTGAGGACTCGGAGTCTCACTCATAGGACTCCAAAATCCTCATCTAGGATCTCGGCTCCTATCTCTTTTGATATACCTTCTGATGAAGAGTAGCCTCATAGATTTACTTGTTGTACTTAGTTTGCTTTGTATGATCTGATGTATCAGTGTTTTGTGCTTACTATGTAAGCAATTTTGTAACTGAATACATTTGCTTTTATCTATATTGTGATATTTTACTGTCTGATACCAGCTCTTAGCATTTATCTTTTTAAACCCTCAAGTTAGAATGTTTTTGTTATATTGAATGCACAAATTGAGGGGGAGCATGTATTTTATGCAACTAAATACTTCATTGTAATGGAACATAAGTTTCCTTAATATATCTTTCACTACAAAAACGGACTTTTTGATTCTTGACAAAAAGGGGGAGTAGTAAAGTATATATGAGATTCTCATGACTCTTTCTTTTGAGTAGAATATGTATATATAGTATGTATATATGGTTCTTATGACTCTTTCATGGAGTAGAGTATAGTAAAGTATATATGTGATGCGGCAAGCATATGATTAATGATTTGATTAGTGTATGTAGAGCAATGAAACCTAATTACACTAGCATTGTACTTATCATAATAAGACTTAAGGATTATAAGAAATTGGACTTTTACTTGATTAGACACAATCCTAAACTAAGAAGGAAGAAGATCTAGACAATAGGGGCTAATGATTGTGGACTTACCTTGTTGAGCTTTCCAACCTTCTTTTGATTCATACCTTGAAACTACCAATGCTCAGAACTGAAGAACCTGGATAACAGAGATTAGAACCCTGGACTTGGGGCTTCAGCTTGTTGGTTCTTTGTTAAGGTGAACCCAGCCCACAACTCAAAGACTTCGAAGGACCCTGCAATGAAGATCAAAGTTAAGGAAGAAGGATAGGAACATATAGAAGGGATGGGAGAGTTTATGAACTAAGAACAGAATTTTGAGAAGATCTGGCCGACTCCAATGCCTTCACTTGAGCTTGGAAGATGCTTTGCTAGGGAAAAAAGAATGTCTTTGGCGTGGAGGAAGAGGATGGAAAACTTTCACATAAGAAAAAAATACGAGACAACTTCTACTTCCAAAATTTCAACTTCAATTTTCATTCATTCCCAAAATCAATCTCTTTTACAATGGGCATCCAAGGCTTTTAATAGCCTCACAAAGCTAGCTTTTGAAATTTAAAAACTCCCCAAATCGAGGAGGATTACAAGGGGGGTTGGAGGATTTGGTGGAGAGTTTGGAGGGATGTGGGGGGGGTTGGAGGATTTGGTGGAGGACTTGGAGGGATGTGGCCAACCTCCTTGAATTTGAATCTCCCTTGTTGGCGCCCAAAGGGTGATGAGGTGGCTGGTGAAGTGGCACCTGATGACGTGGCATGGTGAGGTGGTCTTCTACTTGGATAAGAATGACATGTGGCGCCCAGTGGTCCTAGTTGATGGTCCTTTTCTCTTGCTTGGTTGATGTGTCTTCTCTTCTTCATGTGGTCAAATTCTGGGGTCTAGAATTTGAGTCTTGTTGCTGGCTTTCATGGCTTTAAGACTTGATTAGACTTAACTCAACTGAATTAGACTTAACTCAACTGAACTGACTTGACTGACCTAGACTTTAAAACTTGAAATGGACTTACAAGAAATGAAATTTTAAAAGTAATTACAGGACTCAATAAACACTCTTGATTTGAAACTCAAAATTAATTACAGGACTCTTGAAAAGGAAATGACTCTTGAAAATAAAATATTTTTGAACTAAAGGATACAAGGTAACCTAATTATCTTCGATCCAAATTGGGATAAGGCTAACCTTGTTGGAGTGTAGTTTCTTTCGGCTTCTAGTGTCCACACCAATATGTTTCTTATGAGTAAAGCTTGTATGTTTCTAATCTTTTTGACTCATGAGAATGTTTTCACAAAAAAGTAGATGAAAAGTAAAATTTTTATGGTATACTCATGCATGTAAGGATTCTTTGAAAATTTTTATTAGTGCTATATTTTGCTTTTGGACTTAATGGCATATATACTCAAGGTTTTGTCATCATCAAAAAGGGGGAGATTGTTGGCTTTGGCTCCTTAGTTTTGATGATTAACAAAAGGTTGAGTATATGTTTGGACTAATGTTTCATCTCAAGATAAAGTTTCAGGACTTAGGTTATTCAGAAAGAGTACTAAGAGTACAATGATAAAACCAAGTTTGCCTGATTTTGGAAAAGAGCTCTTCTACCTTGAACAAGATCAAATTTCTCATATTGGACCTTCTTGTTAAGAAATAATTGACAAAAGAAACAAAGGCTTAGAGAAACTCAAGCATGGCACGCACCTCTCTAGAGTTTCAGAAAATTTCAGATCAGAGGTCGACCACCAGATGTCGACACCTTGTCAAAGGTCGACCACCAGAGATCGACTCATTAAGAGAAGAAAAGTTCAGCAAGGCTGGCACGGCAAAATTTTAGTGGCACGCTCCAGAGGTCGACCACCAGAGGTCAACACCTGTCCAGAGGTCGACTCATAGCCTGAGAATTCAAACTGGGCAGAACTATGGTTTTCTGGATTTTTGCCTAAGATAAACTGGAGGTCGACTCATGAGGTCGACACTTGATCCAGAGGTCGACTCATGAGGTCGACTCATGGCATAACGGCTAGTTTTTCTGAACTTTTGATTTGATTTCTAACGGCCATAAACGGCCATATTTTTGATTCTAACGGTCTTGTGGAGTTGTTTCAGCTTGAGTGAGGTATTTAACCTCCACCAAACTTCAAAAAAGAAAAGGAGACAAAGTGAAAAAGTTTAGAGTCAAAGTACAAAGCCTTCAATCAATTCCAAGCCAAAAAGAGTGAGAAAACCAAGAGATTCCTTAGCCAAAAGCTTTCCATCTTGAGGAATCCAACTTTCAAGTATTTGGCATTTAGTGAGGTCCAAAGATTCTAAGAGAAAGGCTTGAAGAGTCTCCATCAAGAGCTACATCGAATTATTTTTTGCTCAAAAGGAGTTTGTCTTATTTTATTCATTGTATTCATATTCTTTTTGTCTTTAGCTAGTTTCAAGGGAATTTGAAACTAGTGTGAGGTTTGTTGGTGAGCCAATTGATAAAACCAACTAGGGTTGCTTGTAAGCCCGAAGCCAAAACAAGTGAGTGAGGTTTGTTGGTGAGCCAATTGATAAAACCAACTAGGGTTGCTTGTAAGCCCGAAGCCAAAACAAGTGTGTAAGGTTTTGACTTGTAAGCCTGGTAAAACAAGTCGGTTGTAATCTAAAGATTATAGTGGAAATTTCCAAGTGGAGCTTGGGGAGTGGATGTAGGTGCTAGGTGCACCGAACCACTATACTTCTTGTGTGTTTGCATTGCTTTACTCTTTATCTTCTCTTTCTCTTTAATTGTTGTTTTATTTCATTGCTTCCGTTGCACAATTACTTGAGCACTATCACTCTTCACCTTAGAACTTGATAGCACATATATTGCTTTAATTTTTAAAATACCCAATTCACCCCTCCTCTTGGGCACCATTTCTGGGCAACAAATTCTATTCATGCATGATTAAAAAATAATTTTTTTTCATACCTTATTCTGGCTGGAATAACTCTGGGATAAAGCTGGAATAGGCTGGAATAGCTGGAATAAAACTATTCCAACCTTCTTCTTCCTTGGGCTAAAAACAAGCTCTGTTTATAGGTTGCAAAATGTCATCGGAACAATGGCTTCCGAACCTCCGTTTGCTTCCAAATTTCAGCAGCGACAAGGTGGAGAAGTCTACTTCGATTTGCCACCGATATCTACAACCAAAACAAGCTAAAAAAGGTATAGAAAATTGCCAAATTCTGCTGCCAGAAAATCTACAGCAGAACAGGACAGCTGGTTGTTCGTCGCGTTTAGAGCTGTAGCAGCGATCCCGGCTCACGAGGCTTGCTCCTAGGAGTAGAAGGGTACTCCCTCTAGAGGGAAGACATGCCCGGGGTTCTCCGATCCCTCTCCACGCATGGTGCTAGCTGCTGGAAGATGATACAGTCACAGTGGATGGCAGCAACCAGGCCTTGCTGCAGTCCTGGGTTTGAGCACTCTAATGGACAAGGAAATGGGCCTTGTAACTCTTCCTCACACACTCCAAATCCCAGCACCCAATGGAAGATAGGACCAAGCTCTCAAACAGGGGGAAAGACAATGCCCAGCAAAAGAACTTCCACCCCAAAAATCTGTTGCTCGGTGAAAACTTAACCACATGAAACAGGGGACGGCTTTGGTTTATATAGGTAGCAGAGAGAGGAATATTGAGAGGCTGGGAAACCAAGAAGGCACTGGCTACCATTTATCAAAATTAATCAGCCATTAAACAAGGTTAATAAGTAGCGGTGGAGGGAGAAGAAGTGGCGTCATTTGGCCTCCAGCGTTTCGGTCAAAAAGGCCTACGGACGAATGGAATTCCAATCACTGAAAAACAACGTGGAAACCGGTTCAACCAAAAAATGGTCAAATCCCATTTAAACCCAGCGGCAGTTCAATCCAATTGAACCGGTTCAAATCCAATTGAATTGGTTTAAGGGATTACAATTGGTTCACAACCAATTGGAGACCGAAACGAACTCTGAATCAATTCAAAACTGATTCAGAAAAAACCTGGTGCAGTCATGGTCAGCCCGGACCAATTTTCGGTTGACACAGACAAGGGTAAGACGGGAAAAGAGTGCTCAAAAATACTGTGACCATAAAATCGAGATGATTTCCAATCATAATCGATATCCAGATCAGAGAGTAATCCTCTGTGGCGTGTGACCTCATAGGTTCGAACCTAAATGGTAGCACTAGAATAATTCTAGTACCAGCACAAGAAACCATCTAGCAATGGGTCCCGGTGTCCGGATAGGTCAAAGATGCGGGAGCAAACTATCGAACCTCTAGCATATGGTTACCGTATAATTCATCCCTTTGACCTCTAATGCTCAGGATGACTGAGATTGGGCTGCCAACCCAGACTGAGTCAGTCGACTACGTGTCTTAACCTTGCAAGCCCAGTGACTCTTCAATAGGACTACTCCGCCCGAGGATTTGCTAAATTAAGATACTACGAGATATTCAATCCAAACTGTTTTGATAGGTCAATTCCATCTTGGTCCATCACTGCTCCACAAGTACTTGCCTGTACCCAGAATCCTTCCATCACTGGATTAAAAATCTGGGTAGTCCGGCACCAAAGCATAGGGAGTTGCTTGCAAGCTACCGTGATGACCTCAGGTCGGAGGGACACATATACCCATATCCAATCGTGAGTATCCCTTTGGCAGAAAGGGGCTGCACGGAGTCACGTTCAATAAGATATCACATATCCCACTTGTAGATCACATCAATGTCACCACACTCATTTGGTCAAGAGGACAACCAAACGATGTGAACTACAACAACCTATACTTGATATATTGCCATCCAGTACAATATATCCTTTGGTTGTGAACAGGTTTTAAGGACCACTCGATACATCCTCTCTGTATCAAAGTCAGTGTAGTCCTAAGGACTTCATCACATGGAAAGAGTTCATTTCAGGGAAATACAATATGTGATGAGCT
Organism: Areca catechu; assembly: GCA_021397845.1. NCBI lineage: Eukaryota > Viridiplantae > Streptophyta > Magnoliopsida > Arecales > Arecaceae > Areca > Areca catechu. The sequence continues at coordinate 146,597,541 of CM038053.1, read as the reverse complement.
GCCAAAAATAATATTTTATTAATTCAAAGAAAGAGTACAATATTGAGCTCAACCGTCTACAACCCAGGCGATTGGCTTTGGGACACAATTCCCAACAATAACAAAATGTTGATTACATATTTTATACTAATATTTTCATTGTAGTTATGAGTTACAAGATACAGGCATCTCGAATTCTCAAAATATAAGTTTCATGAAGTTGAGCAATTTTCATGTTTTAAGAAGTCTTCTCATCTAAAAAAGATCTCAAAATAGACTAATTATGCTTTATCTAAAGTATATTGAAGTTTCATCGAAGATCAACTTGAATTTGGAAGGTTGGCACATGTTTTTGACAAATTACAAAGTCAAGTGTCGACTCATGGCACACAAAGTGTCGACACTTCAGAGACTGGCACGTAGAAATTTTCTCTTGCACGCTAAGTGTCGACTCAAGGATTTCAAGTGTCAACTCAAAGAAATCAAGTATCGACTCATTGATTACAAGTGTCGACTCAAGGCCTGAGACTTTTTGAAAATACAGAACTTATCATTTTGGGAGTTTTTCTTTCAAGTATCGGCTAAGGAGACTTAAGTGTCGACTCAGGAGATTCAAGTGTCAACTCAAGGATTGCAAGTGTTCACTCAAGGCCTGAGATTTTTGAAAATACAGAACTAGGCCATTTGAAGGTTTTTTACTCAAGTGTCGACTCACCAATTTCAAGTGTTGACTCAAGAAACTCAAGTGTCAACTCATAGAAATCAAGTGTCGACTCATGAAGACTAAGTATCGACTCACAGAAGTTAAGTGTCAACTCATGGATTCTGATAGGTATAACGGCTATATTTTCTGAGAGGCAGAATTCATCCTTTCAAGCTCCCAATGGCTAGTTTTGATCCTCCAACGGTCTTAAACCATTTTTTAGAAGTTTTTAAAGTATTTAAGCTTCACCAAACTCATTCATTAAGAATTGAACACACAAAAAGATAAATATTCTTTCAAGAACTTCACTTCCAAAAGCCAAAAAGAATAGATTCCCTGAAAAAGCTTATAAGCCTATCATTTCATCTTTCCAAAAGTATGTTTGAAGAGATTCCAAAGAGAAGACAAGACAAACAATCAACAAGAGCCTCAAAGCTTCCATATTCCACTCTAGAAGAGAGTTTGATTGTGCTTTTATTTTTGTACCTTTATCTTTATTCTTTGCTGACCTAGCTTTCCAAGGGTTTTTGAAAGTAGGTTGTTAAGGTTGTTGGTGAGCCAAAGGTACAAAACCAACCAGGATTTAACTTGTGAGCCTGAAGACAAAACAAGTTGTAAAGATTGTTGGTGAGCCTAGGTGACAAAACCAACTTAGGTTTTGACTTGTGAGCCTTGGAAAACAAGTCAGCTATAATCTTGAAGAGATTATAGTGAAAATTTCTAAGGGAGGCTTGGGGAGTGGATGTAGGTACTTGGATTGCACCGAACCACTATAAAACCTTGTATTTGTGTGTGCTTTCTCTCTCTACTATTTGCTTTTTATTACTTGTCTTTAATTTGCTATCATCCACTGCATATTCATTTAGGGTTTAATCACCTTGCTTCACAAACACATCAAGATCAGCACATAGTTGTTTAAATTTTCAAAAGATCCAATTCACCCCCCCTCTTTGGCTCCATTTCTGGGCAACATTTCTTATTAAAGGACAAGACTCTTGGATAAGCCACTTCATTTTCCACTCCATCTAAGAAGCCTATTAGCTGGTTAAGTACCACATGGCATGAGGAGAAAAGGCATTTGGAGCAGGAAGGGTCATGGCTTTTGGCACAGGAAGAGTCGTGATGTTTCAAGATAAGACTCCTTCTTTATGAAGGGTCTTATTTGATCTGTTGATAGACAGATCAAAGGCTGATGAAGAGCCATAATTAGTGCCTCCTCATCTCCTATAAATAGCCTTCAGTGTTTAGGTTGAAGGAATTATTATGAATCTGACTCCTTTCTTTCTTACACTTACACTCTATCACCTTATCCTTGTCTCCTCCCTCCGTTGCTAGAACTTAGGTCTTGTCTTAAGTCAAGTCCACCATTTTAAGACAAGAGTTTAGGAAGAGATTTAGAAAGTGATAAAGAGAGTGAAGAGAGATTTTGGAGAGGGCTCAGAGTGCTCTACTAGAGGGCAAGGATCTGAGCAAGGAAGGAGAGGCTGCTAAAGGAAGAAAGGCTAAAGTGAAGAGTTCCAGTGGTTTAAGCAACCTATTGAGGAGTGCTTCCTAGGATCAATTCCAGTGTGGATCACCTCTTGAGGGCATGCACTTGTGTGCCTAGTGGAAAGAAGAAGGAATTAGCATTCCAGGTATTCTTCCAAATCTTAATTAAATGACTTGTTAATTATAATGAATAAGGGATCTTGGGCATAGGGTCTCAAGTTTTTTGGAGTTTCAAAATAAAAATTTTGAAATCCATTCTTTCACTATGCCACCGAAAACCAACAGTTTGTCGAAAGAAAGAAAGCTCTAAAAGGAGGAATTGTCTGGCTAAGATACAAACTATAGAAAAACTACATATAAAATACCATGTATTCGACATAATCATGTAGGAATGAAGGCTTATGGCCCTAAAGAGTTTAATGAAGAAAGGAAATAATGGTAACCTCAACTCGGCCAAAAAATTTTCTTTATATAGAGTTAACTAGCCCGGGGTAAGGTTGCACATCTTTATATAGAGTTAACTAGCCCGGGGTAGGGTTGCACACCTGGTCAATCTCCAACGGGACTTCCAGTTTGAAACCTGAAATAATTTGGTACTTGCTCCATAGACATACCACATGTGACTTCTGAATCTCGAACAAAATGAGCTTGGAAAGGAAATCCCCTTCAAGATTCCCCATAAGCTTCTCCTCGAGGTCACCCAGGAACTCTCCTTCGAGGTTTGTGAAGGATCCTCCTTCAGGTCCTCTAACTCGAGCATGAGACAATAACTACCGTTACCTCACCATCTAGGATAACTTCAGCATCCTCGATAGAAACTCTTGATTTGATGGGTTCATGATCAGAGGACCATGAACCACCAAGCTTAAGGGACAACTAGGAGTCCAACATCTAAAGATTAAGAAAAAATATCTAAAATTCAAAAAAAAATACCTTAAAAACAAGCATGAGAAACTCTAAGAGTCTAGAACTAGAAACAAACAATAAACACCACTGAGACCAAGATGAAAGCTATCCTAAAGAAAGCAAAGAATCCCCTTAGCAAAACCAAGTAAGAGTTCAAAAAGCCTAAACAAGAAGGAAATGGAAGAAATAATGGAAAATGCCAACAACCAGGAATAGGTGATAAACACCATTGAGACCAAGATGAAAGTTGTCCTAAAGAAAGCAAAGAAACCCCCTATCAAACCTGTTGCCGATCTCACCGCCGCGGCCTGTAGCTTCAGAGCTGGTACCGGACTCTGACCGTTTCACCTCGAGGTCTCCGAGCTTCCGATCCTGCAAAACAAGGTTAGAAACCCTGGCCGGGGGTCCCGGCGAGGGAGCTCTGACGGTCAAGTTAGAAAACGGCGAGATGGAACAGAATCCCTAAGGTGGGTCCCCGAAGGAGTCCCAGACTTAGAGAAGATCTTAGCAAAAGAGGTCTTTAGAAGAGTGAAAATTGGGCCGAGCTCCTTCACCGAGCTTGCGCCGAGGGACCCCTCTCGGGACCTTGGATCCTACTCTTTGTGCCTTTCTTTCTCCCAGCCTTTTTTTCACTTACCTGATTATCCGCTCTTCCCATCCTTTTATCCCATCACATTGCCTCCGGCCTCCCGCCCCTGGGAGGCTTCCTCTCCGCTTTCGCCTTTTCTTCTCTCCATCTTTTTTCCCTTTCCCCTTCGGGTCCAGGAACCCGGTGGCCTCCTTGTCTTGCTTGCTGAGCCCAGCGAGAAAAGGGGAGAGGGAAGACACCGACCAGGCCTCGGGCCGAGCATGAGTGCTCTCCTTCCCAGGCGTTGACGATGTTCGTTGCTGGCTCCTGTCTGCCAGGACTCCGCTTCTTGGTTGCGGAACCAGTCGGGCCGATGTAAACGAGGTTTTGCGCGTCACTGCCGACCGTACCGGCGCTCCTCGCGAGGTATGGCGCACATTGCCCGAGTGGTGGTTTCGAAACTCGTACCCCTGCTTCCCGGAGGCCTCACCATGCAGGGCCGGCTTCGGTTGAGGTGGACCCCTCCTGGGCGGACACCTGGCAGAGCGGCAGAGGAGTGCTCGACATCGATCGAGGTGGGCCCGTATCGAGCACCATCTGGCAAAGGAGCAGAAAAGCTCGGCTCGACCTCGGCCGAGGTGGAACCGTCTCCGGGCACCACCGAGCAAGGGACAGCCAGCTTCGGCCGAGGTGGACCCCTCCTGGGTGGACACCTGGTGGAGCGGTAGAGGAGTGCTCGACTTCGGCAAAGGTGGACCCGTATCCGGGTGCCATCTGGCGAAGGAGAAGGAAGGCCCGGTTCGACCTCGGTCGAGGTGGAACCGTCTCCGGGCACCACCTGGCGAGGGAGCAAGGGGCAGCCAGCTTCGACCGAGGTGGAACCCTCCTGGGCGGACACCTGGTGGAGCGGCAGAGGAGTGCTCAACTTCGACCGAGGTGGACCCATATCCGATCTCGCTCGCTGATCCCGTTCCGCCAAAAAAATCCACATAGTTCGGACCACGCCCGGTGAAACATTTGACATGCCACGTCAGCATAACGGCCATATTAGTTGCCCCCCATCCCCTCATTCTGCTAAGGTGTCATGGTTCGGAATGTGGGGATTTAATATGGAGGTGACATGGGGAAGGTGAAAATCTCGCGCAATAATTGCCACGATCCTCGTCGCCGCTCCTCGTTATGCCCGAGGTCCTATGAGAGGTTGCCATGCATCACGCTTCCGGCAGCCATTAATGCACCGTTTCAAAAAGGAGGCCGTTTCCATCGAATCGAAGCATCGATGTCGGGCGTGCATCCACGCGGCATCCATCAGGTGGTCCGAAACGGAATGAGGGGTACGGCCGCTGTCGATCGAATTTGAAAAGGAAGGGGACTTTCCGGAAATGAAGTCCTTCCACTTTCTCATGCTCTACTGGCGATTGCAGTGGGCTATCCTTCACCTTCCAGGGTTGCCACTCCTTTTGCACAGAGTATTTCAGTGAGTGCCCACGTCTTCTTCCTCCTTCTGTCCCTCGGCCTTAGCAATTTTTTTCACACACTTTCTTCCCCCATGGCGCGTCGTCGTCATGTTTCTTCTAATCCGGACGAGGCCGGTCCATCCCAGCCAAGGACTCCATCACCTTCTTCCTCGGAAGAGGAGGTGATCCCAGACGAGATCAGCAGGCGGCTCCAACCCGGGGGTGTAACCATAGGTGTCCCTAGGGGTCCTAAGTCTCTTCCTATAGTTTCCGCCCGTCCGATTTCTTCTCTTCCTCCTCCGGCCATCTCTTCTGCTGGTCCCTCCGGTCATGTCTCAACGATGACCGAAGGTGACCTCTCTTTGCTCCGAGAAGTCTATGGTATCCTGGAGTCGATCCGTCTTTCTCTCCCGCGGCCCGGGGATCGTGTGACCTTAAGCGGCCCCGGGCGAATAGCCTTCTACGAGGACTTCCTCCTTGAGGGTCTTCGGTTCCCCCTGCATCCTTTCTTCCTCTCCTTTCTCAGTCACTACCGCTTGGTCCCAGCCCAGTTGGCTCCAAACGCCATCCGGGTCATTTTTGCCTTCATAGTCTTCTGCCACTTCCACGAGTTTGTTGCCCGCTTCTCTCTCTTCAGGGCTCTTTTCACCCTGAAGCGCTATTCCATCGATGATGGCTGGTGGTACATCTCACCTCGGCCTAGGTGCCTCATGTTCGACCTCCCTTCCTCTATCAAGGGCTGGAAGAACCGGTTCTTCTTTGCCTCGGTCAAGGACGTCGACTGGGCCTGGTGCGAGCCGGATCGGTCTCCGAACCGGAACTCCCAAGTCGACCCGGTGGACCAAGAGGTCTATTCCCAGCTATTGAGCGATGCGGTCCCGACGCTTGATGTTCTGCTCTCGGAGCAAAACTTGTTCGAGGCGGGAATCAGTCCCATCCGGGAGCTGGGTGAGGCTCGGGCTTCCTTTCTACCTCGTACTCCCCCCTTCTCCCTCTTCTTTTCTTTTTAACTGGCCCGACTGACCTCCACTTCCTTTCAGGTATGAAGTTTTCTTTGGAGAACTTATTGGAGGGCGCCGCTCAGAGGGACGTCATCGAGGGAAACGAGCCCGCGGCGAAGAGGGCTCGTACCGAGGCAAGCCGGGAGGCCGTGCCAATCTCCACCTCCAGTCCAGTGACGGTGTCTCCCGCATCCAGGCCACCTCGAGCCCGGGCACCCGACGTCCCTGTCGTCGACCTCGATAGGGTTATAGAAGATGGGGGGCCAGCCCCCTCCCGGGTAGCGTCCACCTCAGCCGCCGCCCCGACTTCACCCACGGTGGCTCCAGCTGCTCTGTCGGTGGCCGTTCTGCCCGTCGAGGGGACGGTCGCCTCTGCTGCTACCGACCCGTCCATCCCGCCGCCAAACCTCACCAGCTGGTGCTCCGTGATCCGTGAGCAGGGCCTCACGGAGAAGGTCATGGAGTTCGCCTGCACCTCCCGGGATCGCCGACTGAGGGGCGGCCGGGACTATAGCGATGCCCTGCTTGGGATCCTTCCGCAGCTTTTCACAGTAAGTCTTGAGGTCGAAGCCCTTCCTTTTTAAAGTTCCAGTTGGATTCTGACTAACTTCTCTTCTTCTAGCACAGATCGGGACCGACGTGCTGCTGTTGAGGAACTTCCTCACAGGGTACACCAAAAAGGATGCCGAGAAGGAGGAAAAGCTCGGCAAGCTCGTAACCGACGTGAAGGACCTCATGGAGAAAGGGGTTGAGCTGCGGGGGAATAACTAGGTCCTCTGATCTGACCTGGCACACGCCGAGGGGCGCATCAAGGAGCTGGAGACCTCCCTATCCGAGGAGAGGATCTCGAGCCAGCGCCGCACAGAGGAGGACGCGGCAGAGAAGGCTCGACTCTGAGCTCAGTCCCGATCACTGGAGCGCTGGGTGGAGGAGGTCCGGAAAGAGCTGAATGCAGCCAAGGAGAAGAGCTCCTATGTCAATGGGCTGCTGGAAGCATCGAAGCGGGAGGTGCAGGAGGCCATCTCGAAGTTCCGGGCCTCTGAGGAGTACATCGCAGAGGTTCGGAAGGCTGCCATGGACTCCTTTTTGAAGGGGTTCCAGGTATGCCGGGAGAAGGTGAGCTCCTTCTACCCCGAGCTCGACCTCAGCGGGGTAGTCCTCAGCGGTAGGAGGCAGGAGCCTAGCAGAGAGGCTCCAGTCGTGGCAGGCGACGAGGCTGCAACTCCAGAGCAGCCCCCCGAGCAGCCACCCGTTGACGGTGCAGGTGGAGAGTGCGCACCTCCGCCCGAGGATAGTGCCATCGCATCGAAGTAGCTCCCCCGGCCCAGTGGACTTCTTCTTTTTTTCTTCTTTTTTTTTTTTGAGGACTCCCAGCCTGTCGGGACTCCTTCACTGTAATCCCACTTCTAAGTTAATGATATCCCTTGTTTGCCAGATCTCGGCTTTGTTCTCTCTTTTTTTTTTTTTGGAACCGAATGTTGGTTTCGGGCGCCGGGACTAAGTCCTGTGGTGTGCTCCGAGTTGAGCTCGCGGGCAGACCAAGTCCCGCCCCACCACTCAGACCGAAGTCTGGGACTTCCGGACTGAACCCCGGGGCCACAGGCTTTATCCGAGTCCTGCGCAGCTTGCCGGGATGTTCTCCATGATTGCGTGGGCGAGTTTGGCTCTGCCCCGCCTTCCGGACCGAAGTCCGGGACTTCCGGACTGAACCCCAGGGCCGTAGGCTTTATTCGAGCCCTGTGCAGCTTGCCGGGCTGTTCTCCATGATTTCCTGGGCGAGTTTGGCACTGCCCCACCTTCTGGACAGAAGCCCGGGACTTCCGGACTGAACCCCGGGGCCGCAGGCTTTATCCGAGCCCTGCGCGGCTTACCGGGCTGTTCTCCGTGATTGCATGGGCAAGTTTGGCTCTGCCCCGCCTTTCGGATTTAAGTCCGGGACTTGTCGCCTTCTCGGGTCTTCGGCCACAGCCGTGTTCGTCGAACTCAGAGTTAAGTGGCTCTCTTCCTACGAGGTGAGAAGAAGCATTTGAAGTAAAAGGATTTCATTGCAGGAGTTTGAAGAACCTTACATTATTGGTAATACATCATCAAGTTTGAGGCATTCCAGGTCCAAGGGAATCTGGACCCTCCTAGCTCCTCCAGGTAGTAGGCCCCGTGAGGGAGAACTTCCGCCACCCTGTAAGGGCCTTCCCAGTTCGGGGAGAGCTTCCCGCACTCCCGTGGCTGGGAAGCTTCTGCCGCCGGAGCACCAGATCTCCTAGGCGAAAGGACTTTGGTCACACCTGGGAGTTGTAGTACCTGGCCACTCGCTGCCTGTACGCCACCATCCGGACTCGAGCCTTATCTCTCGTCTCCTCAAGGAGGTCCAGGTTCAGTATCATCCTGGAGGGATTCTCCACTTCATCATACTACTCCACGTGCAAGGTGGGTAGGCTGAGCTCTACCGGGACAATCGCTTCAGCTCCGAAGATGAGGTTGAACAGGATCTAGTCGGTGGCTGTCCTCGGGGTGGTGTGGTACACCCACAGGACGCTCGGGAGCTCTTCCGCCCACCTGCCCTTGGCCTGATCCAACCTCGTCCGGAGGCCCAGCAAGATAGTCCTATTCGTTACCTCGGCTTCCCCATTTATCTGTGGATGTGCATCCGAGGTGAAGCGATGGTGGATGCCGAGGTCGCTGCAAAATTCTTCAAACTCTCGACAATCGAATTGACATCCATTATCGGTGATAATGGTATGGGGTAGGCCAAAATGGCAAATGATTGACTTCCAGAGAAACTTGGTGACGTTTGCCTCCGTGATCTGGGCTAGGGGTTCGGCCTCGACCCACTTCGTGAAGTAGTTGATGGCCACGATCAAGAACTTTCGCTGCCCGAACGCCGGGGGAAAGGGTCCTAAGAGATCCATTTCCCACTGGGCAAACGGCCACGGAGCAGAGAGCTGGGAAAGTGGAGTGGAGGGCTGCTGCTGCACCACGACGTGCTGCTGGCACCGATCACACCTCTTCACGAAGTCGACGGCATCCTCCTTCTTTGTTTCCCAGAAATAACCTTGGCGGAGGGCCTTGTACGCCAGCATTCTGCCCCCCACATGGTTCCCGCAGATGCCCTCGTGGATTTCCTGGAGTACGAGTGCGGCCTCCGCGGGTCTCAGGCACTTGAGGAGGGGGTAGGAGTAGGACCTCCGATACAGTTGTCCATCCATCAAGATGAACCGCGCGGCCTTCTTCTTGATAAGGCGGGCCGCTGTGCGGTCCTCCGGCAAGGTGCCGCTGGTAATGTACTCGGCGTACTTATCTATCCAGCTGGGCTCTTGGCTGACCTGTTGGACCTCCACAGGGGTCTCGTAGCTTGGGGCCTTGAGACGCTCAACATAAGCATGGCCCAACAGTTAGTCCGGCAGGGTTGCCAGTCAGGAGAGAGCGTCCGTGCGAGCATTTTCCCCGTGGGATATGTGGGAGATGCTGAAGCACCGAAATTCGGCCGTGCTCGTTCACACGACTCCAGGTATTTCGCCATTTGAGGGTCCCGCGTGCCGTACTCTCCGGAGATCTGTCCGGCCACCAGCTGCGAATCAGTGAAGGCCTTGAGGTTGGCCACGCCAAACTCGTGGGACACTCTTAGCCCCGCAAGGAGCACCTTGTACTCCGCCTGGTTGTTAGTTGCGGCGAACTGGAAACGGAGTGCACATTCGGTGACGACCCCCTCGCTGTTGGCGAGGATGAGACCGGCTCTGCTCCCACTAGAGTTCGAGGCTCCATCCACATGGAGGATCCACACATCCTCCTCGAGTCCCGGTTCCAACTGTCAGTCTAGAGGGTCTTCTTCTATCCCCCTGCCCAGGCCTGTGCACTCGACCAAGAAGTCAGCGAGCACTTGCGCCTTCATGACCGACCTTGGTCGATAAGTGATATCGAACTCGCTGAGCTTGAGTGCCCACTTCGCCAATCACCCGGATGTGTCGGGTCGGCTGAGCATCGCTTTCAGCGGCTGATCCATCAGGACGATAATGGGATGTGCTTGGAAATAGGGCCTAAGACGCTGGGTAGACACCATTAATGCAAAAATAAGTTTTTCAGACCGGGAATACCTGAGCTCCGCATCGCGGAGGAGTTTGCTCATGTAGTACACCGGCCTCTGAACTCCCTGGTCGTCGGTCCGAACTAGGACCGAACTGACGGCCTCCGGGGTGACCGCCAGGTACAGGATGAGCTCCTCTCCTTCTTTGGGCTTAGAGAGCAGTGGCGACGATGCCAGCGTCTTCTTCAGCTCGTCAAATTCCTCCTGGCACTCTTTGGTCCAGGTGAAATTGTTCATCTTTTTTAGCACTTTGAAGAAAGGCTGGCATCGGTCGGCCGACCTCGAGATAAACCGACTCAGGGCGGCTATCCGACCGTTGAGTCGCTGCACTTGCGTCTTGGAGGTGGGCTGCTCCATGTCCAAAATGGCCTGGACCTTTTCCGGGTTGGCCTCTATCCCTCTTTGGGTCACCATGAACCCCAGGAATTTCCCGGCGGAGATGCCGAAGGCGTACTTCACCGGGTTCAGCTTCATCTGGTGAAGTCGGAGGTTGTCGAAGGTCTCCGCCAGGTCACCACATGATCTAAAATGGGCTTGCTCATTACCAACATGTCATCCACGTATACCTGCATGTTGCAGCCGATCTGATCCTTGAAGACTTTGTTGACCAGCCGCTGGTACGTGGCCCCGATGTTCTTGAGGCCAAATGGCATCATCTTGTAACAGTAAATTCCACGGTCGGTGATGAAAGCGGTGTGCTCCTTGTCCTCCGGGTGCATTCGAATCTGGTTGTACCCGAAGAAGGCATCCATGAAAGAGAGGAGGCGATGCCCTGAATTGGTGTCCACCAACTGGTCAATCTTTGAAAGAGGGAAACTGTCCTTCGGGCAAGCTCGGTTGAGGTCGGTGTAATCCACGCAGATCCTCCACTTGCCACTACTTTTCTTCACCATGACCACATTCGCCAGCCAACTGGGATATTATACATCCCGCACGAAGCCGGCGGTGAGGAGCTTCTCTACTTCTTCATTGATGGCCTTCTGCCTTTCTGCAGCGAAGCTCCTCTTCTTCTGGCGGACCGGGCGGCCCCTTGGGTCAACATTTAGCCTGTGGGTGATGACTTCAGAGGGGATGCCCGGCATGTCAGCTGCGGACCAGGCAAACACATCCACATTCGCGAGGAAGAAATCCAGCAAGCGGGTCCGCTCTTCCTCCGGGAGCTGGGCCCCAACATGCACATTCTTCTGAGGGTCCGAACCTAGGGGATACGTCAACAGGTGTTCCACGGGTCCTCCCCTGGGTTCCTTCTCCCTTAAGTCGAGGTCGTCGACGTCGGGGCCGAGCTCAGTGTCTCGGGCACCCGGGACCGCCTGAAGGCAATGCTGGACGGGCTGGGTCGTCCCCCTCATCACCCCAGTCCCAGAGGCTGTGGGGAACTGTACTAGCAACAGTTTCGTGGAAATCACGACATCCAGCTGGTTAAGCCCTGGATGACCAAGGATCGCATTATAAGGTGAGGGGAGCTTGACGACGGTAAACGTCATCATGACGGTAGTCTGCCGAGGTGGGGATCCAGCGGTGACAGGGAGAGTGATCTCCCCTTCGACCCCCACCGAGTCCCCAGTAAAGCCCACAAGAGGGGTGTGCACTGGTCTTAACTGATCATGAGATAGGTTCATTCGGGAGAAAGCATCATAAAAAAGTATGTAGTAGAGCTCCCACTATCTACCATAATGTGATGTACAGGATGCTTTGCGATGGTCATCTCGACCACCACTGCAACATTATTTATATTCTTGTTTTCATTCCCCTTCTCAAAGGGGGATACATCCTCTGGGTCTCCCACCTCCCGGGCTCTCTTCGCCGCATGCCCGATTCCCCAAAAGATCATGCCCACCGGCTTCTCCGTCGGGTGGTTATCGATCGCAGGGACCGGGGGAAGGGCTACAAGCGACTGTCCCTCTGTCGGGGCTTCGTTCCTCACGAACTTCCTGAGGTAGCCTTTTTTAATCAGCTGTTCGATTTCTCGCTTCAGATTGTGGCACTCCTCCGTGTCATGGCCGTGCTCACGGTGGAACTGGCAGTATTTTGACTTGTCGCGGGTGTTCCTTGGGTTTTGAGGTGGAGGTCGGCGAAGGTAGTGCTCACCCTCAATCTCCAAGAGGATTTTTGTTCTGGGAGCAAGGAGGGGGGTGAAACTTCACTCCGGGGCGGCTCCGCCCTTCGGCTTTGGGCCCGGACGGGGGTCAGCAGGTGGCCCGGGCCTCTGGGTCCCGGGGACATCTCTCGGGGCTGGCTTCTTCAAGGACCTCCCGTCCAGCTCCTGCCGGGTGCGATCGGCCTCCTCCGCTCGGATGTACTTGTGGACACGGAGGAGGCATTCGGAGTACATCTTGGGAGGTTTCTTGTCTAGGGAATAGGTCAAGCGGGATGTCATGAGCCCGCGCTTTAATGCCAGCATTGCAACGGGCTCGTCCAGACTGTAGATTTCCAGGGCAGCGATCTTGAAGTGGGTAATATAGTCCCGAAGTAGCTCCTGGTCCTGCTGGCGGATGGAGAAGAGGTTGTCCACCTCTCTTTGCACCTTCCGACAAGCGTCGAAGTGTGCCACAAACCTTCCTTCCAATTGATGGAATGAGCAAATAGATTCTGGCTCGAGGCGGGTGAACCAGACTCGAGCAGCCTTCCGAAGGGTAGTGGGGAATGCGATGCATAAAAGAGCGTCCGTGGCCCCCTGGACCCTCATGAGAGCCTTGTAGCTCTCCAGATTGTCCAAGGGGCTGGTGGTCCCATCGTAGGGATCCACCTGCGGCATGCGGAACCGACTCGGGATCGGCTCCTGTTGGATCTCCCAAGAGAAGGGCGGTCGAGTGTCGTAGCCCGCCGGGTCCGTCGAGGAGTTCTGTAGATCGACAAATCGGCAGGCGAACTCTGCCAGCTTACGCTCATGCTCTTCCAGGCATCTCTCGGCCTGGCGCCTGATGGCCTCGTCAGTGGAATCTTCCATCGAGGTTGCTGGCGAAGGGGGCGCCGATCGGTCTCGACGGGGGGCTTTGCCCCGACGTCGCCTGCTGCAGCGTACCGTCTTGGCATCGTTGGCCGGGGATCGACTCTCGTGATCCACCGAACCGTAGTAATTCCTCTTCGCAGGGGTTTGGTGGCTCCTGCAGGGGTTGGAGATTGCATGCGGTTGAGAGGGCCTACCTTGGATGGAGCGCAGACTTCCTCGGGGCCCCGTGGCCCGAGCCGCGGGGGTCCCTGGCTGGGGCTGTGTGGCCAGGGAGTGCTGCTGGTGTTGTAGCTGCCGAACTACTGTGGTCAGGGTTTGCAGTTGTTGGATGACAGCTGCGAAAGGTCCGTCCACCGAGGTCGGCTGTGGAGGAAGAGGAGGTGGAGTAGGAAGCTCCCTCTCCGGGCTACACGGCCCCTGAGGGGAAGGGGCTTCTCCTACTCGACTGGTGGACGCTTCGCTCCCGCATGTGACCACCATGGTTGGAGCGCATTTTGTCCCACGGAGAGCTAGCTCACGTTGGGGTTGTTGTCCTGCCTCCCTTCCTGGCACGCCAATCTGATGCCGATCTCACCGCCGCGACCTGTAGCTTCAGAGCTGGTACCGGACTCGGACCGTCTCACCTCGAGGTCTCCGAGCTTCCAATCCTGCAAAACAAGGACAGAAACCCTTGCCGGGGGTCCCGACGAGGGAGCTCCAACGGTCAAGTTAGAAAACGACAAGATGGAACAGAATCACTAAGGTGGGTCCCCGAAGGAGTCCCAGACTTAGAGAAGATCTTAGTAAAAGAGGTCTTTGGAAGAGTGGAAATTGGGCCGAGCTCCTTCACCGAGCTTGCACCGAGGTACCCCTCTCGGGACCTTGGATTCTACTCTTGGTGCCTTTTTTTCTCCCAGCCTTTTTTTCACTTACCTGATTATCCGCTCTTCCCATCCTTTTATCCCATCACATTGCCTCCGGCCTCCCGCCCCCGGGAGGCTTCCTCTCCATTTTCGCCTTTTCTTCTCTCCCTCTTTTTTCCCTTTCCACTTCGGGTCCAGGAACCCGGTGGCCTCCTTGTCTTGCTTGCTGAGCCCAACGAGAAAAGGGAGAGGGAAGACATCGACAAGAACTCGGGCCGAGCGTGAGCGCTCTCCTTCCCAGTCATTGACGACGTTCGTTGCTGGCTCCTGTCTGCCAGGACTCCGCTTCTCGGTTGCGGAACCCATCGGGCCAATGTAAATGAGGTTTCGCATATCATTGCCGACCGTACCGGCACTCCTCGTGAGGTACGGCGCGTGCTGCCCGAGTGGTGGTTTCGAAACTCGTGCCCCTGCTTCCCGGAGGCCTCACCACGCAGGGCCGACTTCGGTCGAGATGGCCCCTCCTGGGCGGACACCTGGCGGAGCGACAGAGGAGCACTCGACTTCGGTCGTGGTGGGCCCGTACCCGAGCACCATCTGGCGAAGGAGCAGGAAGGCCCGGCTCGACCTCGATCGAGGTGGAACCGTCTCCGGGCGCCACCTGGCGAGGGAGCAAGGGGCAGCCGGCTTCGGCCGAGGTGGACCCCTCTTGGGCGGACACCTGGCGGAGCGGCAGAGGAGTGCTCGACTTTTGCCGAGGTGGACCCGTATCCGGGTGCCATCTGGCAAAGGCGCAGGAAGGCCCGGCTCGACCTCGGCCGAGGTGGAACCATCTCCGGGCGCCACCTGGCGAGGGAGCAAGGGGCAGCCGGCTTCGGCCAAGGTGGAACCCTCCTGGATGGACAATTGGCAGAGCGGTAGAGGAGTGCTCGACTTCGGCCGAGGTGGACCCGTATCTAACCTCGCTCGCTGATCCTGTTCCGCCAAAAAAATCCACGTGGTTCGGACCACGACCGGCGGAACCTGTGATACGCCATGTCAGCATAACGGCCATATCAAAACCCAAGTAAGAGTTTGAGAAGCCTGAACAAGAAAGAAATAGAAGAAACAATAGCAAACATCGACAGAACCCACCGATAATAGTTGCCAAACAGAGAGAAGGAAACTCAAAGGAAGAAAGAGAGAAAGAGGAGGAAGAAGGCTTCAAAAAAATAATAGTTTTGGCACCAAGAACCCCTATATGTATCGTATCCTCCAAATGGCATGGATCTACTTGGAACAAACTTATCCCTGTCAGATGATTTTTATGCGGTGCCCAAAGATAGGCCAGACCGAATCCATGGATCACTAATATTGAACACCTCAAACATTTTCTGCTGGCTTTTCAATTTTCATGTAGGATAGATTTTGATCCTTCTCAAGTGTCGCATCCCCTTAAGACATCATGACATAATTAATACCCCTCATTACTCGTGTAACATACAATAAGACATCTGTTCAAATGATCATATCCTATCAACAAAGATATGGAAATTAATGCAATTTGATCAATAATGAACTTCAATCATTCTACTGTCTTCTCTAAAACTACCAGAGGAAAACTAGCATGATCGAAATCATTCAAAAAATAACAAAGTACTTTCAAAAAATACTAAATCATTACACTTAGAAAAAATTCACACTTTATTCATCTCGAAGGTATTTACAAGCTAGAGATAAAAATGTAAAAGGTTACAGTAGATGGAAATCTTAATTCCATTGGCCTCATTCTTGATTTACTTGGCTTACATGAAGAGACCGTATAGCCTGTGTCATGATGGGAACCTGAAGCAAATGTGCCCCATCCTTCGAAAGAATTTGGACTACCAAAAGTTTGCAATCCTCAAACCCAGCCTTATATCCCTTACTTTCAGCATGGCAATGGTGAGTCTCCATAGCTCCCATGCATGCTTCGGCCAAAGTTGTTCTGCCATGCAGTCTAATAATTTCATTGCCATAGTTATTAACCTTATCCTTCAAACTATTGATAGTGATCCAGGTTGCCTTTAATTGATTTTGTAATGATAGGTTCTCTTCCATGTCCATGTTTCAACAACTCTGAACCATCAAAATGCAGCTACATTCCTATTCTTTTCCTCTTCTAATTCCTGCTGAAGGAACCGAACTTCTGCCATAACTTCATCCCTAGCTTGCTCGACTTGTTGAATCCTGTCATCCTATTTAAAAGGCCCCTCTCCCTAAATTTGTTTGCGAGAAAAGCTAAGCTCCTTCTATAACCACTCATTCAAACTTCTAGCCAAATTAATTTCTTTCCAAAATCATTGAATTTGCAAATAACAAATTATAACAAACTCAATCATTGAGGCAAAGTATATTACCGTTAATGAAGCTACTAAAGAAGTTGTTTAGATGAAGAAGTTCATCACTGAGTTGGGTATGGTTCTAGAGATCCAACATTCTGTAGCATTTTATTGTGAAAATGTTGGGACTGTTGCTCAACCAAAGGAACCAAGGTCTCATCATAAATTCAAGCACATCATAATATACTTCTACCTCGTTCATGAAATTGTCAAGAGACAAGAAGTGATTATTAAATGAGTACATACAAAGAATAACTTAGTAGACCCATCATACATTGTATCTTAATTATATCTATCTCAAGATGATGACGAACCCTATAGACTAAGGCAATGGTTTTAGGGCCATAATGAGATCATGCCAATAAGACATAAAATTCTAAAATCCTAATCTAAAATATTTCTAGTCATAGATACATTAAGTCAAAGAGTGATGATACTAGTAAGACTGATACATCCTATATATGCTCAATGAAAACAGTGATTGATCTCATAATTACCTATATAAAGATATTAATATAAGGATGTGGTTGCTCATTAAAGAATGAGTTACTAAATTGATCCATAGAGAGAACTTCTTATAAAGTCTTACTAACAACATCTTATAGAGTTACTAACATGTCCAAAGATGGTTCTTTACATAGAAGTAGCACAAGTGATCCTTATATCTAAGATCACCATGGAACCTTGTGCACATAAATTCATATTTTGGTTTATACTCACTGGTGACTAAGTCATATGTGATTTTGGATATGGTGGAATGTGTATGATGGTTGTGAGTAGGTCAACAAGGAATCGATCACTCCTAATAATGAGAGATTACATCCTATACAATCTAATCGAATAATGACTCAGGAAGTCTTTGATCAAAGTGGCATGAAAATTAGAAATGATTTCTAATATTTCATTACTCGAGTCTTCATAATGAAATTGAGATTCATATTAATAAGTATTAGGGTTTGATATAAATTCATACCCATTACTTATTTAGGATGAGAGATGATCGAAAGATTGAATCGCATGGGAACTTATCATTGAAAGGTATTGATGTTGAGGGAAACCCTATCCCTAAGTGTTTTAAGACCAAAAGGGAAATGATCGAATCTATCTTAGGACAGGATAAAACTACACCTGGTTGCTCCTACCTCTAATGTTGGATCTCAAATATTTCAGGCATATAAATGCCTACACTACCTAGAGATAATTAAACCTATATGACCAGGGTACCATAATACCAAATCATTAGAAGGACAAGTCCTACTTTAGGATAGTCCCCTAAAGCATTTCACTAGTCATCTGGTCTCGTCTCCTGAAAGTAGAAATCATGAGAAACACTTTAACTCCTGACCCTATTAGACACCATATTAAAGTATATTCGGCCCCCCGGGTCTCTATCATGTCCCATCTTTGATCTCACATACCCTTATCGATGCAAACCTCTAGCTCCTTAGACCCTACCTAGGTAGACATTCGGCCATTTAAACTACTATTTCACAGACCTTCAATCAAGATCTACCTGTCCATTTATCGTTAGCATAATTAGCACTTGGCCTTCCCAATGGCTGGATTCCGTAGTTATCTAGTCCCGAAGGGCTCCTAGGCCTATCAAACCTTGGTACTTAGAATCCAAACCTAGCCAATAGCACCTCACCAGGGCATGCAACTAAGTGACTGAAGTGAAAGTCTACCGATGCTCGCCCTAAGATGCCTCTCACAATAGATAAACCGTCTAATCCCATTATCAAGAGCATATCTTAATCATCAAAGAAGTGTGGCCAATCTTTTAGCTATAACTCTCAGAGCTATTAAGATAAATAGTAGGACACATAAAAGAAAAAACCTTCCATTAATGGGAAGGGAACATTCCAGATAATAAAGGATGATTTCCTCTCAAAAGTCTTGATAGAGGCTAGAATTCAATCATTCTCGACATGTTCTCTGACATATCAAGCCATCCCTCGATTGCCCCTGAGGTTTGGTATAAAAGGGGGTTCTCAGTGAACCCCCTAGAGGTATGCACCCTTCTTACTGGCATATATGTACTTGCACTCCTATTTCACCACTCCATTTCACTTTATGTCTTAGATATTGACTTAAGATCGGAGAGCCTTCATCAGAGCCATCTCCGACCAAGACTTCTTTTGCAGGTATAGCCACAGGCATCCCCTCTCCAGCTTATATGATATTTCTATCAAATTTCATATCTTCTGGGTAGATATGATGCATTACTAGATATCAATCTTTTTTTGTAGGTTTTCATGGATTAAGGAGTTTAATTCATGATTCAATTAGAAGGAGTTCTAATTTGGTTAACTCGGGTTAACATGCATTTTACTTAAATCGATTTAGAAGGGTTCTAATCAAACTATGTTAACTAGTAAACTAGACCTACTACTGGGTAAATATGGAGTTCAATGGATCACACATGCTAAGGAATTGGTCAAAGATTTATTTAGATTGTGTTATGGGTGATTAGATCCTTATTAGGTTGCTAATTGGCATGCTAGCACATGTGGGAACTCCTAGATCAAATAGGATTTGGTTTAATACCTTGTTGTTTCGCTAACCTAATTTGAGTAGGACTTCGATTGGGCTAAGCCATGAGTGGGGTAGCCATTAGATGGCATCTCCTAGTCTTATTCATGCCTAGAGGCTAGAGTCCCAAGGGCTTGGGACTCTAGGGTGTGTGAGGTATTAGGCATGCAATAACTTTTCATGTAGAAGGACTCTTGGTCCTTTGCAAGTCAATCACTTCTTGGGCATCTCTATCCCCTCTCTCTCCCAAGGCCCTTTGACCAAGTCCATGGGTCAAAGGGGTGCATGACTTATGGTGAGGTGGTGCAGAAGACTCCTTTTGCTTCAAGGCAAAGGCCTTGGTGCCTCCTTGTCTCTTCTCATGCTCATCATATGGGTTTTGATCATACCTTGATGACATGTGGCAAGCTTAAATGGCTTTTGAGAAAAAAATGATGTATAGACATATTCTGGTTCCCAGTTACTCCAAAATAACGTATTATTGTAGCGCCCCTTGTTTGCTAGAGTCTTGCTTGATGGGACTTATCTAAATACACGTATTTAAGATAAAGGGGTACAAGGACAAAAGATGCAATGTTTTAGAGGTGCCCTGTCTCTAAATATAAATAGGGCAAAATCCAAGGCATCAAAACCAATCTAGTTCTTTTTTTTCTCTGAAGACAAGTCTTCCAAGTTAAGACAAGTCAGGAAAATTTGGACAAGAGTAGGGAGGAGAAAAGGAAAGGATTTTAAGACAATTAAAGAGAAAGTTAAGGGAGGAGGACGAGAGTTCTAGTCAAGTCCTTGAGAAGGATTTGATAAGAAAGGCTAAAGGAGTTTTTGAAGGAAGGATTTAGCTACAAGGCATTCAAAAGAGTATATCCATTGCAGGGCAAACACTTGGATGCCCGTGGAAATAATAATTATTAAGAGGTATTCTCTACTCTCTACAAGAGCTTGGTTGGTAGCTTAAAATATTCAACTTGCACAAGGCTAGGTATTCTTTATGGAGTTGGGCTAGTGAGTTGCGGTAAATAAGAGACAAAGTTTACAAATTGGAAGGCTGATGAAGGAATTCTACACTGCATCTAAGGTATAATTAGTCATGGTTTCTTCTATACACTTTCTAATGCCTTTCATCATAATGAATACTCAAATAATGACTGAGAAAAAGAATAAGGTGATTGAAAGAGCACAATAAGATTTTATTTTTATATGAGAGATACAACATTCAGATAATTTTCTAGGAAGTAATCACTTGTTATATCTCTACTTCTGAAACCGAGTATGCAGCAGCATTATCTCCTGCTTTTCATGCTATTTGGCTAAAGAGGCCACAGAAGGATATTTAAGTTTTGTAATATGAAGCTACCAAAATTTATATTGATAGCAAGTTTGTTATTGATTTGGCTAAGAATCTAGTGCATCATGAAAGGAGCAAGCATTTTAATATTCACTTCCATTCAATTTCAGAACATGTGAAGGAAAAGGAGATTTAACTTGTATATATCAAGTCTCAAAATCAAGTGACCAGCATCTTACCAAACATCTCAAAGTAGATCACTTCTACAAACTCAAAACTTTTCTTGAAGTGCTTGATGGAAGAAAATTAAGTTAAATAGGACTACTGGATGGTCAAACTTAATTTTGTTATATTACATTTTGGGACATCTATTTGGTAAAGATAAATTTGGAATTTGGTGCAGTAGGAGTATCTAAATATAATAAATGCGTGGACTTTTTTTTAAGTGGTGCAAGGAAGTCAAAAAGTCATTTCCAGGTTGATTATTTGACCCTTAGAATGTTCCGTATATCATCGTATTTTGTGAAGGGAAAAGTCTAGAAAAATTGTTAAGCCGATATGTAAAATTATGATCTACAAATTCTATGTATTAGGGGCATATTTTAGATAAAGTTCATGAATGTCTCTTAGAGTTCCAAACATAGTGACTTTTGAGTCTTGTATCGTATCTGTGTTATACGGATGTATTTTTATGAAGTGTGTTTAAAGGGTCATATCATAAGTATGAACCATTATACTCAGTCATCTTAGGTGTTGCCAAAAATTGAAGAAAAAATATTAATTAGTGATCTCTTTTATCCTCTCCTACATCTCCACCTCAAATATTAAAATAGACCGACTTAGTATTCTATTTTGCTTCCATTACCACCAGTACTAATTCTTATCCAGAACTTGTAGGCGATGTTTCAGTTTGTTCTTTTGTTTATATCAATGATTTATGAGGCACATGCACAAAATGTGTTGGATGAAACGGTAATCATAAAACAATTCTTTTAATCATTTTAAATGTATTTCACAAGAACTATGTATACAATCAAAAGTGTAACATCTGAAGGACACAATGCCAGTTGAAATATGCCAATTTTGTTCTGCAGCTAAGCCTTTTATTTATGAAGCCATGCTTGGTTCTTGCTAATGCACATAACTTCCTATATCAAGAGGAATTATTAGTTGGACCAGGTTCACCAGCTCAGCAGTGGATCAGGCTTGTCACTTCATTTGGAGATGTGAAGCTTTGAGAGAAGATAAAGGCCAACTGAAGAAAGGAGGATAGAAGCAGCAAAGCAGAAAAGGTCTTTGGGGGTAGATATTGTTATCTTCTTGCTCTTATCAAACAATCCAACCAATAGAACCATCACTATGACATGCCCCACCTTTGTCTTCAACTCGTTGACAGATTGTATTTCTAGCCACTTTGGTCGTTCCTGCCAATATCAAAATCAGCACAGAGCTAGTTCACATGTATGTCAAATCAAGCTTTTTTTTAGGGGAACAAATATTTGTCAAATAAAGTTAAATGATTCTTGCAAATGTTTAGACTAACATTTGACAATGAGACAAACCTGAAGTTTGAACATGCCAAGGAGGTTTGATCCATAGGATGATGTTTTTGCAATGTCCAAATTGCTGATGAACAGCTCATAGAGACCCATCCCAAATACAAGCATTACTGTTCCTATAAGATAGATATCTGGAAGTGAAACAAAAGGATTGAGCTATTGGTTAGTTCTAGAGTCTACGTAAAGACACCGTTCTGTATTTCGAAGCTCATATCAGAACGTGTTTATGTGGTCTAGTATAGTATTCTCGATAAATGAGATCTCAACTATGGATATTTTCACAATATATGACCATATATGATATAGTACAATTTAATTTATGAACCCTTCAGGCTGCATCAAATTTCCAGCCATGCACAGGAAACTCAAAGCCAGGAAAATCTGTCGTGCAAGACTTGCACATTTAAAGTATGGTTCTTCATAGTTTTAGAACATTATCACCCATTCATCACAAGTATACATTATATATAGGAAAATCGCAACTTAGGACAATAAAATCACTCTATCTTCATTCAAGCAGCTTGATAGGTTATAAACAATGCCATATGAGATATCTATAGATATCTAGGACAGTGAAACTAGTTCACTTCAATTTGTTTATGATATGTGAATGGCAAAATTTCTCATCTGGCAGAATTCAATTGCCTTTGAATGAAAATCAGCTTACCAATAGCTTCAACTAGCATGAAAATAGCTCTCCCACCACTAATGAAATAGTCTGCAAAGGAATTTATCACGTGTACACAACCCTGCACAAATCACTGGCTGTAATGTAATGCTGATCATCAACTTACATCCTACACTTTGATTACAGTGACTATTCTTTATGCAGGCACATCAAAAGAAGGAAATCAATAAAAGTGAGTCCATTCAGCAGATATATCATGGCTTGTGCATGCAACTTAATTAATGGACCGGATAATTTTAGCTACAGAGCTTCAGAACAAGCAACAATTTTTAGCTTTGTGCAATGATCCCATCTTTGAGATATTAACTTAAAGCAACTAATCTAATTATCTAAATCAGAAGGACATATGCATCTGTAACCCGTACAAATGTTTGAAGTGTACATTTGTAAGTTGCCGAAATTGCACAAAAAAAAAAAGAAAAGATGTGTGCAGACACTGAACGATTACTTTCATGTATTTAGTACAAATACGAGATCATCAACAATAATGCCAAATGCACAATATTTCAGTTATTGCATATTTACGTATCCTATTCTTAAGATGGTGGGCATGATACTGTTCTTATAAACAAGGCACCTCTCCCAAGTCGAGCGGAGCAACGAGGGGGCATAGTACTTCAAAAGAGGAGGTGGAAGAGGTGAGGTAGAGTTGCTGTCATTGCAAATCTTAGTTATAAGAGTCCATTCTTTGTCCGATAAATATTATAAAAAAATTAATCAACTATTTTATTGATCAATTATTCATGTTCTTATTCTTTTTTAGATGAATAAACTAATTTTCATGAATAACATTTACCTACTAAATGAAAAGAAAGTCTTACTCACTAAGAATATAGATAAGTCATTTTTCTATGAGCTAGGAAACTAAGCTTTTTATTTTGTTTTCAATATATTCTTAATCATATAATAATAATAATAATATATCCAAGAATGGTCACACCTACGTGGACTCCATATGGCTTGCCATCTCATACACTAGATTAGCTTCAGGCCACCTCACTTACTAGATCAGGTATCTTACCTACTAGTTCAGCACGGCATGCAAGCTCCCTATATTTCGACATGCGACTCTAGTTATTAGGCAAGGATGCCCGGCATGCCTTTGACAAGACTATTAAATATCCTAATTTTAATATTAAAATAAATATTGACTAATTTATATTTATTAAGAATTGATACTTTATATTAAAGTTTTGTAGAAAAGGAGTCTATGGATTGAAAGAGATTAATTTTTGGAGTCCAACGGTATAAACGGCACTCAAATCAGAGTTGGAACGAGCCCGAAACTAAATTTTGAAGTTATTAAGCTTTTGCATGATTTTTGAAATAGCCGGTCTACAATAGACTGGCCGCTCAGTCTACAGAAACTAGGATGGTCCACTAGCAGCCATTGTTGCCGGTCCATGACCCTTATTCATGGACCACCATCGCCGCCTCATGCCACCGGCCATCCACTATAATGGAGAAAAGAAAGGGATCCGAATCCAAGTGGGAGAAGGGATCCGAGATGCAACAAGAGTCAAGATCAGACTTTGTTCACCCAAGATGGAAGGAGGACTGTTCCACATGAATTTCAGCACAATCTAAGACCTGTGATGCAGAATGAACGATTGAGAAGTTTTTTCACGATATCTGGCCGATCTTGAGCCTGATTGATTCCAAATTTGACTAGGAGCAAGCCTTATACGAGCTCTATAAAAGGACCCTAGGAATAAGAAGAAATCATCAATTCCTCCAGTAAATTTTATTTTATTTTATTCCTGTAACGTAGTTTAGGTTTTGAGAGGGAGAGGGAGAGGAATCAAGAAAAAGAGTTCTTTAGGAGAGGAGCGGTAATAGAGCCTCGAGTCTCCATGAAGATGTATCCAAGAGCCATGCTTAACTTAGATGCAGTCTATAGGGAAGTACAGGGATCCTTCCATTAAATTTATAATTGTTTTCTCTTCTATACAGTTGAATAAATACTTTCAATTCTCTTTTCAATTACTTTCTATTTGATCTCCTAAATTGATTAACTAAGTAAGATAGATCATGATCATGATAAGATATAGTCCATGCTCAATAAGATAATTAATTTTAGAGATTTTATTTATATATCTTTTTAGGATCTTTCAACTAAGCATTGGATAGCCTATACTTATGAGACGCCATGATCCTGATAAGATATGGTTCGACTCGGTAAGATAGTCTATACTAAGGGTTAGTTTAAAAGATTCTGAAATAAATATGGAATTCAATTATTTAGATTAGAGCAATTACATGATTTATGATGTGATTACCTGGAATTCGAAGACATCTTTTTATCATTTAACCCCTCATCTCATATTTGATTTAAATTGATTAATTTTAATTAACCCATTATCTATCTTTTTAAATTTAAATATTTATCTATTTCTTTATTTTCTTCATGAAACAATTCCCCTTGATCCTCGAAAGTACGAGCCCTACTCATCTTAGCTTTAGTAGTGAGTTAGGTTTTATTTTTGACCACCTATGATAGCAATCAAATTTTGGCATCGTTGCCAAGGATCAAAGCATGATTATTTTATAGACATAAAGCAAACAAAATTTTATTTTTGTAGTTATTGCTCTTTTTAGTTCATTGCCTTTTTTTAGTTGCCTTAATTATTAGATTTCCTTATTTTCTTCTTAACATAAAAAAAATTCTTCTTTTGACAAATCTGCTTCTAACCTAAGTAACCATTCCATTTAATTAACTTATCTTAAAGAACCTACAAAAAAATTCTAAGACACTTTCTATAAAATTTAATTAACTTAAGAAAATAAATAATAAACTTTAAAAACTTTCTAACCTATTTAGACACATTGTTTGACTTGCACTGTATTTCCATAAAATACTTTAAGGGCATTGTTGGCGTAGAGTCCCTTTTCCGACCGGACGGAGTTACTGGATTGCATGCCCGCTCCCTGATTCACCTGCAAAACAAATCCCAGGCCGGAGTTGCTCCGGTAGGGGACACTCAATGCCTAAGTCAAAGGCGGGCTCCAGCCACAAAATGGGAAAGATTCTGAGGAGGATTGAATGGAGAAGGAAAAGATTCCGAGATTTTCAAGAGTATCTTGTGCCTTACCTCGAGCATTCCCTCTTACCGTTATTTATAAGGAGTTGTCCGGCCTGTGGTTCCATTCCTCCTCCAGCGGTTACGATGGGAGAGTTAATTTCTTTTCCATAATTTAGAATCGTGGATAGTTATTAGACGATTTTGGCGACCAGGCCGGAGGCATTGCCACTGGAGTTATGCGCCATGATTGTATTTTGGAAATAGTCGATGATAACCGTTGCTTGTCATGTTTGTAGAGACTTAAGACAGGTCAAGGGCCCGTCTTCAAACATTCCTTTTAGGGAGATTTTCGTGATTGAATTAGAAAATATTTTCATCCATGGATTCTCTTGAGACAGATCAGAGATCATGTCTTTGGCATAGATCGAGGACTTGATCTTTGTCATAGGCCAAAGACTTTGTCTTCGACATAAACCGAAGACCGTGTCTTCAGGAGTCAATGAAGGTCACTCCTCGGTTCAGGCTGAGGACCTTGTCTTCAGGGGCCGTAGAACTTGATCTTCGATGTAGGCTAAAGACTATGTCTTCGACATAACCCGAAGACCGTGTCTTCGGGAGCCGTAGGCCCATTAAGAGTTTTAACTTGTCCATGGGTTGCCTAGTTTTTTTCGAATACCTTGGTTCAAAGTTTACGGTTTGGAAGAAATATCTTCAACCGGTTGAACCGGTTGGCTGGCTCATACTTGGATCGAGATATCCCAACAAGCATAATCTTAAATAGCATAAGGTAGGGATTTCATTACCCTTTCTTGGTCTACAAACCACCATCTTGCATACTACATAACCTAAGCCTTAATTTAAAATCAATTAAATGTTGGCCCCTAAGGATTTTTGAGCTCACTAGGATAAGGGACACAGAGAATTGGACTAGCTCAAAAATAATTAGTTTACTGATATCTAGGAAAGGGATTCAAGGATGATGTAGTCCTAAAAGAAGGTGATTTTTTAATTGGTTCCATCGTCTGACTTGGCCAATTTATTTGCTAAGAAAAGCAATGGGGGGACCCCCACCAACCTTACCCTTACCTAGCCAGTTGCTAGTTAGTATCTGACTTCGAAGACTCAAAGGCAACCTTGGTAGTTAAGAGTTGTCTAAATATAGGGTAACCCGATGATATAGAGTTCATTACCAGATAACTTATTTTTCTAACAGAAACTTTAATCTAATTAAGACACTCTTCTATCATCTTTAGATTTAGGACTCCTTAGGCTTTCACCTTTAGACTTCTTCCCTCTCCTTCTTCCCTCTTCTTCTCCCCTCTTCCTTTATATAATATAAAAAAAGTTAATAAAAAAAATTCAAAAAATTTTCCTGCTAAGATAAAAAGATGATTGGTTGGATATAGTCTAAACCATACAAGATTAAAAGGTCATGGATCCCACTAGACAATCCAAAAGTCTAATGGATTACTACAATCCTGATCCTATTGAATGACCTCAAACTCTATAAGAGTATTGGTATAAAATTGACTCTGACTGACAATTTAGAATGAGAGCCCAAGCTAACAATTCCATGTATCGACCATAACAGATTGATATGCATCCGAAATTCATGAGATTCGAAGATATATACAATCACATAAGGGAACCTAAAGAATCTACACTGGCATCTATGATCTATAGTCTTGAAAAAGCCTTAGAACGTAAAGGATATACTTAGTTTCACCATTTGCCAGCACCTATGTGCACGGCATATGACGCACCAGACTATCTTGTGCAGGAATGTCCTTACTTGATACACCCAATCCAAAATGGGTTTACATAGGAGACTATAGCCAATAACATCTATATATGACTGAACCTTATGCCCCAACCAATAACCTAGGGTGGGATCATCATCCTAATTCTATGTTGTCACAAGATGCGACACTAGGAGCCCCTAATTTTGATGAGCCTTATCCTAGGCCCAATCAAGTACCTAATCATCAACTAGGTTTAGATCTTCAGGGGGAACCTAGTCCTTTAGAAAAAGCCTTGGAAGCTCTGGCTAAATCCTGTGCCTTGAAGCTATAATTAAGAACACTAATGCTACCTTAAATAGTTTTATGCAGACCACGGGCCAATGTATAACTCCCAACACCAAGTCTCGTTCCCATCTAAAGATGAAATGGGAACCATTAGCCATAGCTATGAGTGAAAAAGAGATGCCTAGTCAACTCGAGAGTTATCCTAAGGGATAATACCTAACTAAAAATTTTAATACCGAGGTGACTATCACTAAACAATCGATTATAACTTCTAGAAATGAATTGGTCATAGAACAACCCTGCAAAACAAAAGAGACCAACCTAGATAATTTGATTAAAGCAAAAATATATGAAGAGAAATCAGAATGGAGGGATGAACCACTTCCATCATCACCCAACCTACCTATGGTCCCAATCCCAAGAGCCCTAGAATCATCCATTACTTTTAATGAATAGGGAGAATAAATAGGTGCAATGATGGAATCAATTAAGACTTTCCAAAGATCACAAATGTATAATGCAATAAAAGAAGCCAGGCAAGAAAGTTTTCTCCATGATTCTTTAAAACCTAGTTTGGCTCACTTTGAGGTGGATGATTTTAATGTAAAGGGAGTACCCCAGAAATGAATGACCCAGTAGAAACATCCTATCCCAACACCACCTCACCTTGGACCAAGAAACATGAGCCATCACCCAAACCCCTAATAGCTCTCTTGTTAGAATCACCACTCGATCTAGAATCTAAGACACTTCCTATCACCTTCACAAATACTTTACCAGTAATATGTAATTAAAAATCTCAAACTATAGGTATTATAAAAGCACATAAAGAAGCTGTTGGGTGGGACATTACGCATATGGGGGTAACGATGTTAAAACTTTTATAACTTATTTCTTTATATCTAGCACTACTTTTGAGATGTGCCTCAAAAATTTGTCTATAGTGTTAAAATGATGTATGGAGATAGAGATGATATTGATTTGGAAAAAGTACCAAGTTATAGATTAGAAAAAGCTTAAGCCAAGATCTACATTATTGACTACACCCCTCATGACTCTAGTTGAACCTTTGCCTATGAAGGAAGAGGTATCAAATGAGGATCCTGAGATACTCCCTTGGCATATCAATTACATAGATCTAGGTCTGTTAGAACCTCGACTAGTATTAAAGTTATTCCTAGATCTAATTATAAAGAAATATTGTTAGCTATCAGGGAAACAAGCCACTTAATGGTCCCATGCAAGAAATACTCTAAAGCAAAACTCGAATCACATAGGGAATTACAAACCCACATCAAGATTCGGATGTGAATAGGATAAGAACCTTGAGAGGTCTGGCAGAAGATGTTAAACTTAGCGCTTGTTGGGAGGCAACCCAATATTTTTATTGATTTTTACTATAGTGATTTTTATTTTTGTAGGAATACTCTTTACAGACGCACTAGGTAATTCATGATGCATATCTAGTCGAGGTGGTACCTCTCCTTATCTTACTATCATGTCATATTTTTTCTTACTCCATTAAGGACAATGAAAATTAAGTTGAGGGGTAAGAAATTTTTTTTTAAAAAAATTTTAAAACTATTTTAAAAATCTCTTGAGAAATTTTGAAAAAAATTTAAAAATTATTATGAAGAATTTTTTTAATCATGTGCCATGATAGAAACTTTTGAGAAAATAGACTAGGAAAAGGATAATAAAGTTAAAAAGCATTTACTAATTAGTGTAGCAAGTCAAGGAGTAAACTAGCTGGTCAGATTTTTAGCAGCATACTTAGATCGCCTAAAGGTTATAAGTACTTCCATCGCAAATGCACACTAATGAGATAAACTAGGTATTAGTTGTAAGTTCAATTGGAGATTTAATTATTATTAAAAATTAGTGATTGATATACATCCCATTGAGAAAAACTTGAATTTGAGGAAAGAGCTACCTACCTGATAACAAAAAAAAAGGGGGCAAGTTCTAAACATTGATTTCCTACTAAGTAACCTGGCACCTTCATCTAGGTAAGCATTATTGTTCATGTCAAAAAGTGGGCAATGTAGAGACATTGCCAATCAAAAAAAAATAGAAGAGAATAAAAAAGAAGAGAAAAATTCATGGTGCGGAATGGTGATGAAAACTTTTACATAAAGAAGTTGAGTAATTAAAGTTAAGCAATAACCCTAAACATAATAGCAAGATTCGGCCATGAAAAAGTGATTAAGTGCACTAAAGAAGACTAATAAAGAGATAGTTGGTATCCCGCAGTACAAATCACATGCAAGTAAAGAAAATGGACCTTCTTGATTGAGAAATCATCTGATTAGGACAAAACTCTATTCAATATTCAGACCTTAGAGAAAAGGAAGGGATTTTGTACCAACAATAAATTCAAGAATTCCTTGTAATGGGATCACTCTTCAACACTCAAAGATTGACGACTAGATGAAAAGGCTATCTTGTCCTCGAATGTAGAAACTTTTTGCTACTGATTTAGAGGCAAACAGAACACCATCCTTGACTGGAAGCACTTGATAGATCCTACAAAACAAAGAATAGGAGTGGGCATGGAAGGGTTGAGAATAAACAAAGTAAGAACAATGGAGATAGGAAAGGGAAGGAAAAGGCTTGATGGCAATTTCTTGGATGTTGGAAGAGCTGGTTGGTGGAGATTTCTTAGAGCTAAAACAATGGTTGGGCCTCACGCCCTTCTCCCTTATGGAGTGGCAAAGCAAAATGATTGCAATGGAGGAAAAAGAACTTCAAATTTCATTCATAACATAACATTCTTAATTACAAGAGGATTAGGGATATTTATAGACTTCTCTAACCCTTTCAAATTCAAATTACAAGCTTAAAGAGTGGAGTGAAAAGTGGAGGGATAAGTGGGGTTTATGCATGAAGAGTGAAAAGATAAGTGGGGGAGTTACAACTTGAATTCAAGTTCAAAACTATTGGGTGCCCAAATGGAGGTGAGGTGGCATGGTGATGTGGCATCATGATGTGGCGTGGGAGGTGAGGTGGCTTCCCATCTTGGCATGGTGAGGTTGTGCTCCAACTTGGCAAGGTGGTTGGGGTGGTTTGCTCCATCCCATCTTGATGGTTCATGGTCTTGATCTTACCCAATTTGAACTCAACTTGAACCCAACTTGTCTAATTATAAGATCTAACTATTTACAAGATTAAATTGATCCCAACAAAACTAAATTGAGCCTAACAAAACTAAATTGAAATTGAAATTGGAATGGACTCAACTCTAATTATAGGACTCATGCTAAAATTAAAATAAAGTTGAAGACAAAATTGGAGTCTCATTTATTCACTTATAATCCATATGGAGCTTGGGTTGATCTGATTTGCTTGGAGCCTCTTTCATATCTTGGTGCCCGCACCAATTCAGGTGGTGTGAAATCTACCTTAGTCATGTGCTTAAGTTGAAGGGTGCATAGAAAATTGATCAAAGTAATAAGCAAAGATACCATTGTTCGTTACAAGCTAGCACTGAAATACTAAGTCAACCATCACAAACACAAGTACTGTAGACCTTTGGATGAAGTCTAAGGAAGTTTTTAATAGTACGGACTATGACATTCACTTTAGAAGCTCAATACCTAATCAATGATGCTGGCTAATTTCTTTTGACCTTAAGCCTAGATTTAAAAGAGAATCTTAATGACACATGATTATAAAATTAATACTATAATTTAATTGCATTGCTAAGAGACTGGCAATGATTAAGTTGGGGGATGTGATAAGACTATTAAATATCCCAATTTTAATATTAAAATAAATGTTAACTAATCTATATTTATTAAGAATTAATACTTTTTATTAGAGTTTTGTAAAAATGTTCATGGATTGAAAGAGCTTGATTTTTGGAGTCCAATGACATAAATGGTACTCAAATCGAAGTTGGAACGAGACAAAAACTAAATTTTAAAGTTATTAAACTTTTACATGATTTTTGAAATAGCTGGTCCACCATGAACTGGCTACTCGGTCTACAGAAACCAGGACAGTCCACCAGTAGCCATTATTGCCAGTCCATGACCCTTATCCATGGACCACCCTCACCGCCTCATACCACCGGCCATCCATCACAATGGGGAGAAGAAAGGGATCTGAATCCAAGTGGGAGAAGGGATCTGGGATGCGGCAGGAGTCTAAATCAGACTCTGTCCACCCAAGATGGAAGGAAGACTATTCTACATGAATTTTAGCACAATCTAAGGCCTGTGATGCAGAATGGATAGCTGAGAAGTGTTTTCATGATATCTGGCCATCTTGAGCCCAATTGACTCTAAATTTGATGAAGAGCAAGCCCTAGATGAGCTCTATAAATGGAGGATCCCAAGAGTAGGGAGAAATCATCAATTCCACCAGTAAAATTTATTTTATTTTTATTCCTGTAACTTAGTTTATGTTTTGAAAGGAAGAGGGATAGGAATCAAGAAAAAGAATTCTTTAGGAGAGGAGGAGTGGTAATAGAGCCCCGAGTCTCTAAGAAAATGTATCCAAGAGCCATGCTCGACTGAGATGCTATCTATAAAGAAGTACAAGGATCCTTCCATTAAATTTGTAATAATTTTCTCTTCTATACAGTTGAATAAATACTTTTAATTCCCTTTTCAATTACTTTTTGTTTGATCTCCTAAATTAATTACCTAAGTAGGATGGATCATGATCATGATATGATGTGGTCCATGCTCAACATAGAAAATTAATTTTAGAATTTTTATTTATATACTTATTAGAATCTTTTCAACTAAGCATTGGATAGCCTATACTTATGGGATAGGCCATGATCCTGAGAAGATATGGTTCGTACTTGGCAAGATAGTCTATACTAAGGATTTGAAAGATTTCAAAACAAATATAGGTTCAATTATTCAAATTAGAGTAATTACATGATTTATGATTGAGATTACTTGGAAACCGGAAGACATCTTTTTATCATTTAATCTCTCGATCTCATATTTGATTTAAATTGATTAGTTTTAATTAACCCATTATCTATCTTTTTAAATTTTAATATTTATTTCTTTCTTTATTTTTTTCATGAAATAATTGTGCTTGATCTTCGAGGATACGATCCCTACTCACCCTAGCTATAGTAGTGAGTTAGGTTTTATTTTTGATCATCTACAATAGCGATCAAATTTTGGCACCATTGTCGGGGATCAAGGCATAATTATTTTATGGAAAAAAAATTTTTAAAAAAAATTCTTAACATAAAAAAACCTTCTTTTGACAAATCCACTTCCAACCTAATTAATCTTTCCTTTTAATTAACTTACCTTAAAGAACTTTCAAGAAAATCCTAAGACACTTTCCATAAAATTTAATTAACTTATGGAAACAAATAATTATCTTTAAAAACTTCTTAACCTATTTAGACACCTTTTTTGACTTGTACTGCATTTTTATAAAATACTTTAGGGGCATACTCCCTAAACAATATAAGATAGGGATTTCATCACCCTTCCTTGGTCCATAAACCACCACCTTGCATACTATATAACCTAAGCCTTAATTTAAAATCAATTAGATGTTGGCCCCTATGGATTTTCTAGTTCACTAGCATAAGAGTGTTGAGTTTTGGACTGACACGGTGAAAGATTGAGTTTCAAAATTTTCATTATTAAAATCCTAATCAACCGAAACCCTAGTTCCAAGTATCACTTGACCATGATAACTAATAAATCATAATTTAGGATTATAGAGAAATACCTGGTGCGCTATACTCCTTAGTTTTTATAAGACTAATAAGTGTATGCCCTCTAGAGGTGATCCACAAAGGAACCCAACCAAAGAAGCACTCCTATCGCGCTTGCTTATTTGACTAGGACTCTTCCCGACAGCCTTTCTACCTTCAAAGGTCTTTCTCCCTTTGCTGAGACCCCTACCCTCTTGTAGGGCACTCAGAGACCTCTCTGAATCCTCTCTTAGAATTTGATTATTCTTTCTATATCTCTTCCTAGGTTCTTGTCTTAAAATGACAAGCTTTGTCTTAAAGAGGACTTTTTGTCCTAAAAGAAGGATGAAATATAGAAAGATTTCTTTTATATGTTTTGGCATCAAAATACCGATGCCTATTTATAGATTTCTTTTTGTCCATAAACCACCACCTATTTATAGAAAGATTTCTTTTAGATGTTTTGGCATCAGAATAAATCATAATTTCTTTTAGATGTTTTGGCACCTGATAAACCTTTTCCTTAGCCCTTGTTCTGATTATCTAATGATCATATAGGACCCTTTAAGTTGGAGTCCCTTAGGTGAAATGATTTATCCTGATATGCTATATCTTGCTCCAAGAGACATGTAAGTGTCTCTTCAATTTTCCAACATTTTTTATACTTGCCATGTGACAAGTAATCGATCAATATTTGGCTAAGGGGTGTGGGATCTCAAAGGATGTATCGGAGAACCAGAAGCCTTCAAGCAGAAGGACTTTTAGATTTTTTAATGTGAGCCTAATATGAAAGGTCACGTCCCTTCATTATGCGTTCCACAAGTTTCATGCCAATTCCCATCCTTTTGACCGATTAAACCAAATTTAGATAGAAATGAGGATAAGAGAGAATGTCCTAATATTATCTAGAAAAAGTGATTAAGTGGCATAAGGACTCTTGGTCCTTCTATGCCCCTTAATCTTGGCGCATGCCAATATGGTGCCAAGAGTCCAATCCAACTTGGACTCTTCCATAATATAAAGATAAAGTCCAATAAAATCTTGATAAATATAGATAATTACTATCTCAATTAGGACTCAACCCTATCTAAGTTTTACGTAAATTGGTTAATCTAAATAGCAAGCTAACTAACCTAATCCAATTGGGTTAGGAGTTGGGCTAGCATGCATATGCTAGTATGCAAATTAGCTAGCTTATTAGGAACCAATGATCCTAACCAAAATCCAATTGACTTCCTTGACCAATTTCCTAGCATTTGTGACCCTTTAGGCTCCACATCTAGCTAGCAGTAGGTCCAAGTCCTAGCTATTTTGATCCAATCAAAATCTATTGACCTAATTAGGTCAAATTGAGCTGACCTAAGCTAACCAATTCGAACCAATTTTCAAATTAACTTATGAATCCATCCAATTTGATTCATGAAAATCTACAAGACATAATTGATATCTAGCAATGTGTCATGCCTACCCAGAAAATGAAGAATTTGGTAGAAATTATAAAAATACCCTTCAGTGAAAAGTTACCATGCAATTCAATCTTTCGATCTTCTTTTATCCCGACTAAGTGATGGGTATGGAGAATTGTCTAACCCTAGCATTTAATTCTTTCAAATCTTAATTTGATAATAAAGACTCAATCAATGAAAGATTACAAACTCTATCTAATCTCATCTTTCTTTGATCAAAAACTTCTTGAGTCAACAATCAAAGACATTACATAGGATAAGTCCTCTTACTATGAGTGATCGATTCCTTGTTGATCCACTCACATCCTTCATGCACAATCCACCATATCTGAGAACACACCGTACATGACTCTTTGTCATGAATGATTATGAACCTAAAACATGGCTTTACGTGCAAAAGGAACCATGGTGATCTCAGGTCTAAGGATAACTTGCACAACTCCCACTATGAGAACAATCTTTTGACAAGTAGTAAAACCTCCACAAGATGTTCTCAGGTAAATCAGTTCAATAAACTCATATCCTGATGAGCACCTACATCCTGATGGGGATTCAAGGCATGTCCGAGTGTTTTTTTCATTTTTCTTATTTTTATCGCATTTTTTTATTTTTCCTATTCCCGCTATTCCACCTATTTCCACTATTCCAGTTTTATCCCCAACTTATCCCAGCTTTATCCCTGCCTTATTCCACTTCCACCATCTTTCTCCCATGATTTTTTTAAAATTCCAAAACCCTAGCCCACCACCCTACCCCCCAGATCCGGGCTACCCGACCCCCGGCCACCCCCGCCGGCCGGCTGGAGTGTCGTCCCGCCATCCGCCATCCCGCTGGAGGTCCTTGCCGGTGCCCAAGACGGCCACGACCATGAGAAGACCAACAGTCGCCCACGACCACCGCTACCGCCTACCGCCGTCGGCCTGCTAACGGTCGCTCGCCCACCGTCCACCGGCTCACGCCCAGCCTCCGAAGGTCCTCACCGGTGTCCGGGGCCCCTCGCCCGTAGGAAGACAAAACGGCACACACACGGCATGCCGTGCCACTGCTTGCTGCCGCCAAGCCATTGGGCCATCTCGTTGTCCACCGCCTGCCACTGTCCCGCCGTCCAGCTATCCGCCATCCTGCCGGATGTCCTCACCAGTGCCCGGGGCCCCACGACCGTGGGAAGGTGAAACGACATGCCCTGGGCATGCCGTGCCACCCTTGTGCCGCCACCCCACCTGCAGCCCACCGCCCGCCATCCATCGCTCGCCGTCCACCAGCCCCGTCCGCCACCCGACCGCCGGCCATCCACCAGTGCTCGGCGGAGATCATTTCCCCTACTGTGCACAGCCATGAGATGAGTTTCGCATGATTCCTAGAGCAGTTCAATTTTCAAAGTAGCATGCTTTTTAGAGCACTTCATCATGCCAACTACTTCTTAAGGCAGATCAGCACCAATTTGGATATAGCACGGATTTTGATGTAACTTATTTTCCATTTTAGGTTTGCTTGTATGCTAAGTAATTGAGGGGTTTTGTTTGCCTATATAAAGGCCCCCTCCCCTCTTGTAATAAGTGATTTTGAGAAGAAATTTTTGGTTAGCCACTGGTTATGGTTCTGGTTCTGGGCTGAGGCCCGTTTTGCCTTCGCTTCATGCGAGGATCGAGAGGTGTGAGGCCCTAGTTATCCCCTATCCCATCTTCTTATCCCCCCATATCCTTTGAGAGTCACCATAGCAGGATGCCTTTGCTGTGTGCTATTGAAGGTAGCTGTGTGCTTTGATCCCTCGAGAGGGTAGATGTGTGCTTTGATCCCTCGGGGCATCTATGAGAGCCCTGCTGTGTGCTTAAGGGCTTCGATGAGAGCTCAGGGTAGCTGTGTGCTTTGATCCCTGACATTCTGTGTGCGTCTCCCCGTTAGAGTGAGTCACAGGGCCATGAGTTCCAGTTCCCAGTCTCCCATCCCCATCCTTCCTTCACCACCTCCACCAAGAAAATTGAAAACAAATAGATCAGCTATTTTAGGATTTAGTTTTAGTTTTGCACTAGTCCAGGGAGACTTCTTAGCCCTCCCACGGTCCTAGTTTATTTAGGTGTTTTCCCTTTTCTATATAATCCAGGGTACATCGATCTTCGCTCCACATAAATTTGGTATCAGAGCGAGTTGTGGATTATGGTGTGCTCCATTTTTGATCTCGAAGTAGTCGAGTTCTTCACGATCGAGGAGAATGATGGGGATCCAGGACAGGTCTGGGTATTTTTTTCATTTTTCTTATTTTTCTCGCATTTTTTTATTTTTCCTATTCCCGCTATTCCACCTATTCCAACTATTCCAGTTTTATCCCCAACTTATCCCCGCTTTATCCCTGCCTTATTCTATCTTCCTCCATCTTTCGCCCGTGATTTTTTTAAAATTTCCAAACCCTTGCCCACCGCCCCGCACCCTAGATCCGGGCTACTCGACCCCCGGCCACCTTTGCCAACTTGCTGGAGCTCCATCCCGCCGTCTGCCATCCTGCCGGAGGTCCACGCCGGCACCCAAGATGGCCATGGCCATGGAAAGCTTTACCAACCGTCGCCCACGACTGTCGGTGCCACCACCGGCCTGCTACCGATCGCCCGCCCGCCATCCGCCTGCTCATGCCCGGCCTCCAGAGGTCCTCGCCGACACCTGGGGCCCCACGCCCATGGGAAGATGAAATGGCATGCACAGGGTGTGTCATGCCGTCACTTGCCACCGCCCCGCCATCGGGCTGTCCTACCGTCTGCCGCCTGTTGCCGTCCCATCATCCACCATCCCGCCGGAGGTCCTTACCAATGCCCGGGGCCCCACGACCATGAATAGGTGAAACGACAAGCCCTGGGCATGCCGTGCCACCCCTGTGCCGCCACCCCACCTGTAGCCCGCCGCCCGCCATTCGCCGCTCGCCGTCCACCGGCCCCATCCACCACCTGCTTCCTGGCCATCGGCCATCCGTTGGTGCTCGGTGGAGATTGTTTCCCCTAATTTGCACGGTCGTGAGATGAGTTCCGAACGATTCCAGGAGCAGCTCAGTTTTCAAAGTAGCATGCTTTTTAGAGCACTTCATCAAGCCAACATGCTTCTCAGAGCAGATCAGCACCAATTTTGATGTGGCATGGATTTTGATGTAACTTATTTTTCATTTTAGGTTTGCTTGTAGGCTAAGTAATTGAGGGGTTTTGTTTGCCTATATAAAGGCCCCCTCCCTTCTTGTAATAAGTGATTTTAAGAAGAAATTTTTGGTTAGCCACTGGTTCTGGTTTTGGTTCTAGGCTGAGGCCCGTTTTGCCTTCGCTCCATGCGAGTGTCGAGGGGTGTGAGGCCCTAGTTATCCCTATCCCATCTTCTTATCCCCTCATGTCCTTTGAGAGTCACCCTAGCGGGATGCCTTTGCTGTGTGCTATTGAGGGTAGCTATGTTCTTTGATCCCTCGGGAGGGTAGCTGTGTGCTTTAATGCCTCGGGGCATCTATGAGAGCCCTGCTATGTGCTTAAGGGGTTCGATGAGAGCTCAGGATAGCTGTGTGCTTTGACCCCTGACTTTCTGTGTGCGTCTTCTTGTTAGAGTGAGTCCTAGGGCCATGAGTTCCAGTTCCCAATCTTCCATCCCCATCCTTCCTTTGCCACCTCCACCAAGAAAATTGAAAACAAAGAGATCAGCTATTTTAGGATTTTAGTTTCAGTTTCATCATAGTCCTGGGAGGCTTTTTAGCCCTTCCACGGTAGTAGTTTGTTTAGGTGTTTTTCCTTTTCCAAATAATCCAAGATACATCTATCTTCGTCCTGCATCACATCCTTGTATTAGTGTCCCTACACAAATAGTTATAAGACCAACCACCCTCTCCACCGAGTATACATATGATATGCTAATCTTTGTAGAAACATCGATCCTCGAATCGATGTTCCAACAACTAGGAACATTTTAGATTAGGATTTATAAAAATTTAGATCTCACCATTATGATCTCCATCATAATCCTAATTCTATTACCCTAACTTATGGGGTTCATCATAATCTTGATAAGATGCAGCATTATGATGAATCAATAATTGCCTTTTATTAATAAATAATATCATACATGAGTTAGAAGATTATAGAAATACCAGTACAAAGATTGACTTTTAGAGAATAATTCTTTCAATCTCTCACTTGCACTAAAGCCAATCTCCTTTGTATCTTACACCCATACAATCTAAGTGGTGATCAAACTACTACTGTGCTAGTACTTTATTAAATCAGTCTGCTATATTGTTCTTTGTATCTACTCGTTCGATCACAACATCTTGTCTTTCTATGATCTCTCGAATAAGCTGAAAGCATCTTAGGATGTGTTTGGTCTTTTGATGAGACCTCAGTTTTCTAGCTTGCGCAACAGCTCCAATGTTATCACAATAAAGTTGCACCAGTTATTGTATAGTTGGAACCACACCCAATTCCGTGATGGATTTCTTCATCCATATAGCTTCCTTTGTGGCTTCACTTGCAGCTATATGCTTTACCTGAGTGACTGAGTTAGCTATAGCTTGTTGCTTTGTACTATTCCAACTAACTGCACTACCATATAGGGTAAAGACATACCTAGATATGGATTTACTATTATCTGAATCTGATTAAAAACTAGAATCCATATCCCCTTCTAGTTTCAACTCTGATCCACCATATATTAAAAAAATATCATTAATCCTTCTCAAGTACTTAAGAATATTTTTCATAGCTTTTCAATGATCGTCCCCTAGAGCAGGTTGGAACCTGCTTCTATGTCCAAGCATAAGCAACATCAGGCTTGGTACATAACATGGCATACATAATTGATCCTATAGCGGAAGCATATGGAATCAAACTCATCCTCTCTCTCTCTTTTGGTGCCTTAGAAGACATCTTCTTGGAGAGACGTATGCCTTGACTCATGGACAAGTAACCTCTCTTACTTCCTTCCATATTGAATCTCTTCAATGCTAAGTCAATGTACCTAGATTAGGATAAGCCAAGCATCCTCTTAGATCTATCTCTGTAGATCTTTATACCTAGTATATAGGATGCCTCTCCCAAATCCTTCATGGAAAATCACTTTGATAGCCAAGACTGACCGATTGCAACATTGGTATATCATTTCCAATGGTGAGTATGTCATCAACATACAAAACAAAGAAAATAAGGGCACTCCCACTTATCTTCTTATACACACACGGTTCATCCACATTCTTAATGAAACCAAACTCTTTGATCATCTCATCAAAGCAGATGTTCCAACTCCTCGATGCTTGCTTCAATCCATAAATAGATTTCTTAAGCCTGCAAAGTTGGTTTGGTCTCTTACTTGAAACAAACCCCTTTGTGACATATAGACTTCTTCCTCAAAATATCCATTAAGTAGTCTTTACATCTATCTACCATATCTCACAGTCATAGTATGCAGCTATGGCAAGCAATATTTGAATGGACTTGAGCATGGCTACTAATGAAAAAGTTTCATCATAGTCAATACCATATCTTTGTCTAAAATCTTTTGCCACCAGCTTGGCCTTGTAGGTCTCCACTTGACTATCTGCTCCTATCTTCTTATTGAAGATCCATTTACACCCAATTGGGTTTACTCCCTCAGGTGGATCAACTAATGTCCAAACCTAATTAGAGTACATGGAGTTCATCTCAGATTTCATGCTTCCAGCCATTTGTTAGTGTCTCTAGTCATGATAGCTTCTATATAGGTCACAGGATCATCATCCTATATAGTACTGGCTTCATTGTCATTCCCAATTACAAAGCCATATCTAAAAGGTGCACTTTACACTCTCTCTTATCTATGGAGAGGTGTGTGTTGTAATTGTTCTTGAACCTTAGGAACATCAAGTTGAGGAATTGATTTAGGTTAAACTTCTTCAAGTTCAAATATCCTCCCATTACCCCATTTTTGGATAAACTCCTTTTCCAAGAATGTAGCATGCCTATTGACAAAGATCTTTTGCTCAGTAAAATGGTAGAAAAGGTATCCTATACCTTCTTTAGGATATTCTACAAACCTGCACTTATCAGTCCTAGCACTTAGCTTATGTCCAAAAACATTCATGACATAAGCAAGGCAATCCCAAATCTTAAAATACTTAAGAAATGGCCTTTTTCCTTTCCATAATTAATATGGAGTGCTTTTAACTACCTTTGATGGCACCCTATTTAGTATGTAGGCAGCAGTCTCGAGGGCATAACCCAGAAGGAAACTGGAAGATCCGTGAAGCACATCATGGACCATACCATATCCAACAAGGTACGATTTCTCCTTTCTACTACATCATTTAATTATGGTGTGTATGGAGGGATCCATTCAAAGAGATGCCTTTATCTTTAAGATGATCAAGAAATTTACTAGATAAGTATTCTCCTCCTTGATCAGATCGAAGGATTTTAATACTATGCACGGTTTGTTTCTCAACCTCACTTTGATACTCTTTGAATTTATCAAAGGCTTTGGACTTGTGTTTCATAAGATAAACATATCCGAATCTTGATAAATCATCAATAAAACTGATGAAATAAGAGTATCCTGCTCTAGCTTGAGTTATTATAGGACCACATACATCTGTGTACTAGACCTAACAACTCAGTTGCCCTTTCTCTATGTCCAGTGAATGGAGACTTGGTCATCTTACCCATGAGACAGGACTCACAAGTTTCTAATGACTCATAATCAAAAGGTTTAAAGAAATTATTTTTGTACAACTTATTTATCCTGGACTCACTGATATTACCCAAATGACAATGCCAGAGATAAGTGACATTCACATCATCTCTTTTTTTTTTCTCAATAAGCATAACCTCATCATTGAGTGACAGAATCAAAAGACCATTAGAGAATGTACCCAACCAAAGAATTTCTTTGAAAAGAAAATCAAGCACCCATGGCTCATCAAATTTATTTCATAACCTTATTTCAACAACAAAGGTATAAAAATAATATTTCTTATAATATTGGATACATAATAACAATCTTTTAATTCAAGAATATTGCCCGATGGCAATAACAGTAGATTGGTGCCAATAGCCTCAGCCAAAATGGGTTTACCACTCGCACTAAACAGCTCGAAGATACCCTTCTTCAAGCTTCTAAGTCTCTGTAACCCCTACAATGACTTGCAGATATGAGACCTACATGCAGTATCCAATATCCATATATCATAAATTGAAAAACTCAATGACAGGTTTGTTTATTACATGTATAAACCTTTAGATGCTCCACCAGCATCATGCTTTAGACTTGCAAGATACAACTTGCAATTCTTTTTCCAGTGCCCTTGCTTCCCAAAGTGATAGCATGTCCCATCAGCAGAGGGCTTCCTCACCTTCTTTCTCTTCTGGATGCTACTCTTGGGGTTCCTCTTCCTCTTTGAACCCTTCTTCATTGCCTACTTTTTTTTTCCATCAACCAGAAGAAGCTGAGCCTTATCACCTTTAAAGTAGCTCTCTGTTATCTTGAGCATATTCAATAGCTCAAGCAATGACATATTCAGTTTGTTCATGTGGTAATTCATGATAAACTATGAGAAAGAATCTGGGAGTGACTACAGGATTAAGTCCTGTTAAGCTCTCCGTCCATCACAAACCCCAGTTGACCTAATTGAGTGATCAGGTCAATCATTTTGAGGACATGTGCCTGAACAAAAGAGCCCTCACTCATGCATGCTTAGAATAACTACTTCGATGTCTCATATCGAGTGGTCCAACTATGCTCTCCATAAAGCTCATTAAGATTGAGTAATATGGACTGAGGTTTCATTTCCATATATTGCCTCTGCAACTCATTGCTCATAGAGGCCAACATGATGCACTTGATAGTCATGTTGTCATTTTGCCACATTTTATATGTGGCCCTTTCCTCCGCTGTAGCATCCTCTCCCACCGGATCTGGGTCAAGAGAATCAAGGATATAGGCAAGCTTTTCTTGAGCTAATATAATCCTTAGGTTCCTTAACCAGTCCATTTAATTCAGATTGGTCAACTTATGAGCATCTAAGATGCCACGCAATAAAAGAGTAGAAGTTATATTATAAAATCTACATTAAAAAAAGGACAACTATAAGTAGTCTACTCATGATGATATTCATAATTAGATAAGAACATTTGCATCTAATTGTATCTCCCACTATTTTCTTTCAAATACCATAACCCTCAATTATGGTAAGAGGAAAAACCCTCCCAGGGCTTTCTTAGTGGGGTTGAGATCCCAATTTCTCATGAATGCCTTGTGTTAATCACAACAAACACCCATGAGTTCAAGGATAGGAAAATCCCTTTTCAATTACAACCCATGCAACTCTCAACATAACACCTTCCTCTAAGACACTTATAGCCTTGTATCAATCACAACAAACTATAATGTCTATTATGGCATCAACTCCTAGACCGGGGCCGGGGGTGGCTGGATGTGCTGGAGCGCTCCTCTCCCGGAAGAACTTGCAACAAAGTCCCCAAGGGCGCCGGTGGTGTTCCAGCGGGGGACCCTCCGATGCCTAAGTTAGCAGGAGGTTGAAGGCAACAAAATGGAGGAATCAAGGGATGAACAGCATATGGAGAGGGAAGAGTTCTTCTACCTTTGAATGGGGTCCCCCTGGTACCTTATATAGTCATGAAACAGTCCAAAATCCTTTAGGAAAGAGGCTGAGAAAGATCGATCTGCCCCTAGAAGAATTTGGAGAGTGGCCATGTGGCGCACAGATACGGTGGCATCGTGGAAGTAGTTGAGCAGGGCTGTTGGGATAACAGGATCCTGCAGTAACAGAAAGGTGCTTCTAGAATTCCCTGGATGCCAAGGCTCACCTGTTGGACGTCGACTGTGGGAAAGCCGGTCAGCTGGACTAGAAGCCAACCCTTCGAAGTAGAGGACGGGCTGGACCCCAGCAGGAGAGGGTCGTTCGGACCGCTAAAGGAGAACGACGGGTCGAACCCTAGTAGGAGAGGGTCGTTCAGACCTCAACTCTAGTGGGTCGGACTGCTGAAGGAGAACGACGGGCCAGACCCCAGCAGGAGAGGGTCGTTCATGCCGTTGAAGGAGAACAACGAGCCGGACCCTAGTAGGAGAGGGTCGTTCGGACCTTAACTCCAGTGGGTCGGACCGCTGAAGGAGAACGACAGGCCGGACCCCATCAGGAGAGGGTCGTTCAGACATCAGCTCTAGCAGGTCGGACCGTTGAAGGAGTACCAGTCGGAGCTCTTAAGGTGTGGCCCGGTCGGACTGCAAGAATAGGCCGGTTCTGCTTGAGGGTGAGCCGTCAGGGTACAACACTATCTCCCTTGCCCTTGTGCTTCGAGCAAGCTCGTAGGCTGGAAGGGCGAGGGAATTAAATAGCAGTAAATGCACCAATCCTTCAGATGATGGTGAATCTGATTTGGCGTGCTCTGACCAGCCACCTTCTGCTTCGATTTTTGCTCCGGGACAGGTGTCAATGTCTAATTGGCGAAGATAGGGGGAAGCAGTCATTACTGGTACGACACCTGGCAGCTGCCTGTTTGGATTCTCAATGTGACGTGGGGCACGTGGCTCCATCAGAGCGGCTGGGGCACTTCCCGGAATGGTCCATCCACCGTTGCTTTGACTGTCACACAAATCACGGCCGGATATGATCCGGCGCGTCCCCTCGAATTCCCGTCCAACTCAAAAACTGAGGTGCCAGTCGTCGGATCTCAGCACGTGGGGGGATGCATTGGGAAGCGGCCCCCAGATGCCTATAAAAGGAGGGACCTAGCACCCAAAAGGAACTTGTTACCATGCTTGTGCTCGAAGAGAAGGTAGTCTCCTCCCACCTTGCACTGCTTTAGCCTCTCTTAGAGAACCAAGGGATCAGGTTAGTCCCATCTTCACCCCCCCCCAATCTTCCTCCCTTTCTGCAACCCATTTTAGAATGACCTTTCGGAGTTGGGGTTCGGCTCGAGGTAATAGGGAACCCGATCATTTCGATATTCCTTCGGCCATGACCCGAGAGAGGGTCGAAAACTTGAGGATTGTATATAACATTCCTTCTACTTTACACCTGACCGTCCCTAGCCATGAGGGTAGAATGAACGGGCCTTTGAACATAGGAGCTCTCCCCGTGTACGAAGACCACCTGAAAGCTGGTCTTCGTTTCCCAATCCATAGCTTCTTTATTCAGATTTTCAACACATATAGAGTCACCCCCACCCAGCTGACCCCGAATAGCATTCGGGTTCTCTGCGGCTTT
The DNA here is from genome assembly GCA_021397845.1 of Areca catechu. Classification (NCBI taxonomy): domain Eukaryota; kingdom Viridiplantae; phylum Streptophyta; class Magnoliopsida; order Arecales; family Arecaceae; genus Areca; species Areca catechu. The sequence goes on along the minus strand of CM038053.1, from coordinate 146,552,742 downwards.
GTGGTTCTGTGTCGGGAGGTCGACATCGAGCCGAGGGTATCTTTATTTTCCAATTTTTTCTTGTTGAAACAGGACTTCTAAAGTCAGGAGTGGTGGATGTTAAGTCCACGCCCTGGCCGGAAGGTTCTTGGTGGGCTTCCATCCGCAATTCACGGATGGAAGTCCAGGTACTTCTTTGTAGATAGCCTAGAGCCGTGGAGCTTTGAGGCAGCCTGGAGGGAGCCGAGGCCGAATGCTCTGAATGGAAGGAAAGTCTCGAGGGTCGACAAGGCTGACTTCTATAAATTGGATGATGAAGATCCAAAGTTTGTCGACTTTATTCTTCACGAGGTGAGTCTTCACCAGGCCGAACTTAGCCAGCACCCGATGCTAGGTAGGACGAGAGTCGTAGAGAGAGAGATCGGCTTTTTTTTTATCCTCTGTTGGCTTGGCGACTGCATCTTACTTAAACTTTGTTTATTGACAGGCAGGAAGATGAAGCCGGATCGGGCTATCCTTTTGATGCGGTCTACATAGCGGAGGGATGTTCGGATTGTGGAGCCGACCCCACAGGAGCCGAAGAAGCGGGCGGCAGAACCGGGGCCCGAGAGGCCGAAGAAATGATGGACAACAGAGCCGTCCGCCATGGTGGTACTAGTCGAGTCAGGGGATGACATGCCTCTAACCGAACACCGAAGGATGATCACGTCTGAGCGATCCTCTTCGGTCGGACAACCGGTCGCCCCGACAGAAGAGAGGCTTCCGATGCCGACAGGGGCTGATACGGCTCCTTCATCCCTGCCATTGGAGCCAACTACGGCGACCCCCTCGATAATCCAGGGAACCCCTACATGGGAGGGGCCGTCGGCCGTTGATGAGAGGGCCGGTGATGCCCATGAGGAGGAGGAGCACCGAAAGTGGCGCGATCCCGAGGAGGCTAAGGAGCTGCTTCAGAGGGCCACTCCTGACAACGACGGGCGGTCAGTAAATGAGGCTACAAGGAGTTCCCTTCATCATCTTCTTGGGGTGAGTTTCCCTTTTCCTGTCTTCAATTCGAATTCATGATTGGCGATTCTTTAATTGTGAGTGTCTGTCGGTAGCTTGTCAAAGACAACCTTCTGATGGATGATGGCCTAGGCGAGCTGTTCGATCTAAAGGAGCAGTTGACCCAAAGCGCCAAAGCAGCAGAGCTGGCAAGGGACACAGCCTGGGAGGCACTGACAGCCTCTAGAGAAAAGGTGCTCGGCTTGAGGGCCGTAGCGACAAAAGTGTCCACTCTACGGGCCAAGTCCGAGGCCCAGAAAAAGCAACTGGAGAACTTGCTAACCCAGAAGGCAGATCTGGAGGCAATTTTAAAAAATAAGAAGAAAAAGATCAAGTCCCTAACCCGTCGGCTGGCCATCGAGGAGGGGCATCTGACTGAGTGCGAGGTCAACGCACAGGGCCACCACGTAGTGGTGGAGAGATATAAGGGCCTGTTGACGACGGCCTAGGAACTACTGAAGGTGGCCGGTGAGAAGGCCATTGCAACCTACAAGGCCTCAGAGGACTTCACCAGGGAGATGAACGAAGCCGGGACGGTCGGCTTCGACTACGGATATGACGAGTGCCTGGTAAAGGTTAGTGCAGCCTTCCCAGACCTCGATCTATCATTCCTTCAGTCACCGAAGCCGGCGGAAGAGGTAGGTTCGGATGTGGCGTATCCGATTACCCGAGCGGCCGGTGCCCCAATGGAGGCCATCATAGAAGTGGCCGGAACGGATGCCCCAATTGGAGCTGAGGTAGAAGCAGCCGAAGGGGCCGAGCAGGCCGAAGCGATTGCTATCACTGAGGGGGCTGAAGTGGCCGTAGATGTTGTAGCTCCCGAGTGTCAGACCTAGTTGTATGTAAAGGTCTGACCTTCAGTCTTTGTAAACAAACTTTTTGGAAGCAATGAAAAACCCTTTTTTTTTGTTGTCATTTTGCATTGTCTCATATCCTTCTCTTTAAGATCTCACTAAGTGTGGGCTAGTCGACTAATCTGAGTGGGTGGTTGGACTTCCAAGGTAAGCTTTGAACAGTGACTCAAGCCGAACTAGATTCCCATAGGATTTATGCTCTAAGTATTGGTCCGTCGGCTTTCCGGACCATAATCGATCGAAGTAGAGGTCAGATGGTAGCTCAGGCTGGAGCAACGAGCTTAGGTAGTTTAACCTAAGTGTTGGTCCGTCGGCTCTCCGAACCCAGAAGTAGTTGAGGCAGCGATCGGATTTCAGCTCAGGCTGGAGCAACGAGCATATAAATTTAATCTAAGTGTTGGTCCATCGGCTTTCCGGACCCAGAAGTAGTTGAGGCAGCGATCGAATTTCAGCTCAAGCTGGAGCAACGAGCTTAGGAATTTAACCTAGGTGTTGGTCTGTCGGCTTTCTGGATTGGGCTGCCCTAGAGCCTTTACCGATCGTAGTCAGACTTTCGAAAGTGGGCTGCCCTAGAGCCTTTGCCGACCGGAGTCAGACTTTCGTAAGTGGGCTGCCCTAGAGCCTTTGCCGACCGGAGTCGGACTTTTGGAAGTGGGCTGCCCTAGAACCTTTGCTGACCGGAGTCAGACTATCAGAAGTGGGCTGCCCTAGAGCCTTTGCCGGTAGAGGTCGGACTTTAGGAAGTGGGCTGTCCTAAAGCCTTTGCCGACCGGAGTCGGACTTTCGAAAGTGGGCTGTCCTAGAGCCTTTGCCGATCGGGGTCAGACTTTCGGAAGTAGGCTGTCCTAGAGCCTCTACTGACCAGAGTTGGACTTTCGGAAGTGGATTGCCCTAGAGCCTTTGTCGACTAGGGTCGGACTTTCGGAAGTGGGCTACCCTAGAGCCTTTGCCGATTGGAGTCAGACTTTTGAAAGTGGGCTGCCCTAGAGCCTCTGTGATCGGAGTCAGACTTTCGAAAGTGAGCTGCCCCAGAGCCTTTGCCGACCGGAGTCGGACTTTCGGAAGTGGGCTGCCCTAGAGCCTTTACCGACCTGAATCGGACTTTCGGAAGTGGGTTGCCCTAGAGCCTCTACCGATAGGAGTCGGACTTTCGGAAGTGGGCTGCCCTAGAGCCTTTGCCGACCAGAGTCGGACTTTCGAAAGTGGGCTACCCTAGAGCCTTTGCCGACCTGAGTTGAACTTTCAGAAGTGGGCTGCCCTAGAGCCTCTACCGACCGGAGTCGGACTTTCGGAAGTGGGCTGCCCTAGAGCCTTTGCCGACCGGAGTCAAACTTTCGGAATTGGGATGCCCTAGAGCCTTTGCTGGCTATAGTCAGACTTTCGAAAGTGGGCTACCCTAGAGCCTCTGTCGACTGGAGTCGGACTTTCGAAAGTGGGCTGCCCTAGAGCCTCTACCGACCGGAGTCGAACTTTCGGAAGTAGGCTGCCCTAGAGCCTTTGCCGACCGGAGTCGGACTTTCGGAGGTGGGCTGCCCTAGAGCCTTTGCCGACCAGAGTGAGACTTTCAAAAGTGGGCTGCCTTAGAGCATTTGCCGACCGGAGTTGGACTTTCAGAAGTGGTTCATAGAAGAAAGGTGGACTTCATTGATAATACTTGTGGAGGTTGTCTACATTCCATGGACGGGCCATCTGTCGTCTGTCCAAAAATGCAAGTCGATAGGTGCCTGCTCGAACCACTTCAATGACCCGGTAAGGTCCTTCCCAATTTAGGGAAAGCTTTCCTTGCTCAGTCGACCTCAAAGTTTTGGTCCTCCGTAGGACCAGGTCTCCGACACGAAAAGTTTGCTCCTTGACTCGCAAGTTGTATTACTTTGCCATCTTTTGGTGGCATACCGCCATCTTCATACTTGCCCGAAGTCTTATTTCTTCAAGCAAGTCTAGATCAGCCCTTTGTCGTTCTGAGTTGGCCGGTTTGGCGTAGTGGTCAATCCGGAGAGATTGAAGAGAGGTCTCAATAGGGATGACAGCTTCACTTCCATAAGTGAGGTTGAACGAAGTTTCGCCGGTCGACGCTCTGGTAGTCGTCCGATATGCCCATAATATAGAGTGGAGTTCCTCCACCCAAAGTCCCTTCTCCTCATTGAGCCGAGTCTTCAGCCCGTGTAAGATTGTCTGGTTGGTCACTTCAGCCTCTCCATTGCACTGAGGGTGACCGACCGATGTAAGTCGGTGAGAGACACGATATTGTTGACAAAAGTCTTGAAATTTAGAGTTATCAAACTATCTTTCGTTGTTGGTAATAATCATCCAAAGAATGTCGAATCGAAAGATGATATTGTTCCGGATGAAGTTCTCCACCTTGGCCTCCGTTATCTATGCCAGTGGTTTGGCCTCCACCCACTTGGTAAAATAGTCGATGGCCACAAGCAAAAATTTTGGTTGCCCGGAGGTCGGGGGAAAGCGTCCCAAGATATCCATCCCCCATTGTGCAAATGGCCATGAGGCTATGATCGGAGTTAGCTCACTGGCGGGCCACCTTTGAATGATGGAGTACCTCTGTCACACGTCGCACCTTCGGACGAAGTCCGATGCGTCCTTCTGAATAATGGGCCAGTAATATCCCTGCCGAATGATCTTGTAAGCTAAGGATCTTCCTCCGAGGTGGTCGCCATAGATGCCTTCGTGGACTTCTCTGAGGGCGTAGTCGGTGTCCATCGGCCCCAAGCACATTAACAGCGGCTGTGAGAAATACCGCTTATATAAGATGCCGTCAAGGATGATGTACTTAGAGGCCGTCAAGCACACCTGCTTGGCCTCCGCTGGATCTTCTGGAAGAGTTCTCTTAGCTAGGAAAGTAAGGATCAGATCCATCCAAGAAGTTTCACGTTCCACCTGGTGGACCTCGGTCGATTCTTCTGCAATACTGGGGTGCCGTAGATGCTCCACAAAGGTTCGGTCAGAAGTGTCGCTGGCGGTCGTAGCCAGCCTTGATAGAGCGTCCGCCCGAGAGTTCTGCAGACGAGGTATATAGAGGATTTCAAAAAATCTGAACCGAGAAATGAGGTTTTGTACCTTGTTTAAGTATTTTGCCAGGGTCGAGTCCCTCTCTTCAAACTCCCCTTTTACTTGGTTAACCACCAGTTGGGAGTCAGAGAAGACTCTGAGTCGGCCAATGCCCAGTTCGTTGGCGATTCGTAGCCCCACGAGGAGGGCTTCGTACTTCGCTTGATTGTTCAACACCTGAAATAAAAAATGTAATGCATATTCCAGGTTTTTCCGATCCGGGTCGGCCAGGATCAGTCCGGCCCCACAGCCTGCCAGGTTGGATGCTCCGTACACGTGGAGGGTCCGGGCTGGTTCGACTTCATTGATGGCATCGGCTTCAAGTACTTCGGCCATTCGAGGAGGCGTTTCCTATCTCCATGTACACTATGCAATGAAGTCAGCAATTACCTGGGCCTTCAAGGAGGATCGTGGCTGGAAAAAGATGTCAAATTTGCCTAGCTTGATAGCACACTTGGCGAGTCGACTGGATGTATCCGGGCTCCGAAGGATTGCCTTGAGGGGTTGGTCGGTCATCACCACAATCGAATGTGCCTGGAAATACGGTCGGAGCCGTTGGGTGCACATGACCAAAGAATATATTTGCTTTTTCATCTTGGGGTATCTTGTTTCGGCATCATGGAGGACCTTACTGATATAATAGATGGGCTTCTGTTGTCCATCCTCTCCGACTCACAAGAGGACGGTGCCGATCGCTTCATCCGATGCCGAAAGATAGAGGTACAAAGGCTCCCCCTCCATCGACTTGGCCAGCAATGGAGGGTTCTTCAAGTACTCCAATTCTTCGAAAGCGGACCGACACTCGTCAGTCCAAACAAAACCCTCCGACCGGTGCAGGGTCTTGAAGAATGGCAAGGACTTCTCAATCGAACGGGAAATAAAATAGCTGAGAGAGACGATTCGGTCGGTGAGCTGTTGCACCTGCTTCTTGTTGGTTGGATGCACCATCTCAGTGACGGCCTTTATCTTGTCGAGATTCACTTCAATTCCTCTTTGTATGACCAAAAACCCAAGGAATTTGTCAGAGGTTATCCCAAAAGTACACTTCATGGGGTTCAGCTTCATCCGATGGCGCCTGAGTACGTCAAAGGATTCCTACAAGTCCCTAATGTGGTCAGCCTTTTGGAGACTCTTCACTATCATATCATCCACATAAGCCTCCATGTTCCTGCTTAGCTGACCTTCGAACACTCGGTTGATCAGCCTCTGAAAAGTGATACCTGCATTCTTCAAGCCAAAGGGGATCATTTGATAACAGTACAGACCCTTGTCGGTGACAAAGGCGGTATTCTCCTCATCCTCTAGATGCATCTTTATCTGGTTGTAGTTAGAGAAGGCATCCATAAAGCTGAGAAGTTGGTGGCCGACCGTGGCATCCACCAACTGATCTATCTTGGGTACCGGGAAGCTATCCTACGGACAGGCCTTGTTGAGGTCGGTGTAATCTACACATATCCTCCACTTCCCATTGGCCTTCTTCACCATTACCACATTTGCTAGACACTCAAGATAGTAGACTTTCCTGATGAAGCCGGCATCACGGAGCTTCTTCACTTCATCATTGATGGCTTTCTGTCTTTCGGCAGCAAAACTTCTCTTCTTCTGTCGGACAGGTCGGTAGGTCGGATCGACCTTGAGCTAGTGAGTAATGACCTCCGATGGTATTCTAGGCATGTCCGATGCTGACCAAGCAAAGACGTCGGCATTACTCCTAAGGAAGCCGATCAGTTCTGACTTAAGGTCTTCACTGAGGGAACTTCCAATCTGAAGGACTTCGGTGGGATCATCCTCTCGAAGGGGAACAAATAGAATCCTTTCTCCTAGCTGACCGAGGCCATCGACCTCAACTCTCAGGTCAAGTTGCTCCAAAGTGGGATGGCCTTCTGACTATTGGTTCATAATGGTCAGACACTGCCTGGCCATCCGACGGTCTCCCCTCATCACTCCGACCCCGCTCCTGGTCAGAAATTTCAACATCAAATGGTAAGTAGACATGATGGCTCTAAATTTATTGAGGGCCGGTCAGCCCAGGATGGAATTGTAAGGCAAGGTCGTCTGAACAACCACAAAATTGATAGGGAGGGTTTTTTGGAAAGGCTCCATCCCGATCGTCACAGGGAGAACTATCTCCCCTTCTACCCCAATGGAGTACCCCCTAAATCCTGTCAGCGACGTGGGGGATTCCTGCAGCATGGATCTGGATAGATTCATTCTCACAAAAGCATCATACAGCAATACCTTTATCGAGCTTCCATTATCTATAAGTATTCTCCTCACATCATAGTTGGCAATCACTACCGACACGATTATAGGGTCGTTCTCAAAAACATGAGTCTCCAGAAGATCTTCATCATAGAAGGTGATGGCGTTGGAGCCCCGGGGACTTTTAGTAATATCGGTCCCGTCCTCATAGCTTCTTTCGGATCACCAATGCAACATGCCGACATCCCCGTCAGTCGGCCTCTGATTGGGGAGCTCCGTCTCCTCTGGATGGTTTCGATCCTTTGATGCTTCAGCCCGATCTTGATGGGGTCGGATGTACTTGCACATGTATCCCCTCCAGATGAGGTCTTCAATGGCATCTTTCAGCTGTATGCACTCTTCAGTACTGTGCTCGTGATCCCTGTAGAACTGATAAAATTTATCTTTATTCTTTTGGGCAAGAGGGCCCCTCATCGGCCGAGGCCTTTGCAGAAAGGTCTCATTCTCGATCTCCATGAGGATCTTCTCTCCTGGTAGGGATAGAGGCGTGTAAGTCTCGAACCTTCGGGGGAAGTCCCTTGGCTTTGGACTTCAGTGTTGGGCCGACCGCCGATTATCACTCGGAGGTCGAACTTCAGGAGCCTTATCTCTCTGCTTCTTGGAGGTCGGCCTTCCCTTAGCTTGACATTGGCCGGCCGCTTGTTCATCCGCCAGAGCGTACATCTGTGCTCTGGCCAAGAGTTTGCTGTGGCTTGTCGGATGTTTCTTGTCTAGGAAGAAGGTCAACCTGGACGAGCGAAGCCCTCGCTTGAAGGCTGACATCGCTACAGCCTCATTTAAGTCTGGGACCTCCAAGGCCACTGAGTTGAAATGGGCTATGAAGTCCTGAAGGGTCTCTCCCTCCTTTTGTAGCACGAGAAAGAGGCAGTCGGTATTCTTCGGGGTTCGACTGCAAGTCCTGAAATGGGAAAAGCAAAGTGATTCAAGTTAAGAAAAGAAATGGATCATACCTGGCTGGATGGCGGAGAACCATATCCGGGCGGTCTTCTTAAGGGTAGCGAGGAAGGAAATGCAGTGGAGGGTGTCGGAGGTGCCTTGTACCATCATATAGGCTTTGTATGTGCCCAGATGGTCCATCAAATCAGTGGTACCATCGTAGGGGTCTACTTGTGGAATCTTGAAATGGCGTGGAAACATCTCTGCTAGAATCTTGTCCAAAAATTGGGGACGGGAGTCGTATACCTGTCCCCCTTCGGCCTTCTGTCGGAGGGCAATTTCGGTAATGTGCTCCTCCTTGCGCATGATCTTGCTGGTATAGTCCCTTGGTGGTTCGACAGTAGGCCGACCACCGACCGGAACAGATTCGGTGTAGGAAGGTAAAGCCGACCTTGCCCTCTTGCCATCGGCGCGGTCACCCAAGGACCTCCACGGCTCGCGGTGGTGTGAGAACAATGCTGAGGGGCCTCCGGCCATCGGCTTCCCTCAACAGCAGTTAGAGGATTGGTGCAGGAAACAGCTGGTAGCTGCTATCGGTTGTCGATTTCTTCCTGGAAATGTTGAACTGTAGTAGTAAGCATTTCAATGCGATTCATCAAAGTTTGGAACTACTGCAACCCTAGTGTGATGGTAGGTTCTGCGACAGTAGGTGTGGCGGCAGCGATGTCATTCTCTCTGGGAAGTTCCTCAGACCTAGAAGGAGAGATACCCCTTCTGGCAGTGGCATTTGGAGCTCTTCCCTTAGCCATTTTGTTGCCGGGATGATGGATTCCTCCTTTTAGAGGAAAAAGCCCCCCTTCCTCTAGCGCCAATCTGTTGCAGCGTCAACTCCTGGACCAGAGACCGGGGGCAACTGGATGTGCTGGAGCGCTCTTCTCCCAGAAGAACCTGCAACAAAGTCCCCAAGGGTGCCGGTGGTGTTTCGGCGGGGGACCCTCCGATGCCTAAGTTAGCAGGAGGTTGAAGGCAACAGAATGGAGGAATCAAGGGATGAATAGCATATGGAGAGGGAAGAGTTCCTCTACCTTCAAACGGGGTCCCCCTGGTACCTTATATAGGCACGGAACAGTCCAAAATCTGTTAGGGGAGAGGCTGAGAAAGATCGATCTGCCCCTAGGAGAATCTGGAAAGTGGCCACGTGGCACGCAGATATGGTGGCATCTTGGAAGTAGTGGAGCAGGGCTGTTGGGATAGCAGGATCCTGTAGTAACAGAAAGGTGCTTCTAAAATTCCCTGGATGCCAAGGCTTGCCTGTCGGACATCGACCGTGGAAAAGCTGGTCTTCTAGACTAGAGGCCAACCCTCCGAAGTAGAGCGATGGGCCGAACCCTAGCAGGAGATGGTCGTTCGGACTATTGAAGGAGAACGACGGGCCGGACCCCAGTAGGAGAGGGTCGTTCGGACCTCAGCTCCAGTGGGTCGAATCGCTGAAGGAGAACGATGGGCCAAACCCCAGCAGGAGAGGGTCATTCAGATCGCTGAAGGAGAACGACGGGCTGGACCCCAGTAGGAGAGGGTCGTTCGGACCTCAGCTCAAGTGGGTCGGACCGCTGAAGGAGAACGACGGGCCAGACCCCAGCAAGAAAGGGTCGTTCGGACCTCAGCTCCAGCAGGTCGGACCATTGAAGGAGTACCAGTCGGAGATCTGAAGGGGTGGCCTGGTCGGACCGCAAGAATGGGCCGGTTCCACTTGAGGGTGAGCCATCAGGGTACAACACTATCTTAGTTTAGTCAGACCATTCATTTCTATATAGCCATGTTTGATAAATGTTGCCCTTTTGTCAATCACAACAAAGAAACACCACCAATCATGCCATAGAGCATAAAATGCACAAAGACAAATATCATATCAAATCTTAGAGTAGGCCTTGTGTTAATCGTAACAAATCTACTATAGTTTTTGACATGGATTTGGCTTAGCATGAAGGAAGGCAATTTGTAGTGTGCTTAATCAATTAGCATTTCCAATTTAAGGTCTAGATATGACCAAATTGGACAGGTAAGTGGGAGAGATGAGGGGGTCCGCCTATTGCTTTTCTTAGACACCAAATGAATTATCCAGGTCAGACAACTAAACCAATTAAAAACCTTATTCCCTTTACCTTTCCAGAACCACTTGCTTAGACACCAATTGGCTAATAAAACCTTAAATGGATTTGCATCATGATTAACTTACACTATGACTAAATATAATTTTATGAGGCTTTCGTTGGTCTCAAACACATCCTAATTAACCATGCCATGACACATATTCTAGTAAATAACCATATTAACCTTAATATGCATAACCAAAGTATGATTAAAATAACTATCCATTTACCTCACTAGTTCATGGGATATGGCCATAGCGGCACTCCAACATGTCATAGGAGTTCCCATTGAATGGAAAGAGAGAGCCTTTAAATCCTACTTAGCTCCTATGATCGAATGGCCATGGTGACTCACCCAATTCGAAGCAGTTACTATGAGCATAACATATCACATATGTAATATGAAAAAATTATGCAAGAGTCAAGGCAAAGCAAGCAATTAACATTACAAATGACTACTAATTGCATGAATCAAGCTTACTCTAATACCACTATTGGGTTTCAAGTAGACATAGTAGAAGACTGAGTTTCAAAATTTTTATGATTAGAATCCTAATCAACCAAAACCCTAGTCCCAAGGACCACTTGACCATGACAACTAATAAATCATAATTTAGGATTATAAAGGAATACCTTGAGTGCTATACTCCTTAATTTCTAAAAGGCACATATGTGTATACCCTCCATAGATGATCCATACAAGAACCAGACTAAGGAGCACTCCTATCGAGCTTGCTTATTTGACTAAGACTCTTCCCGGTAGCCTTTCTACTTTAGTAGTCTTTCCCCTTTATTAGAATCCCTACCCTCCTATAGGGCACTCAGAGACCTCTTTGAATCCTTTCTCAGAATCCAATTATTCCTCCTATATCTCTTCCTAGGGTCTTGTTTTAAAATGACAAGCCTTGTCTTAAAGAGGACTTTTGTCCTAAAAGAAGGATGAGATATGGAAAGATTTCTTTTGGATGCTTTGGCTTTAGAATACCGATGCCTATTTATAATGAGTGAGGGGATACCTGATATACCTTTTCCTCAACCCTTGATCTGATTATCTAATTGTCAGATAGGACCCTTCTAGCAAAAGGAGTCCCTTGGGTGAAAAGATTTATCCTGATATGTTATATCATGTGCCAAGAGACATATAAGTGTCTCTTCAATTTTCCAGCATCTTTTACACTTGCCATGTGGCAAGTAACCAGTCAATATTTGGATAAGGGGCATGGAATATCAAAGGATGTATCAAAGAACTAGAAGCCTTCAAGTAGAAGGACTTCTAGATTTTTGAATGTGCGCCTAATATGAAAGGTCACATCCCTTCATTATGCACGCAACAAGTTCCACGCCAACTTCCATCATTTTGACTGGTCAAACCCAATTTAGATGGGTGTGGGGATAAGGAAGAATGCCCTAATATTTATCTAGAAAAAGTGATTAAGTGGCAAAAGGACTCTTGGTCCTTCTATGCCCCTTAATCATGGTGCACGCCAATATGGCACCAAGAGTCCAATCCAACTTGGACTCTTCCATAATCCAAAGATAAAGTCCAATAAAATCTAGATAAATATAGATAATTGCTGCCCCAATTAAAACTCAATCTAATCTAAGTTTTACTTAAATTGGTTAGCCCAAATAGAAAGCTAACTGACCCAATCCAATTGGGTTATGTGTTGGGCTAGCATGAATATGCTAGTATGCAAATTAGCTAGCCTATTAGGATCCAATGACCCTAACCAAAATCCAATTGACTTCCTTGACTAATTTCCTAGTGTGTGTGACCTTTGGGCTCCACATCTAGCTCGCAGTAAGTCCAGGTCCAAGCTATTTTGATCCAATCAAAACTGATTAACCTAATTGAGTCAAATCGAGCAGACCCAAGTAAGCCAATTTGAACCAATTTTCAAATTGACTCATGAATCCATCCAATTTGATTCATGAAAACCTACAAGACATAATTGATATCTAGCAACATGTTAGCCTACCTGAAAGATGAGAAATTTAGTAGAAATTATTAAAATACCCTTTAATGAAAAGTTATCATGTAATTTAATCCTTCGATTTTCCTTTATCCTGAATAAGTGATAGGTATAGAGAATTGTCAAATCCTAGTACTTAATCCTTTCAAATCTTAATTCGATAATGAAGACTTGATCAATAAAAGATTAGAAACCCTCTATAATCTCATCCTACTTTAATCAAAGATTTTCTAAGTCAACAATCGAAGAGATTACATAGGATAAGTCCTCCTCTTACTAAGAGTGATCAATTCCTTGTTGACCACTCTCATCCTTCATGCACAATCCACCATATCTGAGAACACCCCATACATTACTCTTTGTCATGAATGAGTATGAACCTAAAACATGATTGTATGTGCATAAGGAACCATAGTGATCTCAGGTCTAAGGATCACTTGCACAACTTCAATTATAAGAACTATCTTTTGATAAGTAGTAAGACCACCATAAGATGTTCTCGAGGCAGATCAATTCAATGAACTCATACCCTAATGAGCACCCACATCCTTGTATTAATGTCCTTATACAAGTAGGTATGAGATCAACCACCCTCTCCATCAAGCATACATATGATGTGCTAGTCTTTCCAGAAACATCGATCCCTGAATCGATGATCCAATGACTGGAAATATTTTATATTAGAATTTATAAAAATTAGGTCTCACCATTATGATCTCTATCATAACCCTAATTTTATTGTCCTAACTTATGGAATTTATCATAATCTTGATAAAATACAGCAGTATGATGAATCAATAATTGCCTTTTATTAATAAATAATATCATATATGAGTTGGAAGATTATATAAATACCCATACAAAGATTGGCTTTTGGGACAATTCTTTCAAAGGGACCTTAAGAGTTGGACTAGCTTAGAATTAACTAGTTTACTGGTATCTAAAAATAGGGTCAAAGAATGATGTAGCCCTGAAAGAAAGTGGTTCTTTAATTGGTTATGTTGTCTGACCTATCCAATTTATTTGGTGTCTAAGGAAAGCAACGAGGGGACCCCAACCAACCATACCCTTACATGGCTAGTTGCTAGTTAGTATCTAACTTCAAAGACTCAAAGGCAACCTTGATAGTTAGGAGTTTTTTAGATATAGGATAACCCTAGGATAGAGAGTTCATTGCATGATAACTTATTTATCAAATAGAAACTTTAATCTAATTAAGACACTCTCTTCTATCATCTCTAGATTTAGGACTCCATAGGCTCTCACCTTTAGACATCTTCTTTCTTCTCCTTCCCTCTTCTTCTCCCCTCTTCCTTTATATAATACAAAAAAAGCTAATTAAAAAAATTCAAAATTTTTTTTGCTAAGATAAAAAGATGATTAGTCAGATAAAGTCTAAACTATATAAGATTAAAAGGTTATGGATCCCACTAGATGATCCAAAAGTCTAATAGATTACTGCTACCCTAATCATATTGAATGGCCTCAAACCCTACAAGAGAATTGGTATAAGATTGACTTTGACCGACCATTTAGAATGAGAGCCCGAGCTAACAATTCTATGTATCGACCATAATAGATTGATAGACATCCAAAATTCATGAGATTCGAAGATGTATACAATCATATAAGGGAACCTAAAGAATCTACACTACCATCTATGATCCATAGTCTTGAGGAATTCTTAGAACATAAAGGATATATCTAATTTCACCATGTGCCAGTACCTATGTGCATGGCATGTGATTCACCAAACCATGTTGTAAAGGAATGTCCTTACTTGATGCACCCAACCTAAAATGGGTTTACACAGGGGGCTATAGCCAATAATATATATGACTGAACCTTATGCCCCAACCTATAATCCAGGGTGGGATCATCATCCCAATTCTGTGGTCACAAGATGCAACACTAAGAGTCCCTAATTTTGACCAGCCTTATCCTAGGCCCAATCAAGTACCTAATCATCAACCAGATTTAGATCTTGAGGAGGAACCTAGTCCTTTAGAAAAAGCGTTGCAAGCTTTGGCTAAATCCCACACTGACCTTAAAGCTACAATTAAGAATACAAATGCTACCTTAAGTAGTTTCATGCAGACCAGGGACCATTGTATAACTCCCAACACCCAGCCTCATGCCCATCTAGAGATGAAATGGGAACCATTAGCCATAGCTACGAGTGAAGAAGTGCTACCTAGTCAACCCGAGAGTTATCCTAAGGGATAATACCTAACTAAAAATTCTAATATCGATGTGACTATCCCTAAACAATCGATTATAACTTTTAGGAATGAATTGGTCATAGAATAATCCTACAGAACCAAAAAGACCAACCTAGATAATTTGACTAAGATAAAAATATTTGAAGAGAAATCAAAATGGAGGGACAAACCACTTCCATCATCACCCAACTTACCTATTTGTGAGGACACTAAAGGCACCAGAATAAGGCAGAGGCTTCTCAACCCTCTGTGGATCACTTAAATGACATTCGAGTCCACTACAATAAAGCTTAGTCCAGCTGAGTTGTTTTATTTGAGTCCTATAATTAGTTAGCTCATGTTGAGCTAGTTCAGTTCAGTATTAGTCAGCTCATGTCGAGCTAATTTTATTTTTTGAGTCATGTCCAAGCATATCGAAGACTCAAGACCACATCATACAAGTGAAGACCAAGTCCAACCTGATCGAAGACATGGAAGTTGAGCCCAAGTCCAACCCAGCTAGAAGACTTGAAGATCCCAGGAGGAGAAAATCAAAACAAGCACAAACCTGAAGCCCTGAACCAGCCAGAAGGAAATTGGGCAAGCCCAGGCCTAGGAGGGAATTAGGATGCCATCTCTTATGGTGACCCTCCCCTTGGTCAACCACTTATGATCACCCCCTTGGCCGACCAATACAAGGAGAGGGAGAGCAATTTGTGTGGGATTTTTTACCTATGTTACCTTATATTCCTAGTTAGGGTTTGAAAAGGAGGAGTCCTATGTAAAGTCTAAAGTATCCTTACTTGGAGCCCAAGGTTAAGGGTCCCTAGTCTCTTGTATGAAACTTGATTTTGATATATGAAATAAACCTTGGGTTCTTCTATTGCTTTGAGTGTTACCCTGCTGTGTGCATAAAAGGGTTTGAGAGTTTTCTTCTTCCCGGTGCTACAACCATCTTCCTGCCACCAGCCAACCTTCCAGAACCCTGGCCACCCACTTCAAAAGAAAACTTTTCTTTGCTGTTTTCTTTTATTTCTTTGTTCCCTTATGAGTTTTCTAACCCCTGATAGGTCGTTTGCAGGTCCCCGAGTTCCTACGAATTCAATGACTCCAGCCAAGCCTCAATCGGACCACCGAGCAGAAAGCCGAGTATCCGCTGGTCTTTGGCTAGATTTTCCAGGCCACATCCATCGAGGAATGAGAGATTCCTTCGCTGCGATCTTCATCGGGTGCTTCAGACATTGTCAGGTACACCCCCTCTACCTCCAGTAATTATATTATAGGAGAACTTGCCCTAACCGAGGCTTCTCAGCCCCGGCGATCCTTCTTTAATACTTTTCTAGGTTCTAATCTGCATACTTGACTTCAGAATTTCATACATAATTCTCTACAACTAATTTTGATCTGAAATTCAGGAATTAATCACCTAACCCCACATATAAAATATACAAAAATAATTGTATGCATATTAGTCCCGCATCACCTATGATCCCAAACCCAAGAACCCTAGAATCATCCATTACTTTCAATGGGAAGGAGAATAAATAGATATAATGATGGAATCAATTGAGACTTCCCAAAGATCACAAATGTATATGTAATAAAAGAAGTTAGGCATGAAAGTTCCCTCCATGATTCGTTAAATCCTAGTTTAGCTCACTTTGAGGTGGATGATCTTGATGTAGAGGGATGTACCCCAGAAATGAATGACCTAGTAGAATCATCCTATCCCAACACCACCTCACCTTGGATCAAGAAGCATGAACTATCACCCAAACCCCTAATAGCTTCCTTGTTAGAATCACCACCTAATCTAGAATCAAAGACACTTCTTGTCACCTCCACAGATATTTTATCGATAATATGTAAACAGAAAGTTCAAATTGTCGGTGTTCTAAAAACATATAAAGAAGCTATTGGATAGGATATTGCACATATGGGAGATAATGAAGTTAAAGTTTTTATAACTAATTTCTCTATATTTGGCATGACTTTTGAGAACTACCTTCAAAATTTATCTATAGTATTAAAATGATGTATGGAGACAGAGATGATATTGATTTGGAAAAAGTATCAAGTTATAGTCAACAAGGGCTTACACCAAGATCTAAATTATTGATTGCACCCCTCATAACTCTAGTTGAACATTTGCCTATGAAGGAAGAAGCATCAAACGAGGATCTTGAGATACTCCCTTGTCACACCAATTACATTGATCTAGGTCCATTAAAACCTCGACTAGTATGGAAGTTATATGTAGATCTAATTATAAAGAAAGAATTATTAGTTATCAAGGGAGCAAGCCACTTAATGGCCCCATGCAAGAAATACTCTGAAGTTGAACCCAAATCATATAGGGAATTACAAACCCACATTAAGATTTGGATAAGAATAGGATAAGAACCCTGAGAGGTCTGGCGAAAAACATTAAACTTAGTGCTTGATGGGAGGCAACTCAATCTTTTTATTAATTTTTGCTTTAGTGATTTTTATTTTTGTAAGAATAATGGACCACTCTTTATAGACGTACCTAGCAATTCATAATGCATATCTAGTCCATGTGGTACCTCTCCTTGTCTTACTATCATGTTCCAATTTTTTCTTACTCTATTGATGATAATGAAAATTAAGTTGGGGATTAAGGAAAGATCTTTTTAAAAAAAATTGAAAACTATTTTGAAAATCTCTTAAAAAATTTTAGAATTTTTTTTAAAAAAATACTATGGAGAATTCTTTTAATCATTTACCATGATAATAATTCTTGACCTGAAAAGACTAAGAAAAGAAAAATAAAGTTAGAAAGCATTTAATAATTAGTGTAGCAAGTCAAGGAGTAAACTAGCTGGTCAAACTTTTAGCGGCCTTCTTAGGTGACCTAAAGGCTATAAGCAGTTCCATCGCACATGCACACTGATGAGGTAAACTAGGTATTAGTTATAAGGTCAATTGGAGATTCAATTATTACTGAAAATTGATAATTGATATACATCCCATTGAGAAAAACTTGAATTTGAGGAAAGAGCTACTTGCTTGATAAAAAAAAAAAAAGAAAAAATGAAAAAAAAGGGGCAAGTTATAAACATTAGTTTTTCACCGAGTAACCGGGCACCTTTGTCTAAGAAACACTGTTGTTTGTGTCAAAAAGTGGGTAGTGCGAAGACATCGCCAATCAAAAAAAAGAGAAAAAAAAGAAAAAAATTTAGGTAGTGTGAAAGCTACCTCAGTTATGTGCTTAAGTTAAGGGGTATATAGAAAATTATCAAAGTAAGTGATATGCAAATTTACCATTGTTCATTATAAGCTAGCACTGAAATACTAAGTCAGCCATTACAAACATAAGTGTTGCCACAAAGATCATTGTGGCCCGTAGCTGCTTTCGACGTCGGATCACCTCTCATCTTCTTGGGGTTGACCTGTGCTTCAGAGCCTACAAAACAAGGTCAGATACCCAGGTCGGGGATTCCGGTGAGGGCACTCCAATGGTCAAGTCAGTGACGATCCAGGGAAATAGATCCTCCTGGTTGAGACCTTCTTGATGGACTCCATGCTAGGAGGAGTGAGTGGTGTAAGAGTGGGGGTGCGAGTGTGCTGGGAGAGATGGTAACCGAGGTGGATTGGCCCTCTTGTGTGGCTTCCTCTTCCTTATTGGCTTGGATGAGTGTTTTGTGATTAAGCTTGCATACCTGTCTGCTGGGGGCGACGAAGGTTCTTTTAAGTACAGGTGATTATTGGGGGAGTACCTGGGGATCTCCCACATGTTGGTAGGCACGTGCGGTAATATTCCATGCCATGGTCGAGACATATTTCCTGATTGGTGATAAAGGAAGCTGCCATGCACTCTGACACTCCTCCTGGTCACCCCATTTTGGGAGGTTTGATAGTGCCTCAATTAGGGTGCCGCCACCCCCGGGATTTGAATCTCCTGGTTGACTTCCACTTTCGGGTAGTGTAGGCGGTTGGTGGAGAGAATGGCACCTTGGTGAAAGAGCTTCTTCCTCTTCTTGCTGTAAGTAGTAGCTGTAGACAGTTATCATGATCTGATGGGTGCTTCCTCATAATCCTCGGGCAGCTCGCTAGTGCCTCGAGGGTAGATCTTCTCCCTTTGGTGCTGGGTGGCATTGCCCGAGGTAATTGCCGAACTGGAGAGCTGGGACACGGCTCCGGCTCAGGGGGGCTCGACCTAGCAGAGGTTGGGCTCGATTCTGGCCCAGGGGGCTCAACCTCGAAAGGGCTCGACCCGGCGAAGGAAGGCTGGACCCCTGCTCAGAGGGCTCACCCTTGGAGGGGCTCGACCAGGCGGACGAGGGCTGAGCTCGACTCCAGTCCAGGGGGCTCAGCCTCAAAGGGGTTCGATTTGGTGGAGGAGGTCAGCACGCGACTCAAGCCCGGAGGGCTTGACCTCAGAGGGGCTCGACTTGGTGGAGAAGGGCTAAGCTTGACTCCAGTCTAGGGGGCTCAACCTTGGAGGGGCTCGATCTGGCAAAAGAGGTCACTTAACTCTGGCCTAGGTGCCCAGAGCTCGTGGGTGCCGACCTGGTAGAGGATGGAACTTGGCTTCAGTGGGCCGCCTCATCATTTTTGGGGAGCTCGGCCCAGTCAAAGGAGTCTGAGGTGGGGTGTCCACCATGGCGATTTTTTTGACATGGCCTCTAACAGGGATTACACGTCAGCTTCATGCCACATCATTTGCCCCCCACTCCCGAGTCTCATTGGCACGGGGCACTCGGGGTGAAGGGAGTAAATGCATTGCTGACATGGAAAGGTGGGGATCCGGTGCAATGATGGCCGTGATCGATGGCGTCTCGAGAAGCGATTGCTTCAGCCTACCCGGAGGAGCCACGTGGACACGTTCGAGGAGTAGTTATTGCGGGCACAGAATCCGAAGTGATCGTAGTCAAAGCTAGATGCCAGCCTTGCTGATGAATGATGCATGGTGCGGATCCGATGGTGGGGATTTGTAACATTACGGTCAGG
Source organism: Areca catechu (assembly GCA_021397845.1). Lineage (NCBI taxonomy): Eukaryota > Viridiplantae > Streptophyta > Magnoliopsida > Arecales > Arecaceae > Areca > Areca catechu. The sequence goes on along the minus strand of CM038053.1, from coordinate 146,533,366 downwards.
CGCCTGTCATTTCGAAAGAAAAAGTTGCCTTTCCTAAAATATGTCTTCTTTCAAATCTTTCGTGCCCGCCACTGTATCGAGACTCTTCTTTCATGCACCCAGCCATTCTTGTCTTCCAAAGTTCTCAGCAAGTTAATCCCTTTCTCCTTGCCTTGGTGGAGTAGGGTCTTCTTCTTAGGGCTAGGATCATCTCCGAGCCTTCGTCCGCCTTCTTCTTCTTCTTCCCTTGATCTTCTTCATCATGTCTCATTTCAGGTTGAGTTTCCATCCTTCGACTAATCAGGGTGAGGCTGGGCCCTCTAGGCCAAGGCTGCCATCATCTTCTTCTTCTGATGAGGAGGGAGATGGGGCTCGCTTTGAGCTTAGAGGGAGGCATCCCCCTGGTGGCATAGTCATTAGGGAACCTGGACTTAACCCCTCTTGTTCTTCTCGTCCTCTTCCTCCAACTAAACCCGTCCCTGAGCTTGTTCGGTCAACAGGTCCCGGCGGGATCACTTCGATGATCTCTACTAAGGAACTGGGGACCATCTGGGATGTCTATGGCATATCGCACTCCGTTTGGCTTCTAATCCCCTGACTAGGGGATCGGGTTACCTCCAGTAGCCTGGGCCGAATTGCATTTTATGAGAAGACCTTCTCAAGAGGGCTCCGCTTCTCTTTCCATCCTTTCTTTTTATCTGTGCTGAGCAACTATCACCTGGTCCCTGCTCAGCTCGTCCCCAATGCCATAAGGACCATCTTTAGCTTCATAGTGCTCTGCCACTTCCATAAGATCGTTGCTTGGTTTTTCCTATTCAGGGCATTCTTCACCCTAAAACGCCACCCTACTGAGGTCGGGTGGTGGTCCCTCTCCTCTCGCCCAAAGGGCATCAAGTTTGAGCTCCCCTCTTCCATCAAAGGATGGAAAGTAAGTTCTTTTTTGCAACAGTCGAGGGGGCCGACTGGGTCTGGAGTGATCCAGATCAGTCCCCTAACCGAAATTCTATGATCGAGGCAGCTAACCTAGATGTCTACAAGTAGCTTCGCACTACCCAGATTCGTTCCCTCGAGGTTCTGTTGTTAGAGCAGAACCTCACAGAGGCCGGGGTCAACCCAACGAGGGAGTTGGGTGAGTTCAGCTTGAGTCCTTTTTATCCCTTTTAATCTATTTCTTCTGGGCTAGAACTGACATTGTATCTTCTGTATGCAGGTATGAGGTTCTCTATGGAAGACTTGCTTTCGATCACCCAGAAGAGGCCTCTAGCGGGATTGACTGAGGAGTCCTCTTCGAAGAGGGCTCGTGATGAGGGCGCATTGGTAGCCGCCACCATCGAGCCAACCGAGTCGAGGAGGAGGGAGTCCAAGGCTGCCTTCGTACAAGCAAGCAAAGTGGTGGCTGCCATTCCAGAGTCGGAGCAGAGGGCAGCTGGGTCTGTGTTGGAGCAACCAAGGTGACGAGAACCGATCCTAGCCCCAGAGCCTGAGATGGTTGTCCAGGCCAGGGCCATTGCTGTAGCCATCGCCATCATGTCACCTCCTCCTCTAGAGCTCATCTTCATCAAGGAGGAGGTGCGGGGAGGAGCGGAGCCGGTGCCGGGGGCACCACTTGAGGGGGCACCGAGCTCCCAACCAGCACCCGAGGCCTCTTCTGGCGGTGGAGTGGGTGAATCCACCTCGGGGGTGTGTAAGAGGGAGAGAGACTACCACCGGGTCCCGTTCAGACTAGGGCCCGATGTCTCGCTGCTTTGAAATCGGAAGCGGCCGAGCGCATGATGGATTTCTCAATCCAATCATGCGATCGGTAGGAGATGGCCGGGAAGGTGCTGGGGGATGCAATCAGTAGCATCTTCCCCCTACTCTTCATGGTAAGTAGCTTAACTTTCTTCTTTTCTTTTCTTTTTTTCTTTGACGTGTCATTTGGTGCAGGTCAGAGCCAAGATGCATTTGATCAGAGATTGCTACCAGAACTGGTTGAAGAATGACCAGCAACGTGCGGCTGAAGTTGAGGCCTTGAGGGCCGAGTTGAAGGAGAAGTCTGATGTCTCCCAAGAGCTCGTCCTAAAGAATGAGGAGCTCCAGAAAGGGCTTACGAGTGCTGAGAGGTGCTCGAAGGAGCTCTAGGAACAACTCGATCATGAGCGGAATCAGTCGAGGAAGAAAGTTGAAAAGCTCATGGCCACCGAGAAGAGGTTGAACTCCTTCAATGTCGAGGCAGTCCAGCAGAGGGGGATTGCTTAGTCCCTTCAGACTGAGCTGGATGTGGCGAAGAAGAAGCTGGCTACGGTTGAGAGGAAGGCAGCGGAGGTGGCCAAGTTAGTGGAGGCGGCAAGGGAACAAGTCATCGAGGTGAAGAAGGAGGCGGAAGGGGTCGTGGCAAGGTACAAGGCCTCAAAGGAGTTTGCTGTCAAGTTCTATCAGACAGCGTCGGACTCCTTCTACAAGGGCTTTATGTACATACGCGACCGAGTCGAGGGGTTCGTCCCTGACGTGGGCCACAGTCGGCTCAGCTTTCTTCGAGCTTCGGATATGGAATTGGGCCTAGATTCAGATGTTGTAGAGGGTCAGTCACCATCCTCGAACCTTCCCCACCGGTGGTGGTCGCCGAGGC